>NC_069430.1:13232645-13272509 GCF_026875155.1 Cherax quadricarinatus | reverse complement strand
GGAGTGATGTTTGGGAAAGGGTAGGCCAGAGTGAGTTGCTGTTTTCTCCCGTCTTGTGGCATAAAAGATTGTTTCACGCATGTCCTCGAAGTGGATCCAAGTATGGTACTTTGACAATATTGGCCTTGTACATAACAGTAAGGCCACCCACATCCCTCCTGTGTTGAAGGCTCTGCTGAAATGACAGATCTATCCAGGATGGGTCCAGGCGAGAGATGAGCCGTCTTGCTCTGTTCTCTACTCTGTCAAGCGGTCGCAAATGAGATGGGGGGCAGGCAAACCAAGAAGGTGGAGCATACTCAAAGTGCATACTTGTGCCTCATACAGAATCTTGCAACCCCTACTGTCAAGCTAATACAAGATGGGTCGAAGTGCTGTAAGCTTCCTGGCTGCCTTGTTTGCAAGATTTGCAACGTGGTTCTTCATGGTTAGTTTGGAGTCAAATTTCACCCCAAGTATATCAACTTCTTCCCCGAGTACCAACAATCTCTCATTCATACTTATTTCTCTGCTTTGGCATTAACATCATGGTGCCTAGAGACTATCATCATTTGTGTTTTTCAGGTGCAAAAATTACCTGCCATCGTTTCCCCAGGCTGATATAGCTCTCAGCTGGTGATTGATATAGTTTAGAGCAGCTGGCATTTCTTCTCTTGGATAAGTAAATGTCAGTGTACAGTCGTCTGCATATGCATGAGATTCTAGGATGAGATGAAAGTCATTGAGTAGACCAGCACTTCCCTGTGGAACACTTGCTCCAATAAAATGTCTTGCTGATTCCGTTCCATTGAGAACTACTCTTAGAGATCTACAGTGAATGTAATCAAAGAAGAGACACAGTGCTTGCAGTTTTGCCAAGAGGCCCTGGTGCCACACTCGGTCGAAAGCACCAGCAATGTCCAGTGCTACCACACAGCTGACTTTGGATTCATCCAGTGACTGGTGCCACTTAGTGGAGAGGTTTAACAACAGATCAACAGCAGAGTAACCTTTCCTGAAGCCATATTGACGTTATAAAGTAGTGAGTGGTAGTCTAAAAACTCTGCCATTTGCTTAGATTATTGTCTCAAGGATCTTACCAGTGATTGACAGGAGTGACACTGGTCTGTAGTGAACAAGGACTACATTTGCCTCTTTCCACAGAGAAGGCCATTTACACTGTACTAGTCAGTGCTGAAAGATGAGAGTTTGAGGTGCTGCTAGCTGGTCTGCACATCTCAGCATGGAGTTTACGTCAGTGATGGAGCTGCGATACTGTAGTCCTGAAGAACACACACACAACCTTCACTGCTTGTATACGTCAGTCGAGCACCTTAATTACTGAGAGTGTTTGAAGTTCCTGACCTGTTCTCCTTGCAATGAAAATGAACAAAAAAGAGTCAGAAGTTGGTGAAACATAACCACCCTCCGGTGTAAACCATTGATGCTGTGAGAACACTGAGAGAAAATACTTAAGTGTCAGGGGCCCGAGACTTTTCAACAGCTTCCTAGCATACATAGTGGGGATTACCAAATAAACTACCGGCTGTCTTCAAGAGGAAACTTGACAAGTTCCTTAAATCAGCTCCTGATTAGTCGGGTTGTGGTTCATGCTGTGCGTTGGACTGTGTTTGGCCAGCAGATTCACAGTTTGTAGATACCAAGATGAAAATTACTAGAAGATAGCTAATAGCCAGCCCTATAAACACCCCTAATAATGTCGGTGGTGTCTACAAGGTCCCATGCACCCTTTGCCCACTCTCATACAAAGGAAACCAGTTTTATCCCAACACTGGTCACTCACCGGGATGGGCTGCCACCCAGATAATTGTACACAACAGTTCCATAATGGAAAGAAACATACTAAAGTCGTTCCTCTTGAAACATTATAGGAATGCCGTATATAACTCAAATTAAAGGGTTGTACAAACTCGATTAGTGTTGCAACCCCTGAATGGTTGCAAGATTATTATGCATATATATAATTACCTTTTCATTTAATCTTATATTGCTTATATTTGCGATAATAGCTAAATCGTAAATGTATTGCTTTAATATTGTTATTTGACGTAGCTTCCTCCTTTGTTAGGTAGGGTGTAACATATTATGTGCTCAGTTCAAGTCTTGATTGTCTAACTACTGTAATTATCGCTTGTGGCTCGTTTCCCTGCCGGCTTCTCGTTACTGAGCTGCAGCTGTCCACGGAGCTATCACGTGATCGAGGGGGGGGGAGCCCTCACCTCGCTTGAAGTATTCAGTCTGGTCTAGACTCTCTTGGTGGTTGGACAGATTGTCCTGTCTCATTATTCTTGTTAGTTCTGTAGAACTCTGTTCACAGAACATGTAATAGACTTAGTGATTTTCGACGTTGCATTGAGGTTGTGTGTCGCATAGACACTCTAAACAACTCAGGTCCTGAACTATAGCTTATGACCTAATTTATACTGGTTTCTGTGTATTATCACAGTCAGGGATTTTCCTATGCTGAAATTAGATTCAGTAGTATGGGAGTTTTGTAACTTTGTGGAGGATCTGCTGATGGTCCCTGCTTAGTGTCGTTATATTATCTCCTTGTTCCTGATTCTGTGTCGCAGTTGCTTGTTGTATTGCTATTGGGCTTAGCATTCTTTTGTTGTTCAAGCAGACTGTTCTGGTTGCCAGTCGGTCAAGAAGTTAGTTTATTAGAGGACTTTGTCAGTCACTTGTTTAAGTCTAGTCGAGTCGTGAGACATAGTGAACTACTTAGAGCACTTACACACATACACACAAACTTGTACATATTTGTAATATCTTATTAAATGTTAATGTACCAGACGGTACTTAAGAATGATAATGTGATATGTGCTTTCAACACAATAATACTGTAAACGAGAGAAGTGGTATTATTTTGATTATTGTGATTAATTTAATTTAATTTAATTTGATAATATACCTCTAGACTTAATAAATTTATTAAATTTTAATTTCTCTAGTTAGTAGCCTACCAGTTGTAATCCTGAAGCACTATTGAATTATACTGAATTCTAATGGATAATTGGACAAGGATACTGACTACTTGTTACGAAAACCCAATAACAGGCTGGATGCTAGAAGGGCAGTCCTTTCTAGTATTCACTGGAGATCTCTAAGCTTTTAGAATCGCGTTTTTTGTAACAATAGTTATTTAGTTGAGTCAGTTGTACATAGCCTTAAACAACGATGCTATATAAAAACGCAGGATTGCTCCTTATGCCAGGGAGTTTCATAATACTTCTGTTATGTTTGAGCAGAGTCTGCAGACTGAAGATCATGGTACGCCCGTCGCGCCTGTACGTCGATATTAGTTATGGGGGCACATGTGTGATCATCCTAGGATAGCCCCCAAAGAAATATAGTGACCTATTAAGGTCGTAACCCATCTAAGTACAGTGGTACAAGATGCACATGGTATACACAGGTGGTTGCAACTAGGCTAGTGGTTTAATGAATTAGGTTGTTAATAATATTATAATGGTGATGATGATTATAATAATGATATTAGTGGGTGATAGTTGATAATAATGATGTGAATGGCATTATAATTAGGAAAGGAAGCCCGAACAGGAGAATTCACTGAGGGTATTTCCTGAATATTCTGGAAGGTTCTGTCACACTGGGTGATAAATGAAGGATTTTTCCTCTATTTCATTAACCAGAAGGTTGTAAATGAAGGTATGTAATGGTGCAATATTTTAATGTATTTTTTTACGTCACTTGACCTGTTCCCAGCGGTTAGAAGCTCAGGGCTGGCTATTACAACCTGCAAACTGTGAGGACTACTCCACCTGACCCCATATGGGGTGCGGGGGGGGGGGGAAGACCGGTGTGTGGTTGGTATCCATCTTGTCTCTCAGACAGTCTGGCTGGTGTCTACACACTACCATTCTCACTACCATACTCTGAAAACTTACCCGACTTGTCTTGTTGCTGCGTTTGCAACATTGCACAGCTCCTGATGACGCACTGAGAAGTGTGAAAGTACTCGAGCTAAAGATTTCCACCCCTTTACCCCATGGCTTGTCTTGCATTGTTAAGATTACCTGCCTGCGATTTTTTTGCTTATATATGTATGTATATATATATATATATATATTTTATATATATATATATATATATATATATATATATATATATATATATATATATATATTGTCGTAATATATTACTGCTTAAGAATACAAATGCAATACAAATAATAGTATTTCTTACCTTAAATTGTGGGTAATGGTGTTTGTGGATGGTTGTGGAGAGAGTGGATATGGATGGTGTGGCCCTACTGGGCTGAGGTGGATGGTTGTTGGTTGTCGGTAGAAGTGGATGGTAGAGGTTCTGGTAGTGAAGTCGATGGTTTTATTGGAGTGGGCATAAATTCTGTAATGGATCTCTGGGCTCTATTACCCTGCAATAATTTATACAGCTGACGGTATGGCATCATCAGCTGGTCTAGACGCTGTCAGGATCCTCTTCACTGAAAAAGTCTGCTATTTTAGCAGCAACATGGAACTGCTCACGTAACTGCTGCAGTGTTAACTGTTTCTCTTCAGGTTCTTCTTCATCTTCTGTTATCTCTCTCCTTTGTATCTGTGCATTGAGCTCTGTCAACATTTCCTCTGGACTCCCGTCATCGTCATCATCGTCTTCTAAGAGCTCATTCAGATATTCTTCAAACCCATCACCTGGTAGTCTCCTTGCCAGCTGAACAATTTCCTGAACCTAACTCTCAAGCAAGGTTAAACCAGTGAAAGAATTAACTACAGAAGGCCATAACTTTCCCCAGCCTGCATTTAATGTTGATTGGGGCACTTCATGCCATGCACTTCTGGCATAGCTGATGGCATCTGCAATGTTAAATTTATTCCAGAAGGTTAGTACTGCCAGGATGGAGTCAGAGTCTATTGATGCAACTGGTTTTTTCATAACTGTTTTTCTGTAGTTACACTTGAATGACTTAATAACTTCCGATCCCCGTGGTTGATTACTTAATAACCCTTCCAGGGTTTTTACTTAAAAAAATAATTATTTTTATTAATAAAAATTATATTTATTTTAAAAACCCCCCCTAAAATTTTTTAAAAAAACCCCTGCCCCATTTTTTTTCTTTAATGTGTTTTGGTTTATTTTTAAAGAAGTGGTTGTATTTTCCCCGGGTTATGGTGGTTTTTTTAAAAAATTGTTGGGGGGTTTTGTTTTTACATTTTGATGGGTTTATTCTTAATAACCCCCGTCAGGGTTGATTATTTTTCCCCCCCCGGGGATCCATGGTTGAACTTAAAATCCCTATAGGGTTGTATTTTAAACCCCGGACTGTTGTTTACTTAATAATCCCTTTTCCGGGGTTTTTTTCAATCCTCGGACCCCTTTTTTTTTTAAAAACCCCCCCGATCCTTTTAAATTTTTAACCCTTCCATGTTTTATTCTTTAAACCCCCTGAAGTTTTAAACAAAAATTTCCCTGCCAGGGGGTTTTTTTTTTAATACCCCTACCAGGGTTTAAAAGAAAAATTATCCGGGGGGTTTTTACTTTTCCCATGATAGGGTTGAATTACTTAAAAACTCCTGCCAGGGGTTGGATTCTTTAATTATCCAGGGTTTTATTTAAAATGTGTTTTAAAGGGGGGTTTTAAAAAATAACTTTCCGTTTTTGATTTTAAAAACTCCTGATCCATGGTTGTTTTATTAAACCCCGATCCGTGGTTTATTACTTAAAACCCTGATCCAGGGGTTGTATTACTTAATAACCCCCTGACCCGGGTGGTATTATTTAATAACTCCGATCCAGGGTTGTTTTACTTATAATTTCCTGATCCGTGGTTTATTACTTAATAACTCCCTGATCCAGGGTTTTAATTACTTAATAACTCCTGATCCAGGGTTTTTATTAATAACCCCCTGATCCAGGGGGTTGTATTATTTAAAAAAATCCTGACCAGTGGTATTATTTAATAACTCCTGATCCATGGTTGTATTACTTAATGGAATTTTTACTTTTCCCACCCAGGTTTTTGTTTTAAAAAATCGACCAGGGTTGTTTTAAAAAAACTTGACCAGGTTGCTTAAAATTAAATTTTTTTAAATAACAATCTCCTATCCAGGGGTTGTTTTTTTAATAACCCCTACCAGGTTTAACTTAAAATTTCCACGGGGGGGAAATTTTTTTAAAATTCCGACCATGTTGATTACTTTTTTCCTAAACCGGGTTGATACTTTAACCCCCTGCCCCTTTTGTTGATCTTTTTTTTCCCTAAACCGGGGTTGTTTTTTAAAACCCCCTGACCAGTGGTTGAATTTTAAATTTCCCTGACCGGGGTTTTTTTTTAAAACCTTTCCTTTTGTTTTTTAAATCTCCTGAAGGGGTTTAAAACTTTTTTCCCTAAAACCGTGTTGTTTTTTAAAACTTTGCATTGTTGTTTAAAAACCCCCTGACTGGTTGTTTTAAAGTTTTTAATTTGGGGAAAAAAATAAAACTTTCGGGGGGGACCCCGCCCCCCTTGTGGATAGACGGTTTTTTGCGGAAGCTTGAAAAAAAGGTCTTGTTGTCACTGTTGTTGGGTTAAATGTGTTTAAACCGTAAACTTTTTCTGCCCCTGCTTGGTTTTTATCCATTTTTCAAACAGGGGTTTTTTTGGCTAATCCGGGCTTCCTTAAAACCCCTCCCCACTTGCGAACGGAAAAACCCTTTGTTGTCTTGAAGTGGGTGCATTTTTGTTGTCTTAGCTCGGTCACTTTGTTGTCTTGAAGCTCGGGCATTTTGTTGTCTTGAAACGGTGCACTTTGTGCTTGAAGCCGGTGCATTTTGTTGTCTTAAAGCTGGGTGCCTTTGCTGTCTTGAACCTCGGTTTCACTTTGTTGTCTTGAAGCTCGGGGCCCCTTTGTTGTCTTGAAGCTGGGTGCACTTTGTTGTCTTGCTGACTGATTAACTTAAAGTTGACATTTTTTTCCCCAAAAAAAACGGTCTCGTCGGGTTTAAACATTTGTGAGAGGTGGTGTGGGTGGCTCGGGAGGCAGGGATGGTTTTAGGTCTCCCTACTGACACAAGGTGTAATCATAACCACACCCTCCCCGCCCGCCACGCCCCCCGCCCCTCAAAATTTTTTCCCCCCCTGCATCCGTGTTTAAAATTTAAATTTTCGAAGTGTTTAAAAAGAAATATCCACAATTCTTTTAATTGTGCTATAACAAAACGGCAAAAAAAAAACATGTTAAAAGATGGTTTACTATAATTTTATAAAAATATATTATTATATATATAAATAATATTATATATAAATATATATATTAAAAATATTTATTAATAATAATAATATTTTAAAATACAATAGCAAGTCGGGGGCCCTCCCCCCACCGAGGGAGGGGGGACCAAAAAGAAGAAAATCCCCAAAAAAAAAATCTTTATCATTAAACTTTCCCACACCCACATAATCACTGTTTTTGCAGAGGTCTCAAATACAACAGTTTAGAACATAAGTATAAAGATACACAACATATCCCTCCAAAACTGCAATATCCCCAAAAACCCCCTTTTAAAATGCAGGCATTGTCTTCCCCTTTCCCGAAATCAGTCTGCTATGTAAAAATAACCAGTTTTTCCCAAAAACCCCCATAAATATTCCCCCTCACACCCAAAAACTTGTCAGGTCCCAATACCATTTGTCTCTATTCACTCCTATCGACACCCACACACCCTGCTGGAATCCAAACCCCTCGCCCAAAAACCTCCCTTTCCCTTTCCCTTCCAACCTTTTCGAGGATGCCTACCCCAACCCCGCCTTCCTTCCCCACAATTTATATCCCCCCTGTCATTTTAAATTTGACCATTTCCCCTAAATGACCAAAAACCTCAACAAAAAAAAAAATCTTCGCCTTGACAAAACTTTTATTAACTCCACACCTTCTAATTTCCACACCCGAAATTTTTTGCATAAGTTTTCCCACACAAAAGCCCTTAACGGGAAACCCACTGCCTCCAACCGTTCCCCCGCGCGCATTTACCACCCAAAATTTACACCCATATAAAGGTGTTTTTTACTACATACTTTTATACATTCCCTTTTTTGGGCCCCCTAGAAAATTTTTTTGCTCCACATTACCTCAACGCACCACCCCCTTTTTTTTTCCCCCATGAAATTCTATGATTAACCTCATCCTTCATAAATCCATCCGCCGAACGTCAACTCCCAAATATCTGAAAACTTAAATCTTCCATACTCCCCCCCCAATTTGGATACCCCAAATTTTTTTTTTAAGAACATTTGATACCCCTCATCACCTTACTCTTTTCTATGTTACTTTCAACTTTTTACCTTTCAAACATTCCAAAAAAAATCCACTAACCTTTGCCATATTTCTTCAAAAAACCCCCATAAGCACAGTATCATCAGCAAAATCAACTGTGTCAATTCCCCTTTTTTTTTTAATTCCCCATAATTTAATCCTACCCCTCTTTCGAACATTTACTTCTTTTACAATTCCATTTATAAATATATTAAACAACCATGGTGACATTACACATCCCTGTCTAAGACCTACTTTTACTGGGAAGTAGTCTCCCTCTCTTCTACACACCCTAACCTGAGCCTCACTATCCTCATAAAAACTCTTTACAGCATTTAGTAACTTACCACCTATTCCATATACTTGCAACATCTGCCACATTGCTTCCCTATCCACTCTATCATATGCCTTTTCTAAATCCATAAATGCATTAAAAACTTCCCTACCTTTATCTAAATACTGTTCACATATATGCTTCAATGTAAACACTTGACTACCATCCCCTACCCACTCTGAAACCTCCTTGCTCATCCGCAATCCTACATTCTGTCTTACCTCTAATTCTTTCAATTATAACTCTACCGTACACTTTTTTCCCGGTATACTCAGTAACTTATTCCTTATAATTTTTACATCTCTTTTGTCCCCTTTCCCTTTATATAAAGGGACTATACATGTCTCCTGCCATCCCTAGGTACCTTCCCCTCTTTCATACATTTATTGAACACAAAAGAACCAACCACTCCAACACTATATCCCCCCTGCTTTAACATTTCTGTCATGATCCCATCAGTTCCAGCTGCTTTACCCCCTTTTCATTCTACGTAATGCCTCACGTACCTCCACCATACATCCTGTTCTTCATCACTCTTAAAAGATGGTATACCTCCCTGACCAGTGCATGAAATTACCGCCTCCCTTTCTTCATTGCACATTTAAAAGTTCCTCAGAAATATTCCGTCCATCTACCCAATACCTCCATCTCGCCATCTACTAACTCCCTACTTCTTTTTTAACTGACAAATCCATACGTTCCCTAGGCTTCTTAACTTGTTTAACTCACTCCAATTTTTTTCTTATTTTCATTAAAATTTCTTGACAGTGCTTTTCCCACCATATCATCTGCTCTCGTTTTGCACTCTCTCACTACTCTTCTTCACCTTTCTTTTACCTCCATATACTCTGCTCTTCTTATAACACTTCTGCTTTGTAAAAACGTCTCATAAGCTAACTTTTTTCTTTTTTTCCAACCCTTTACTTCAATCATTCCACCAATCATCCTCTTTCTCCTGCCCCACCCTCCTATAACCACAAAATTCCCGCCCCACTTTAAATTTTTCTGCATTTTTAAACTATTCCAACCCCCTTCACCCCCCCCACTACTCATACCTGCACCAGCCCCCCTTTCCCTGATTTATTCCTCTCCACTGAAACTCCCACCCCCTTCACTTTTTTTTCATTTAAAAGGGCCGAAAACCAGTTTCCCTTTCCTCTTTCCCATAACACCACAACTTCTCTTTCTTATCATTTGCACAACATCCACGCACTTTCAGATTTCCCCACTTTGAAAATTTTTCTTCTTTCTTATTCTTTTTAGTAATTATTACAGGAAAAGGGGGGGGGGGGTTACAGCCCTTTGTTCCCGGCATTTTTTTTTGGTTTTTTACAACACGCTTGGCTTTTTGGGGGAAAGATTCTTACCCACTTCCCCAGGGGATATAAAAGGAAAAGTAAAAACCAAGAACTTTTAAAGAAAAAAATCAAAGAAAACTCAATGAGTGGGAAAAAAAATTTGTTAAAAGTAGGGTGTAGTGGGACCTAATGAAAGAAAGAAGTAGCAAAAAGTACTTGTAATCTTGCATATTTATGAGACAAAAAAAGACATCAGCATCCTCCCATAAATTAAAAAAATTCCAAGCTTTCGTTTTACACTCACTTTGGCGGGAACGGTAGTGCCTCCCTGGGGGGTTGCTGTCTACCAACCTACTACTACAAATATATATATATAAAAAATATATATAATATTATATAAATATATATATATATGCCCGGTCCCGAATAGGGTAAAACGGTCAATTGGGCAAAAACTCATTTAAAATTAAGTCCTTTCTAAAATTTTCTTTTAAGTTTTTTAAAGATATATTTTTTTCTTTAAATTTGTTGTTTGTAAAAATTTAACATTTTGCACCAAAAGGAACTAAAAAAACTACCTAACCTTTCAAAAAAGAAAAATTTATTTTACCCCCAAACCCCCAACAAAAAATTTTTTAAATTTTGTTTACAAAATTTGATACTAAAAAAAACCCCGGTGAAATAAAATTTTTTGGGTTACGTTCAAAAATGTTTTTGGGGGGCAAAATTATTGCATACCCCCCAAATTTTCACTTGCCCCTAAGGGCAAGTGAACTTTGCTATTTAAGCCAAGAGGGCAAGTTCTGCCTATTGGGCAGGGCAAAAATATATAAATTATAAAAATTAATTATATAATATATATAATAATATATATATATATAAAAATATATATACAGTGGTCCCCCGTTGTTCTAATTTATCCGTTCCTGGAGCCGTTACATAAACAAAATTTACGTTTTAAACGAATAAATTTTTTCCCCCATAAAAATTTAATTTTAAATACAATTAATCCTTCCTAAACACCCAGAAGTTTTAAAAAAAAAAATTTTTTTAAACATGAAAAAAATTCCAATTATAACATAAACAAACAATGGAAAATATGAAAAAAAAAAACACCAAACATTTTATCTTACGGGAGTTTCCCTTCAAAGTGTAGGGGAGACTGGGAGGAAGAGAGGGGAAATTGTTTAAATTTTGGAAAGGGGGAATCCCCTCCACCCAACACCCGGGAAACCAAATTTGTTTTTTCGGGGTTGCTTCTTTTCTTTTTTTCTTAATGCCAAAAAGGACCCCCTTGAGATAAACTGGAGTCCTGTCCAAAAAATAACTGGGGGGGAGAGCTCTGTTTTTTGCGTCCCTTTAAAAAACACTTCCCTAAAATGGCCCAAGACTTTGTCACTGTCCCATGTTCCCAAAACCGGGGCCTTCCCAAAAAACCTTTTAGGGTAAGTTTCCCCATAAAGTTTTCCATCTTACCCCACATAGTAAAAACCCTTTTTTTAAAATTTCTGAAGGGGGGCACCTTTTTTCCATCCTTTTTCCTCCTCCTCGCACAAGTTTCGAGCTGTGATGTGTTCCCTCTTCCTGCTGAGCTCTTGCAGCTCCTCAGGGGTGACTTTTCCCTTTCCCGGTTTTTCCCCCAAATTTCCCTTCCACACCCTCCAAACTCACACCCAAACCCCCCTTTGGAACCCCCAGTCCAAAATTTGGGGAATTTTCCCAACAGACATAGGCTCAAAAAGGGTCACCCCCAAATTCTTAAAAACCCCTCTTGTCTAACAACCCTGGCCAAAATTTTTTCCCAAAGGCCCAGATTAAAAGTCATGGTAGTCACCCCCCCAAAACCCCCAACCCTCCCTATAATTTTTTATGCAGGGAGGATGCTGAAGTGCCTTCCCCAAAAATTTCCCCCTTAGGGTCCAAGTGAGGTCTGGGGGTCACAGTCAACCCACCTGTGAAAAAAATTGTTTTTGGGGAAAGAGTTTTTAAAGTTTGCAAAAAACCGCGGGTTCCAGGGGCGGGAGGAGAGGAGGGGTATTCGGGGGCAAGAATTTTTACTTTTATAACCCAAACCCCTTTCGAAAATTATCATCCAAGTTTGGAGAATGAACAGGTGCATTGTCCCAAAATTTCTACACGCACTTTAATCCAAATTTTTTTTTCCCGGAGATACTCCTTCACACTAGGGCCAAACAAAATTTATTGAACCACTCGCGAAAATTTCCCTCGGCCCTTTCCTTACTATTAGATTTCCAAAACACACAAATTTTCCTTCATAACTTGTTTTTTCCCCGAACACCTGGGATTTTCAGAAAGGGAAAACAAATAAAAAACTTCACTTTTAAATCCCCCCCCTAGCTTTACACAGTACCCTTCAATTTTTAAATTTATGGTTTTTTTAAATTTCAATCGTATTCCTCACCTTTTTTACCACAGGTTTGGGCACAAGGAGCTTTCTTGGAGCCAGGTAGTTTTATTTAGTACTTGAAAAGCACTAAAATAAATGGAATATTAGAAATATTTCGCTGGAGCACGTGAAGGGACCTTCGCTCACTGGTAAACAATGCCAGACTGGCTGCCGCCCTGGCTCACGCCGTGGGTACGCATCCCGGACGAACTACGACTCGCGAGTCAACCTATGAAAAGCGAGTCCATGTTTATACGAAAATACATCTATGATTGGCGAATTTTACGATTGCCGGGAACTACGAAAAGCGGGGGACCACTGTATATATATAAATATGTCGGGCCGAATATGTAAAACTTGCCAATTAGCAAGAACTCATTTAAAATTAAGTCCTTTCTGAATTTTTTTCTTATACGTTTAAAGATATATTTTTTTCATTAATGTTAATGTAAAAAATTTTAATTTTGCACCAAAAGAATCTTAGAAAACTTACCTAACCTTATTATAACAAGAACAATTTATTTTAGCCTAACCCAACTAAATATATTTTAGATTTGTTTACAGAAATTTAATACTAAACAAACACAGTGAAATATATTTTTTTCGTTAGGTTCAGAATGATTTTGGCGAAATTATTGCATACACAAATTTTCACTTGTCCTATATGGCAAGATGAGTGTTGCTATTTAAGCCAAGATCGCAAGTTCTGCCTATTCGGCACGACATATATATATAAATATAATATATATATATATATATATATATAATATATATATATATATATATATATATATAAATATGAATATATATAATTTGTTCCAAACCTTTGCACTTTCTCTAATTTCTTGACGTGCTTGACCAGGTATGGATTCCAAACTGGTGCTGCATACTCCAGTATAGGCCTAATGTATATGGAGTACAGAGTCTTGAACCATTCCTTACTGAGGTATCGGAACACTATCCTTAGGTTTGCCAGATGCCAGTATGCTGCAGCAGTTGTCTGACTGATGTGCGCCTAAGGAGATATGCTCGGTATTATACTCACCGCAAGATCTTTTTCCTTGAGTGAGGTTTGCAGTCTTTGGCCACCTAGACTACAATGTGTCTGCTGTCTTCTTTGCCCTTTCCCGATCTTCATGACTTTGCATTTGGCTGGGTTAAATTCAAGGAGCCACTTGCTGGACCAGGGTTGTAGCCTGTCCAGTCTCTTTGTAGCCCTACTTAATCCTCGACCAATTTAATTCTCCTCATTAACTTCACATCATCTACAAACAAGAACACTTCTGAGTCTATCCCTTCCATTATGTAATTCACATATAACAAAAACAGCACAAGTCCTAGGACTGACCCCTGTGAACCCCGCTTGTCACAGGCGCCCACTCATCAAGTACCATGATGCATTGTTGCCTCCCTATCAGGTATTATCTGATCCATGTAGTGCCTTTCCTGTTATGTGTGCCTGTTCCCCTAACTTTTTCCATTAACCTCTTGTGAGAAACTGTGTCGAAGGCCTTCTTGCAGTCCAAGACAATGCAGTCTATCCACCTCTCTCTTGTCTTACTTCTGTCACCTTGTCATATAACTCCAGAAGGTTTGTGACACAGGATTTTCCTTCCATGAAACGGTGCTGGTTGTCAATTATACACTTGTTTCTTTCCAAGTGCTCCACCACCTCTCCTGATGATCTTCTCCATGACTTTGCATACTGTACACGTTAGTGACACAGGTCTGTAGTTTAATGCCTCATGTCTGTCTCCTTTTTTTTTCAAAAATTGGGACCAAATTGCAATCTTCCATACCTGAGGAGTTTCCTAGTTTCAATGGATGTGTTGAAGATCTCTGTTAGTGGCACACACAGCATCTCTGCTCCCTCTCTAAGGACCCATGGAGAGATGTTGTCTGGTCATACTGCCTTTCAGGTATCAAGTTCACATAGCAGCTTCTTCACCTCCTCCTCAGTTATGTGTACCTCATCCAGCACTTGTTGGTGTACCTATTTGTTCTGATTTCCTGGAGTCCTACCTGTTTCCACTATAAATACCTCTTTAAATCTCATGTTGAGCTCCTCACGTACCTCTTGGTCGTTTCTTTTGAACTCCCCATCATCCTTCCTCAGTCTGATTACCCGATCCTTGACTGTTGTTTCCTCCTGATGTAGCTATACAACAGCTTTGGGTCAGACTTGACTTCGATGCTATGTCATTTCCGTATTGTCGCTGAGCCTCCCTACTTATCTGTGCATATTTGTTTCTGGCTCTTCAGCTGATCTCTTTATTTTCCTGGTCCTTTGTCTTCTGTACCTTTCCACTCTATAGTACACCTAGTTTTTGCCTCCCTACACCTTTGGGTGAACAAAGGACTCATTCTGGTCTTCCCATTAATTTTTTCCCTTGGGAACAAACCTCTCCTCTGCCTCCTTGCATTTTGTTGTCACATAGTCCATCATTTCTTTTACTGGTTTTCCTGCCAGTTCTCTCTCTCCCACGGAATGTCTTCCAGGAAGTTCCTCATGCCTGTGTGGTGCCTCCTTTTGTAGTTTGGATTTTCCCATCCTATTCCTGCTACTCTCTCCACTTGTAGCTCAACTATGTTGTCAAAGCACATAACCACATGATCACTAGCTCTAAGGGGCCTTTCATACATGATATCCTCAAAGTCCAAACTACTCAAGGTGAATACAAGGTTCAGTCTTGCTGAATCATCCTAAATATCTCTCTCTCTCTCTCTCTCTGGTAGTGCCCTCTAACATGTTGATGCATGGGGTTTTTCGAGTACCACATCCATCATCTTGGCTCTCCATGTTTTGAGACCCTCCGGGTTTTCCCAGTCAGTCCCTTATGATTAAAATCACCCATAACTAATAACTTTGCTGCCCCCATGTGAGCCTCTTCTGGCCACCTCAGCTAGTTTGTCGACCATTGCTCTGTTGCACTCATCGTATTTGTCTCTTGGCCCCTGCAGTTCTGTGGGGGGTTTTATCCCATTACTGCAGTTACACCATATGGTGCTCAGACTGGATTGTTCCTACTATGTAGTCCCTTTCGCCCATACCATCCATTCATTCCATTTCCTCAAATCCCCACCATTTTTAATGAGCAGTGCAACTCCTCCTCTCCTCTCCTCCCTCTATCTTCCTGAGGATTTGATATCCAGGTGGGAAAAATTGCATCTGTTATCATCCAAGTGAGTTTTGTTTCTGTGAGCACTATTTTGTCTGGAGTTGTCTCTTTGATTCTTTCATGCCACCCTCACACTTATTTTGTTATTCCGTCTGCATTGTATAACCAACCTTCAACCCCCTTTTCTAAAACTGTGGTCTTTGGGGGAAAGTTGGGGGTTTGGGGGAAATGGGGGACCTAATAAGGAACTATGGGTGGTTGCTGTGGGAGTGGAGTTTGTAATGAGGTGGGTGGGGGCATTGGATATGGCACGTGTGTTTTGGGTTAGAATGTTTGGTTGCATTGGCATTGTCCTGGTTTGGGGGGCCTCTGTAGGTGGTTGTGAGGGGGCTGTATTGGATCTTCCTACTGAGTCCGGGTTCTACTGTCCATCTCCGTCTTCACCTCTCTTTCCTCCTTTCGTCTCTGTACCATCTCTCTCAGTTTCTGCCTTTCTTCTTGTGTTTTGTCATGGTTGAGATATACCTTCGGGTATACAAGCATGTCCCTTACTCTTGTTTTCCCTCCTGCACAATCCTGTTCTGAGTCGATTCTGCCTTGAAAGTCACTTTCACTGGCCGGGTTCTTCTTGTAAACCCCCCTCTGTTCTCCGAAAATTTGCCACGGGGCCATGTCATCTTCTCCTGTTGCTTTTATGATGCTTTTTGATCACATTTTTCCCCCCTTGTCTTTTTGCTTCGTAAGTTTTCCCCTTCAATTTCCTGGAGCCCAAAACAAAGACTAAACCTCTCCCTTTCATTCTCCCACTGCATATTCCTATGTATCCCCTGATTCGATTTTAGTTTCCTCCATTGCAGCTTTCCTTTTTATATTTCTTCATTATCTGTTGTCCTTGGGCCCAGTGGCCTGCCATTTTTCCTTCTCAGCTTTCCCGGGCTCTGCTGTGGTCTGTTAGGGCCTCCACATATAGCTTTGCTCTTTCATTTTCTACATTTCCCTCGATTGCTCCTGATGTATTCTCTCTTATACTCGGTTCCACAATGGCCTGATAAGGCTTTCTGCATACAGTTCCCTCCTTTAATTCCCTACAGTCCCCTGTTTGTGACTGAGAGGTAGCAGTCTCTGATGTCATTCCCAAATTGTTCTTGGTTCTTTAGACAGTTTCAGATTTTTCAGTTCCTCTTCCAATCTCTGTATCCTTGCCTCTGCTGCTGTGACTTGCATCTCCCACTTCATGCTTTCTGCATCTATCCTCTCTTCCATTTTCATGCAAAGTTCTTCTCTGCTGCCCAATCTTCCAGTCCCTTGGTTTTCCCTTTCTTCTCTCTGGCAACCCATTTTTTTTGTTTGTTTTGGGTTGCCACAGAATGAAAAACATACGTAATTCTGTGTGTTTGTTTTGTGGTGGTGTTTGTCCGAGTGTGGGGAGGGAGATAGTAGAGGAGGAAGCTAAGGACCCGTGGCTAAATGGGAGAGGGATGGGGGGGGGGATTGAGGGGAATATGGGAAGTGTGTGTGTGTGTGTGTGTGTGTGTGTTGTGTGTGGTGTGTGTGTGTGTGTAATTGGGGTTGTGTGTGTGTGTGTGTGTGGTGTGTGTGTGTGTATGGGTGTGTGTGTGTATACTCACCGAGTTGTGTTTGGGGGTCAAGACTCATTCCATGCTTCACCTCATATTCCACTCTGATCAACGTAACTGATTTCTGTCTCTTGTGCCTTATCATACCTGCTCTTGAAGCTGTGTATTGAGTTATCTTCTCCACTTCCTCATCTAGATCATTCCACTCTTCATCCCCAAATTCCACTGCTTCATTCAAGCATTCCACTCCTTACTCCAATCATTCCACTCTTCATCCAAATCATTCCAAATTCATGCAACCACTCCACTGATTCATCCACATCATTCCACTGCTTCATCCCAGTCATTCCACTGCTTCGTCCATGTCATCTGTGCTTCATCCACGTCATTCCCCTCCTTCATCCACGTAATTCTACTCCTTCTTCACATCATTCCACTCTTCATCCAAATCATTTTCCACTCTTCATCCCCTCATCCACTCCTTCATCCAAGTCATTACACTGCTTATTCCAAATCATTCCACTCTTTTCATCCAAGTCATACCACTGCTTATTCCACGTCATTCCAATCCTTTATCAGCATCATTCCACTCCTTCCTCCACGTCATTCCACTGCTTCGTCCACGTCATTCCACCCCTTCATCCACGTCATTCCACTCCTTCATCCACGTCCCTTCTACTTCAATCCACATCATTCCACTGCATCATCCAAGTCGTTCCACTGCTTCACCAAAGTCATCCCACTCCTCATGCACCCTCAGACTAAAGAAATACTTCATCTCAATGTTCATCTGAGTCTTCAGCTTCTCTAACCTGTCAGTTCCTCTCAAACTTTGTATGTAACAGTAACCCCGTGCTGCCTCGTGATGTCAGTTCTTGACCAGTGTGGGATCCATGCAGGGGTTCTTGACCAGGTGTGCGATGCAATGCCGGGCTTCTTGACCAGGTGTGGGATCCACGACGGGCTTCTTGAACAGGGTGTGGGATCCATGCCGGGGGTTTTTGACCAGGTGTGGGGTCCACGACGGGCTTCTTGACCAGGTGTGGGATCCATGCCGGGGTTCCCGACCAGGTGTGGGATCCATGCCCGGGGTTCTTGACCAGGTGTGGATCCATGCCGGGGTTCTTGACCAGTGTGGGGTCCACGACGGGCTTCTTGACCAGGTGTGGGTCCATCCGGGGGGTTTTGACCAGGTGGGGGATCCACCCGGGTTTCTTGCCCCCAGGTGTGGGTCCAGACGGCTTCTTGACCAGGTTTATCCAGCCGGGGTTTCTCGACCGGTGTGGGATCCATCCCGGGGTTTCTTGACCAGGTGGGGGACCCATCTGGTTTCTTGACCGGGGGGATCCATGCCGGGCTTTTGACCAGGTTGGGATCCATGCCGGGGATCTTGCCCAGGTGGGGGATCCATGTTGGTTTTCTTAAACCGGGTGTGGACCACCCCGGGCTTCTTGACCAGGTGTGGGACCCAGGGGGGGTTTTTGGGCCAGGTGTGGGATCCATGCCGGGCTTCTTACCAGGTGTGGATCCATGCCGATTCTTGACCAGGTGTGGGGGTCCCGGGCTTCTTGACCAGTGTGGGATCCATCCGGGGTTCTTGACCAGGTGTGGGATAAAGCGGGGGTTCTTGACCGGGTGTGGGATCCATGCTGGGGTTCTTGACCAGGTGGGGACCATGGCGAGATTCTTGAATGGGATCCATCCCGGGGTTCTGACCATTTTGTGGGATCCAGCCGGGGTT
Source organism: Cherax quadricarinatus (assembly GCF_026875155.1). Classification (NCBI taxonomy): domain Eukaryota; kingdom Metazoa; phylum Arthropoda; class Malacostraca; order Decapoda; family Parastacidae; genus Cherax; species Cherax quadricarinatus. The sequence continues at coordinate 13,253,766 of NC_069430.1, read as the reverse complement.
TTTGCCCCAGTTTTGGGATCCATGGCCGGGGTTCTTGACCAGTTTGGGTCAATCCCCTGGGTTCTTGACCAGGGTGGGATCATCCCGGGGTTTCTTGAGCAGGTGTGGACCCATGTGGGGGTTCTTGACCTTTGTGGGATCCGGGGGCTTTTTTGACCAGGTGTGGGATCCATGCCGGGGTTCTGACCGGGTTTGGGTCCTTTCCGGGCTTTTGACCAGGTGTGGGAACCAGCCGGGGCTTCTTGACCGGGTGGGGACCCATGCCGGGCTTCTTGACCAGGTGGGGGATCCACCCGGGGCTTTTTTGACCGGGTGGGGGTCCTACCGGCTTTTTGGGCCCAGGTGTGGGATCCATGCGGGGTTTTTCTGCCGGGTGTGGATCCATCCGGGGGTTCTTGACCGGGTTTGGGGGACCCATGCCGGGTTCTTGCCCAGTGTGGGACCAGCCGGGGTTTTCACCTTTTTTGGGGATCCACCCGGGCTTCTTGACCAGTGGGGGGATCCATGGGGGGGTTCTTGACCGGGTTGGGTCCATGCTGGGGTTCTTCACAAGGTGGGGACCATGTTGGGTTTTTCACCGGGTGTGGGATCCACCCCGGGGCTTTCTTGGCCGGGTGGGGGATCCGCCGGGTTCTTACCAGGGGGGCGATTCCCGGGGGGTTCTTGCCCAGGGTGGGATCCCATGCGGGGGTTTCTTGACCAGGTGTGGGATCCAAAGCCGAGTTTCCCTTGCCCAGGTTGGGATCCAGTTTGGGGTTTTGACCATTTGGGGATCCATGCCGGGGTTTTGACCAGGGGGGGATGCATGCCGGGGTTCTTGACCATTGTGGGATCCATCCGGGGTTCTTGCCCATTGGGGGTTCAATGCCTGGTTCTTGCCCCGGGTGGGGGATCAGGGGGGGGTTCTTCCATGTGTGGGATCCATGTGGGGGTTTCTTGACCGGGGGGAAATCCTGCCGATTTTCTTGACCATTTTGGGATCCATTTTTGACCAAGTGGGGGATCCATCCGGGGGTTTTTGACCGGTGTGGGACCCAAAGGGGGGTTCTTGACCAGTGTAGGATCCATGCTGGGGTTCTTGACCATGTGGGGATCCTTCCCGAGCTTTTTGACCAGGTGGGGGGATCCATGCCGGGTTTCTTGACCAGGTGTGGGATCCATCCCGGGCTTCTGACCAGGTGTAGGCCCATGCCGGATTCTTGACCGGGTGGGGACAGCCGGGGTTTCTTGCCCAGGAGGGATCCATCCGGGTTTTCTAACCGGGTGGGGTCCACCCCAAATTTTCTTGACCAGGTGGGGGATCCATCCCGGGGTTTCTTGACCGGGTGTGGGACCCATCCCGAGTTTCTTGACCGGGTTTTGGGGGATTCATTCTTGACCAGGTGTGGGATCCATCCCGGGGGTTTCTTGACCTTTTGGGATCCATCCGGGCTTCTTGGGCCCAGGTGTAGGATCCAGCTGGGTTCTTGACCAGGTGGGGGATCCTTTCCCGAGCTTCTTGACCAGTGTGGGATCCATTTTTGAAGGTGTGGGATCCATCCGGGGCTTCTTGACGGGGGTGGGGGATCATGCGGGGGTTCTTGACCAGGTTGGGACCCATGCCGAGCTTTTTCACCGGTGTGGGATCCTGCCAGTTTTTTGACAAGGGTGTGGGACCATGCTGGGGTTCTTGACCAGGTGTGGGTCCATCGGGGGTTTTCGTGACCAGGTGGGGATCCATCCCGAGTTTTTTCTGGGGTTGGGATCCATGCCAGGCTTCTTGACCAGGTGGGGATATATGCTGGGGTTCTTGCCAGGTGTGAGATCCAGGGGGGGGGTCTTCACCAGGTGGGGATTCATGCCGGGCCCCTTTCTTGACCGGGTGTGGATATATGCTGGGTTTTTGACAAGGTGTGAACCATGTTGCGGTTCTTCACCGGGTTTGGGATCCCTGCTAGGGTTCTTGACCAGGTTTGGGATTCATGCTGTGGTTTCTTTACCGGGTGGGGGATCCATCCGGGCTTCTTGACCAGGTAGGGGATCCATCCCGGGGTTCTTGACCAGTTGGGACCCAGGCCGGGGCTTCTTGACCGGGTGTGGGCCCCCATCCCGGGGGTTTTCCCCAGGTGTAGGAACACTGGGTTCTTGCCCGGGTTTGGGGATCCATCCCGGGGGTTCTTGCCCATTGGGACCAAAACCCGGGCTTTTTGACAGGTGTGGGATCCATGCCGGGGTCTTGACCAGGTGTAGGATACATGCTGGGTTTTTGGGACCAGGTTGGGATCCATGCGATTTCTTGACCGGGTGTGGGATCCATGCCGGCTTTTTGACGGTGGGGGACCCATGCCGGGTTTCTTGACCGGGTTTAGGATCCATCCCGGGGCTTCTTGACCACGGGGGATCCATCCCGGGCTTCTTGCCCGGGGTTGGGATCCACCGGGCTTCTTGCCCATTGGCACCATCCCGGGCTCTTGACCGGGTGGGGGACCATCCCGGGGTTCTTGCCCTTTTGTGGATCCTAAAGGGCTTCTTGACCATTGGGGATCCATGCCGGGCTTCTTGCCCGGGTGTGGGATCCAGCCGGGCTTCTTGACCGGGTGTAGGATCCATGCCGGGTTTCTTGGCCAGGAGGGGGGTTCCTGCCGAGCTTTTTCCCAGGGTGGGACCATGCGGGGTTTTCTTGACCAGGGTGTATACATGCCGGGATCTTTGACCGGGGGTTGGGACCATGCAGGGCTTCTTGACCGGTGTGGGATCAGCCGGGCTTCTTGACCGGGGTGGGGGATCCATGCCGGGTTCTTTACCAGGTGGGGGTCCTCCCGGGCTTTTGACCGGGTGTGGGATAGAACCGGGCTTCTTGACCGGGTGTGGGATCACCCGGGATTCTTGACCAGGTGTGGGATCAATCCCGGGGGGTTCTTGACCAGGTATGGGACCCATGCCGGGCTTCTTGACCAGGGTGGGATCCTGCGGGGGTTTTTGACCAGGGGGATCCATACCGGCGTTATTGCCCGGGGTGGGGATCCATATGGGGCTTCTTGACCGGTGGGGGATCCAGTCGGGCTTCTTGCCCAGGGTGGTGGGATCTTCCGGGGTTCTTGACCAGGTGGGGTTTTTCACCCGGGGGTTCTTGACCAGTTTGGACCCATGCCGGGTTCTTGACCAGGTGGGGATCCATCCCGGGCTTTTTGACCAGGGTGGGATCCTCGGGGATCTTGACCGGGTGGGGGATCCTGCGGCCTTTTGACCAGTGGGGGATCCCCGGGTTCTTACCGGGTGTGGGATCATGCAGGGCTTCTTGACCAGGTGGGGATCCACCCGGGGTTCTTGCCCAGGTGTGGGACCCATCCCGGGGCTTTTTGACCAAGTGGGGATCCCATGCCGAGCTCTTACCAAGTTGGGATCCATGCCGGGGCTTCTTGACCAGGGGGGGGATCCATTCCCGGGCTTCTTGACCAGGTGTGGGATCTGCCGGGTTCTTGCCCAGGTGTGTGATCAATCCCGGGGGTTCTTACCAGGTGTGGGATCCATCCGGGGTTCTTACCCAGGTTGGGATCCTCCGGCGTTTTTGCCCAGTGTGGGATCCATGTCGGGTTTCTTGCCAGGTGGGGGATCCATGCGGCTTCTTGACCGGGTGGGGGATCCATGCGGGTTCTTGACCAGGTGGGGGTTCCATGCCGGGGTTCTTGACCGGGTTTGGGGATCCAGGGGGGGTTTTTGGGCAGGTGGGGATCAGCCGGGTTTTTGCCAGGTGTGGGATCCATCCGGGGCTTCTTGACCAGGTGCGGGACCCTGTGGGGCTTCTTGACCATTTGGATCCACCGGGCTTTTTGACCCGGGTTGAGATCCATTTGCGGTTCTTCACCGGTTTGGGGATCCCTGCTAGGGTTCTTGACCGGGGTGTGGGACATGCGTGGTTTTTAAAAGGTGGGGATCCATGCGGCTTTTTGATCAGTATGGGATCCTCCCGGGGGGGTTCTTGACCAGGTGGGGGTCCATGCCGGGGTTTTTCACCGGGTGTAGGAACATGCTGGGGTTCTTGCCGGGTGGGGGTCCCCCGGGGGTTTTTGACCGGGTATGGGATCCATGCCGGCTTTTTACCAGGTGGGGATCCATGCCGGGGTTCTTCACCAGGTGTAGGATACATGCGGGGTTCTTGACCGGGTGTGGGACCCATGCCGGGTTTTGACCGGGTTGGGTCCATCCCGGGGCTTCTTTGCCCAGTGGGGAATCCATCCGGGGTCTTGACCAGGTGAAGGATCATGCTGGGGTTTCTTGACCAGGCGGGGGATCCATCCCGGGCTTCTTCCCAGTTAGGATCCTTTCCCGGGTTTCTTGACCAGGCGTGGATCCATGCCGGGGCTTCTTGACCGGGTGTGGGACCCATCCCGGGGTTTTCTTGACCGTGTAGCACCATCCCGGTTTTTTTGACCAGGTGTGGGATCCTGAGGGGGTTCTTGCCATGTTAGGATCCATGAGGGGCTTTTTGCCCAGGTGGGGAATCCATGCCGGCTTTTCCCGGGTGGGGGACCCATGCCGGGTTTCTTGACCAGGTGTAGGACCCATCCCGGGCTTTTTGGCCGGGAGTGGGTTCCTCCCGAGTTTCTTGACCAGGTGTGGATCCATCCCGGGGTTCTTGCCCAGGTGTGGATCATCCGGGGATCTTGACCAGGTGGGGATCCACCGGCTTCTTGACCAGGTGTGGGATCATGCGGTTTCTTGACCAGGTGAGGGATCCATCCCGGGCTTCTTTACCAGGGTGGGATCCTGCCGGGTTTTCTTGACCAGTGTGGGATCCAAGCCGGGCTTCTTGACCGGGTGTGGTCATGCCGGGATTCTTGCCCAGGGGGGACAATCCCGGGGGTTTTGCCCGGGTTGGATCCATCCCGGGGCTTCTTGACCGGGTGGGGATCCATGCGGGGGTTCTTACCAGGTTGGGATCCATGGGGGCGTTATTGACCAGGGGGGATCCATACGGGCTTTTTGACCGGGTGTGGGATCCATGTGGGGCTTCTTGACCGGGTGGGGGACTATGGGGGGTTCTTGACCGGGTGGGGGGTTTCATCCGGGGTTTTTGACCGGGTTTGGGATCCTTTCCCGGGTTTCTTGACCGGGTGTGGGATCCATGCCGGGCTTCTTGACCAGGTGTGGGACCCATGCCGGGATCTTGACCAGGGGGGATCCTTTGGGGCCTTCTTGACCGGGTTTGGGGGACCATCCCGGGGTTTTCTTGACCGGTTTTGGGATGCATGCGGGGCTTCTTGACCATGTGGGGACCCTCCCGGGGGTTCTTACCAGGGTGGGATCCATCCGGGGCTTCTTGACCAGGTGTGGGATGCACCCGGCTTCTTGACCAGGTGGGGGATCCACCCGGGCTTCAAAGGGTGGGGATCCATTCCGGGCTTTTGACCGGGTGTGGATCATCCCGGGGCTTCTTGACCAGTGTGGATCAATGGGGGGTTTTTGACCAGGTGGGGATCCAGCCGGGCTTCTTACCAGGTGGGGGGATCCATGCCCGTTATTGACCGGTTGGGTCCATGTCGGGCTTCTGCCCGGGTGGGGGATCCTGTCGGGCTCTTGACCAGGTGTGGGATCCATCCCGGGGGGTTTTTGCCCGGTGGGGGTTTTTCCATCCCGGGGGTTCTTGACCGGGTTTGGGATCCATCCGGGGTTCTTGAGCGGGTGTGGGATCATGCCCGGAGTTCTTGACCAGGTGGGATCCATCCCGGGGGCTTCTTGACCAGGAGCGGGATCCATGGGGGTTTCTTGACCGTTGTGGGTCCATGCCGGGTTCTTGACCATGTGGATCCAGTTGGGGTTCTTCACCATTTTTGGGATCCCTGCTGGGTTCTTGACCGGGTGGGGACCCATGCTGGGGTTCTTTACTGGGTGGGGACCACCCCGGGCTTCTTGATCGGGAAATGGGATCCTGCCGGGGTTCTTGACCAGGTGTGGGATCCACCCGGGGTTTTCACCAGGTTGGTTACAGGGGGGTCTTGACCGGGTGTGGGATCCATGCCGGGGTTCTTGCCCGGGTATGGGTTCCATCCCGGGCTTCTTGACCAGTGGGGGATCCACCCGGGGTTCTTAAACCGGTGTAGGATACATGCTGGGGTTCTTGACCGGGTTGGGGGATCCATCCCGGGGGTTTTTGACCGGGTGGGATCCATCCGGGGTTCTTGGCCCCAGTGAGGATACATGCGGGGTTTTTGCCAGGTGTGGGATCCATCCCGGGGTTTTCTTAAACCAGTGTGGGATCCATGCCGGGCTTCTTGACCGGGGTTTAGGATCCATGCCGGGGCTTCTTGACCAGGCGGGGTCCATGCCAGGTTCTTGCCCAGGTGTGGGTCCACCCCCGGGCTCTTGACCAGGTGTAGCATCCAGGGGGTTCTTGACCAGGTGTGGGATCCATCCCGGGGGTTCTTACCATGTGTGGATCCTTTCCCGGTTTTTTTTGACCAGGTGTGGGACCCATCCGGCTTTTTGACCGGGTGTGGGTCCATCCCGGGGGCTCTTGACGGGTGTGGGATCCATCCCGGGGCTTCTTGACCGGGTTGGATCCTCCCGGGGTTCTTAAACCAGGTATGGGGATCCATCCGGGGGTTTTCTTGCCCAGGTAGGGAAATCCATGCCGGGGTTTGACCAGGTGTGGGACCCATGCCGGGTTCTTGACCAGTTGTAGGATCCATGCCGCGCTTTTTGACCGGGTGTAGGATCCATGCCGGGGTTCTTGACCAGGTGTGGGATCCATGCCGGGGATCTTGACCGGGTGTGGATCAATGAGGGGCTTTTTGCCGGGTGGGGGATCCAGGGGGCTTCTTACCGGTTGGGATCATGGGGGCTTTTTGACCAGCTTGGGATCCATGCGGGGCTTCTTGACGGGTGGGGGATCCATCCCGGGCTTCTTGGCCAGGAGGGGGATCCATCCCGGCTTCTTGCCCATGTGGAATCCATCCGGGGGTTCTTGACCGGTGGGTACCATGCGGGGACTTGACCATCTGGGATCCATCCCGGGGCTTTTTGCCCAGGTGTGGGATCATCCGGGCTTCTTGACCGGGTGGGGGACCCACCCGGGTCTCTTGACCGGGTTTGGGGGACCGTCCCGGGGCTTTTTTGACCATGTGGGATCCAAGCCGGGCTTTTTGACCGGTGGGGGGATATGCCGACTTGACCGGGTGGGGGATAAATCCCGGGGGTTCTTGACCGGGTTGGGTTCCATGCGGGGGTTCTTGCCAGGTGAGGATCCATCCCAGGGTTCTTGCCAGGTGTGGATCCATGCCGGCGTTTTTGACCAGGTTTGGGTCCATTCGGGCCTTGACCGGGTTTTGGGGGATCCAGTCGGGCTTCTTGACCGGTGGGATTATGCCGGGGGTTCTTGACCGGGTTTGTGGGTTTCATGCCGGGGGTTCTTTACCGGGTTTGGGGACCATCCGGGGGTTTCTTGACCGGTGTGGGATCCATCCCCGGGGATCTTGACCATGTGGGATCCATGTCCCTTCTTGCCAGGTGGGATCCATGCCGGGGTTCTTGACCAGGTGGGGATCCAGGGCCGGGCTTTTGACCGGGTTTTGGGATCATGCCGGGGGTTTTTGACCAGGTGTGGGATCCATCCGGGCTTTTTGCCAGGTTTTTGGTATGCACCCCGAGCTTCTTGACCGGGCGGGGGATCCAGCGGGGTTCTTGACCAGTGTGGGATCCTTTCCCGGGGTTTCTTGACCGGGGTGGGATCATGCCGGGTTTTCTTGACCGGGTTTTGGGATCAATGAGGGGGTTTTTTGCCAGGTGGGGATCCAGCCGGCTTTTGACCAGGTTGGATCCATCCGGGTTATTGACCAGTGTGGATCCATGTCGGGTTCTTGCCGGGGTGTGGGATCCATGCGGGTTCTTGACCGGGTGGGGACCCTGCGGGGTTTTTGACCAGGTGTGGGTTCCATGCCGGGGGGGTTTTTCTTGACCAGGTTTGGGACCATGCCGGGGTTTTGAGAGGTGTGGGATCATCCCAGTTCTTGACCGGGGGTTTGGGGTCCAGCCGGCTTCTTGACAGGTGGGGGCCATGTCGGGCTTCTTGACCAGTTGGGGGATCCATGGGGGGCTTCTTGACCAGGGTGGGACTAGCCCTTCTTGACCGGGTTTGGGGGACCCATCCGGGGTTTCTTGACCAGGTGTGGGATCCGGGGCCGGGGTTCTTGCCCGGGTTTTGGGGATCCATCCGGGCTTCTTGCCCAGGTGTGGGATCCATCCCGGGGGTTTTTGACCGGGTGTGGGATCCATGCCGGGGTTCTTGCCCAGGTGGGGGATCCATCCCGGGCTTCTACCGGGTGGGGGATCATGCGGGTTCTGACCAGGGGTGGGATCCATGCGGGCTTCTTTCCGGGTTTGGGATCCACCGGGGGTTCTTGACCAGGTTGGGCCATCCCGGGGGTTTTTTGCCCGGGTGTGGATCCAGCCGGGGTTCTTACCGGTGTGGATCCATGCCGGGGGTTCTTGACCAGGTGGGGTTTCCATGCCGGGTTCTTGCCCCGGGTTGGGATCCATCCCGGGGGTTCTTGACCAGGTGTGGGATCCATCGGGTTTTCTGACCAGGTGGGGGACCATCCCGGGGGTTCTTACCGGGTGGGGGATCCACCCGGGGTTCTTGAAGGTGTGGGTCCATCCCGGGGGTTCTTAACCGGGTGTGGGATCCATCCCGGGGTTTTTGACCGGGGTGGGGATCCATCCGGGGGTTCTTGCCCCAGGTGTGGGTCATCCCGGGGTTTCTTGACCGGGTGTGGGTCACCCGGGGGGTTCTTGACCAGGTGTGGACCCACCCGGGGTTCTGACCAGGTGTGGGACCCATCCGGGGGTTTTTGACCGGGTGTGGGATCCATCCGGGGGTTCTGACCAGGTGGGGGATCATCCGGGTTCTTGACCGGGTGGGGGATCATCCCGGGGTTCTTGACCGGGTGTGGGATCCATCCGGGGGTTCTTGACCAGGTTGGAACCATGCCGGGGTTCTTGACCGGTGGGATCAGCCGGGGTTCTTGACCATTTGGGGGTCCATGCCGGGGTTCTTGACCAGGTGTGGGATCCATCCCGGGGGTTTTTTGACCAGGGTGGGATCCATCCCGGGGTTCTTGCCGGGTGGGGTTCACCCGGGGTTCTTGACCAGGTGGGGGATCCATCCCGGGGGTTCTTCCCGGGTTGTGGGTCCATCCCGGGGTTCTTGACCGGTGGGGGACCACCCGGGGTCTTGACCGGGTTGGGGGATCCATGCCGGGGTTCTTGCCCGGGTGGGGGGTCATCCCGGGGGTTTTGACCAGGTGTGGGATATCCCGGGCTTCTTGACCGGGTGGGGGATCCATCCCGGGCTTCTTGACCAGGTGTGGGATCCATCCCGGGGTTCTTGCCAGGTGGGGGATCCATGCCGGCTTTTTGACCAGGTGTGGGATCCAGCCGGGGTTATTGACCAGGTGGGGGATCCAGCCGGGCTTCTTGACCATGTGGGATCCATCCCGGGGGTTATTGCCCCAGGTGGGGATCCATGGGGGGGTTATTGCCAGGTGGGGGGATCCATGCCGGGGGTTCTGTCTTGTATCGTCTCTATATTCGTAAAACCCCGAAAATTCTTAAAGAACTTTCCATCATAAATCAACGAGGGTTTTCTGTAAATAAACAGCTTATCTCAAAGTCTGGAATACTGTTTCTTTACTGACTTTCCCTAAGTTTTTTGATGGGTACTGACCTGACAGTTACTGAAATGGCCCCAATTAAACTTCTTGTCTGTCCCCCCCGTTTTATACGAGGCCACATTTACCATTTTCCCTTGTTAGCATTGTCTAGACTTGTCTACACTTGTCTAGCACTTTCAGCACTTTTTAGCACTTTACACTTGTCTAGCACTTGCTTGACTGCGGGGAGTGCTTGTACACCTTTGTTCGGGGGCACATAGTGGTTGTGTTTTCCTCTCACCCCATCCTTGCTTGTTCACAAATTAAACTGTTTTTGCTATTTGTAGGATTAAAATTTTGGTTACTTTTTGCCTTTAATTCTTTATTTTTCCAAAATTATCCTTAATTCTTTGTTTTTTTCGTTTTTTTCTACGTGGGGTCCCTCTTGGGGTTCCCTTATTGTGGCTTCCCGTGTTTATTTTTTTTTACACTCCTGACTCCTTCCTCTGGGCCCCTCTCAACACGATCACCCATAAATTTTCTTTGTCTTTTTTTTTCTTTGTCTGGGTTTAAACTTTTCCCTTTTCCTCTTGCACTTTGGCTCTATTACCCCCATACTTTCTCCTAAGTTTTTCTGCCCAACTTCCCTTTTTCCCTGGTTCTTCAGCAGATAGTTCTTATTCCCTCATAAGTCCTCCTTTTGTTTTCACATTTTCTGAGCATGGCCCCAGTTTTCCTTTTTTTAAAACATTTTCGATAAACCTTGACCTGTTGTACCCCTTATATTTTGCTGGAGGGGGTGAGTCTTAGCCCTGGCCCCGCCTTCAACGTGCCTTCCGCCAGCCCCGTTTGCGTATTGAATCTACTTTAAAACTAGTACAGAGCCTCCTTCACCCCGGGAGTGTGTGTTGTGGTGTGTGTGTGTGTGTGTACTCACCTATTGTACCACCTATATGTACTCACGTATTTTGGTTGAGGGGGCGGTCTAGCTCCTGGGGTTTTTGGGGGGGTTTTTGGGGGGGGGGCCCTTTTTTAACCCCGTTAAAAATATTATGGTTCCCCGCCCCCCCACTAGGTCATTTCTAGGCTATTCCCCTCCTACAATCTTGACTGAAGAAAACTTTCCCAACCCCTTGATTTATCTGAGTCTTTAAATTCAATTGTACCTCTTTTTCTGTGTCCCTTCTCTGGGAAAATCCCGTCTTTGTCCCCCCTGTCTATTCCCGGGGAGTATTTTATAGTCTTATCATGTCCCCCTGACCCCCCGCCTCCCGTGTGTCATGCCGATTTCCCTCAACCTTTTTTTCGTAGGAAACCCCCCTAGCTCTGGGACATCTTGTTGCAACCTTTGCACTTTCTCTAATTTCTGACGTCTTGACCAGGGTGGGTTCCCAAACTGGGGCTGCAATCCCTATGGGGTGACGTAAATGGGGTCAGAGCTTGAAAAAGACTCCTTACTAGGTATCGGAACGCTACCTAAAGGTTTGCCCCGCCCGTATGCTCAGCAGTTATCTGTGATGTGCGCCCCAGGAGATATGTCGGTTTATGCTCACCCCCCAACTTTCCTTGAGTGAAGTTTGCAGACTTTGGGGCCCCTAAAATAATTGTTCTGCGGATCTTTTTCCCCCCCCAACTTATGCTTTTTCATTTTGGGAGGTTTAAAATCAAAGGGGCCAGTTGCTGGGCCACTTGTGCCTGTCCCGGGCTCTTTGTATCCTCCTGAACCTCATCCATTTTATTCTTCTCATTAATTTCCACACGTCCCCCAAACAAGGAAAATTCTGAGTCATCCCTTCCGTTTTTCATTCACATAACCAAGAACGCACAGGTCCCGACTTCCCCGTGGAGCCCCCCTTTCACAGGCATCCACTCTGACAACCTCTCACGTACCAGACTCTTTTTGCCTCCCGTCAGGGGTTCCTGACCATTGCAGTCCCTTTTTGTTATGTGTGCCTGATTCCTACTTTTTGCATAAACCCCTTCTGAGGAACTGTGTCGAAGGCCTTCTTCGTCCCAAAAAAGCAGTCGATCCACCCCCCCTCCTCTTTTCACTTCTGTACCCTTTTCAAAAACTCTAGTGGTTTTTACACAGGATTTTCCCCCTAAACCGTGTGGTTGTCAATTATGCACTTGTTTTTTTTCCAGGTGCTACACCACTCTCCTCCCGATGATCTTCTCCAGACTTTGCAACTATACCGTTATGATACGGTCTGTAGTTTAGTACCCCATTCTGTCTCCCCTTTTTAAAAATTGGACTACTTTGCCCTCTTCCATACCTCAGGGAGTTGCCCCTTTCAAAGATGTGTTGAAGATCTTGGGTTAAAGGTACACACAATTCTCTGTCCCCCCTTTTAAGGGCCCCCGGAGAGTTTGTTGGTCCCACCCCTTTGAGGGGTCAAATTCGCAAAAGCGTTCTTTACCTCCTCCTTGGGTTATTTTACCTCATCCAGCACTTCGGTTTCACCCCCCTGCTCTGATTTCCCGGGGTCCTACTGGTTTCCACTGTAAATTTCTTTAAAACTCGTGTTAGTCCCGACATACCCCCCTCGTTTCTTGTAATTCCCCACACCCCTTCCCCCTTTTGATTACCTTGTGTTGTGTGTGGTGGGGGGTTTTGTGGGGTGTGTGTTGTGTATTGGGGCGGGGGTGTGTGTGTGTGTTTTGGGATGTGTACTCACCCAGGTAGGTTGCAGGGGGGAGTCCAAGCTCCTGGCCCCGCCCCTTCACTGGTCCACTAATTCACTCTCCCTGAGCCCTAGCTTTATCATACCCCTTTCTTAAACATGTTGGATCCCCTCCATTCATCGCTTTCCCAAACTATTCCACTTCCTGATTACTCTGTGGGTGAAGAAATACTTTCTTAACATCCTGTGATTCATCTGTTCTTCAACTTCCAACTATTCCCCTTGTTACTGGTCCAATCCTTGGGAAAATCCGTCTTTTCCCCTTTTAGTTCCTCCTGTTTTTGATGTCGTTATCGTTCCCCCCTACTCTCCCGCCCCAGTTCGTCAGGTTTATTTCCCTTTAAATCTCCCCGTAGACAACCTCACTCTGGGACTTCTTGTTGCAATCCTTTTATTTCTCTATTTTTTACGTGCTTGGCTGGTGTGGGTTCCCAAAATGGGGCCGCATACTCCAAAGTTGGCCTAAGTGTGTATGTGTGTGGTTTTTGTGTGTGTGTGTGGATGTGGGTGTGTGGGTGTTGTGTGTGTGCCATGTAAACATCGCATACAAGCTCCACTACCCAGGGGCTGCGGAACCCAAGAAGGGGTAGAAGAGAGCAACAGAGGGAATGGGGAACACTTCTGAGGTGGGAAGAAGAGCTCACTCGAGCAGAGCAAAGTTACTGGTTATGGGCGATTTCAACCACAGGGAGATTGATTGGGAAAACCTGGAGCCACAGGGGGTCCCGAAACATGGAGAGCCAAGATGATGGATGTGGTACTGGGAAACTTCATGCATCAACATGTTAGGGACACATAACATATCATCGAAAATCAAGACTGACCCGAAACTTGTATAGCCACATCAGGAGGAAGACAACAGTCAAAGACCAGGTGATCAGACTGAGGACAGAAGGTGGAGAACTCACAAGAAATGATCAGGAGGTATGTGAGGAGCTAAACAGGAGATTTAAGGAAGTTTTTACAGTAGAGACAGGAAGGGCTCTTGGAAGACAGCACAGAAGGGAACATCAAGAGGGAATATACCAACAAGTGTTGGATGACATACGAACAACCGAGGAGGAGGTGCAGAAGCTGCTAAGTGACCTTGATACCTCAAAGGCGATGGGACCGGACAACATCTCCCCATGGGTCCTTAGAGAAAGAGCAGAGATGCTGTGTGTGCCCCTAATCTTCAACACATCCCTTGAAACTGGGCAACTACCTGAGAAATGGAAGACAGCAAATGTAGTCCCATATTTAAGAAAGGAAACAGAAATGAGGCACTAAACTACAGACCTGTGTCTCTGACATGTGTTGAGTGCAAAGTCATGGAGAAGATTATCAGTAGGAGAGTGGTGGAACACCTGGAACGGAACAAGATTATAAATGAAAACCAGCATGGGTTCATGGAAGGTAAATCCCGTGTCACAAACCTTCTGGAGTTTTATGACAAGGTAACAGAAGTAAGACACGAGAGAGAGGGGTGGGTTGATTGCATTTTCCTAGACTGCAGGAAGGCCTTTGACACAGTTCCCCACAAGAGATTAGTGCAGAAGCTGGAGGATCAGGCGCATTTAACAGGGAGGGCACTGCAATGGATCAGGGAATACCTGACAGGGAGGCAACAACGAGTCAGGTACGTGAAGAGGTATCACAGTGGGCGCCTGTTACGGCGGGGTTCCACAGGGGTCAGTTCTAGGACCAGTGCTATTTTTGATATATGCGAACGACATGATGGAAGGAATAGACTCTGAAGTGTCCCTATTCGCAGATGAATGAAGCGATGAGAAGAATTAAATCGGATGAGGATGAGGCAGGACTGCAAAGAGACCTGGACAAGGCTGGACATGTGGTCCAGAAACTGGCTTCTCGAATTCAACCCTGCCAAATGAAAAAATCATGAAGATTGGGGAGGGACAAAGAAACCGCAGACAGAGTATAGGCTTAGGTGGGCAAAGACTACAGACCTCACTCAGGGAGAAAGCCCTTTGGGGGTGACCATAACACCGAGCACGCACCGGAGGCAAAACATCAACCTAATAACTGCTGCAGCATACGGGCGCCTGGCAAACCTGAGAATAGCGTTCCGATACCTTAATAAGGAATCGTTCAAGACACTGTACACTGTGATGTTAGGCCCATACTGGAGTATGCAGCACCAGTCTGGAACCCACACCGGGTCAAGCACATCAAGAAGGTAGAGAAAGTAAAAAGGGTTTTTGCAACAAGGCTAGTCCCAGAGCTCAGGGGAATGTCGTACGAGGAAAGGTTGGGGGAAATCGGACTGACGACACTGGAGGACAGAAGGGTCAGGGAACATGATAACGACATACAAGATACTGCGGGGAATAGAAAAGGTGGACAGAGATAGATGTTCCAAAAGAGGGGACACAGGGACAAGGGGTCACAACTGGTAGCTGAAGACTCAGCGAGTTACAGGACGTTAGGAAGTATTTCTTCAGTCATAGAGTTGTCAGCAAGTGAATAGCCTAGCAAGTGAAGTATGGAGCAGGAACCATACATAGTTTTAAGAAGAGTATGACAAAGCTCAGGAAGCAGAGAGGGAGAGGACCTAGTAGCGATCAGTGAAGAGGCGGGGGCCCGGAGCTGAGTCTCGACCCCTGCAACCACCCAAATTATGTGGGGGGGGTACAATTAGGTGAGTATACACACACACACACATACACACACACACACACACACACACACACACACCACACACACACACACACACACACACACACCACAAACACACACACACACACACACACACACACACACCCCAAAACACCCACACAAACACACACACACACACACACACACACACACACCACAAACACACACACACACACACAACACACACACACACACACACACACACACTCACTATATCACACACACACACACACTGGGGAAAGTGAGGGAATGACCGATAGCCAGTCTGTGGAGCGGAGGTTGTTGAACCCGCATGGGTAGGCCATGAAGTGAGGGCGGGTAGACTCTGTGCCTCACTGACCTGGGCAGGCCTAGAGAGGGCAGCACCATAGTGCCACGGAATATGAATCTAGCAGGCAGTGTAGGTTGTCTACATTCACTAGGCCATGCACCTCGTGTCGTCTCAACACGACAATACTGGTGGGCACGAAGGTGTGAAAGATTTACTTACAATAGTTAACCCTGGGGGACTGGCTTTCGCTCACTCGAAAATCAAAATGGACATAAAATGTAGCAGACATTAAAAAGAAACCTCTCCCATCCTGAGAGAAGAGAAAATTGGCTTGCCTGCGCAGCTTGGTTTGAGGACAGAGCAAGGAGACATCAGAACTGGAACTAAAATCTTCTATATACAAGTCGCCACGATGTTTTTTAGCACACCCCACCTTTTTTTTCTTCCCTCCCTCCAACACCAACAAGTGCTGGATGAAGTACACATAACCGAGGAGGAGGTGAAGAAGCTGCTATGTGGACTTGATACCTCAAAGGCGGTGGGACCAGACAATATCTCTCCATGGGTCCTTAGAGAGGGAGCACATATGCTGTGTGTGCCAGTACCCAAGATCTTCAACACATCCATTGAAACTGGGCAACTACCTGAGGTATGGAAGATGACATTTGTAGTCCCAAGTTTTAAAAAAGGAGACAGACACGAGGCATTAAACTACAGACCTGTGCCAGAAACGTGTATAGTATGCAAAGTCATGGAAAAGATCGTCAGGAGGAGAGTGGTGGAGCACCTGGAAAGAAACAAATGTATAATCGACAACCAGCACGGTTTCATAGAAGGAAAATCCTGTGTCACAAACCTACTGGAGTTTTATGACAAGGTGACAGAAGTAAGACAAAAGAGAGAGGGGTGTATAGACTGCATTTTCTTGGACTGCAAGAAGGCCATCGACACAGTTCCTCACAAGAGGTTAATGCAAAAGCTAGAGGATCAGGCACACATAACAGGAAAGACACTGCAATGATTCAGAGAATACCTGAGAGGGAGGCAGCAACGAGTCATGGTACGTGACAAGGTGTCAGAGTGGGCGCCTGTGACAAGCGGGGTTTTGGAAGGGTCAGTCCTAGGACTTGTGCTGTTTTTGGCATACGTGAATGACATAACGGAAGGGATAGACTCAGAAGTGTCCTTGTTTGCAGATGATGTTAAGTTTATGAGGAGAATCAAATTGGTTGAGGATCAGGCAGGACTACAAAGAGACCTGTAGAGGCTACATGCCTGGTCCAGCAAATGGCTCCTTGAATTTAACCCTGCCAAATACAAAGTCATGAAGCTCGGGGAAGGGCAAAGAAGACCGCAGACAGAGTATAGTCTAGATGGACAAAGACTACAAACCTCTCTCAAGGAAAAAGATTTTGGGGTGAGTATAATACCGAGGACATCTCTTGAGGCGCACATCAATTAGATAATTGCTGCAGCATACGAACGTCTTGCAAACCTAAGAATAGCATTCCGATACCTCGCAAAGGAATCGTTCATGACTCTGTTTACAATATACGTCAGGCCCATACTGGAGAATGCAGCACGTGTTTCGAATCCACACCTGGTCAAGCACTTCAATAAATTAGAGGAAGTGCAAAGGTTTCCAACAAGACTAGTCCCAGAGCTACGGGAATTGTCCTGCGATGAAAGGTTAAGGGAAATTGGGCTGACAACACTGGAGGACAGGAGGGTCAGGGGAGACATGATAACAGCATAAAATACTGCACAGAATAGACAAGGTGGACAAAGACAGGATGTTCTGGAGAAGGGACACAGAAACAAGGGGTCACAATTGGAAGCTGAAGACTCACATAAGTCAAAGGGATGTTAGGAAGTATTTCTTCAGTCATAGAGTTGTCAGGAAGTGGAATAGTCTAGCAAGTGACGTAGTGGAGGCAGGAACCATGCATAGTTTTAAGACGAGGTATGATAAAGCTCATAGAGCAGGGAGAAAGAGGACCTAGTATCAACCAGTGAAGAGGTGGGGCCAGGAGCTATGACTGGACCCCTGCAACCACAAACAGGTGAATATAATTAGGTGAGTACACACACACACACACATACACACACACACACATACACACACACACACACACATACACACACACACACATACACACACACACACACATACACACACACATACACACACACACACATACACACACACACACTATCACACACACACACACACACACACACACACACACATACACACACAGTAGGGACACCGTGCGTGCACGAGTCACGCCTTCCGTGCTCCGCTAATGTAAGTGTTTTTGAGGGCTAACCAAATGTTCTGCAAGGGTTGTTAAGTATGTTAGGGTAGTGAACAATTCCTTGAAGCAATTTACAATCTCCCTGAGCCACATAGTGTGGGGAGAGCCACAATTGTAAGTGATCTAGAAAGTAAAACATGGTAGCTCAGTCAGAGCGGGCAGGCTAGTGTGGGTGCTGAGACGACGTCACCGTGTGTCACCCAAGAAAGTGAAACAATCGTGTGACCGGTGAAAGAAATACAGTGAATAGGGCACATTATATAACAAGAAGAAATTGAGTGGATCTACGCCAGGACGTCACATCGAGCTGGACAATCTACAGGCTGCTACAGCTGCATTGCAAGTACTGTATTCACCTATGCATGGTTGTTTGGGTGTGGGGTTCCAATTAACCGCCAAGCTGATTGTGAATGGTCCAGCTCTCCTAGCACGATAAAGAATAGGCACTCAAGTACTCAATAAGGAATAGCAATTGGTAATCTATGGAACAAGGCGAGCAAGTTAATATAAGCCTAGGTGGTAGGACAAGCATAAAACTCAACATTGTAAGTAGGTGCGGGTCAAGTCCCAGGAGGGTGGGAGTCAGGTCACAAGAGGCTGTGGCCAGGCAAGGAACCACTGACACTCCACATAACACTCCAATGCAAAATTCCACCTACTTTTCAGACACTTAATAAACCCACACATAATTCCACACATAACTAAACACACACACACACACACACACACACACACACACACACACACACACACACACACACATACATACAGACACACACACACATATATACAGGATTTTTACACCTTCCTGTGAAGTGACCCTATAACCCTTCCATTCCCCCCATCTCTCTCCCTCTCCTCTCCTCTCTCTCTCTCTCTCTCACTCTCTCTCTCTCTCTCTCTCTCTCTCTCTCTCTCTCCTCTCTCTCTCTCTCTCTCTCTCTCTCTCTCTCCTCTTTCTCTCTCCCCCTTTCTCTCATCCTCTCTCTCTTCCTCTCTCTCTTCCTCTCTCTCTTCCTCTCACTCTTCTCTCTTCCTCTCTCTCTCCCTCTCCCTCTCTCTCTTCCCTCTTCCTCTCTCTCTCTTCCTCTTCTTTTCTCTCTCTCTCTCTTCCCTTGTCAGTACCCCCTCTCTCTTACCTTTTCCCTCTCTCTCACTTTCTCCCCCTTTTTCCCTTCTTTTCCCCCTCCTTCTAGGCTCCCCTTCTCTCTCTCCCTATCTCTCACTCTCTCCCCCTTTTTCTTTTTCTCTTTCTCTCTCTCTTTCACTAAAAAAAATGGTTGGGACTCGCAGGAATCAGGGATCAGATGACAATGGTACTGGTAGGGAGGAATGGATGGAGGAACAGTGGAAAAGGATAGAGCAAGAATGGGAGAGAAAATTAGGAGAGCTTTCTCAAAAAATGGAGAAAGAGCTCTCTGTGAAATGGGAAAAGAGGTTGGAGAAGGAGACGAAGAATTGGGAGACACAAGTCGAAACTGCAGTAGCCAGGGTAAAGGTCCTAGAATTTGAGGTAAACAGGCTGAAGCAAGTCTCAGGGGTAGTGACCAGAGAAGACACACCATACGAAGATGAGAGGCTGAACAGGAAGGAAGGAGATATGAATTATGCTAAGGTCATATCAGCCTGCAAAGAAGGGCCAGGGAGTGGAAGGGAAGAGCAGATCCGTGCAGATGGAGAGGGAGATAGGTCGAATGCTGAGGCACAACCATGCTACCAAGAGTCACTGGAAAAATCAAGGGAGAAAATGACCACATACAGACAGGAACCAGAGTCACAGAGGGAGAGGCAATGGGAGAAGGAAAGGGCAAAATCAGTGATTATCCATGGGCTTTGGGAGAGAGAGGAAAGGACACACACTGAAAGACGGCAGGAAGAAAGAAAGGAGTTTGAGAAAATCATCACGGAAATAGGGGGAGAAGACATGGATGAGATTGTAAATTTTCAGAGAATAGGGGGTACTTGAAGGGGAGAAACCGACCGATCAAGCTGATTCTCAGGACAGAAACAGTGCGGAACAGGATCGTCCAAGAGAAACCACGGTTGAAAAGCTCGGAAGAGTACAAGAAGGTGTTCCTAGACAGAGACAGAACACAAACAGAGAGACAGCAGCTGAGGGAGAGGACAAAAAAGCGAAAGGAGCTAGGAAAGGAGACAAGGACAGAACCAGCAGAGGTCAGTCAGAGCAGAACAGAGCAGCAAGGGCAAGCACACCACAAACTATCCTCAGAACCCCACAACCTATCACACCATCCCTACATACAATACAATCCATACCCACAGCTTCCACCCAACCCCCAACCATAGAATCCCACAGTATGCTACCAGGTCTCCCACCCCCACAGGCCCCCCAAACCACAGTGTTGGAAAGGAAACTGAAGGTATGGTACACAAACGCTGATGGAATAACAAACAAGTGGGAGGAGTGGCACAAAAGAGTCAAAGAGGCATCACCAGACATCATAGCGATCACAGAAACCAAGCTTACAGGTATAGGACGAAGGTGAAGGAAAAAGTAGGACCTCTGAAATCTGGGAATGGACAGCTGACAGATAATGAACTGGAAATGTGTTCCTTATTTAATGACTATTTTTTGTCAGTTTTTACACAGGAAGATGTAAATGAGATTCCAGTAATTAAAAAAATTTTTTAGTTCCGATGATTCAAGTTAATAAAATTACTGCACGAGGGACATGGGTTTTTAAAAGATGCAAACTGAAAAAAAATAAATCCCCGGGACCCCATGAGTTGTTTTTAAGGATACTTAAGGGAAAGCAAGATGGGGCTTAGTCAGCCCTTAACGAGTGTATTTAATACGTCCACCTTACCAGTGATGTCAAGGGTGTGGAAGATGGCTAATGTGGTTCCTAATTCAAATCAGGGGTAAATCCACTCCTTCAAATTACCGTCAATAAGCCTGACATCTATAGTGGGAAGTTATTAGAATCAATTATAGCTGACATTTCAGGTCACCTTTAAGAGTAACTTGATAAATGAAACTCACATGGATTTTACGAGAGGTCGTTCCCGCCTGACAAACTTACTGAGTTCTTCAAAGAACATTTTAGAGTTGACAGTGATAAGGGGAAAAGATATTTTTTATTTTGGGATTTTAGTAAAACCTTCGACAGAGTACCCCACAAGAGACTCTTTAAAAAAAGTGGCAGCTATGGTATAGGGGTAAGTTTAGCATGGATTGGGCATGGTTACCCTAGAAAGAGAGAAATTACCCTTAATGGATGAAATTGATTGGGATTAGTCACTAAGGGGGTTCCCCAAGGATAGTTTTGGCCCCCTCTTGTTCATAAAATTTTCATTAATGACCTTGATGGGAAGGGATTTTAGTGCTGGTAAGTTTGCTGATGTACAAAATAGCCGTATAATTTTACTTGAGGAGGATATCAATGAACTCCAGGACGATTTTTAACAAAATTTAAAGTCTTGGGTTTAGAAATGGCAGATGAAGTTTAATGTGGATAAGTGTAAGGTACTTGCCCTTTGGGAATGAAAAAAAACCCTCGAAGCTTAAACTAGGTGAAGTAGAGCTTGGTCATCTTAAAAGAC
>NC_069430.1:13209346-13232145 GCF_026875155.1 Cherax quadricarinatus | reverse complement strand
TTGGGCTTTTTTTCCCCTCCCTTTATAACTGTGTGGTTCCTGGGTTAAATTCTAGTAGCCACTGTCAGACCAGACTTACAGCCTTTCCTGGTCCACACTTGATGATGCTCGTAAGTTTCACGTCACGAATACTGCTGATTCTGTCTCTTCCATCAGGTCGTTCATGTACACATGAAATAGTACCGGACATTACTGATCCTTGTGGTATCCCACGCATCACATGCGCCCATTCCGACACCTCTTTTCAAGCAGTCACTCGTTGTTTCCCTCCTGTTAAGTATACCTTGACCCATAATAGTGCCTTCCCTCTTATTCCTGCCAGCAGTAGTTATGTACCAGTCTGTCGTGCGACACGTGGTCAAAAACCTTACAGTTGACAACTCTGCAACCCACCCATCGCTCTCTCTCTCCCCTGACTTTCTTCTCTTTCATTATCATAGAACTCTAGTTGTTTATTAACTACCTCCTTAACAGGTGCTCCATCACTCTCTTGATAACTTTCTCCATAACCTTACGTACTGTGCATGTCACTAATAACGGCCGGCAGTTTAACATTACTTCCACTTTTCTGGCAGTTGCTTGTTGACTTGTTGTCAGTTGACTTGTTGAAGTGTGAGGCTAGTGGCTCACACAGTGCTTGTGCTCCCCTCCCGGTACTCAGGGAGAGATATTATCCTATCCACTGTACTGCAGTTTCCTCACCTCTTCTCCTGTCATGTGAACTGCGTCCAGTACCTGCTGGTGCAGTCTACGTCTTTGGTTCTCTGGTAATGTCACTGTTTCCTCGGAGAATAAATGCTAGTTTTCTTGCTGAGCTTCGCACACTTTTTGGTCATTCCTTGCAAATGCTCCTTCCTTCCTTCCTTCTTTCTTCAGCCTGACTACCTGCTGCTTCTGTTGTCCTCCTACTGATGCGACAATATATCAACTTTGGGTCGGATATAGTTTTCAATGTTCTGTCATTCTCAAATTGTTGTGAAGACAATCTTCTGACAAATGAATATTCACGTTTGTCTCTTCTGTTTCTTTCTTGTTTTGCTACGCTACAGGATACAACAGTGGAGGCTGGATAAGAACTTATACAGTGGAGGCTGTATAAGAACTTACCAGGTGGTCCGTCCATCAAAAAAAAAAAAACTCAGACAAGGGGACATGCCTTGTAAACTAGAGTAGAGGTCAGAAGAAGCAAGTGAAGTTGAGGTCACACGTGGTCATGGCTCTCCAGGGGAAGTAGGTCATGCTGGACACTGGCTATTGTTGGTATCGTCTACCATCAATAATATAAATTTCTTTTACGTTGCTGTGTTCTGGTTTTTATCTTGATCTCCTCTTCCTTGTACATGGGTCAGGGAGTGGGAGGGGTGAGGGAGAGTGGGACGGGTGAGGGAGAGTGGGAGGGGTGAGGGAGAGTGGGACGGGTAAGGGAGAGTGGGAGGGGTGAGGGAGAGTGGGACGGGTAAGGGAGAGTGGGAGGGTGAGGGAGAGTGGACGGGTGAGGGAGAGTGGGAGGGGTAAGGGAGAGTGGGAGGGGTGAGGGAGAGTGGGAGGGGTGAGGGAGAGTGGGAGGGGTGAGGGAGAGTGGACGGGTGAGGGAGAGTGGGAGGGGTAAGGGAGAGTGGGAGAGGTGAGGGAGAGTGGGAGGGGTGAGTGAGAGTGGGAGGGGTGAGGGAGAGTGGGAGGGTAAGGGAGAGTGGGGGGGGGGGGGAAAGGGGGGGGTTTTTTGGGGGGGGGGTTTTTTTAAAAGGGGGGGGGTTTTGGGGGGGGGGAAGGGGGGGAGGGGGGGGGGAAAGGGGGAAGGGGGGGGTTGGGGGGAAAGTGGGGGTTGGGGGGGGAGGGGGGGGGGGGTTTGGGGGGGGGGGGAAAGGGAAGGGGGGGGGGGGGGGGAAAAGGGGGGGGGGGGGGGGGGGGGGGAAGGGGGGGAAAAAAGGGGGGGAGGGGGGGGGGGAGGGGGGGAAAAGGGGGGGGGGGGGGGGGAGGGGGGGAAAATTTGGGGGGGTTTGGGGGGGGGGGGGGAAAAGGGGGGGGGGGGGGGGGGGGGGGGGGGTGGGGGGGGGGGGGGGTTTGGGGGGGGGGGGTGGGGGGGTTTGGGGGGGAAATTGGGGGGGGGGGGGGGGGGGGGGGGGGGGGGGGGGGGGGAAGGGGGGGGGGGGGGGGATTGGGGGGGGGGGGAAAGGGGGGGGGGGGTTTGGGGGTTGGGGGGGGGGGGGGGGGGGGGGGGGGTTTTTTGGGAGGGTGGGGGGGGGGGAAGGGGGGGGGGGTGGGGGGGGGGGGGGGGGGGGGGGGGGGGGTTTTTTTTGGGGGGGGGGGTTTTTGGGGAGTGGGGGGGGGGGGGGGGGGTTGGGGGGGGGGGGGGGTTTTGGGGGGGAATTTTGGGGGGGGGGGGGGGGGGGGGGGGGGGGGGGGGGGGGGGGGAAGGGGGGGGGGGGGTGGGGGGGGGGGGGGGGGGGGGAGGGGGGGGGGGGGGGGGGGGGGGGGGGGGGGGGGGGGGGGGGGGGGGGGGGGGGGGGGGAAGGGGGGGGGGGGGGGGGGCGGGGGGGGGGTGGGGGGGGGGAAAAAAGGGGGGGGGGGGGGTTTTTGGGGGGGAAAAAAAAGGGGGGGAGGGGGGAAGGTGGGGGGGGGAAAAAGGGGGGGGGGGGGGTGGGGGGGGAAAGGGGGAAAGGAAAGGGAAAAAGGGGAAGGGGGGGGGGGGGGGGTTTTTAGGGGGGGGGAAAAAGGGGGAAGTGGGGGGGAAAGGGGGGGGGGGGGGTTTTGGGGGGGGGGGGAAAGGTTGGGGGGGGGGGTTTTAAAGGGGAAAAAAGGGGGGGGTTGGGGAAATGGGGGGGGAAAAGGGGGGGGGGGAAGTGGGGGGGGGAAAAAGGGGGGGGGTTTGGGGGGTGGGGGGTGGGGGGGGGGGGGGAGGGGGGGGTTTTTGGGGGGGGGAAGGGGGGGGGTTTGGGGGGGAAAAAAAAGGGGGGGGGGGTAAGGGGGGGTGAGGGGGGGGGGGGGGGGGGGGGGAAAAGGGTTTTGGGGGGGATTTTTAAAAGGGGTTGGGGGGGGGGGATTTTGGGGGGGTTTTTTGGGGGGTTTTTTGGGGAAATTTTTTTGGGGGGGGGTTTCGGGGGGGGGGTTTTTGGGGTTTTTTTTTTTTGGGGGGGGGCGGGGGGGGTGGGGGGGGGGGGGGTTTTTTTTGGGGTTTTTTTTTTTTTGGGGGGGGGGTTTTAAGGGGGGGTGGTTTTTTTTTTTTTTTGGGGGGGGGGGGGGGTTTTTTGGGTTGGGGGGGTTTTTTGGGTTTTTGGGGGGGGGTTTTTTGGGGGTTGGGGGGTGGGGGGGGTTTTGTTTTTGGGGTTGGGGTTTGTTTTTTGGGGGGGGTTTTTTTTTGGGTTTTTTTTTTTTTTTGTTTTTTTTTGGGGGGGGGGGTTTGGGGGGTTTTTTGGTTTTTTTTTTTTTTGGGGGGGTTTTTTTTGGGGGTTTTTGGGGGGTTTTTTGTTTTTTTGGTTTTTGGGTTTTTTTTTGGGGGGGGGGTTTTTGGGTGGGGTGATTGATGGGGTGAAAGTTTTGTACAATTTTTTAAGGTGGGAATTTATTTAAAATGGGGGTTGGTGGAATTTTGAGATTAAAAAGGGTGATTGAAGATGAAGGGGTTGGCCCCCATGTTTTAAAGAGGTTTTATTTATTGGATTTTGTTTAGAGATGGATTGATTTAAATTTTTTAGGGTTTTAAAGTGAGTTTAAATGTTTGGTTTTTGGGGTGGGGTGTTTCCCCTTTTTTTGTGGCCAGTTTTTGGGTTTTTTATTGATGGGATTTTATTTTATGTTTTATTGATTTTAAATTAAATTTTAATGTGAATTATATTTTGTTTTTAGTGATGATTTTTTGATGTGTGGAGAGGTTTGTGTTTTGAAGGATAAATGGTGATTGGGTTTTCATTAAAAGGGAAAGAAGGGGGATGTGTGGTGGTGATAGGGGTTTTGTGTAGTGATGATGGTGGGTGTGTAAATGATGGTGATTTTTGTAGTGATGATGGTGATGTGTTTTTGAGATGGGGGATGTGTAGTGTGTTGGTGATGTGTAGTGGGGAGGGTGTGGGGTATGAGGGTTGGTGATGGTGTAGTGATGAGGGTTTGATGTGTAGTGTGAGGGGTGATTGTGTAATGATGGTGTTGTTTGTTTGTGTGTTGGGGAAGGTGTAGTGTATGATGGTGATGGGGTATTTGAGTGGTGATGTGTTTTGTGATGATGGTGTTTGAATGTGTAGGATGAGGGTTGATGTGTAGTGTTGTTGGTGATGTTTTGTAAATGTTTGGTGATGTTTTGTGATGATGGTGATGATGTGTATTTGATGATGGTGATGTGTAGTGATGATGGTGATGTGTGTGAAATGAGGGGATTGGTGATAAGGGTTTTTGGTGTTTGATGGTGATGTTTTAGTGATGATGGTGATGTGTAGTGATGATGGTGTGTGTAGTGATGAGGGGATGTTTTGTGGAGGGTGATATGTGTAGGATGATGGTGATGTTTAGTGATGATTGGTGTGTTGGGGTAGTGAGGGGATGGTGAATTTTGTAAGATGATGGTGATGTGTAGTAAATGATGGTGAATTTGGTAGTTAGTGATGATGGTGTTTCATGTTTAAGATGATGGTGATGAGTAGTGTGATATGGTGGTTTTTTGGGTGATGTGTAGTGTTGTTTGGGTTTGTGTAGTGTGATGGTGAGTGTAGTGTGGATGGTGATGTGTGGGTGAGGGGTTTGGTGAAAAATGTTTTAGTGATGATGGTGATGTGTAGTGATTTTGGTTGATATGTGTAGTGAGGGGATGGGATGTGAGGGGTGATGGTTTTATGTGTGGTGTTTGATGGGGGTGATGTGAGGATGATGGTGATGTTTTTTGGATGATTTTGTGATTTTTGGAAAGTGATGTTTGGGATATGTGTAGGATGATGGTGATGTGTAGGATGATGGTGATCATGGTAGTGATGATGGTGATGTGTTTGTGATGGGGGGGATGTGTAGGATGATGGTGATGTGTAGGATAGGGGTTTGATGTGTAGAAAAGAGGGTGTTTAGAGTGATGAGGGTTTTGTGATGTGAAAGGGGGATGGGGGTGTTTGTGTAGTGATGAGGGTTTGATGTGTAGTGATGTTTGGTGATGTGTAGTGTGATGGTGATGTGTAGTGATGGGTGATGTGAAAGTGATGATGGGGGATGTGTAGTGATAAAGGTGATGTGTAGTGATGATGGGGGTATGTGTAGAGATGATGGTGATGTGTGTGATGATTTAGTGATGTGTTGTTGTGATTTTGGTGATGTGTAGTGAGGGATGGTTTAAATATGTGTAGGTTTTTTTGGGGATGTGTAGTGATGATGGTGATGATTTTAGTAAATGATGGTGATGTGTACGGATGAGGGGTTGATGTGTAGTGATGATGATGTGTATGGGGGTGGTGTGTGGGTAGTGAGGGTGGGTATGTGTAGGGGAAATGATGGTGTTGTGTAGTAATGTGGTGATATTGTGGAAGTGTTGATAGTGATGTGTAGTGATATGGTGTTGTGTTTTGATGATGGTGATGTGAAAGTGATGATGGTGATGAGTGTAGTGATGAGGGGATGGTTGTAGGGGAGATGGTGATTTTGGTAGGATGATGGGGAGGTGTAGTGATGAGGGTGATGATGTGGTAGTGATTTGGTGGATGGTAGTGTTTATGGGGGAATGTGTGGTGATGATGGTGTTTGTGTAGTGAGATGGTATATGTGTAGTGATGATGGTGATGTTTTAGTTTTTGGATGGTGTTTGTGTAGTGTGAGGGGATGTGTAGTGTGATGGTGTTTATGTGTAGGAGGGATGGTGATGTGTAGGGGATAAATGGGTGTTGTGTAGTGTTGATGGTAAAAGTGTAGTGATGATGTTGTGTAGTGATGATGGGTGTGTAGGGGTTGGGGGGGTGATGTGTAGTGATGATGGTGTTTGTGTGATGATGGTGATGTGTGTAAAAGGTGAGGGTTTTTGATTTTGTAGTGATTGATTGGTGTTATGTGAAATGTTTGTTTGGTGGGGTGTAGTGATGATGGTGTTTGTGTAGTGATGAGGGTGTTTGTGTTGTGTTTGGGGTGATGTGAGTGATAATGGTGATGTGTAGTGATGATGGTGATATGTGTAGTGAAGGGGATGGTGGTTTTGGTATAGTGAGTTGGGGGGATGATGGGGTAAATGATGGGTGATGTGGTGATGTGAGTGATGAGGGTGGGGAGATGATGGTGATTGTTTTGTGATTGATGTGAAAGTGATGATGGTGATGTTTTAGTGAGGATGGTGTTTGTGAAAGTGATGATGGTGTTTGGTAGTGATGATGGTGATCAGGTTTTATTGATGATGGTGATGGTAGTAAAGGATGGTGATGTGTTGTAGGTGAGGGGTTTTTTGGTGTTTGGGTAGGGGGAGGGTGGGTGATGAATGTTTTTAGGGTTGGGGGATGATGGTGATGTGTTTGATGATGATGTGTAGTGATGAGGGGGATTTGGGTTTTGATGATGGTGTTGTGTTGTGTGATGGTGATGTGTAGTGATGATGGTGATGTTTTTATTTGGATGAGGGGTGTGTGTAGTGTTTGTTGGTGATGTTTTGGGGAAAAGATGGTGTGTTTTGTGATGAGGGGATGGGGGTAGTGATGATGGGGATGTGTAGTGATGATGGTGTTGTGTATTGATGATGGTGTTTTGTGTAGTGATGTGGTGATTTTTTAGTGATGATGGTGATATGTGTAGTGTTGATGGGGGTTTTTATGTGTAGGGGGATGATGGTTTTGGGTTTGGTTATTTTGTGATGGGGTGATGTGTAGTTTGATTTTGGATGTGAAAAGTGATAATGGTAATTTTGTAGTGATGATGGGTTTGTGTGTGATGATTGATGTTTTTAGTGATAATGGTGTGTTGTGTAGTGATGTGGTGTTTGTGAAATGATGATGGTCATGTTTTTGGGGGATGGGGTTGTTTGGGGTAGTGATGATGGTGAGGGTTGAGGGGTTGTTGGGGGTCATGTGTAGTGATGATGGTGTTGGGGGTTTATGTGGATTGTGAGGGGATGTGTAGTGATATGGTGTTGTGTAGTGGGGATGGTGATCATGTTTTAGTGATGAGGGTTTGATGGTGTGGTGATTGGGAGGGGTTGTGTAGGATGATGGGTGTTTAGGGGATGATGGTAATGATGGTAGTGTTTGATGGTGGTGTAGGTTATGGTGATTTTGTAGTGATGATGGGACATGTGTAGTGATGATGGTGATGTGTAGTGAGGGAATGATTTAGGTTGAGGGTTTGATGTGTGTGAGGGTTGGATTGTGTAGGGGTTTTTGGAGGGGGGTATGTGTAGTTTTGAGGGTGTTGATGTTTTGGATGATGGGGGATTTTGTAGGGGATGATGGTTTGGGATGTGTGTGATGATGGGGGGAAGGGTTTGATGATGGTGAGGTGTAGGATGATGGTGTTTGTGTAGTGATGTTTGGGGTGTGTGTGTTTTAGGTGAGGATGTGTAGTGTTGTGGGGAGTGTAGTGATGAGGTGTTTGTGTGGTGATGAGGGGTGATTTTAGTAAATGATGGGTGTTTTTGTTGGTGAGGGGATGTGTAGTGTTGGGTGATAGGGGTGTAGTGTTTGTTGGTGATGGTAGTAAATGAGGGTTTGATATGTGTAGTAAAGTTGGTGTTGTGTAGTGATGATGGGATGATGTTTTTAGTGGATGGTGGGTGTGATGTTTTTGTGATGTTTGGTGATGTTTTTAGTGATGATGGTGATGTTTTAGTAATTTGATGGTGATCTGTGTAGTGATGATGGTGATGGTAGGGATGTTGGTGTTTAATGTGAAATGATGATGGTGTGTGTAGTGTTTTGGTGATAATGTGTAGTGTGAGGGTGATGTTTAGTGATAAGTGCTGTTTGGTAGTGATAAGGGGTGATGTGTTAGTGTGAAAATGATCATGGGTAGGGGATAGGGTGATGGTGTGATAATGGTTTGATGATTGTGTAGTGAGGTGGTGATGTTTTACGGGTTGGGGTTTAATGTTGTGTGTGAGGTTTGGTGATGTGTAGTGATGATGGGATGTGTAGTGATGATGGGGATTGTTAGTGATGAGGGTGTGTGTAGGGGTGATGATTTTGGGTATATGGATGGTGATGGGGTTGTGATGATGGTGTGGTAGTGATGAGGGTTTGTTTGTGTAGTGTGTTGGTGATATGGGGTTTGATGATGGGTGATGTGTAGTGTTTGATGGGGATTATGGGGTATTGATGATGGGTGTTGTGTAGTGTTGAGGTGATGGGGAAATAATAATGGTGTTTGTGTAGTGGGGAATGGGTGATGTGTAGGGTGAGGGTTTGATGTGTAGTGATGAGGGGAGTGAAAGTGATGATGTGATGTTGTTTTGTGTTGGGTGTGTGTACTGAGGAGGTAATAATGGGTAGTGATGATGGTGATGTTTTAAGGGGGATGGTTGGGTGAGGGTTGTGTAGTGATGGGTGATGTGTAGTTTTGTTGGTGATGTGTTTTAGGGATGGGTGTTTGTAGTGATGATGGTGGTGATGGGGTAGTGATGAGGGTGTGAATGTGTATTATGATGGTGATTGTTGTGATGATGGTGATTTTGGTAGTGATGTTGGTGTGTTTTAGTAAATTGATGGTGGATGTTTTTTGTGATGATGGTAAATGTTTTGTGATGAGGGTTGATGGAAAGTGTTGTTGGTAAATTTTGTGTAGTGTTGTGGGTTGATGTGAGTGTTGATGGTGATGTGTAGTGATGATGGTGAGGGGTAGTGATGTTGGGTGTTAGGGGTGTATTTGATGAGGGTTTTAAAATGGGGTTTTTTGGTGATGATGGTGTGATGTGTAGTGTTAATGGTGATGTTTTAGGGGATGATGGTGTTTGTGTAGTGATGAGGTGATGTGTAGTGTTTTGGGGATGTGTGTAGTGTTTAAATGGTGATGTGAAATAAAGTTGGTAATGAGTTTAGGTTGTGGTGATGTGAAAGTGATGATGGTAAATTTTTGTAGGTGGGGAGGTGATATGTGTAGTGATGAGGGTTGTTTAGTGATGATGGTGGTGTGAAATGATATGGTGATGTTTTAGTGATGATGGTGTGTTAGTGATGAAAATGATATGTGTAGTGAGGGATGGTGATGGCGTGTGATGGTGATGGGGTAGGGGTTGACGGTGTTGTGTTAGTAATGGATGGTTTGGTTTTTGGGGTTTATGATGTGGTGAGGGTCGTTTTAATGGTGATAAGTGTAGTGATGATGGTGTTTGTGTAGTGATGAGGGTTTGATGAGGTGTAGGGGATGAGGGTTGATGTGTAGTGATGAGGGTTTGATGTTTTTAGGGAGGGATGGTGGATGATGTTTTTAGTGATGAGGGTGATGTGTAGTAAATGATGGTGATGATGTGTAGTGATGATGGTGATGATGTTTTAGGGGATTTTTGGGATGGTAGTGATGATGGTGAGGGGAAGGTGTTTTTGGGATGAGGGTGATGTGTGTGATGATGGTAATGTGTAGTGTTATGGTTGTAATTTTGGTGGTGTGATGGTTAAATTGTTTTAGTGATGGTGATGTGTAGTGATGATGGGGGTTTTGTGTAGTGTGATGGTGATGTCCGGTGATGATGGTTTTTGATTTTGTATTTGATGGTTATGTGAAAAAGGAAAAAAAGGGAAAAAAAAAAGTGTGTGTTTGTTGGTGATGGGGTAGTGATGATGGTGATGTGTAGTGTTGTTGATTGATTTGTTTTGTGATTTTGGGATATGTGTAGTGATGATGGTGATGTGTGGGTGTTTATGGGGGTCATGGTAGGATGAGGGTGTTTGTGTAGTGATGATGGGGGATGTGTGTAGGGGTTGATGAGTGTAGGGGATGATGGGTGATGTGTGTAGTGTTTAATGGTAAAGGGATGTTTTTGTGATTGAGGGGTGAGGGGATGTGTAGTGTAGGGGGTGATGTGTAGTGTTTGTGGTGATTTTGTATGATAAAGGTTTTAATGAGTGTAGTGATGATGGTAGTGATGATGGGGGTGATGTGTAGTGTTGATGGTGATATGTGTGTGATGATGGGTGATGTGTAGTGATGAGGGTTGTTTAATGTGTGGGTGAGGGGTTTGGTTGATGATGTTTTTAGTGGATGGTTTTGTGTAGTGATGAGGGTTTGATAAGGTGTATGATGGGGGTGATGTGTAGTGATGTGGGGGATGTGTTTGATTGATTGGTGTTGGGGGATGTGTAGGATGATGGTGGGGTGTATTTTGATGATGTGTAGTGATGAGGGTGTGTGAAAAGGTGATGTGGGATGATGGGGGTTATGTGTGGTGGTGATGTGTAGTGAGATGGTGACTGTTGTGTTGATGGTGATGTGAAAGGATGTTTGGGGTGATATGGTAGTGATGAGGTGATGTGTAGTGATGATGGTGTATGTGTAGGGTGATGGTGATGTGTAGTGATGATGGTGGATGAGGGTGAGGGGAGGGATGGTGATGTGTATTTGGAGGGTGGTGATGTGTTGTGATGATGGTGAGGGTGTAGGGGATGAGGGTGTTGTGTAGTGATGAGGGTTTGATCATGTGTAGTGATGTGGGATTGAAGTGATGATGGTGTTTGTTGTAGTGATGAGGGTTTTTTTTTTAGTGTGATGGTGGAAAAGGGGTGTTATGATGATGGTATGTTTTGTGATTTTGGTGGAGGATTTTGTAGTGATGAGGGTGATTGTGGGTGTGATGGTGATAAGGGTTGTAGTGATAATGGGGGATGTGTAGTGATGAGGGTGCTTGGTATGTTTGATGGTAATAAGTGTATGAGATGGTGATTTGTAGGGGGAGATGGTGATTTTTTTTTTTTTTTTTTAGGATGGGGGGGGTTTTTTTTGAGGGATGTTGGTGAGGGGTGTGTGTGGTGATGGTGTTTTGTGAATGATGGTATAATGGGGGTAAGTGATAATGGGTTTGATGTTTTAGTAATAAGGGTTGATAATGTTTTATTTGGATGTGGTGTTTGGTTGGGTTTTGGTGATGTGGTGTTTTGATGTGTTGGGGGTTTGTTGGTGATGATGTGTAGTGAGGGAGGGATTGTAGTATGAGGTGATAATGGGTAGTGATAATGGTTGATGTGAATGTTTTGTGGTGATAATGTGTAGTGTTAATGGTGATTGGTAGTGAGGGATGGTGGTTGTGTATGAATGATGTTGTGATGAGGGTGTTTTAATAATGGTGATGTTGTGTAGTGATGATGGTGATAATGGTAGTGATGTTGGTTAATTTTTGAAGGTTTAAATGGTGATGTGTAGTGATAATGGTGATTTTAGTGATGATGGTGATCAGTGTAGTGAGATGGTGAATGGTAGTGATAATGGTGATTGTGTAGTGTTTAATGGTGTGTTTTAGTGATGATGGTGATAATGTGTAGTGATAAGGGTGATGTGTAGTGATAATGGTGTAGGGTGTAGTGATAAGGGTTTATGTGTAGTGATAATGGTGTTAATGTGTAGTTTTAATGGTGATGTTTTGTGTTTAAGGGGGTTTTGGTTTTTTTTTTTTTGGGGGGGTGAAAATTTTGTGTAGTGATGATGGTGAGGTGTAGTGAGGGAAAGGTGTAGTGTAGTGATTTTGTGTAGTGATGATGGTGATGATGTGTAATGAGGGGTTTTTAGGGGATTAATGTGTAGTGATGATGGTGTTTTGGGTGTAGTGATAAAGGTGATAATGTGTGGGGTGATGTGGTGTTTAATGTTTAGTAATGATGGTGATAAGGGGAAATGATGAGGGTTTGTTGTGTATGATGATGGTGATTTTGGTGTAGTTTGGGGGGGATGTGTTGGGAAAAGGGTTTGATGTGTGTGTTGATGGGGTAATGTTTTGTGATGAGGGTTTGAAAATTGGTAGTGATGAGGGGTGTTTTTTGTGTTTGGGTAATGTGTAGTGATGATGGGGGAAAGGGTTGTAGTGATGAGGGTGGGGAGTGATGTGGTGAAAATTGTGTAGTGATGATGTGTAGTGATGATGGTGATAATGGTAGTGATGGGGTTGAGTGTTTTGGGGTGAAAATGTGTAGGGGATGAGGGTGTATGGGGATGATGGTAATTTTTGGTAGTGATGATGGTGTTTAATGTGTAGTAAATGATGGGTGTATAATGGTGATGATGTGTATTTGATGATGGTGTTTGTGTAGGGGTTTGATGGTGATAATTTTTAGTGTTGATGGTGATAATGTGTAGGGGATGATGGTGATTTGTTTTAGTGATGTTTGGTGATTTTGGTAGTGTTTGTTTAGGTGATAATGTGTAGTGTGTTGGTTTGATGTTAGTGATGATGGTGAAAATTTTTGTAGTGAGGAGGGGTGTTGTGTAGTGATGTGGGTTTAAATGTGATGGTGATGATGGGTTGATAATGTGTAGTGATGATGGTGTTAATGTGTAGTGATTTTGGTGATTGTGTAGGGATGATGGTGGATAATGTGTAGTGAGATGGTGTTTTTAAGGGTTTGTGGAGGGATGGTGATAATGTGTAGTGATGATGGTGATAATGGTGAAAGGTAGGGATGGGGGTAATGGGTAGTGATGATGGTGATAATGTGTGGGGATGATGGTGATGTGTAGTGATGAGGGTGTTTAATGTGTATTTTAAATAGGGTTATGTGTAGGGGATAGGGTTTTTTAAATGTGTAGTGATGAAGGTTTATGAAGGGTGTATTTTGTTTTAATGGGTGTTTGGGTGTTTTGAGTTGGTAAAATTGTGTGTGAGGGGAGGGGTTTTAAATGATGTGTAGTGATAATGGGGGGTTTTGTGAAAGTGATGATGTGAAAAATGGTAGTGATAATGGTGTTTGGTGTAGTGTTGAGGGTTATAATGTTTAGTAAAAAAATGGTGATGTTTTTGGTGATGATAGTGATAAGGGGAGTGTGATGGTGATAATGTGTAGGGGATGAGGGTGTATTTTGATGAATGGTGATAATTTTGTAGTGTGATGGTGATTTTTTTGGGGTTGATGGTGATAATGTGTAGTGATGATGTGATAATGTGTAGTGATGATGGGTTTGTGTTGTGATGGTGAAAATGTGTAGTGTGGGTTTGGTGGATAATGTGTAGGAAAGATGGTGATAATGTGTAGTGATGATGGTGATAATGTTGTAGTGATGATGGTGTTTAATGTGTAGTGATGTTTGGTGATAATTTTTTTGTAGTGATGTGTGATAATGTGTTAGTGATGATGGTGATAATTGTTAGTTACCATTTTGTCCTAGGCACATGTCTGTGTGTGTGCGCACGCGCGCGTGTGCGTGCGTGCGTCTGTGTGTGTGTCTGTGTGTGTCTCGGTCTTTCCCCGTCTGCCTGTGTGTGGTGTTGGGGTCTGTGTGTGTGTTTGTGTGTGTGTGTGTGTGTGTGTTTTTGTTGTGTGTGTGTGTTGTGTGGGGTGTGTGTGTGTTGTTTGTGTGTGTGTGTTTTTGTTGTGTGTGTGTGTGGTGTGTTGTGTGTTTTGTGTGGGGTGTGTGTGTGTGTGGTTTTTGTGTGTGTGTGTGTGGTGTGGTGTGTGTGTGTGTGTGTGTGTGTGAGTGTGTGTGTGTGTGTGTGTGTGGGGTGTGTTGTGTGGTGTGTGTGTCTGTGTGTGTGTGTTTTGTGTGTGTGTGTGTGTGTGTGTGGTGTGTGTTTGTGTGTGTTGTGTTTGTGTTTTGTTTTTGGGGTGGGGTTTTTGTGTGTGTGTTGTGTGTGTGTGTGTCTGTGTGTTGTGTGTTTTTTCTGTGTGTGTGTGTCGTGTGTGTGTGTGTCTTGGGTGTGTGTGTGTGTGTGTGTGTGTCTGTGTGTGTGTGTGGTCTGTGTGTGTGTGTGTTTGGTGTGTGTGTGTCTGTGTGTGTGTGTGTCTGTGTGTGTGTGTGTTTTTGTTGTGTGTTGTGTGGGGTGTGTCTGTGTGTGTGTGTGTCTGTGTGTGTGTGTGTGTTTTGTGGTGTTGTGTGTGTCTGTGTGTGGGGGGGGGGGGGGGGGTGTTGTGTGTTTGTGTGTGTGTGTGGTGTGTCTGGTGTGTGTTGGTGTGGTCTTGTGGGTCTGTTGTGTGTGTGCTCCCTTTGTTGTGGGGTCTTGTGGGGTTGTGTCTCCTGTTGTGTTGTGTGTCTGTGTGTGTGTCCCCGTTTTGGGGGGTGTCTGGGTGTGTCTGCCTGTGTGTGTGTTGTTTTGTGTTGTGTGTGTGTGTGTGGGTCTGGTGTGTGTGGTGTTTTGGGGGGTGTGTGTCTGTGTGTGTCTGCTGTGGTGTGTGTGTCTGTTTGGTGTCTCCGGTGGTGTTGTCTGTGGTGTTCCCGTGTGGTGTGTGTCTGTTTTGGGGTTTGCCTGTGTTTTGGGTGTTCTGTGTGTTGTGTGTGTTGTGTGTTGTTTTCTGTGTTGCCCTCGGCTTTCCTTTTTGTGTTGTTGTGTGTGTTGGTTGTGTTGTGTTGGGGTGTGTGTGTGTTGTGTTGTGGTGTGGTTGGTGTGTGTGTCTGGTGTGTGGTGGTCTTGGGTTTGTGTGCTGTGTTGTGTCTCCTGTGTGTGGTGTGTCTTGTGTTGTTCCCTGTGTGTGTGGTGTGTGGGGGTGTGTGGGTGGTGTGGGGTTGTTATGTGTGTGGTTTGGGGTGGTGTGGGTTGTGTGTCTGTGGTGTGTGTCTGTGTGTTTGTGGTGTCTGTGTGGGGTGGTGGGTGGTGTCTGTGTGTGTGTTGTGTGTGGTGTGTCTGTGTGGTGTGTGTGTGCTGTTTCTTGTGTGTGTGTGGTCGGTGTCTTGTGTTGTGTGTTGTGTGTCTGTGGTTTGTGGTTCTGTGTGTGGTTGTGTCTGTTCTACCAAATTGTATCACCTAATTGTGGTTTCAGGGGTCGAGACTCGCCCCGCCCCCTCTTCACTGATCGCTATGGATCCCTCTCTCTCTGCTTCCTGGCTTTGTCATCCCTTCTTAAAACTATTATGGTTCCGCCTCCACTACTCACTTGCAGGCAATTCCCCTTGCTGACAACTCTAGATGAGAAATACTTTCCAACGCCCGTGACTCGTCCTAATCTTCACTTCCCTTTGTGACCCTTTTTCCCGTGTCCCGCTCTAGTGATGATGGTGATGATGTGGTGATGTGGGCATGTGTAGTGATGATGGGGAGATTGGGAGTGATGATGGGGATCATGTTAGTGAATGGTGATGTTAGTGATTGGGATGATTGTAGTGATGATGGTGTGATGTGTAGTGATGTTGATGGTGTAGTATGACGGTGATCATGTGTAGTGTGAGGTGACGATGTAAGTGATGGTATGTTTGTGTGATGGTGATTATTAGTGATGATGGTGATATTGTAGTGATGATGGTGATCATGTGTAGTAATGTGGGATTTTATGTGGGTGTATGTGAGGTGATGGGTGATGTGTACGATGATGGTAAATGTTAGGATGATGGGATGTGTAATGTGATGGTAAGTTAGTGATATGGTACGATGGTTTTGTGATGATGGGATGTGTAGTGATGATGGGGAGATGTTAGTGATGATGTGATGTGTAGGGTGATGGTGAGATGTGTATGATGAGGTGACGATGTGTAGTGATGATGGGGATGTGTAGTGATGATGGGGATGTGTGTATGATATGGTAATGTGTTGATGATGGGGGTAGTATGATTGCAGAATAGAGAGTAGAGATAGGAAGAGTAAGAGAAGAGAGTAGAGAGTCAATAGAGAGAGTAAGAGAGTAAGAAGTAGAGGGTAAAAGGGAGAAGGAAAAGTAGAGAAGAGAGAGTAAGAGTAAGAGTAAAGAGACTAAGGGTGGAGAGAGAAAAGGTACAGGTACAAGGTACAAAGAGAGAGTAGGATAGAGAGATACAGATAGAGATAGAAGGTAAGGGTACAGAGAGAAGAGGTAAGAGTAGAGAGTAGAGAGAGTAAGGTAAAGAGTAGAGAGTAGAGATAGAGAGTAAAAGTAAGAGTAGAGGTAAGAGAAGAAGGGAGAGAGTAGAGTGTAGGAAATACAGAAAGTAGATAGAAGAGTAGAGAGTAGAAACAGGGAAATAGAGGTTGGGGAGTAGAGAGGCAGAAGTAGAGAGATAAGAGTAGAAAGCAAGGAAAGTGTAAGAGTAGAAGTAAGTGTTAAAAGTACAGAAAGTAAGAGTAAAAAGTAGAGAGTAGAGAGTCAAAGAGTAAGAGTAGGAGTAGAGAGTAAGGAGCAGAAGTAGAGAAGAGAGAGAGTAAGGAGTAGAAGTGAGAGTAAGAGAGAGGAAAATAGAGAGTAGAGATAAAGAGTAGAGAGTGAGAGAGAAGAAGCAGAGTTAAGGGGGAAGAGAGTAAGGGGGTAGTGTGTAGAGAGTACAGAAAGTAGAGGTAGTTAGAGAGCAAGGGTGGAGTAGAGAATAGAGAGTAAGAGTAAGAGAAAGGGGTAAGAGTAGGGGAGTACAGAGAGCAGAATAGGAAGTAAAGTAGAGAGTAGAGAGATTTGAGAGGAGAATTAGAGAGACTAAGAGTAGGAAGAAGAGAAAAGTAAAGATAAGAGTAAGAGTAGAGAGTATTTTTGAGAGTAGAAGAGTTTAGAGTAAGGAGAGAAGGTAGGGTAGAGAGAGTAAAAGATAAGGTAGAGACTTGAGAGTAGAGAAGTAAGAAGAAGAAGATAGAGAAGAAAAGTAGAGGACAGAGTAAGAGTAGACACAGAGAGAAAGGGGTGGGAATTGAGAGTAGGGGAGAAGAGGAAATAAGGTAATAGAATGAAGTAAGGTAGGTAGAGAGTAAAGTTAAGAGTAGAGAGTGGATAAGGAAAAGAGAGAGAAGTAGAGTAGAGAAAGAGAAGTGAAGAAGAGAACAAAAAGTGGAGTAAGAGAAGAAGGTAAAGATAGAAGATAAGCGAAAGCGAGAGAGAGTAGAGGGAGAGATAAGAGATAGAACTAAGAGAAGAAAAGTAGGAATAGAGTAGAGATAATTAAGAGTAAGAGAGTAGAGAGAAGAGTAGATATAGAGAGAGTAGAGAGTAAGAGGGGGAAAAGTAGAGAGTAGAAAGAGAGAGAGGAGAGAAAGGTAGAAGAGAGACTAAGAGAAGAGATGGGCAGTAGAAGAGAGTAAAAATAGAGGTAAGAGAGTAAGATAAGAGAGTAAGAAAAAAGAGTAAGTAGGAGTAGGTAGAGAGTAGAGATAGTAGAGAGTAAAGAGAGAATGGGGAAAAGAAGAGAGAGCAAGAGAGAGTAGAGAGTAAAGTGAACAGAGAGAGAGAGTAAAGTAAGAGTAGAGAGTAAAAGAGGGGAGAGTAGAAGTAAAATAGAGAGAGAAAAAATGAGGTTTAAAAGGGGGAGTAAGCTAGAGAGAAGAAGTGGGGGTAGGAGTAGAGGTACAGAGTAGATACAAAGAAAAAGATAAAGAAAAGAGTAATAGAGAGTAGAGAGAGTAAGAGTAGAGGTAAAATAGAAGTAGAGACAGTAGAGAGAAAGAGTAGAGAATAGAGTAAGAGAGTAAGGTAGAGTGTAGAGAGTAGAGTAGAGATAGAGATAACAGTAAGAGTAGAATACAGAGAGTAAGAGTAAGAGAGAGAAGAGAGAGTAGTCAAAAAGGGGTAAGTAAAGAGTAGAGTCTACAGAGAAGAAGTGGGGGAAAAAGAGGAAGATAAGGTAGAGAGTAGAGTAAAGATAGAGGTAGAGAGAAAAGGGTAGAGAGTAAAAAGTAGAGAGTAAAAGCAGAGAGAAAGAGTAGAGAGTAGAGAAAGAAGCAAAACTCGAAGAAGGAGTAGAGAGTAAGAGTGAGAGTAAGAGTAAAGGAGAAGAACTAAGAGTACAGAGTAAAGGGGTAGAAGTAAGAGCAGAGAGAAGGAAATAAAAGATGAAAAAAGAAAGAGTAAAAGTAAGATAAAATTAGAGAAAAGAGAGTAGACAGTAAGAGCGAGAGAAAGAGGGGAGATAAGAGTAAGATAAAGGAAAAGTAAAGGGGAAAAAAGAGAAAGATAGGAGTAGGAAATAGAGAGTAAGAGAAGGAGTAGATAAAAGAGAGAAAGATAGAAGTAAGAGAGAAGAGAAAGAAGAGAGTAGAGAGTAAGAGGAGAGGAAAGCAAAAGAAGAGAAAAGAGTAAGGAGAGAGAAAGAGGGTAGAGAGAAGAGAGGAAGACAGAGGAAGAAAAGAGAGAAGAGATTAGGGTAGAGAGAAAGAGTGAGAGAGAGAGTAGAGATAGACAGTAGGAAAAAAGAGTAAGAGTAAGAACAAGAAGAAATACAAAAAGAAAAAGGGAAGGGTACAGGTAGAAAAGAGAGTAGAAAAAAAGAGAAGAATAGAGAGTAAGAAAAATGAGAGTAGAGAGAAGAGAGTAAAGAGAGAGAAAAGTAGAAAAGAAAGATAGACTAAGAAAAGAGAGTAGGGGGGAGAATAGGAGTAGAGGTAAGAGAGTAAAGAGGTCATTTAAAAGTAAGTAGAGAGTAGAGTCTACAGAGAAGAGAGTGGAGAAAGAAGTAGAGAGTAAAAGTAAGAGTAGAGTAAAGAGTAGAGAGGAGGAAGGGTAGAGAGAAAGGTAGAGAGAAGACAGAAAAGAAGAAGTGAGAGTAAAATAGAGAGCAAAAACTCGAGAGAAAAGTAGAGAGTAAGATAGAGAGTAGAAGAAGAAGAAAAGACTAAGAGAAGAGTAGAAGTAGAGAGTAGAGAGCAGAGGAAAAGAGTAGAGAGTAGAGAGAAAAAAATAAGAGTAGAGAGATAGAGACTAGAGATTAAGAAAAGAGAGTAGACAGTAAGAGCAAGAGAAGAAGTAAGATAGAGAGTAAAGAGAAAGAGAAAGATAAAGAAGAGAGAGAAGAGATAGAGAGTAGAGAGAGAGGTAGAGGAGAAAAGTAGTAAAAGAGGAAAAAATAGGAGTAGAGGTAGAGAGTAGAGAGAAGAGAGTTAAAAGTAGAAGTAGAGAGGGAGAGCAGAGAGAAGAGATAGAGAGAGAGAGTAGAGAGAAGAGAGTAGAGAGAAGAAGGGGAGAGCAAAGAAAGAAAGAGAAAGGAGAAGAGATTTGAGAGTAGAGAGAAAAAGATAGAGAGTTGAGAGTAAGAGAGACAGTGAAGAAGAGAGTAGAAGTAAGAGTAGAGAGAAGAAGAAAGAGTAAGAGAGAGAGTACAGAGAAAGAATACAAAAAAGAGTTGGGTACAGAGTAAGAGAAAAGTAGAAAGAAGAAAAAGAGAGTAAGAGTAAGGAAAAGAGTAAGGTAAAAAGAAAGAGTAGAGATAAGAGAAGAGAGTAGAAAGAAGAGAGTAGAAAAGGAAAAAAGGTAGGGGGTTGAGAATAGAGATAGAAGTGAGAGCAGAGAGAAGAGATAGAGATAGAGAGTAGGAGTAAGGAAGAGAGTAGAGAGAAAGGTAATAGTAGAGAGCGAAGAAAGAGTAGATAGAAAGAGAGAAGAGTGAAGTAGAGATAAGATAGAGAGAAGAGAGTAGAGAAAAGAAGTAGAGAGGAGAGAGCAAAAAAAAGATAGAGAGAAGGGGTAAAGAAAAGTAGAGAAGAAGAGAGAGAAGGGAAAAAAAAAAGAAAGGAAAAGAGTAAGATAGAGAGAAAAAAATAGAGAGTAGAGATGGAGTAGCAGTAGAGAAAGAAGTAGAGAGTAGGAGTAGAGAGAAAGAGAAAGTAGAGAGACAGAGTACAGGAAAAGAAACAAAGAAGAAGTAGAGAGTACGAGTAGAGAGAAAAGAGTAAAAGAAGGAAAGAGAGTAGAGGTAAGAGAGAGATAGAGGTAGAGAGAAGAGATAGAGAGTAAGAGAAAAGTAGAGAGAAAGATAGACTAGAGAAAAGGAAATAAAAGAAGGGAAAAGAGATAAGAGAGAGAAGAGAAAGAGGTAGAGAGAGAAGTGAGAGAAAGAGAAGGAGAGAGAGTAAAAGAAAGGTAGAGAGAAAAGTAAATAAGAAAAGAGGTAAGATAGAGAATAAGTAAAGTAAGAGAAAAGTAGAGAGTAGAGAGGTAAGAGAAGAGAGGAAAAGAAAAGAGGAAAGTAGAAAAGAGAGTAGAAAGTAGAGAGAGGAAAAGGAAAAAGTGAGAGAAGAGAGTAATAAGAAAAGAGAAAAGACGCTGAAAGGGTTGAAGGGAAAGATAAAAAGGGGGTTAGAAAAAATGAGAGGGAAAGAATAGGAGAGAGTACTTTTTTTGGGGAGGTATTTGGGAGAGAGGGAGTGGTGAGAGAGGAAGAAGTATTTTTGATGAAGAGAATTTGTGAAGAGTACTTGGGATGAGAGACTTTTGGGGTTTTTGAGTACTTTTTGGGATGAACGAGTACTTTGGATGATGCATACTTGTGGTGATGCAGAAAGTTTATGAGGTATTGTGGAAGATACTTGTGGAGTTTCAGTAAATGTGGAGAGCAGAAAAGGATAGGTACTTTGGATGAGCAAGTACTTGGGAATACGTTTTAAAGGTACTTTGTGGATGAGCAGTACTTGTGAGAATGCAGTACTTGTGGATGAGCAGTAACTTGTGGATGATGCAGTACTTGTGGATGAACCCGGGTATTTGTGGAAATGATGCAGTACTTGTGGATGAGAGTATTGGGGATGATGCAGTACTTGTGGATGATGAAAGATTAGGCGAACTTGTGGATGATGCAGTATTGGGGTAAATGCGTACTTTGGTGCAGTACTTGTGGATGAAGCAGTATTTGTTTATGACGCAGTACTTGTGGATGAGCAGTATTGTGGATGATGAAGTACTTGTGGATGATGCAGAAACTTGAGGAATGATGCAGTACTTGTGGAGGGATGCAGTACTTGGGAGATGCAGATTGTGGATGAAAAGTACTTGTGGAGGACGCAGTACTTGTGGGATGACGCAGTACTTGTGGATGAGCAGTAACTTGGTGGGTTTGATGACGCAGTACTTGAATCTTGGATGATGCAGTACTTGTGGATGATGCAGTACTTGTGGATTGAGCGGTACTTGTGGATGATTGCCAGTACTGTGGTGACGCAGTAACCTTGTGGATGATGCAGTACTTGTGGATGCGTACATGATGCGGGTACTGTGATGCCAGTACTTGTGGATGATCAGTACTTGTGGATGAGCATACTTGTGGAGAGCAGTACTTGTGGATGAGAAAGTACTTGTGGATGATGCAGTACTTGTGGATGATGCAGAAACTTGTGGATAAACGCAGTATTTGGGTGGATGATGAAATTTCTTGGGGATGATGCAGTACTTTTGGATGATGCAGATGTTGAGGTACTTGTGGATAAAGCAGTACTGGATGAGAGGTACGTGTTAGTACTTTGGGATGATGCATACTGTGATGACGCAGTACTTGGGAATGCAGTACTTGGGATGAGCAGAGGTGCAGTACTGTATACTTGTGGAAAGCAGTACTTGTGGATGATGCAGTACTTGGGGATGACGCAGTACTTGTGGAAAGACGCAGTACTTGGGGGAAATGACGCAGTACTTGTGGATGAGCAGTACTGTGGATGATGCAAGTACTTGTGAAAACTTGATAAACGCAGTACTTTTTGGAGATGCAGTTACTTGTGGATGATGCAGTACTTGTGGATGATGCAGTACTTGTGGATGACGCAGTACTTGTGGATGATGCAGTACTTGTGGATGATGCAGTACTTGTGGATGATGCAGTACTTGTGGATGATGCAGTACTTGTGGATGATGCAGTACTTGTGGATGATGCAGTACTTGTGGATGACGCAGAAACTTGTGGATTGAGCAGTACTTGTAAATAAAGCAGATTTTGGATGACGCAGAAACTTGGAGACGCAGTACTTGTTAGACGCAGAAATTGTGGATGATGCAGTACTTGTTGTAGAGTACTTGTGGATGACGAGTACTTGGATGGACGCGGGAAAACTTGTTGATGATGCAGTACTTGTGGATGACGCAGGTACTTGTGGATATGCAGTACTTGTGGATGAGCAGTACTGTGGATGAGCAGAAACTTGTTGATGACCCAGTACTTGGTGGATGATGCAGTACCTTGTGGATGACGCAGTACTTTGTGATGCGCAGTACTTGGGGATGATGCAGTACTTGGGGATGACGCAGTAATTGTGGAGGGATGCAGTACTGTGGTGTTGCAGTACTTGTGGATGAGCAGTACTTGTGATGATGCAGTACTTGTTGATGATGCAGTACTTGTGAGATGCAGTACTGTGGAGACCAGTTTTTGTGGATGAGCAGAATTGTGGATGATAGATTGGGGATGATCATTTTGAGAGAAAAAGTGGTGAGAACGTGATACAGAAATTTGGGGGGATGTCAGTACTTTGTATGAGCAAAAACTTGTGGTGACGCAGTACGGGATGAGAGTATTGTGGGATAGCAGTACTTTTGTGAGCAGTATTGTGGTGACGAAAATATTTTGGGGTTGGGGAAAGGGGATGCAAGTACTTGTGGGATGGCAGTTTTTGTAAGAGAGACGGGAGGAGGTTTTGGTGATGATTTGTGGATATTAGTATTTGGGATATAAGTAATAGTGGAACGGTATTTGGTGGTGCAAGGGTAAACTTGTGATGAGCGTTTGTGGATGAGGGGGTT
Source organism: Cherax quadricarinatus (assembly GCF_026875155.1). Classification (NCBI taxonomy): domain Eukaryota; kingdom Metazoa; phylum Arthropoda; class Malacostraca; order Decapoda; family Parastacidae; genus Cherax; species Cherax quadricarinatus. Next base: position 13,209,694 of record NC_069430.1, on the reverse strand, counting down.
ACTTGTTTGGGGATGCATACTTGTGATAGCGGTATGTAAGAGTATTTGGAAAATACTTGTGGTGAGGGCAGTTTGTATAAAGAGACGTGGATGGAGATTTTTTTGTGATTTTACTTTTTTAAGGGGGGGCCCTTGTGGATGATGCATACTTGTGGTGAGAAGTACTTGTGGATGACGCGTTTTGGGGAGTCCAGTATTGTAGGATACGGGGAGAGAGTAATTTGTGATACCCAGTCTTGTGATACCATACTTGTGGGTGAGCAGATGTTTAAAAGGGTACTTGTGGATGGAAAGGGAAAGGCGTAGAAAAGATTGGGAGAGAATTGGAGAGATTTGGGGAAGGTAGTT
>NC_069430.1:13138587-13208846 GCF_026875155.1 Cherax quadricarinatus | reverse complement strand
TGGGGGAGGGATCCATCCAGCCTCCTACCCATCCATATGGAGATGCTGTTGCTACCCTCCTACAACGAGACTTCATCCCCGACCTCATTGTGGATGTTGAGACTGTGCCTCCTACTCAGGCGGTTGATAGTTAACGCTTTTATCCAGGATATTGTAACTCCTACCCACGCCGAGATCGACCCTTCTCCCCAGTCTCATATGAGTGGAGAATGTGTTAGTAGTTGTTATTGCGATAAATGCGTTATGGAGCGAGATGGAATATTTTATGACAAATTCCAACCTACTTCATGTATGGATGAGGATTCCCCCATAAATTATCCACCAGCTTCCCCCCCAGAAGTTTATTGTATAACAGATGAGGAAGAAGATGAACAAAATGCACAGAAATTCTACAAGAGAAGAAAAATTACTCTACGTTGATTTTAGTCAATGAATTGTAGCTTTTTTCAATGAAATTGTATTTGTTTGTATTACCAGAAATGTAATGGCTGTATAATAAATAATGAAAAAAAAAATATTGTGTATTAGTGTTATCCTGAAATGTGTCTTTCTGATGATGAAAATGTTTTCACTATGATGTAGGTACTATATCCCCTTATTAACTTGAATGAACTGAAAGGATCGACATGATTCAGCTTGTATGTGTGACGTCACTACTATGGCCCCTTATTAACTAAAAGGATCGACAAGATTCAGCCTGTGTGCGCGTGACGTCACTGCTATGTCCCCTTATTAACTAAAAGGGTAGACAAGATTCAACCTGTGTGCGCGTGACGTCACTGACCGCCGAGTAAACACCCTTCTTAGTTCATTTAACTTAATGAGAGGAAACTTTTAGTTCATTTTAAAATAATAAGGGGAAGATGTTTAGACCTGTAGTAAGCATGCTTACCCCCAGAGGGGGGATTCCAAAAAAACTTGATCCGAGGAGAATTTCGAAAACCCCATAGGGGGGAATCCAAAAAAAAAACTTGATCCAAGGAGATGGAGAATTTCGAAAACCCCATAGGGGGGATTCCAAAAAAACTTGATCCGAGGAGAATTTCGAAAACCCCATAGGGGGGATCCAAAAACTTGTATTATCGAGAAATTTTTGGGGTTGGGGGGTGAAAGTGGGAGAGGGATCCAAGGAGATGGAGAGCACAAGAAAATGAAATTCAAAAAAAATTCGAAAAAAATCGGAAAAAAATTCGAGGCGCGGGGGCGATCCGGATGACGCTGCAGAAGGCGCAGCAGAAGGCGCGGGTGGGGGTCGCGAAAGGCGCGGGCGGGGCACGCGGGTGGGCGCGCGGCGCGACGGCGGGGTCGCGAAGGGGGGGGGGTCGTGGGCGGGGTATTGGTTGGGGGGTCAAGGGTGAGGTTAGTCTCGAGGGCGAGGTCTGGTAAAAAACCGGAAGTAACCCCTGGGTGTGAAAAGGTGCCCCTCCAGCTGGGGCCCCTAAGGGTTTTACACCCCCCAGGGGAAAGGCCCTAGCCCGGATACACCGCCAGGGGAAAGGGGCCCTAAACGGATACACCCCAGTGGAAGGGCCCCTAAACCCGGGGAACCCGCCCAGGGGAAAGGCCTTAAACCGGAAGGGATGCCCTGTAAAAAAATTAGATACTTAGTTGAATGTCCCCTTTAAAAGTGTTTTTAATGGTTTCTTCATAGCAATTTAATGTCGGGGGAGGAGTTTGGTTTAAAACCCCTTGATAGTGGTCCATATTTGGATGTGTGTTTGTAGGTGCTAGGAACCGTTTCGGGAAAAGGGGAGGAAAGAGATGGATCGTTTTTATGTTTTTTGGTCCCCTTGTCAAAAGTTAGGGGCAGGTTTGGGTTTTTGAGGGGATTTTGTCTGGAGGAGGTGGAGTTGGCTGGATAAATTTTTGGGTTGTGGTGGAGGAGTGGGCAAGGTGGAGCAGAGGAATGGAAGCTTTGGTGGGGGAAAAGGGAAAAGGGGAAGCTATGTAAGGGAATGAGGGGGGGAAGCTTGGTAAGGGATGAGGAATGGAAGCTTTTTTAAGGGGAAGAGGAAGTGGGGGGAGGGGTGGGCGTAGCCAGGCAGTGGGGTGTTTGGGGGGAGGGTTTTGGAAGTAGTGAAGGGGGGGTCGGGAGTAGGAAGTGTTGGAGTGGAAGTGGGGGGGGGGGGGAAAAGGGAGGAGGGAGAGGTTGTAGTAGGCTTAGAAGAGAAGCAGGAAGGAGGGGTAATTAAGGGGGAAATTTTAGCAGACAAGATTAGGTTAAGGACATGTGGTGTTTATTGGTAAGCTTGGGTTTCCATCGCAGAGTGGGAGCAGTGGCGAGTTGAAGTTGTTTTTTGTCTAGTGGGGTGTAGGTGTAAAAAGGGGAAAGTGCTTGTAGTCTGAGTGTTTGGGGTTTTTTGTTTAGCGTAGAAGAGGGAGACCAATTCGTGGGGTGGCCCGGCATTGGGGGGGGAGGGGGGGGGTATGAAAGGGGGGGAGGTGCCGGGGGGGGAGGTGCAGGGGGAAAGGGGGGGGGGAGAGGGAGGTTGGCTGGCTTGGGGTGGAGAGGGAAAAGCTTTTCTAGTGGGGAGGGTTTTCAACTGCGTGTGTGACCCCCCGCGTTTTTGAACATTTTAAGGGGGGTTGAAAGTGTTCCGTGTGGCAGTTTTGAACATTGGAGCAGGTTTTGTGGGAAGTGCATGAGATTTTGTCGTGGCCGAATTTGTAGTTTCAGACATTGTGTGATGGGGTGGAAGTTCGGAGTGAAGAGAGAGTTTGGAGGAAATGCGGGATGGTCTGGAAAGGTTCCTTGATTAAAGAGGTGAGGCGTCGGGAGTTGAACGCGTTTTTTGAGGATGGTGAGTTTTCACGTCTGTAAATATGTCAACAGAGACTTTTTTCTTAGTACTAATGTCTTTGTTAAGTTTTTTTGTCTGTGTCATGGCAGTAGGAGAGAATAGTCTTGTTTTGCGATATGTGCATTTGGCGCGGTGCTCAGGAGTCCAAATAAGGTGAAACGGGTTTTGAGAAGTTTTTGTTGGTCTCGGTTGAGGTGTACGTTTCGTTAAAAATGTCTGTCAAAAAGTAGTTTGAAACCCGGGTTTGGTTTTAAAAAACTTTCAGTTGAGGAGCGCCAGTGATCGGGGACAATAAAAATTTCAGGAAGAAGTGGCTGATCGATTTTGAGTATTTTAGGTTAAGCGAGAAAAAACTGGGTTTGGGAAAAGGGTGCGCAGGGTGGCCTTGAGGCAGGAGTAGACAGGTAGAGGCAGGTGTTGTCAGTAGAGAAGGAGTGGGAAGGGGGGGGAAGTGGAAGGGGATTGAAAGGGATCGTAAATTAGATGGGCGGCCAAAAATTTAGAGAATAAAATTTGGTTAGGCAGTATGGTGAAGTAGACACAGTACTTTTCCGGTTATAACTTTAAAGTTTTTGTGGTGCCGTTTTGGAGGCACAGGGGCACTGAGGAGGTGAGCTGTGCTTGATGGAGCATGTATGCTTGAACGGTGAGGAGAGGCAACATGGCTGTATGACGTGCAGTACACGAAACTGGCTGAGGCGGGGAGACTTCAGACGCAAAAGGGTGCGGGCAGCCACCGACGCACCAATCCTGATGGTGAAGACAAAGGTCCAGTAACCCCCCCCGGTGAGGAGAGCAACTTGACTGGAGCGTGAGGAGACCAAAACCCCAGCTGTATGACGCACAACAACGAAGGGAAAAACTGATATGAAACCAAAAAAGTAACGAACAAAACAAAGGGAAGTTCGGGTAAGCCCCCAAACTGGGATGAGCGGGGAAGACGGGACAGACGAAAAGAAACAGGCTGGAGAGGGGGTGTTCTTAGTCGTAAAAAATAGGGGCCGGGCTTAACCGCGCGAGGCTGGTGGGACAGATATTTGAAAAGAGAAATTTCGGCTCTTCTGGGGGGACTCCGGTGGGGTGAGGGGGAAAGGAAGGGACTTGCGCGTTTTAGCTGAGAGGAGTTTAGAACTGAGCCATGTCTTAAACCAAAGGGTAGGCGAACGGGTCAGAGAAGGGTCCTGTATAAAAAGGTACCTTCGGGGAATCAAGGTTTTTTTTAAAAGGGTTGGGCAGGATCATGAAAGGGAATAAAAAAGGGTTGTGTTGGTTTTGTGGGTTGCGAATTCTTCGTAAAGGGGGGAAGAGGTCCAGTGTCAGTCGTGTCACGATTTTGTAAATCTGTTGTCACTGAGGTCTTCGTACAGATTCAGCGCAGGGATGTCTAAGGGGCATTAGGGAAAAATCGCATGTGGCGAAGTCCCCCATCTGACATCAAGCCCCCAGCGCAGCGCCTTTTTCTGGACCGCTGGTTTAAAGTAATTTTTGTTTTTGCTGCAAGGAGAGGGTAGAGGGGAAAGTTATCAGAGGAGTATAAGGATTTGTAGAAGGTGTGTTTGGTGGTTGAGGGCATGTTTCAGCTTGTAGAGGCCCGCAGGGCCTTCTGCTATTGAATCCCTTTGGGGAATGTGTCCGTTTTAAGCGTAGAAGGTAGTCAAGATTAACGCCAAGGACAGTGACAGTTGTGTCTGGGGTTTAAGTGGGGTGAGCTGTTCTGAGCTGACGGGTAATGGGGATCAGTTTTCTGTAGTTAAAAATTGTAATGCTGGATTTGTGAGGGGTTTTGACCTCCATTTTTGTTCCGAGGTATCCTGTCGACCTCATTTTGTGTTTTGTGTGTGAGTGTACTATTTGGGCATGGTGATAGTTGTGTAAGGCGCTGCATAGGCTAGTGGATGGAGTTTTGGATAAGGTTTTGGAATGTCGTTAGTGTATAAAATGTAGGGGGTAGGGGAGAGGACGCCCCTGGGGACCCAGCATTTGTGTGAAGTATAGGTAACACCCTTGGAATTTGTTCTCATGGTAGGGCCCCCGTCTAGGAGGTTGCAGAGGAGTTTACGTTTTGTGAGAGGCAGGTTGAAGTTAGTGCGGGTTTTGTCTTGAGCCCTTGGTGCCAGACAGTGTCAAAGTTTTTTCACGTTTTTTGAACCAGGGCTTCCTGTTTCTTTGTTCTGTTTTTTTAAATGTGGATGTAGTTGAAAATGATGTTATGGTTTGGTGGTCTGTGTTTCTAAAGCAAATGACCATCAGAAAGAGGGTTGTGTTCCAGGTATTCGAAGGCGAGGGTTTGTGAGTTTTTAAAAGAGTTCCCTAATTTTCGAGGAGGTGTGGGCGAAAAATTTTAGGATCAGAGTGGTTTTTTTTGGGTTTGGGAAGGGGATAGCAGTAGCAGCTTTAAAGGGGGAAAGGGGAAGTATCCAGAGGCAAGGGAGGCATTGAGGAGGTTTGTGTAGGCAGCAATGATGAGTCGGGAAAGGTTTTTGGAAAATATGGTTTAGGCCAGAGGCGCCAGGACCCTTGGGGGAAAAGGTGTCTGGGGAGTTTTAATTCTGTGTTTACCTGGAGTTTCCTGGAGAGAGTTTCGGGGGTAAACGCCCCCGGGGCCCGGTCTGTGACCGGGCCTCCTGGTGGATCACGCTGATCAACCGGGGCTGTTGGCTGGTGCCGCAAACCACGTAGGGCCCACGCCCGGCTGTCAGGAACGGGACTTTAGGTGTTGTCCAGTGCCCTTGAAGCTGCCGGGGGGTTTTTTGGTAATCCCCCTTTGGTGTGGGAGGCAGTTGAACAGTTGGGCCCCGGACACTTATTGTAGGGTCTCTTTAACGGCTAGTGACACCCCTTTTTTTCATTGGGGGGATGGTGATCGTCTGAAAGTCTTTTGCTTTCGTATTTGAGTGATTTTCGTGTGCAAGTTCGGTACTAGTCCTCTAGGTTTTTTTCCAGGTGTATTTTATCAGTATCTCCCCCTCCTGCTTTCCCAGGGAATACAGGTTTTAGAAACCTCAAGCGCTCCCAGAAATTGGGGGTGTTTTATTCCGTTATGCGCGCCTTTTGAAATTTCTTGTACATTTTCTGGTCGGCAATTTCACCTGCCTTAAAAGGGTGCTGTTAGAGTCAGCAATTTCCAGCCAGATAGAAACAAGTGCCCTAAAAGAGTGTCATATGGGCTTGGCCCTCCCTAGTTTTGAAGGTTCTCATTTACCCCATCCTTCATTTTTTGCAGTTTGCGTTTGATACAATGTATGGTTTTTTATTTTTATGTGTTGGTGAAGGAGTGTCGAGTTTTGGGAGGAGGAAAGAGAGTTAGATGAATGTGGCTTTTGGGTGTTGTATCTTGTGTGTGTGCAGTTTTCCCAAATGTTTATGTTCTGAATGTGTTGAATAAGTTGGGGTGGGGGGTTGGTGAGGGTGGAGATGTTCTCCAGATGTGTTTAAAGTGTTGGTAGCCCCCTGGGGGGTTAGTGTGTTGTGTTGTTGTGGGTGAGTGTTTAAATTTGTTGGTGGGGGTGGGCCCTCTTTTTTTTTTGATAAATTTCCAGAGGCTTTAGTGTTTTTAAACGCTTTTTGTCGCTTTTTGTATGAGTTGTGACCAGTGTTGTTGTGGTCTTGGTCTAGATGTGTAAAATGTTTTTTCAAAGGTGTGAGATTAATCGAACTTGATTAAATCTGTGTGTGTTGTAGAGGAAGCGGTTGTGGTAGAGAAAAAATTTGTCTTTTTTTCTGGTGAGGGTTTGAAGGATAAAGAGTGGTTTGGATTTTTCTTTGGTTTGCTTTGGTTGGCTGTTGTGTAATGGTGCCCTGGATGGTAAAGTTGAGTATCGATGTCAGAGATGGGTTTTTGTTGTTATAGTCATAGGTGGGTTAAATTTTTTGGTTTTTTGAAAGCATCCCAGTCAGGTTCTTGAGGAGAAGGGAAAGATGTGGTTGGAATGAGGATAGGGTTGGGGAGTGTGAAAGATGACTGGGATGTGATCAGACCCTGTAAGGGGGCCAGGTGAGATGTAGTGTTGAAATAGGAAATGGCTCGATTTGCCGAATATGTCTGGTTTGCCTTGGCCGTGTGACTGAAAAGGTTTATTGAAGTCGGGGCCGAGATGAATTAGGTGTTTTGGTTTGAATTGAGAAATTGGTGCCCAAGTTGGTTGTTATGGTGTGATAAAAGGCGGTGTGTTTGGCATTATTTTAGCTAGTGGTATGTTGGTGTGTTGGTGTAGTTGAAGACTAAAAAAAGGTGTTTGTTGAAAATAGTGCTTGGGCGAGCATAGGTGGTGAAAAGTAAAGGGACCGAGGTGGGTGTGTATTTGAGCAAGACGTGTTGGTAAAAAAAAAGGGTTGGGGAGAATTCGTGTTTTTTTTTGGAATTAAAAAGGATGGCAACCCTGTGGGGATCATAGGGGGACTGTAGTGCAGTAAAACCAAAAATGGCGGTATTTTGGGGGTTTTGGGGCAGGTACTTTTTAGCAAAACAATATTTGGCTTCGCTTCCAAGGAGTCGGCCAGTAGGTGTTAATAGTAAAGTAAGACGTCTTTGAACGAATACTTTTAAACAGTTTAAGGTTTCGTATAGCCAAGTTAATGTCGGAGGATTTTGGGTTTTTAAAACCCCGTGATAGTGGTGCCATCAGTGGGGCGAGTTTGTGGTGTTCGGACCCGTTTCCTGGAGGGGGGGAAGAGAGGATCTGTTTTTTTGTTTTTTTGTATGTCGGTCGATTTGGGGGCGGGTTTGGGGTTTGGGGTTTTTGTTGGAGGAGGTGGAGTTGGCCCTGGTGAGGTTTTGGTTGTGGGGGAGGGTGGGCAAAGGTAGATGCAGGGGAGTGGAAGTTTGTGGGGGAGGGGGGAAGGGAAGCTAGGGTTACGGGTTTTGGAAGCGGAAGTTTTGGGTTTGGGGGATGGGGGTGTGGGTAAGGGGGGTCGGGGGGGGGGTGGTCTTTGAGCGAGTGGGGGGTTTTGGGTGGGAGGGGTGGAAGTAGTGAAGGGGGGGGGGGGGGAGGGAGCTGGTGGGTTTGGGGAAGTGGGGGGGGGGGGAGGGAGGGCTGTAGGAGGCTTAGAAAAAAGCAGGAAGGGGGGGGATAAAATTTAAAAAGGGGGGATTGTTAGGGACAAGATTTTGGTTAAGGGGCATGTGGGGCTGATTTGGGGGCTTGAGAGTTACCCTCGCAGCGGGGCGCGTGGCGGTTGGCATTAGTTTTTTTTTAAGTCAGTGTGGGTGTAGGTGGAAGGGAGGTGATTGTGTCTGTTGTTGGTGTTTTTTAAGTTGTGGGTAGGGGGGTAGACCAAAAAGTGTGGGGTAACCCCGGCTTGGGGGTAGGGGTGGAAGGTTTGTAGGGGGGGGAGGTGAGGGAAGGGGTTGGGGGGGAGGGAGGTTGGCTTTTTGAGGGGGGGAGGGAAAGTCTTTTTATTTGGGCAGGGGAATTTGCAAAAAGCAGGTGTGGGCCCCCGCAGTTGAACTTTTAGGGGGGGGTTGCAAATGTTCCGAAGGGCCAGTTGCTGAATCTGGAGCCGGTTTGTGTTGGGAAATGCTGGACTTTGTCGTGGTCCCAATTTGTAGATTTAGACATTGTGTGATGGGGTGGAAGTTTGGAGTGAAGAGGGAGTTTTGGGGAAAGCGGTGGTCTTGGCAAGAATTCTTTTTGAAGAGGTAGAGGGGGTGAAGGAGTTGAAAAAGCGTATTTTGGGATGGTAGAGTTTTCAGGGCTATAAAATCGTCCCCCCGGCTTTGTTTTTTTATAATGTCTTTATTAAATCATCTTTTTTTTGGTCAAGGGAGTCAGGAGGGTGTTTTTCCGTTTTGCGTCCTTGCATTTTGGGGCAGTGCAGGGTCCCAAAAAATAGTGAAGCCGCATTGAGAAGTTTTTGTTGGTCTCAGTGAGGTGTGTTTTGTAAGAATGTTGTCAAAAAGTAGTTTGAATCCAGAGTTGGGTTTTTTAAAAACTTTTTACGAGGGCGCCGTATTGGTACAGTAAATTCCGGAAGATGTGGCTGATCGATTTAGAGGATTTGAGGTTTTTAAGGAGAAAGAATTGGGCTTGGAAAGGGGGGGGCAGGGTGGCCTTAGAAGAGGAGTAGACAGAGAGAGGCAGGTGTTTGGGATAGAGGGGGTTTAAGGGGGAAAGGAGGGGGGAAGGGATTTCAGGCATCTAAATTAGTGTGGGGGCCAATCTGTGAGAAAAAAATTTGGGTAGGCAAGTACGTGTGAAGTAGACACACGTACTTGCCTGGTTATAATTTAAAATTTCTTGTGGTGTCCCTTTCGGAGGAAAAGGACATGAGGAGGGGGAGCTTAGCTTATGGAGCACTGTGTGCCCCGAATGGCGTAAGGCATGCAGGAAACCCCCGTACAGGCTGAGGCGCGGGACCCCGCAGCAACAGGGTGCGAGGGAAGCCTCCTGCCCCCGGGAGGCAGCCAAACCCGATGGGAAGACAAGGTCCAGCCCACCCCTCGGTGAAGGGGAGCAAAAATCTGGCCCGTGGCGATGAGGAGAGCCCAAAACTGCTGAATGGCGAGCAGACCCCCCATACGGCTGAGGCGGGGGACCTCAGTCGCAAAAGGAGTGCAGAGGGGGCCCCTGCTCCTGGGCAGGCGGCGGCACCAAACCTGGGGGGTGAAGACGAAGGTCCAGAACCCCCCTGGGGTTTGGGGGAAAAACTCTGGTGTGAGCGAGGGGAGGCCAACACTAGCTGAAAGGCGAGCAGACCCCACATCAGGCTGGGCGTGGGGGGGACTTGACAACGGCGAGGGAGGCAAAATGGCTGCACAGCGGGTAGACCACACGTAAGTCTGGAGCGTGGAGGCCCCAGACAGCAAAGGAGTGCAGGGGGGCCTCCCGCCCCCGGGCAGGCAACCACCGGCACCAATCCTGAAGGTGAAAAGGAAAAGGGTCGCAAACCCCCCATCTGAGGATAGTCCATCGCCCGGGGCAATTAGAGAGGCGGATCGTTCGTCGATGGGGCGTGTGTCCAATGAATGAATGACCAGAAATGGAGCAGGACGGCTATTTAGGCAGGAAGGGTGGTGGTAATGTAGTAGTAGTATAGTGTATGTACAAAATGGTTATTAATACGACAGAAATTTTTAAGACAATGCGCAACACCCCGGGGATCTGTTCGTAGACGTTTTCCATTTCCCGCCAGCCAATGGTGGCGAAAAGTCCAGAAAGACAACCCCGACGCCGCCATGTGTTTAATTTCATCAGTAGTTGTAGTAGAAGTAGTGTAGAGAGGTGTGGTGTGGGAGAGTGGGAAATAAGGAGGAAAGTCAGTCAAAAACAAGGAAGGGGAGCACTGCAAGGGCTAGGTCCCACTGAGGGAGAGCAACGCCGAGGTGCGTTTAAAGGGGAAGTGGTGAAATAAATGAAGAGGAACAGAAACACGAGACAGATGAGAGAAAGCAAACCCCGAGGAAAAAAGGAAAGAGGAAAGGGGAAAAAGGAGAAAAAGAAAAAGAAAAAGAAAAAAAAAAAAATGGGGTCAGGTTTTAAGTACGGGTGTTTGAAGTTTTTGGGATTTTACAATGTAGTGGGAGGGAAGGCATCTAAAAGACAAAGCCTGGGGTAAGGTTTTTACAAATTGTGTATTAGAGAGGATTTCAACTGACGGCGACTGTTCGAGTTGGAAGTAGGGAAGACAGTTTTAGCAGAAGACCCGTCAATTGGGTGGCTAGATCTTGACGTGACGAAAAGGCATTGTTTGGTCGGAAGCCCAACACTATTTTTGTGCTCCCCTTTAAATTGTCAGAAAGAGATCGACCAGTTTTCCGAAGTATTTAGGGAAAAAAGGAGCAAGAAAAGGTAGCACCCCGGAACATCGTAGGGGAGGGAGGGTATGAACGGTTGTCGAAGAGTTTAGTTGGGGAAGGTAAGTTGATGTCTAAAGGGGCGGAGAGAAATTTTTGAGATTAGAAAGACGGAAATGTAGGGAAAGGGGGGATGAAAAGGGTTTCCCCGGATAGAGGTTTGGGGAGAAGAAATTTCGTTTAGCACGTGGAGGGCAGAGTCAATGAAATGGGAGGGTAGCCAAAGGGAAAAGAATTTTGGGTGGAAAATTTTGCTGGAAGGAAAATAGGAACAGATGCAGGAGAGGAGAGGAAAGGGGGTAAGAACACTTTTTTTGACAGGGGACGCATGTAGGAAAAGTAGTAATGTACATGCCCCTGTGCATAGGTTTTCGGGAAAAGGAAAAAAGGAAAAAAAACCTGTATCTGAGCGGTGGACATGGCGTAAGGAAAAGGAAGCAAGGAAATTTGATTCCCATTAGCTTTAAACTTAATGGAAGGGCAAAAATTTTTTTCTCTCTTCCCCTTTCCCCTTTCCTTTTCTCCCCGGGTTGTTTTCTTCTTGTCTGTGTTTTTTGTTTCCCTTTTTCATTTATTTCACCACTTCCCCTTTCACGCACCTCTGTGCGCTTGCTCTCCCCCCGTGGGCACCTAGTCACTTGGGGTGTTCCCCTCCCTTTTTTGATGACTGTCCCCCTTATTTCCCACTTCTACCCCTACCATACCCCTTTCAATACCATACTACTACCTCTTTCTACTATTCTATACATTATGATGAAATTAAGCACAAGTGCGGCGTTGGTTGTTTTGTTGTGGCGTTTCGTCATCCGTGGTGGTGGATGGCGAAAGTCTATGATGGGATGCCGGGGGTTGCGCATTGTCTTAATTTTTCTTGTCGGTATTTTACCCTTCTTGTACTACTCTACTACTACTACCCCCCTTTCCTCCTATTTTATAGCCGTCCTGCTCACCTCTGTTAGTGTGATTTGTCAATGGTCCAATTCGGACCCAAACGGTCGTAAACTTCTCCCTTTTTTTGTGCGGGTTATTTGTGTATGTTCCGTCACGGAATTGTGCCTTTTTTGTTATTTATTAAGGTGCCCATTGTGGTGCTCCCGTTCAAGTGGGCCAAGGGCACCCGCCTTTAGGTGCGCCATGAGTAACAGTTGTTTGGTGTTTATGTAACAAAAAGTTATCGTTAACCAGTTTTCTTTATTATGTACCCAATCCTTAAGTGGGGGGGTAGTCCTGATACCATATGTGGGGGTAGTTCAGTACCCTTATGTTTGGGGGTTTAGTCCTTTAAACCCCTTATGTGGGTGGTGTCCCCATACCCATTTGTTTTGGTAGTATCGTACCCATTATGGTGGAGTCCTCAGTACCCTTTTTGTTTTGGGGGTATTTACTAGTCCCTTTTGTTGGGGGTTGCATCTCCCCTTATGTGAGAGGGAGTCCTCAGTACCCTTTTGTGGGTGGTATCATAGTACCCCTTTGTGGGAGGTGTTACTCAGTACCCATTATGTGGGTGGTAGTCACTCAGTACCTTTAGGGTTGGTGGGGGTCATCAGTCCCATTTGTTGGTGGTAGTCATCAGTCCCCCTTTTTTTGGGTTTGGTAGTCATCAGTACCCATTATGTGGTGGTAGTCACTCAGTACCCATTATGTGGGAGGTAGTACTCGTACCCATTGGGGGTTGTAGTCACTCAGTCCCCATTATGTGGAAGGTATTCACTCAGTACCCTTTTGGGTGGTAGTCCTCAGTCCCCATTAGTGGGGGTAGTCACTCAGTACCCATTTGGGGTGGTAGTCCTCGTACCCATTATGTGGGTGGTGTATGCCCCTCATTTTATGTGGGTGGTAGTCCCCCCAGTCCCCTTTTTTGGGGGGGAGTCACCGGTACCCTTATGTGGGTGGTAGTCACTAGTACCCTTTAGTGGGAGGTATTTTATCAGCCCCTAATGTGGGGGGTTTAGCCCTCAGTACCCATTATGTGGGAGGTAGTCACTCAGTACCCATTATGTGGGTGGTAGTCACTCAGTACCCATTATGTGGGCGGTAGTCACTCAGTACCCATTATGTGGGAGGTAGTCACTCAGTACCCATTATGTGGGTGGTAGTCACTCAGTACCCATTATGTGGGAGGTAGTCACTCAGTACCCATTATGTGGGTGGCAGTCACTCAGATTTTTTTAGATTTTGCCACCGAAGTGGCTAGTTTATTGTGCACCCCATATCCATCCTGTGGACGGTAGCGCGAGAGCATATGGATACACAAAAGGCCTAGGAACTAGGCCCCAAAGGGTTAACAGGAATACATATGGATTTATATTAATATCTTAGTTACTATCTGTTACAAGCAATTTAGGAAATTTGCTTAGTATATCTGGTATCTTATTTTTCATTAAAAAGTTATCTTGACATGTCACATAGGTTATTATATGTCTGTCTCTGTATTCCTCAATAAGTGGGAACAATTTTAAGCACATAGTGTTCAAGAGAATGACCATATCCCTGATCATAATTTACATTTAGTTTGATCTCATCTGTGTGTCTCCCAAACTGCCAGAAGTACTTGTAACCAAGCCTAAGCCTGGCCCACTAAAACATCAGTCGTCTGTTCACATTGCAAGTTGCTCCATAAACATACTTATCTACGTTCATGTTTCATAGTGGGTTATAGATCTACTCAGGCTTCAAAACTGCATTTCTTTAACATCATTTTCATTATTTATTCTCTCCTAATATTTTTCCCTAATGCTGGGACACAGTTATTCCAAAGTTATATTCTACTCTCCTTCTCGATACTCTCTTGGCTAAAAAATCAACTTTATCATGAAGGAGTAATCCAATGTGTGATGGGATCCATAGAAATTTGTACATTAAATTCCTTTGTCCCTAATTTTTGAGTATCTTTTACCTGGCTTCCCAATGAGCATGTTGTTGGAGGTCATTATATGAGCCAAGAAGCCTTCAATGATGACATAGAATCAGTAATGATGATAGAGTCAAGCTCAGGTCATAGGTTAGCTTTAGCGCCATTGGATTGCAAAACAATTCAGTTTGCAGTGTAGACGCCCAGTTGTTAATTCTTATGCCTAACTCAACAAATTTATTATCGTTCTTAACTAGGGAGGTGGCAACAAGAGCAGATGCGGGCCCTGCCAGAAGACCCCTGTTTAGATCCATCAGTGTATTAACTTGTGAAAAACTTGTTACTACCAGCTAGGTGAAAAAATTTCTTCTTGGGCAGTTGTTTCTAACAAGAGATTTAAGGAAGGGATTATAGCAATGAGCTTCTTGGGAGGAACTTGTAGTATGTGATATTAAATGAAACACATCTTCCATGGAGGGGTGAAATGCTCTTGTTGCCTACAGTGATACAGTTCATGCAGGTTATAAACTTAATGCAATTGCACGTTTTCACAATCCATTTAGATCTGTGTGTATTTACCTCTAGACACTTGGTAAGATTCACTGTGACAGTGTCTGGTTCGTTTCTCAACATTCTAATACGAGTACAGTGTTAATTTTCAAAAATCCTATCATGTTTACTAGAAATACCAAGCTCCTTCCTCATGTAAGAACTTTTGTAGATCTGGGACAGCCAAGAATAATCCTGAGAGCTCATTTTGCATTAACTCAAGGGTCGGGGGAGAACTTTCTCTAGCTAATATCAACATGGGAGCAGCATAATCAATTAAGGACCTAACATGGCTATGTACTTCATTCTCACGATTTTCATATTTGCACATAGTTGGGATTGAAACCAGCAACAGCTTTGAGAGCATTTAGCCTAGCTTACATTTCTTGTTAGTTGGGGTATAGTGGATTTGTTAAGGGTACATCTACACCAAGATTCTGTAAGTTTTAACTTTAGCTAATGATTTAAACCTGCAAATAGATGGGTGGGGATGTCGTTTGCTTGTTAAATCTTAGTTTTAGAGGAAGTATTATGAGGCCTAGTCGATTACAAATTGCTTGAACTTCATTAAGAATGGTATTCATCTTCTTATGCCTGTTGTATGGATCATGATATCTTTTCGCTAGCTTATAGCTATATGTTTAGGTGAGGCAGGTAGAGCATTTAGGAGAGCATTAATCAGAATATTAAATAGCATGGGACTAAGAACTCCTCCCTGCGGTGTACCTAAAGACATTTCTTTAGAATCACTTCTGAAGCCTTGGTAAAGGACAGAGGATACTCTATTTGACAGGTATCCTATTACCCAGCAAAAGTTAAGCTACCACCAATATTCATTTTGGCTAGTTCATGTAGTATAACGGTTCTGTTCGCAATATCAAATGCAGATTTTAGATCAAGAAAAAGTGGTAAAACTAGTGAGGTGTGTGCAGTGAGAAAGGTGGAAATCCCGTTTGCACACTTTTACCTTTCATGAACCCTAGAGGTAGGGGGAAAGTTGATGTCTGATTCTGTAGTAAAAGCTGTTAAGCATCATTCTTTCAAAAGTTTTACAAAGACAATAGTTAAGGAGATCGGCCTAATGTATCAGGTGTTGGGGCTTGGGATAGGCACAATGAGACTATTGGTCCAGGAAGTAGGAAGAACGCCTCAATGTATTGAGATTATACAGTGCCAACAAAGGGTTATCAGGCACGTCCCTTGGGAGTTCTGAGAATATCATAGGTTATACCACCCTCTCCAGGAGCAGTTGATCGACCTTTGGTTAATGCATTATCTAATTTTATCGGTAAAGGAGGCAATCACTCTTATAAATTTTTTGGGCTCATAAAATTAATCAGTTCAACATTTCTTCAGAAAGTACTCTCTAAATTTTTTCTAATATGAGATGGGAAGGCTTTCATGCCTGGATGTTTTGGACCAGTCATTTATGAGGTCATTTGCTTTTTCAAGAGGAAAGGATGAGCAACATTGCCAGTTTTTTCTGGTTATTTTTTTTATACCTTTCCAAGCCAAACTCAAAGGGGTGGGGCCTATTTAATCCACTAACAAACTGTTCCCATTCCTGTTGCCTAAGTCTTCCTTTTTTATTCCTTGCATTTGTTAGTGCAGCTTAGAACGTTTTTGAGCAGGTCTGGGGTTCTACATTCACGGTTGCTTTACCCAAACCTCCTAGCTGCATTTTGTTAGATTGCGCAGCTGTGGATCATTATAGTATTTCAATTGGTTTTTATTGTTATTTATAGTGGAGGGTTTTTGTTTTCCTATTCCTGCCACTTGATCTGTGAGAACACTTCAATAGTGGTAATTAAATCATCATTAAATTTTTGTGTGCCCAAAGGGCTGTAATTCTTTTTACCTTGATCCAAGTGGTTAATAAAGTTGTCTCTGTGTTTTGGTTTGAGAATAAGTTTCCTCTTCTGTATTTAGCTCCCTTTATTTTCTGGAGATGTGATCAAAGATTGACAGTTGTTAGTCTTGGGAAGTGATCAGATAGAAGATCATCAACTATGACAGGTTCATCGTTTATATGATGTATTAAATCCAAAACCAAAAGATCTAGTATGCCCCCATATATGTGAGTAGGCTCAGTAGTGCCCCCAATTCGGAAAATTATCATGCTCATTTAGCAATCTCATAGTTTAGTTCCATTGGTGTTTTTTATGACCACCAATATTTTATGTCTGGCATTAAAATTTTCCAAGAATGTGGTAGGTTTCACTATTGATGCGATCTGGTTAAAGCATCAGGTCGAAGCTGGTTCGCTGGGGCATAGAGATTTAAAAAAGTTTATGGAAAAATCGCCTGCATATACTTTGACCCTGTACTGCATGTTAACTCGATCTGCAAGGAAAGGAGTGAATGTGGCAAGCTCTTTCTGACATACATCACACAAACGTTGGTTGACTTAGGTTATAAGCTGCATATCCAAGCAAGTTTGGTGGAGGTGTCCATCTTTCAATCTACATTCCTGCAAACAGATGACATCAATATTCTTGGTTGCATTATTTTGATGTAAGTCAGGCAACCCCTTCTGATGGAAGCAATGTTCCATGAAAGATTTGTAATGTATCCATTGTAGTGAGTTATTACAAATCTTTGTTCATAAAAATGGTAAAACTATTATGCTTTGGGCTTTCCAGTGTGCAGTACTTAAAAGCAAATAGCATAGTTTGTACGTCTTTATCTTCAGGACCTTTATTTTTAAGCATTTTTCGGCATTTTGGCAGCCAGTGATAAGGCAAGTCTTGAAGGCAAGAGTTATGGGCTTCTTTCTCACAAATTGCTGGAAGCTGAACGGAGATTGCTGCATTTTGACAAACATCACCATGCTCAGAGCATATCCTGATTACATATATTTATTAAACTTGTCAGGATCTGTTCAAGATGCTCAATTTTTTTCTGGAAAGTTGTTATAATATGAGGAAGGTCAGGCGAATCCAATGCCTCTCCGGAGGATGGCACTTCTGGGTTAGTGCTTTCTTTAACAATATCACCTTAAAAAGGTACCTTTGGTTACTTAGTGTTCTCTGTTTCATCTTCATTGCAGGTAGGTCCTGTGCATCTGACTCATCTCCAATTTCCCGGGAGGTTACCTGTGTGGTGTCCGTCTGATGTTGTAGTTGTGTGTATTGGGAGAAATGACAAACTCATCCCATATTCAGGTGTAGCCATAGGTATCTGTAGTGGCAGCAGTAGTTCCATATGTGCTAGCAGGGATGGCTAGTCCTCCACAGCTGGTGTGTGTGATGGCATTCTGGTATCACCAGAATCCTTTGCAGTGAGGTGGGGTTCTTGCACACTTTGCAGGTTCAGTCTCAGATCTGGCTGTGGTAGATGGAGGCCCATCCTCAGTTACCATTAAAGGGGCTGTTATCAGGTTTTCATCGAAGGTTGTTTGGGTTCTGACTGCAGTCCTTGTGGGAGACTGTAACCCCCAAATTCTTTACAGTTAATAACTTAAATTTTCGGCTGTCAGGGCCACTGTGCATTCTTAGTGGAATGTTTCCCAGCACACTTACCACACCAAGAATGTAGTTTTTCCACAGTCTACTGCAACATGGCCATAGTTTCTGGCATTTGTAACACCCACGTTTAGGGGGTTTGGTCACTTCGATGTTTAGGAAACGTAAACCATGCACCCAGATTTCGGGGGAGGGGCACAGGACCTACCCAATGGAATAATTTGGGATTTTTCCCTTTTAAATCTTTTAGGTTGTTTATATGTCACTTAGAGTCAGATGGGATGGGTCCCTGCAGAGAGGGTATCCCAAAAATTATGATACTGACCCTTTTTTTAAGTGGTGAGTGTCTGATGGAGTCGGAGCAGCTTAATATCCCCATTAAGGTGTATAAGTAGATATTATCAGCTCTTTATTCTGTTCCACAAACACAAAGTTGTGTGTGTTTTTCCTAAATTGGATCCTTGAGTTGGATGGTTGTTTACAGCTTCCATTAGCCATGCACATTAGCAGCAGCGGGGGTGTTGTCAGGGAAGTTCAGCTTAACACATTCTTCCTTTGAAGAAAGATTCTTGCAGCCTCTGTGCACCCAAGGACGTTTCGTATCACATTGGTGTACGTATGTCAAGTGAGTGGATACGTCGACGCTCTAGCACCTCTTCTCACTTTTTCTCTTTTGGTTAGAGTCTTTTTCAAGGGTCTGGAGCTATCTTCATTTCCATCACTGCAGAACATAGGTTCCTCTTTGACAGTTGCCCTTGTTTGCCTCAGTGATGATATCTGGTGTATAAGACGTCACAACGCAGACAAGGAATCTCGCTTTTGCTTTCCTCCTTATAGCGTAATGCAAAGCGCAAATATTCACTACAAAGTCAGACGTCCAAGTCCCTCTGTACCATTCTGTGGGAGGTAGTCCCTCGAGTACCCATTATGTCGGTGGTAGTCACTCCTAGTACCCATTATGTGGGTGGTGTAGTCACTCTGTACCATTATGTGGGTGGTAGTCACTCAGTACATTACGGGGTGGAAGTCACTCTAGTACCCATTGATGTAGGAGGTAGTTACTCAGTACCCATAATGGGGAAGTGGTAGTCACTCAATTACCCGCCTTATGTGGGAGGTAGTCACTCAGAAACATTATGTGGGTTAGGGTAGTCACTCTGAGGTACCTTTTATGTTGTGGTGGTAGGTCACTCAGTGTACCCATTTATGTGGGTGTTTAGTCCAATCCGCAAGGTACCCAATTATGTGGGTAGGTAGTCTATTCAGTACCCATTGGTATGGGTGGTAGTCATCGCAGTACCATTTATGATGGGGTCGTAGTCACTCGACGAGTAACCCTTATGTGCGGTGGTAGGCACTCAGTACCCATTATGTGGGGGTGGTAGTCCCTCTCAGTACCCATTATGTGGGAGGTGTAGTGTACTCAGTACCTCTATAATGGGGTGGTATCACTTAGTACCTCCATTATGTGGACCGGTGGTCACACAGTATACCCATTATGTGGGTGGTAGTCACTCCGTACCCATTGTTGGGGGTGGTATAGTCACTCAGTACCCATTATGTGGGTGGTAGTCACTCGGTACCGCCATTAGGTAGGGTGGTAGTCACTCAGTACCCATTATGTGGGTGGAACGTCACTCAATACATATGTGGGGTGGGGTTAGGTCAGACTCCACGTACCATTCTTGTGGCTGTGTAGTCATCAGTACCATTTATGTAGGGAGGTAGTTACTGCAGGTACCTAATGTGGGTGGTTAGTCATCAATTACCCATGGTGTGGGTGGTAGTCACTCGTACAATTATGGTGGAGAGGTAGTCACTCAGTACCAATTATGTGGGTTGTAGTCCTCAGACCCATTATGTGGGTAGGTTAGAGTCATCTTACCCATTATGTGGGGTGGTAGTCATTCAGTACTCCATTATGTGGGTGGCAGTCACTCAGAGTACCATTATGTGGGTTGGTAGGTCACTTCAGTACCCATTATGTGGGGGGTAATATTCACATCAGTACCCATTATGTGGGTTGGTAGTCACTCATACCTACAGTGTATGTGCGTAGTAGTCACTCTTTACCCATTATGGTGGGTGTTTAGTCGCCTCAGTACCCATTATATGGGTGGTAGATGTCACTCAGTAGACCCATGTATGTGGGTGGTTGGTAGTCACTCAGTTCCCATTATGTGGGTGGTAGGTAACTCAGTACCATATATGTGAGTTGTTGTCAGTCACATACAGTACCCATTATGTGCGGTGGTAGTCACTCTCAGTACCCATAATGTGGGTGGTAGGCTATAGACTGCAGTACCATTATGTGGGTGGTAACTCTACCTCGAGTACCCATTATTTTGATGGGTGGACAGTGTCACACTCAGTTACCCATATATGTGGGCGTGGTAGAGTCACTCAGTACCCATTAGGTGAGGTGGTGAGTTACTCGCAAGTACCACTTGTAGGTGGGTGGTGAGTTACTTGATGTGACGCCCATTGTGTAGCGCTGGACCGGGGTAGGTTTTGTGCAGCTCTCTAGTCTACCCATATCGTGAGGAGAGCGCGTGTGAGGTCACGAGAGAGCTCAGTAACCTCTTATTGTGGCATGTTAGTTGACTGCGAGTACCCATTATTTGCGGTGGTGTCACTCATTTAGCCCTATTATGTGGTTAATGCGGTTGGTAGGTTACTCTGTACCCATTATTGTGGGTGGTGGTCTCTAGTACTCCTATGGCGTTGCACTTGTGCGTGTGGTAGTCACATCAGTACCCAGGGTGCGGGTAGGGTAGTCAGAGCTCAGTACCCCATTATTGTGGGTGGTAGTCACTCTGTACCCATGGTGAGGGAGGGGTCACTCAGTCACCCAGGTATGGTGGCGTTATCGTACCATGGTGTTGGTATGTAGTCACGCTAAGTACCTCATGGTGGGGGTGGTAGAGTCACTCAGTACCATGGTGTGGGTGGTATGCTCACTCATCACCCATGGTGTGGGGGGTAGTAGAAACTCGCTCGCTAGCGTACCATGGAGGTGTGGGACAGGTATCATCAGTAACCATTTATGAGGGTGGTAGTCACTCTCAGTACCCATCGTGTAGGTGGTAATAGTCACTTCTCAGCACCCAATGGCTGTGGTGTCGGAAGGTATCCACTCAGTACCATGGTGTAGGCTGGTAGGATCGTCTCTCAGTACGCCATGGTTGTTGGGTGGTAGCCACTCAGCTAGACCCATGGTGTGGGAGGTTGTCACGTCAGTACCCATTATGTAGGTTGGTTAGTCATCAGTACCATGGTGTGGATGGTAGTTACTCCGAGCCATGGATGTGGGGGTGGGTAGTACAGAATCATACCCATTGTGTGGGTGGTAGTCACTCAGTCCCTGGCGTGGGTTGTAGTTATCAGTACCCATGGTGTGGGGTGGTAGTCACTCAGTACCCATGGTGTAGGTGGGTGTCGACTCAGTACCCATGGTGTAGGTGGTTTACCTGGAGTTTATGGAGAGAATTCCGGGGGTCACGCCCCCGCGGCCCGGTCTGTGACCACGGCCACTGGGAGGAGATCAGAGGGCCAGTGATCAACCAGGCGTGCTGTGGCTGCACGCAAACTTAACCGTACGAGCCACAGCCCGGATGATCAGGAACTGCCAGTAGGTGCTTGTCCAGTTCCAGCCTTGAAGACATGGATATGGCGCGGTGTCATAGTTGAAGTAATCCCCCCTTATGTGTGCTGGGGGCAGTTTTGAACAGTCTCGGAAGCCCCTGAACTTATTGTATGGTCTCTTAACGTGCTAGAGAACCCCTGCTTGTTCATTGGGGCGATGGTGCATCGTTTGCCGAAGTCTTTTAGCTTTCGTATAGTGATGTGATTTCGTGTGCAAGTCGGTACTTGTCCCTCTAGGATTTTCCAGGTGTATATAATCCTTAGGGTATCTCTCACTCCTGCGTTCCAGGGGAATACAGGTTTTAGGAACACTTCAAGCGCTACCCAGTAATTGAGGTTGTTTTATCTCGTTATGCGCGCCGTGGAAGTTCTCTGAACATTTTCTAGGTCGGCAATTTCCACCTGCCTTGAAAGGTGCTGTTAGTGTGCTGCTGCAATATTCCAGCCTAGAAGAACAAATGACCTGAAGAGTTTCATCATGGCTTGGGCCTCCCTCGTTTTGAGGTTCTCATAATCCATACCTGTCATTTTTCTAGCAGATGCGATTGATACAATGTTATGGATCCTTGAAGGTGAGATCCTCCGACCATGATCACTCCAGGTCTTTGACATTGGTGTTTCGCTCTATTTCTGTGGCCAGAAATTTGGAGTTTGTACTCTGATGAAGATTTAATTTCCTCATGTTACCATATCGGAGTAATGAATTTCTCATCGTTGAACTATATTGTTTTCTGAGCCCACTGAGAAGATTTTGGTTGATGTCCGCATGGAGCTTTGCAGTGGCTGCTATGGAAAGACACTGTAATGCAGATCGGGTGTCATTGCCCCAACGGGAAGACACGGTGTGAGGTTGAATCCTTGGTCTATGTCGGATATGAGGGATGAGGAACAGTGGGGCGGTACTGTTGCCTAGTGGAACAGAGCTTTCACCGTAATGCCTCGACTTTATCTTGTTGACGTCTATCTCTTGTGTTCTGTAGTGAGGAAATTATAGATCATCGACCTACTTTTCCTGTTATTCCTTTAGCACGCAATATTTGTGCGCTTTTACGCCATGGGCACACTTGTCGACGGCTTTTGCAAGTCTGTATATCTTACATCTGGCATTTCTTTTTGTCTTTCTAGGTCATTTAGGTCCTTGTCCGTAGAGTGATCACCATTAGTTTGAGACAGCCAGCGAGCGACACCTGGTCTAAACCCATGTGCCCTGGGTTGTGTAACTGATGGGTTTCTTGAGGGTGGTGATCTTGCTTTCTTAGGACCCTTTCAACAAAGTTTTTTATGAATATGGGATGTTGGTGCTATTGGCTGTAGTTCTTTGCTGTTTGCCTTTCTTGCCCTTTGTGGGTTGGGGCTATTCCTGTTGTTTTTATAACTGTGAGGGGACGACCCCCGTGTCCATGCTTCCTCTCCATAGGATGGGAAAAAGGCTCGTGATAGGGGGTTCTTCTGTCAGTTCATTGATGAACACAGAGTTCCTGAGTCTGGCCCCTGGGGCAGAGTGAATGGCATGTATTTATCGCCTGTTCGAAGTCATTTGGCGTCAGGATAACATCGGATGAGGCTATGTGTTTAATCACAACTTTTGTGGCTCTCTCATAAACAATTCATTTGTTGATCTTCGGACTCTCAGTTGGTTAGCAGGCTTGGCTAAACAACTGAGTTCATATTGGACTTGGAGTAGCTCACTCATTTCCTTGCTGTATCTGTGTAGGATCCCATCTTGTTTAAGTCGGGGCCTCAAACTGGAAGTTGTTCTCGATTTTGATTTGGCCTAGGAGGAAGAAATACTTTGGGTTTTCTTTCGATTTCATTCTAGTGGCTTTTTAGTTCTTCCGCTCCGATTCCTGGATCTTCCTAAAGGATTCTTTTAGCTTAAGTTCGTTTGCTTGCTTATTTAGCTTAACCAGTGTCTCCCTACGCATTTGCAGATATATTGGACCCTCTTTTAGCCGCCTCTGTTATTCTCTTTTCCGTGCGCCCGGTAGAAAGGAGCGCCTGTCTCTTTTATTTTACATCTAGATCCTTCCTGTTTTTAGAGGAATAAGGCCTTGTGCATACATCGAGTGCCACCGAGTTAATCTGTTCTAGGGGCATAAGTTGGGGGTTGTGTTGCTTTAGTATATCTTCCCGCTTATATCGGTTGTAGGACTTGGTTTACTTGGTTCCCACTTTATGTTTTTGTTATTGAGATGAATGTGGTGATTTGCTTCCCTCGATGGACTAATCTCATTTATGTCGGTCTGGGGGCTCCGCGACATACATGTTCTGAACTCTCAATTATGTTGTGATCTGGAGTATATTGTTTTGATTGAGTGGACATTTCTGATAGATCATTCATGTTAGTGAGATGAGGTCTGAGTGTATTTCCTCAGTGCTGTAGGCTCTATTATTGTTGCTTGGGTGTTAAATATGCTCATTTTGTGCAGCGATTTAAAAGCTCTCCGCGTGGTGTGAGTTTTCATCAGAGCTGCTCCTGGTGGTTATTACGTGCAACAATATTATTTGCTATTGTGTCCTCCATTTAGGTGACTTAAGTTTGGCACTCCCCAGGAGCAAGATGATGGAGGGTGAGGAGCTGAGATTTTCCAGACAGTGGTCTCAATTGTTTTAAACAGGCTGTTCCTGGAATTGCTGGGATGTTGCATCCGGAGGCTTGTAGATACACAATGACTAGGTGGTTTTGGGTTCTCGACCTTTAGACTGCTAAAACTTCCACTACTATCATTTGAGGCATTTAGCGTTCTGTGCAAACACGTGACTCTTGCAATGTACGGCCAACCCCCCTCCCCCCTTTTTGCCTGTTCACTCTGTCACATCTGTATAGGTTGTAACCTGGGTTAGTCCCTTATTCGTTGTCCAAGTGATCCTTTTTGTGGGTCTCAGTGAAAGCGCGAACATTGCCTTGCCTCTGTCAAGCTCAGTCCATGGATGAAAGGTATTTGGTGTTTGTTTGATAGGGCTTTAGACCCTGTATATCTGCAAGAGATTTATCGGACTGGTGGTATTGGTTGGTATGGGTTTTTTTTTTTTTCCAGGCATTAGTATCTGGTATCTGTTGGCTTTGGAGTGGAGGGCCATCGACTGTAGTTCCACTCCAGGAAATGAATGGATTTGGTGTGTACGATTTCTGCCATTTCTGCCTGTTTTTTTTTCCTTCCTGGCACTAAAAAAACTCTCCCTCATGAGTGGCTGTAGGCTACCAGGTTTTTCCCATGGCCTGGTGTTATTGTTCTTTTTGGTCCCTTTAGCTGGTAGATGCTCTGGCAATTTAGTTATAGCACAGTCTGTCCAGTACTGAAGAGGTACCACGCGTTCATGGGTGAAAAAGCTTACAGGAAGGGAGTTTGCATGTGTCCTGTTGTCATATGGGCATGGCATTTTTCTAGGGTGGTCATAGTTGCACGTCCATCTAGTTTTTCCAGATTTCGCCATGACAGCAGATGCGAGTGCATCGTATGTGACGGCTTGGTTTCTGTTTGCATTGGGTTTCTGTGGACTGTAGTCCCTGTTGGTGCAGTTTCCTGTCTTACTTTATCTCCCTGAAGCACCAACAATGGAGCTCTCCACCGTTGTTTTTGGATAATAAATCCTCACTATGTAGTGGAGTCCTCTTGTTTCTGCTTATTTCCGGCGGCTATTTCTAGTTTGATTGTGGTTTTATCTTATCGCTTTGACAACGCTTGTTTTTCCCTACTATGGGGCTCCTGTCCCGCCCTATGAGAGTCGATTTATAAGTATTATCTTTCTGCGTTTATAATTCCGATACCTGGACAAAATCTCCAGCTTCACATTTTACTGATCTCCAAGGACAGCGTCTCCAGTGCACCCTTACTGTCTCCAGGGCAGCATCTACAGCTTCACCTTTACGCTGTGCTCCAGGGACAGCCCTCAGCGTCACCATTACTGTCTCAAGGACGAGGCACTCCAGTCTTCACCATTACTGTCTCCAGGTCAGCACTCCTGCTAGTTCACCAATTTACTGTCTCCCGGACAGCACCCTCTCCAGCTTTCATTACTTGTCTCCCAGGACAGCGATCTCCAGCTTCACCTATATGGTCTACGCCAGGGACAGCACTCAAGCTTCACCATTACTGTCGCAGGGAACAGCACCTCCAGCTTCACCTTACTGTCTCCCGGACAGCTACCTCCAGCTTCACCATTTCTGTCTCCCGGGACGCACCTCCAGCTTCATTACTGTCTCCAGGACAGCACTAGATCAGCCCCCACACATTTATGAATACCAGGACATCACCTCCAGCCTTACAGTTTCTGGATTTACATGGTCTAGTATCAAGGGCAGTATCCATTCAGCAACTCTGACTTTTTATGTTCCATCTGTTGTAGAAAGGCGTCCAGGTTGTCTATGAAAGTCAGCTTTGAAGGTATCCTCTTTTAATACCTTGTGATTTTTAGTCCACGATTTATCTCATTTTGGGCATACCAAAAACACTTCCCTGTTTTAAGACTGTTTTGTAGCTAGTTCTGGGATATCTGCCCAAGGTGGGGTGACACTCCAAATTACCACTCTCTAGAAAAATGACAAATTTATGGCATGTGGAAGCCCGTTTGTTTGACTGACCAGATAGCACAGCGCTCAAATGATTTGGATGGTTGCTTTACTGCAATTCTACTAACAACCTCTCGAATATTCTATTAATAAACTTAATATGAAGCTTGCATATTTGCTTTGTTTCTAACTTTTTTGTATACTGGCAGTTCCCGTTCCTGATATATATTAATGTTTGTGTTTATAAGGCCGCCTACACCCATCCGTATTACCGTCTGCTTTATTGTCAACGAAACCGTTTGAAACCAGTCCGGGTTTGGACCAGTAAGGGTTCGAGTGACCAGGCAAGGGGGGGGTTCGGACCAGTGCAGGGGGTTCGGACCAGTCGATCTGCTGTTGATCACCAGTGGGTCACTTGTATTTTAAACATACTGGTCGGTGAGTTTGGGCTAACACATGAAGGATCTACTGCGAATTAATCTTCACGAGTAAATATTATGGATTTGATTGATACTAACGTATAACTTGCGTGTTGAAGAGCCGGTGTATCTGGCAGCGCCTACAATGAGGAACAGGTTTTTTTTTTGTGTTTTTTTGGGTCGAGCCTCAGAGACCTTGTTTATCAATCGATGTGTATCTAGCTTTTCTATTTTTTTTTTTTTTTGTTTTTTCGGCGTATCACTCAGCACGCAAATTGATGTGGGTGATAGTCACTCAGTACCCATGTGTGGGAGGTAGTCACTCTCGTACCTCATGGTGTGGGTGGTAGATTACTAAGTAACCATGGATGTGGGTGGGAGTCACTCAGTACCATGGTGTGGGGTGGGCGTCATACTCAGTTTCCCATGGTGTGGTTGGGTGTCACTCAGTTACCATGGTGTGGGAGGTAATCACTCAGTACCATATGTGGGTGGTAGTCACTCGTACCCTCGTGTAGGTGGTTGTCTCAGCACCCAGGTGTGGGAGGGTAGTCATCAGGACCCATGGTGTGGTGGTAGTCGCTCAGTACCCTGGTTTTGGGTGTAGCCACTCAGTACCCAGTGGTGTGGGACGGTAGTCACTGCAGTACCATAAATGTGGGTGGTAGTCACTCTCCGTTACCATGGTATGTGGATGGTAGTTACTCCGTGCCCATGATGTGGGTGGTTAGTCAATCAATACCATTGTGTGGCGTGGTAGTCACTCTCAATACCTTGGTTTGGGGTGGTAGTTACTCTGAGTACCCATGATGTGGGTGGTAGTTACTCAGTTACCGCATGTGGTAGGTGTAGTCATCAGGTAACGTTGTGTGGGTGGTAGTCACTCAGTATCCCATGGTGTGGGGTGGTAGTCAGTACCCACGGTCGTGGGTGAATTGTCATCGTAACCATGGTGTGGGGGGTAGTCTCACTCAGTACCATAGGTGAGAGAGCGGTAGTAGTCACTCGCGGTACCCATGGTGTTGGTGGTAGTTACTCAGTACCGCATGGTGTGGGTGGGGAGTCACTCAGTTCCCATGGTGTGGGTGGGAGTCACTCAGTACCCATGGTGTGGGGCTGGTTAGTTAGTGCCCATGGATGTGGGTGGGTAGTCGTTTCCCATGATGTGGGTGATAGTCAATCTAGTACCCATGGTAAGTGTGGGTAAAGTAGTCCACTACGAGTACACATGGTGTGGGTGGTAGTTACTCGTTACCCATGGTGTGGGTGGGAGTCACTCCGGTTACCATGGTGTGATGGTGCGTAGTTACTCAGTTCCCATGGTGAGGTGGGAGTCACTCTAGTTCCCGATGGTGCGTGGGTAGCCATCAGTACCCATGGTGTGGGAGGTCGTCATCAATAACCCATTGTTAGTGGGTGGTAGTTCACTCAGTACCATGGTGTGGGTGGTAGGGGTAGTCAGTTACCATGGTGTGGGTGGTAGTCACTCAATACCTCCTTGTGTGGGTTGGTAGTTACTTCGACAGTACCATGGTGTGTGTGTTAAGTCAGTACCCTCATGGTTGTGGGTGGTAGGATCACTCTGTGCCCATGGTGTGGGAGGCAGTCAATCAGTACCCATGGTGTGGGTGGTTGTCACTCGGTACCCGCTGGTGTGGGTTGTCGATTACTCAGTTCCCTGGTTTGGGTGGTAGGTTCACGTAACCATGGTGTGGGTGGTAGTTAGTACCATGATGTGGATTGATCGTCAACTAATACCCATGGTGAGGGAGTAGCACTCAGTTACCTTATGGTGTGTGGTGGGTAGTCATTCAGTACCAGGGTGTGGGGTGGTGGTCATCAGTAACAATGGTGTGGGTGGTAGTCATTCAGATACCAATGGTGTGGGTGGTAGTCACTCAGTACCCATGGTGTGGGTGGTATGTCATTCAGATACTGATGTGTGTGGGTTGGTAGTCATCGTAACCCCATGGTGTGATTTTGTGAGTCACTTATACCCCATGGTGTGGGTGGTAAGTCTCATTTCAGTACCCATGTGTGAGGTGGTAGTCACTCAGTACCCATGATGTGCGGTGGTTGTCACTTCTGCTACCCATGGGTGGGTGGTTAGGTCACTCAGTACCCATGGTGTGGGTGGTAGTCACTTCAGAAATACCCATTAGATTGTGGGTGATAGCCACTCTCAGTACCATGGTGTGGGTGGTGTCAACTCAGTACCCCCCGCCCCCTATGGTGTGGGTGCTCGTCTTTTGCAAGTACCATGGTGAGGGTGGTAGTTCACTTCTAGTACCCATGGTGTGTGTGGTTGTTACTCAGTACCCATGGTGTGGGTGGTCGTCACTCAGCACCCCTGTGTGGGCGTTAGATCACTCAGTACCCATGTGTGTGGGTGGGAGTCACTCATACCCATGGTCGTGGGTGATAGTCGCCCTCAGTACCATTTGGTGTGGGTAGTAGTCAGACGCTCAGTTGCCATGGTGTGGGTGTCTTAGATCATCAAGTACCATGGTGGTGGGTGGTAGTCATCAGTACCCATTGGTGTGTGTGGTAAGTCGCTCAGTACCCATTGTGTGGGAGGTGGTAGGGTGGGGGGGGTCTCTCATTACCCATGGTGTGGTGTGGTAAGTCATCAGCACCCTGGTGTGGGCGGTAGTCAACCGGAACCTTATGGGTGTGGGTGGTAGTCACTCCGTACCCATGGTGTGGGTGTCGTCATCAGTACCCATTTGTGTGTGGTGGTAGTCACTCATTACCCATATGTGTGGAGGTAGTTACTCAGTAAACCATGGTGTGGAGTGGTAGTCACTCAGAACCCATGGTCGTGGGTGGGTGTAGCACTCAGTACCCATGGTGTGGGGTAGTAGTACTCAGTACACAGGTTTGTGTGGGCGGTAGTCAGTACCTATTGCGTGTGGTGGTAGTCATCAGTACCCATGGTGTGGGAGTGGGTAGTCACTCAGGTACCCATGGGAGTGGGTGGTGTCACTCAAGTACCCATGGTGTGGGTGGTGATCAGGAGGTTACCCTGGAGGTTATTCGGGATCCAAAGACGCCCCTGCGCCGGTCCCTGACCCGGCACTCCCGATGGTCAGGGCCTGATGTCAACTAGGCTGTTACTGCTGGCCGCACGCAGTCCGACGTACGATAGCCACAGCCCGGCTGATCGGCACTTGACTTTAGGTATCTGTCCAGCTCTCTGTCTGAAGGCAGCCAGGGGGTTTATTGGCAATTTCCCTAATGCTTGATGGAAGGCTGTTGACCAGTTTGGGCCCCGGACACTTATGGGTGTTTTCTCTTAGTGTTACCAATAGCGCCCCTACTCTTTTTAGTTTGGCGGCATTTTGCATCGCCTGTACGTCTTTTACTTTCGTAGGGAGGTGATTTCTGTGTGCAGATTAGGACTCATTCCTTCCAGATTTTCCAGAAGTGTAGATTATGAATATCTCTCTCCCTCCTGCGTTCCATACGAGTACAAGTTCAGTGCTTCACAGCGTTCCCAGAGTTAAGGTTGTCTTGACAGAACTTTTACGTGCAGTAAAGGATCTCTTTACACTCTCTAGATCTGCGATCACCTGCTTTGTATGGAGATGTTATGTACTCAGCAGTATTCAGCCTAGAGAGACAGTGATTTGAAAAAGGCTGATCCTGGGCTTGGCATCTCTGCGTTTGAAAGTTCTCATGATCCATCCTTATCATTTTCTTTTGCACGTGCGATCGTGGCACTGTTGTGATCCTTTGAAAGTGAGATCCTCAGACATTACTACTCCCGGTCTCTTACATTATTTTACCGCGTTATTGTATGGCCGGATGTCAGTTAGTATACTCTGTTCTAGTTATTATCTCCCTCCAAGTGTTTCAATGAACCGGAGGTAGTTGGACTTGTCCCTCATTTGACCATCATATTGATTTACGAGTGCCCACTTAGGAAAATCTTTGTTTTATATACTAGTATTGGAGGATGAATCGGTCCTCAGCAGAAGATGAGACAGCCACATGCAGATCCTAGTTCATCCGCAAAGGAATGTGATACGGTTGCTGTGGTGTATATCTGGTATATGTGGTGATATGAGGATAAGGAATAAGGATGGGGCGAGTACGTGCCTTTGTGGAACAGGAGCTCTTCACTGTGTATGGATAAGCCTCCGATTTAAACTCTGGTTGACCACTTACTCTTGTGTTCGATTTGTGTTAGAAGTTGAAGATTCCATCTTCCCCCTTTCCAGTATTCTTTAGCACGTATTGTTGGGTATTAGCCAATGATCGCATTTGTCAAATGCTTTTGCAAAAGTGTCTGTGTATATTAATCTGCTATTCTGATTTTTCTTCCAGTGCATCAAGGCCATGTCATGTTGATCAGTAGTTTGTGAGAGGCAGGAGCGACCTGCCTGAACCCAGTTGCCCTGGATTGTGCAGATTTTGGGAATCCAGCGTGATTTGCAATCTCTTCAAGACTCGTTCAAAGATTTTATGCTGGGGGATGTCAGAGCGTATTGGGTCTATAGTTCTTAGCTTATTGCTTTGCTGCCACCTTTATGGAGTGGGTATATCCGTTGTTTTTAGTGACTGTGGACATTAACCAGTCCAAGCTCCTCTCCATAGTGTTACTAAGGGCACGCGAGAGGGGTTTCTTGCAGTTCTTAATGAAAACAGAGTTCCCAAGTCTGGCCGGGGCTGGAGTGCATAGGCATTTGTTGTCAATGGCTTTTTCGAAATCTTCGGAGTTTAGGGGTAAGGTCGGAAATACGGTCCTACATTTATGGTGTTTTGAGGCTCATTCATGAAGAAATCTTTGGTGTCGTCGATTCCTCAGGACCGATTAGTGGTTCCACTAGAAACAGAGGCGTACCGGGATTTCATATGTCACTATTTCCTTGTTGTCGTCTGTGTAAGTCCCATCCTGTTGAGTAAGGGGCCCGATACTAGTGGTAGTCGCTCATTACCAGGGTTGTGGGAGGTAAGTCACACAGTACCCAATGGTGGCAGGTGGGGTAGTCCGTACCTATTTGTGTGGGTGTAGCAACCCAGTACCCATGGTTGTGAGGAAAGACGGGTAGTAGCAGATTCCCGTATGGTGTGGGGTGGTAGTCACTCAGGACCCATGGTGTGGGAGGTAGGTCACTCAGTACCGAATGGTGTGGGTGGTATGTCACTCAGTACCATGGGTGGAGGTAGTCACTTCAGTACCGATGGTAGTGTGGTGGTAGTCACTCAGTGACCATGGTGTGGGTGGAAGTCGCTCATTACCATGGTGTGGGTGCGGGTTAGTCACTCAGTACCATGGTGTGTGTGGTAGTAGTCACTCAGTACCATGGTGGGGGGTGGTAGTCAAGTCGACTCAGTACCCATGGTTGTGGGTGGTTAGTCATCTCAGTAACCATGGTGTGGGTTCGTAGTCACTCAATAACTATGGTGATGGGTGGTAGTCACTCAGTACATGGTGTGGGTGGTAGTCAGGACCCATGGTGTGTGTCGTAGTCACTCAGTTCCATGTGTGGGCGGTAGTCACTCGTACCCAAGCTGCTGTGTGGTGAGCCAGACCTCGTTACCCATGGTGTGGGCTCGGGTAGTCAGTACCCCTGGTTTTGTGGGTGCTAGTCACTTAGTCCCCTGGTGTGGTGGTAGTCATCAGCACCATGGAGTAGGTGGTGTCAGTTCCCCTGGTGTGGGTGGTAGTCCAGTACCCCTGATGTGGGTGGTAGTCAACTCAGTACCCTAATGGGTGTGGGCGGTCGTTCACTCCTTACCCATGGTGTGGGTGGTAGTCACACCAATACCCATGGTGTGGGTGGGTAGTCACTCAGGCCACCCTCTGGTAGTGGGCTGGTATAGTCACTCAGTACCCATGGTGTGGAGTGGTTGTTACTCAGTACCCATGGTGTGGGCGGTAGTCAGGACCATGGTGTGGGTGGTAATTCACTCAGTACCATGGTGTGGGAAGCACGTCACTCTATACCCATGGTGTGGGTACCGTGGTGTCGACTCAGTACCCACGGGTGTGGGTTAGTAGTCATCAGTACCAGTCATGTGGGCGGGTAGTACTCAGTGACCAGGGTGTGGAGTGGTAGTAGTCACTCTAGTACCCATGGTGTGGAGATAGTCACTCAGTACACATGTGTGGGTGGTTGTCACTCAGTACTCATGGTGTGGGCAAAAGGCCACTCAGTACTCCATGGTGTGGGTGGTAAGTCACTCTCAGTACCATCGGTGTGGGGGGCAGTTTCTCAGTACCCATGGTGTGGGTGGTAGTCACTCAGTACCCACATGGATGTTGGGAGGTTAGTCACTCAGTATCCCATGGCTGTGTGGACGGTAGTCACTCAAGTTACCCATGTTTGTGAGTTGGTGGTCACTCAGTACCCATTATGTGGGCGGTAGGTAGTCACTCAGACCCATGCGTGTGGACTGGTAGTCCACTCAGTACCCATGGCGTGGGATAGGTAGTCACTCTGTACCCATTGTGTGGGGTGGTAGCCTCCAGTACCATGGTGTGGGAGGTAGTCGCTCATAGTACCCATGGTGTGGGCGGGTAGTCAGTTACCCATGCTGTGGGTGGTAGTCACTCAGTACCATGGTGTGGGTGTAGTCACTCAGTACCCATGTGTGTGGGTGGTAGTCAGTACCCATGATGTGGGCTGTAGTTCATCAGTACCCATCGGTGTGGCGGTTAGTCTCAGTACCGCATGGTTGGTGGTGTGGTAGTCATCAGTACCATGGTGATTGGTGCGGTAGTCCACAGTAACTATGGTGTGCGGTACTAGTTCATCGAGTTCCATGGTGTGGGCAAGTAGTCACTCGCAGTACCCATGGTGTGATAGGTTGTGTATTTCAATCAAGTACCCATGGAGTGGGTGATCAGTCACCATGTCCCCGTGGTGTGGCGTGGTAGTTACTCAGTACCCATGGTGTGGTGGTGGTTAGTCACTCAGTACCCATGGTGTGCAATGGTAGTCACTCGCAGTACCCATGGTGAGGGTGGTAGACACTCAGTCATACCCTTGGTGTGGGTGGTAGTCACCTCAGTCCTCCATGGTGAGGGTGGTCAGTCCACTCAGTACCCTGGTGTGGGCGGTAGTCAGTCCATGGTGTGGGGGACAGTTCACTCCGTAGCCCATGGTGTGGGACGGTAGTCATGTACCTCATGGTGCTGGGATGGTTTAGTCAGTCGCAGTTACACATGTTGTTAGTAAGGAACATATGAAAACAGTTCGGGATCTTTATTTCGAAAAACTGTTTCGCCTACACAGTAGGCTTCTTCAGTCAAGTACAGAAAGTTGATAGTAATGCAGAAGAGACTTGAGACGACGTAATCTGCCATCACCCCTGAGGTCCATCTGTCAGACGCCACTTGCAACATCAAGGGTATCTTGGTAACAGACAAAATCAACTCTTCGACAACCATTCTCTAGTGAGAAACGGTGGATTTGAGTAGGACTGACTCTCCCAAAGTGACTACGTATCACTCCTGGCGCTCAATAAGGCTCCATCCTGTCACTTCAACTCTCATATTGTTTAGACTTACGGAACAATGCTGCTTCTCCACCATTGGGGGGATCTGACCACCTCAGAAAACTTTAAGGGTGATTGGACTGTTACTCGTCTTCTAGTCTCTTCTGCTTCTATCAAGTTTCTGTAGCGACTGATAGAGCCTATTGTGTAGGCTGAAACGTTTCGCGAGAAATAAAGATACTAAGCTGTTGCTATGTGTCTTACCTAACAACCTGTCGCGGTTATTTTATTTTTTTGTACCCTTTTGATGTTCACGTCAGTACCCATGTGGGAGCGGTAGTTCAGACTCAGTTACCCTAGTGTTGTGGGTGGTGTCATACTCAGTTACCCATTGTCCGTTTGTGTGGGCGGTAAGTCACTTCAGCACCTTGATGTGGGTGTTAGTCACTCAGTACCCATTATATGGGTGGTAGTCATCAGTACCTTTATGTGGTGGGAGTATCACTCAGTACCCATTATGTGGGTGGTAGTCACTCAGTACCCATTATGGGGTGGAAGTCATCTCCGACCCATTTAAGTGGGTGGTAGTTAGTCACTCAGTTACCGATTATATGGTGGTAGTCACTCTGTACCCTAATATGTGGGTGGAGTCACCAGTACCCATTAGTGGGGGGTAGTCACCATACCCATTATGTGGGGGGGTAGTCACTCATTACCCATTATGGGGGGGGTTTAGTCCACTCAGTACCCTTATGGGTGGGTAGCACTGGGAAAACCCCAATACGTGGGCGGTAGTCATCCCCAAAATGGGGGGTAGTCACTCATACCCATTAGGGGGGGGAGGTATCATCAGTACCCATTATTGGGGGTATCCTCAGTCCCCATATCTTTGGGGGGTTTTAAAATACTGGATTAGGTAAAGAAATACTCATTAGGCTGGTAGTACAAAATTTACGATAAGGGGGGTTTTCGCCCTTACGCCTGCCCTCCCCTTGCTCACTCCGTCCCCTGACGACTGGCCGCCCACGACCCATATAAGGGCTTTGAAACTGCCAGGTCAGGCAATATAAATATACAGGACTCAGGCAGAACGGTTGGTCGGAGTCAACGGCACAGTGGACGGGAAAACTGTTTACTACAGGAGCTGCGACGCTAACGTATGTCGTCCCGACAAAAAAACAAAAATACAAACAAGAGATGGCGGGTAACGGTTTGGGCTAAATCTTACAATGTCAAAGTACCAACAATAAACTTATTACATACATAAGTAGAACATTGGAATGGAACTTACGTGCGAAACGTAATGCAATAAAAGGGGTATACATAGTACAACTTAAAACTCAAAAAATGAACAACGAACTCAACATGAGTTAAAATGATAAAAAAAAATTTTGATCGATAAAATTGTATTCATGTGATCAGGGAAATTCTGAGGGAAAATAATACAAAAAAGAGTTTTTAAACAAAAAGGCAATTGGGTCACTAAAAACTAGACGTTAACCCTAAAGCGGAGAACATGAACACAAAAAAAAAATTCTTGAATACGATAAGTTGATCGTAATTTTTCCTATAAGTTATTTACTTTTAACCCCAATCTCTGGGTAATTGACATATGCAGAATGGGGTCATCTCTGGGGGGATCAAACTCTGTAGCATTGGGCAACCATCTTATTTAGGCAAATCAAATTGGGAAGTTAAAATGATACTTGAGGATTTCTAAAAACCTGCGTGTCTGGGGAAATAACGCATTCGGGTTGATCGCGACTGAGTATCAGGGGAAAGAGAGTACAGGACCCGGAGGACTGCAGAGCCTGCAAAATTACGGTTTTGGAACTCATTAACATCACATACAAACTTCAAATCAAAAAGCGTTTCTTTAACTGCCCATACAATCCCAACCTTATTTTATTACCATAAATGTTCAACTACTCAAAAGGACCAACAAACTTTTGTAAAGTTTTGGGCTTGCAGACTTTTTTGTTAAAGTAATCACAAACTCTCGAACCTATTAAATTTTGGGAGGGCTTTGCTCAGTGTTTTGCGACTCTTGAAAATCACTTTTATTTTAAGTGTTTCACGGTTTCTTCTAAAAACACTTTGAGCAAGCTGGTACAGTTGCAATGAAACACAGGGGAAATTTTGGTTGGGAAATAGAATAAAACAACTCAAAAGGCAAACTTTTATCTACCCATACAAGCATAATTTTTTCCAACCTAAGAAACATTGTAAGCAAAATTTTATAGCAACACTGCCCCTCATGAAAACTTCTCCCAATTTTTCACTTTTGGGGGATTATATGGCAAGTGGCCCTGGCCTGGGGGCTAAAGCTCCACTTCACACCGGGGGGCCCCCCGGTTCGATCCCGGGGGAAAAATTTTTCGCCTTTTCCTTACAAAATGTCCGTTCACCTAGCAGCAAATGGGTACCGGGGTTTTGGTCGACTGGGTTGGATCGCACCTGGGGGACAATATGAGGCCCCCAAGGGAAATAAGTTAGACAGTCCCGAGCCACTGACTTCCTTGGTTATCCTGGGTGGCAACCCCCCGGGGGTTAAAAATCCAAACGAACTCTTATCTTATCTTATCTCAAAACTCAAGACATCAAGTACTTTCTAGGGTTTCATTCCGCAACCCTTTGCTGCAGGATGAGGGGAAAAAAGGGGTGGATTAGAACTTGAAAAGGTACAAAAAAAATTTTCAAGAACCATTACAGAATTCCCCCTCCATTATCTTTTCTAGGATTTAGGGTGGTATCCTGCAAAAAAATGGTCTTTAAAACATTTTTACTACTGTCTGGGGCACCCCTTACTAAATAGGAACTAACCACAATACTGTAAATGGCACCATAACACACAGATGTTTGTTACCTTGGGGGGAACATTGGAATTTTAAAAATCTAGCGCAACTTTTTCCCACGTTTCGCTATATTGGGATAATTTGGGTTTGGATTAGGACCATTAGCATTGCCTTTAGTTGCATGCAGACACTACATTTTTTAAACATACTCAAAATATCATTTTCCCAAACGAGGCCAAAAGATTTAAATTTGCTTGTTTTACTGAACACCCATCCAGGGGTGCAACACCTGGTAAAAATCGGAATTTCTGAAGGTACATCACTAGTGACGGAATTACTAACTTATACCCCTTCTGCTGGAGTACCCAACCGGGCTGTTCGATACAGAAATTTTTTGGTTCATACAAAGCCCACTGAGGGTGCGGGGCTTACAGTCAAATAAGACTTCCGGGAGCAGAATCGAATCACAACCAGACCAAAAGGGATCTTTTCGTTAAAGGCATTCTTTACATCTTCCACTAAAGGAGGGTCGCGACTATACTAACATGTCCGATAAGGCACTGCGACTACATTTGACTTCCCGGGAAAAAGCTCAAAGGGGTTTAACCCTTTTTGGATAGTAAAGCCCCCCAACTGGCTAACCTTCCAGTAGGTTTTGTTTTTTCTGAAAAAGGGGGATCAGGGGAGCATGGCCTGTCAAACTGAACAGAGTACGATAAAAAATTTCTGGGGAATGCTTAAAGACCATACATTGCAAAAGCCTTGCTCGTTACTGAAAAATTACGTTCAGCCTTCGAAGGATTTCGGCTAGCAAATGCAACTGGGGTTTACCCCCCCATCGGTCTTCGAGCATAGGCACCTATGCCAATTGAACTACATCAGTTGTCAGATAAAGGGCTTAGAAAAATCTGGAAATTCAAAATTGGAGCAGATGTTAGCTTTTCTTTAGAGTGTGGAATGCTCTTTCTTGACGAAGGCCAAAACAAAAGGAGCATCTTTCTTAAGCAACCATTAAGGAGCAGCTATGAAAGAAAAATTGGAAAGAAGGGATCAAAAAAACCCCTAACCCACAAAAGGATCTTAACGCTCAGCAGTTTGGGAGGGGAAAATTTTAGTACTGCATTTACTTATTTTGGGTCAGCCGAACCCCCTAGGAGTGACACGTGACCAAGAAATTTAATTTTCTATCTAAAAATTGACATTTGACAGTTTAAATCTTAAATTTGGGCTTCTTCAAGTTTACCAAGTCTACACAAGTCTTTTAAATATGATCCCACTCTTTAGCATCGATTACGTCACAAAAGTACACCATAAGCATTACCTATGAGCCTCTAAAGATTTTATCATGAGCCTTGAGAACGTGATAGGGGAAGATCGTAATCCAAACGAAATACGGAGGAATGAAAATACCTGGGGAGTGGAGAATGCAGTTACCGGCTGCCCCTGTGAAGGGGGGTTTTTCCAAAACCCTTGTAACAAATCAGAGTTAAAAGATTTTGTACCCTCCAAATTACGTAAAAATCACCCATACTGGGGTGGAAAGCGATCTGAATGGTTTTTCGCTTTAACTCCAAAGTCAACACGGGGCCCAATCCACCTTCTTGGGTACTATATCAAGGGTGCATTCCAAGTGTTTTGCGGGTGCAATAACCCATCACAAGCAGATTAAACAATTCTTCTGCGACCAACTTTGAATGAGGCTTTCTGTAGCAGGTATTTAATGGTCTAGAACCGGGTTTCAAGTGGAATACATGGGAAACCAAAGTTTTTATCCCCATCTTCTCACCCTGGTAAAGCTGGTTTTACGACGTTTGTTCAACAGAGTCAACAAACGCAGACTTCATCTGGAAGCAGTGGGAGCTAAGTCTTTCTCCCAACGTGGAACGATTGATCCAGTGAAGTGGAGAGGTCTCCCCGGCAAAATGCACCCGACCCACGGGGCATTTGACAAACATCCTCTAACCTGAACAGGAAAGGGATATGAAAAAAGGGTCACAAGATTGGTTTTTGCTCGGGGGCGAACACTTGCCCAAAGTGTTGGTCGGAGAAATGGATCTTACTATCTCTTACAACATTTAAGGAGGGTTCAACAAATAACCTTTTACGGGCAAAATCACTGTCAATAGGACGTTATCACCATCTGAACACAAGAACAACTACAGACACTCAGTGAAGCACAAAGCCAAAACAAGACGTCTTTCTGCAGACGGCATGTGACACAACAAGAGATGGCTTTAAAAGTTGCAAAAATTTGTTTCCGACAAGGCGCCCCGGGAAACTACCCCGAACAGCGGGAAATTCAGGGAAAGGTTGTGCCCCCTCAAGCAATCTGATGCCTCGAACTTGAGGCATCGGACTTTTTCCCAAGTCGAAGGAAGGGGGGAACACGATGGGAGTGACAGAATTACCATGCCTGACCGCTTGGGGACGCTACGGAGAATGCAAAAGTTTAAGGGCTTAATCCGTACATCATTCTCGCACAGTAAACAGATTTCTGATCCAAACTGGAAACCCCCGAATGGAACGATCAAACTCAATTTGGCATGCCTCGATAAAAGGTCGAGCAAATGCGAAGTCTCGCAGGGAACAAACCCATAGAAGGTCCACCAGGAAATAACTGTCGATAACAAGGAAGGAAGCATGAATCTCTACCTTGGATAGAAAAGGTAAAGGGGAAATCCGACCCGACACCAGGGGAGAACCAGCACCCACTAAGGAGGACAATGAGTCGGTTCTACGAGAAGGACAGCGTAACTCTTACCTTAAACAAAATAACCTAAAATATTGACTTTTCGCACCAGAGTCCTGAACAAATGAACGGGCGCTTATAAACAATCTTCACAAGGGCCTATGGTTGCTTGGAAGTTTTGTGCAAACAAAAGGTGGATTGCTCAGAAAAACTTGTTCCACTCATCCCCAAAATCATCTATTCAAGACAGTAAGCAACATCTCAGCAGGATTTTCTTTTTCGAGACTGCTTAAGGCTTCAAAGAAAAGTGAACGGGGGGGTGTACTCATTTCACCTACTTTTACCATGGGACGGGTTTTTACTGGGGGCGCCGAATTCCCCCGAATTGGGAAAAATGAGCTGGTTCGGTTTGTTTTTAAATTGAAGAATACCTGGGTTTTGGGGTTATTTTGAAACCACGATATCGTTTCCCTACGGGTTCTGCGGTGGGAAACGGGGCCCAAAAGGAAACCTAAGACGAAGGGTTTTAGAGAGCATTTGCACTCAGATTGCTTTTCCATGATTCTAAAAATACGTAGGGGAACGGGTACTCACACATAGGGGCTCCTTGGGGGAAAATCAGGGCAAAATTTAAATTGCAATAGGCCACGGAAACCCCCATTTGTAACATTCCCCCGACAAAAAGGGTT
Organism: Cherax quadricarinatus; assembly: GCF_026875155.1. NCBI lineage: Eukaryota > Metazoa > Arthropoda > Malacostraca > Decapoda > Parastacidae > Cherax > Cherax quadricarinatus. Next base: position 13,169,196 of record NC_069430.1, on the reverse strand, counting down.
CGAATGTACGAAGAAAACTACAGGGGTAAAACGACCCCGTACAAAATGTCTTTGGACTTCGAGATGGTTTTACGACCACGTTTTTCTCTGGGCGCAAACAAGAGGGGTGCAGACTAGGCAATGCGTGAAACTTTTTATACAAGGGGAAATACCCTGGGGGGACAAGGAACGTACAGATTTAAAAAGGGTGTAATGGTTCCATCGTTACAGTTGGAGGATGAGCCTCAAAGCACACACGGGAACAGGCGGCATTAGTTTTTTAATTCTCCAAAAACTGCATTTTAGCGAGCGATTCTGTAAATGGTTTTGCCCTCTTAGGAAAAAGATGGATTAAAACAGCATTGATAATGATGAAAAAAGTTTGTCTAATCTAAAAAAGCAAATGCCTCAACTTTATTACTCATGGTGTAGCATTCAATTTTCCCTAAGAACCCAATACGGGTCAGCTGTTTTACTGGGGCAAGGAAAAAAAGAAACATTCCCCAATTGTGACCACTTATAAATTCCTGAAGTCGCGCAATCAAAGGGGAACAAAAACGGAAGCAGCAGGGCGATAAAAGCTTCTTAGCAAATCTGATAAGGGTTTCCCCGAAGGAGGACCTTCCCTAAGCAAAAAGCACGAGAACGAATGCTGCAAAACCAGCTTCAAGACTAGTACATGAACATTGAATAAGGTAAGCATCAAGGGAATCACGAGTATAACATAGATCCCGGGATCGGGTCGTCCCGTCGTCCCCTAAGGAACTGTGAGGACTGTGACAGCAAAGCATACCTGAAGGTCGGGTGTCGACATTCACTAAAGTACACTTGACGGGATGTGAGACAAATGGGAAAATAAACAAGAACAAAAAAGGGAAAAATAATGACAAAAAAATGATATAAAATGCTGAATTGAAATAAAAAAAGCAACGAAAACTGCAGAAGGTAAAAAAAAAGTTTAAGAACACTGCAAGAGAAGGACAAATCAAGCAAGAAAAAATTACATTGAAATACAATAAAAAATTCTGGAGACTAAAAAGCAAAATGAGCTGTCTTTTTCTCTGCTAAAAAAAAAATTAATCAATTAAATTTTTAAAACAAAGTAAAATATAAAAAAAATTATTAAATTGTTAAATGAAATTTAATATTTTTTAAGAATGCATAAAAAATTAAAATATAATTCAAAAAAAAAATCAAAAAAAGAAAATAATTCACTGCAGAACAAGTGCAACAAAATAATTCACTGCAGAAAAATGCAACAAAAAAAAAGTTTTGAAATAATCACTGCATAATAAAGGTCAGGGAAAACTCAAATTTAAAAAAAAAAAAAAATTTTTGAAAAAAAAATAAACTGATTGAACACTTAACCTTTTTTTAAATTAGATAAAACAATTACTCAAAAGTAAAAAAACACTTTACGTTTAAAAAATTTAAATAGCAAACAAGATGAATTTTGTTTAAAGAAATTAAAAAAAATAAAAAAAAAATAAAAAAAAGGAACAAACGGAGGGTTAAACCTTTCAGTGGCAGGGGGACCTTCATTATTATTTTAAATCTTAAAACAAAATCCTGCTGGACTGATACAAAAAAAAACTGCGGACTGATACGACAAAAATTTTCTGGCAAAAAAATGGACACAGTCTGGGGAAAAAATTTGAGGGAAAGAACACTGCTGGCATACGAAAAAAAGACACAAAAATAAATGGAAAAAATTTAAACTGGGGGAAAAACAGCCAGAAATACAAAAACAATCGGAGAATACAACGCTGAAAAAATACAATAAAAAAAATGATCACTTCACACAGATGACGAAATGGTACACTACACAATAATACTTACAGAGACGGAGAACATAAAGAAAAACACAAAAAAAAAAATAAAGAAAGTAAAACACGAAAAATATTATAAAAAAAATATCAAAAAATACTGGTTACCCCAAAAAAAAACAAATTTTTGAGTACACAAGCAATTTTCTATAAAAGTCTCCCCCACACGCAAAGCTTTAAAGCTAAAAAAGACTCTAAATATCACTGAAGTCTGATGTCGGGTATTACGTGATGAGGGGAAAGGTTGTAGGGTTTTCCTGCCGGTGACGATGCCTCCCACATAGTAGGACCCGGACTAGGGGCAAACAAACCCCAGGTAATAGGTGGGGGTTTTGGTGGGGGGTGGGGGGGCTGGTGGTGGGGGGTGGTGGAGGAGGTGGGGGTGGGGGAAGACTCCCTGGGGGGACTGCCGCACACCCCCCTCTACCCACGAAGGGGGCTTGTAAGCCACTATGCCCAAAGGAATGGTGAAAACCCTCTTACATCCAAAAGGGGGCACAAACATAAGACAATCTTCAAGGAATTTGGGTTTCTCTTACTGCGTGCTTACTTCCCTCTCAGCTGGGGTTTGAAGCTGGGGTTTGGGTGACGGCTTACCCCACGAGAATGGCTGAATGGAAACTGAACGATGCACAAAGCACGGAGGAGCATTTTAGACAGGAGACAGGCAGATAGGGTGACTGCGTTTTCCTTTCCCCACGGGGTTACGCGGGTTTAATTGCAAAATCCGGGGCAACCCCTCGAATGAAACAATTAACACCAACTAAGCCCGGAAGCGAAACGGCTGCAAAAAGGGTCGCAGACTGGAGGTGGGCGTGAGGGTAGTAGCTGGTGGGGGAAGTTCACCTTTGAGCCCGGGACGCAAAACAGCCTTCTAACGTCTTGATTTCTCATAAAAACGAAAAACCAAAGCTCCCCAACCCGGGCCAAACCCTTTATCATGTGGGGGTTCGATACGTGGATTTGTAAAAAAACCACAGGCGGTAGTAGTATAATTACGGGTAAAGGGGGGTTGCGCCCCTTTCAGCCGGCTGCCTCCTTCCACTCTCGTAACACTGACTGACGGCCGCCCCCGTACCCATATAGAGGGTCTTTGAATACTGCCAGGTCAGCGCAATATGAACATACAGTGACTCAGGCAGAGACGGTTGGTCGTGAGTCAACTGCACAGTGGTTACGGTAACTGGTTACTACTACTGAGACCCATTATGTGGGTGGTAGTCACTCGGTAAACCCCTTATGTGGGTGGTAGTAACTCAGTACCCATTATGTGGTGGTAGTCACCTCAGTAAACCCATTATGTGGGTGGTAGTCACCATTACCCATAATGTGGGTGGTAGTCATTCAGTACCCATTATGTGGGTTGCAGTCACTCAGTACCCATTATGTGGGTGGTAGTCACTCAGTACCCATTATGTGGGTGGTAGTCACTCAGTACCCATTATGTCGTGGTAGTCACTCATTACCCATTTTGTGGGTGGTTTGTCCCCTCAGTACCCATTATGTGGGTGGTAGCAATCAGTACCCATTATGTGGTGGTAGTCACTCATTACCCATTATGTGGGTGGTAGTCACTCAGTACCCATTATGTGGGTGGTAGTCACTCAGTACCCATTATGTGCGTGGTAGTCACTCAGTATCCATTATGTGGGTGGTAGTCATTCAGTAGCCATTATGTGGTGTAGTCACTCAGTACCCATTATGTGGGTGGAAGTCACTCAGTACCCATTATGTGGGTGGTAGTCACTCAGTACCCATAATGTGGGTGGTAGTCACTCAGTACCCATTATGTGGGTGGTAGTCACTCAGTACCCATTATGTGGGAGAAAGTCACTCAGTACCCATTATGTGGGTGGTAGTCACTCAGTACCCATTATGTGTGTGGTAGTTACTCAGTACTCATTATGTGGGTGGTAGTTACTTAGTACCCATTATGTGGGTGGTAGTCACTCATACCCATTATGTGGGTGGTAGTCACTCAGTACCCATTATGTGGGTGGTAGTCACTCAGTACCCATTATGTGGATGTAGTTACTCAGTACCCATTATGTGGGTGGGTAGTCACTCAGTACCCATTATGTGGGTGGTAGTCACTCAGTACCCATTATGTGGGTGTTAGCCACTCAGTACCCATGGTGTGCGTTGTAGTCACTCAGTACCCATGGTGTGGGTGTAGTCACTCAGTACCCATTATGTGGGTGTGTAGTCACTCAGTACCCCATGGTGGGAGGTAGTCACTCAGTACCCTTTATGTGGGTGGTAGTCACTCAGTACCCATGTGTAGTGGTACTCATCAGTTACCCCATGGTGTGGTGGTAGTCACTCAGTACCCATGGTGTGGGTGGTCAGTTAGTCAACCTATGGTGTGGGTGGTAGTCACTCAGTACCCATGGTGTGGGTGGTAGTCACTCAGTACCCATGGTGTTGAGTCACTCAGTACCCATGTGTGGGTGGCAGTCACTCAGTACCCATGGTGTGGGAGGTAGTCACTCAGTACCCATGGTGTGTGGTAGTCACTCAGTACCCATGGTGTGGGTGGTAGTCACTCAGTACCCATGTGTGGGTGGTAGTCACTCAGTACCATGGTTGTGGGGGTAGTCATTCAGTACCCATGGTGTGGGTGGTAGTCACTCAATACCCATGGTGTGGGTTGTAGTCATTCAGTACCCATTGTGGGTGGTAGTCACTCAGTACCCATGGTGTGGATGGTAGTCAGTACCCATGGTGTGGGTGATAGTCAGTACCCATGGTGTGGGTGGTAGTCACTCAGCACCCATGGTGTGGGCGGTAGTCACTCTACCCATGGTGTGGTGGTAGTCACTCAGTACCCATGGTGTGGGTGGTAGTCACTCAGTACCCATGGTGTGGGTGGTAGTCACTCAGTACCCATGGTGTGGGTGGTTGTCAGTACCTATGGTGTGGGTGTTAGTCACTCAGTACCCATGGTGTGGGTGGTAGTCACTCAGTACCCATGGTGTGGGTGGTAGTCACTCAGTACCCATGGTGTGGGTGGTAGTCACTCAGTACCCATGGTGTGGGCGGTAGTCACTCAGTACCCATGGTGTGGGTGGTAGTCACTCAGTACCCATGGTGTGGGTGGTAGTCAGTACCCATGTGTGGGTGGTAGTCACTCAGTACCCATGGTGTGGGTGGTAGTCACTCAGTTCCCATGGTGTGGGTCGTCGTCAGTACCCATTGTGTGGGCGGTAGTCACTTAGCACCCATGGTGTGGGTGGTAGTCACTCAGTACCCATAGTGTGGGTGGTAGTCACTCAGTACCCATGGTGTGGGCGGTAGTCACTCAGTACCCATGGTGTGGGTGGTAGTCACTCAGTACCCATGGTGTGGGCGGTAGTCAGTACCCATGGTGTGGTTGTCACATCAGTACCCATTGTGTGGGTGGTAGTCACTCAGTACCCATGGTGTGGGCGGTAGTCACTCAGTACCCATGTTGTGGGTGGTAGTCACTCAGTACCCATGGTGTGGGTGGTAGTCCGTACCCTTGGTGTGGGCGGTAGTCACTCAGTACCCATGGGTGTGGGCGGTAGTCACTCAGTACCCATGTTGTGGGTGATAGTCACTCAGTACCCATGGTGTGGGTGGTAGTCCGTACCCTTGGTGTGGGCGGTAGTCACTCAGCACCTTGATGTGGCTGGTAGTCACTCAGTACCCATGGTGTGGGTGGTAGTCACTCAATACCCATGGTGTGGGTGGTAGTCCGTACCCTTGGTGTGGGCGGTAGTCACTCAGTACCCATGGTGTGGGTGGTAGTCACTCAGTACCCATGATGTGGGTGGTAGTCACTCAGTACCCATGGTGTGGGTGGTAGTCACTCAGTACCCTTGATGTTGGTGGTAGTCACTCAGTACCCATGGTGTGGGTGGTAGTCACTGAGTACCCATGGTGTGGGTGGTAGTCACTCAGTACCCATGTGTGGTGGTAGCCCACTCAGTACCCATTGTGTGGGGTAGTCACTCAATACCCATGGTGTGAGCTGTAGTCACTCAGTACCCATGGTGTGGGCGGTAGTCACTCAGTGCCCATGGTGTAGGTGGTAGTCACTCAGTACCCATTGTGTGGGCGGTAGTCACTCAGTACCCATGGTGTGGGTGGTAGTCACTCAGTACCCATTGTGTAGGTGGTAGTCACTCAATACCCATGGTGTGGGTGGTAGTCACTCAGTACCCATTTTGTGGGTGGTAGTCACTCAGTACCCATGGTGTGGGCGGTAGTCAGTACCCATGGTGTGGGTGGTAGTCAACACCATGAAACTCTAGTAACCAACAGTTTCCCGGTATCACTCAAATTAGCCAGGGTTACACTAATACACAAAGATGGTGACCTAACAGACGTAAACAGTTACAGACCAATATCAAACGTTCGTCTCAACCTGCTGGGGAAGAGGACGCTTCCCGAAACTCCCCCATTTGCCACTTGGTCGTGAGTTATCCACTTGGACACCAAGATGGCGGACCGTATGTGTCGGAGAATAAACACAGTCTGCATTGAGCTGGTTCGTGCACATTAAGTGGCGCTACGATGAACGTCCTGCTCCTTGGCATCATAAATGTCCTTAACAAGGCCTATACCATCCTGTGTTACGTTGGTCGGTTATAGGACGCAGGTCTTTGTGCATTATTTATTTATTTATTTATTTGAACATGATACAGAGAAGTACAAGGAATACAATTTTTAAAGTGCAGCATGCCAAAGCCCCTTGTATGCAGAGCATTATGGGCAGGCTTAAAAATTACTTAAGATTAACTACGCAATGATATATTCAGTGGTACAAAAATTATTATAAAACAGATAACAATTTAGTACAAATGAGTATTACAAAGACAGGTCATATGGTCATTTACTGTGTTGCTGTGTAATCAGTAGAATGGAGTATTATGTTAGGTAATGAAGTTAAATAGTAACAAAGTTTGATTGGGTCACAGGTTGACATTTATGAGATACAATAATGAGATACATATATGAGATACTATTTATGAGATACAATTATTCAGTATTTATTTAGTTGTGGGTGAGTAAGTGATTTTTGAGAAGAGACTTGAATTTATAAACAGGTAGTGTTTCTTTATATTCACAGGTAATGAATTTCCCAAAATTTTGGGGCCCTTTTATGTGCATGATTTTTGCATACGTGAGATGGACACTAGAACACAAAGAGTGATCTGGCCCTGTGTTATGTCATGGTTTGTTGAGGTTGGAAAGGAGATTTGAGGGGAGGGTTTATATCAGGTTAAGTGTTCATTTATTTTAAGGTCAAATAATAGGGATTTTTTGAGGGGTTGGGGGTTTAGAGTTTTGAATTTTGGTGGAGTGTGCTGTCTGTAGTGGAATTTATCATTCTGACTGCACCCTTTTTTTGGTAATTGTGGTCTGAGTGGTTTTTTGTTGTTGGACCCATGCAAAAAATTCCCATGGGTGAAGGGGTAAAAATGAGTGATTATGCGGCCAGGGGGAGACTGTCTTTTGTGGGCTCCTTTTTAGCTTGGTGCCCCACGTCCCAGGGGCGGGCCCCTGGTTTTCCGGGGCCTTCCCCTTTGTTTCAGTAGTCGTGCACCTTTGGGTCCCTGATCGGGTGCTTGGGAAGGCAGGGGGACTGACCTCGGGAGTGAGGAGGCAAAAGGGGAGGGAGGCGGCGGCGAGACGTTCACTCCCCAGGGGGGTCAGGGGGAAGACACGACGCCAGGAACCCTTCCCCCGGATGCTTCGACCCAGGGTGGGTTTTTTGGAGAAAGTGCTTTCCCAAAATTTTTTGGGTGGGATGGAGTCCGGCGAAGGAGCCTTGCGCTTTTGGGGAAAAAACACTGGAGGGGCAACTAAAGCGGGGAAAGGGCCCGATAAGGAAGGGCTGGAGGGTGAGGTGGAAGTGGGTACACTAGGGGTTTGAGATTCCATATGGTTGTGAGCAGCATTTTCGAAAAAAGCAGGGCGTCAGAGGGGGACGAGGTCCCCACCTGGGCAGACCTGGGGAAAAAATCTTGGGCAGCGGTGGTGAGCCGATGGTGCGTGGGAGAGGGGGACTGAGTCGCACAGTGGGGGAGGGAGGGGGGGGGGAGGGCAACAGGAAAAAATTGATGAAAAAACAGGGGCTGCTACTCCAAATGGGCCGAGTACCGGGGTACATGTCTTAAACATTCCTTTTAGGTATCGGAAAGAGTTCCCGGGTTTTCCAGGCGCCCAAGCGCAGCATTACCCGGTTGTGTGGCTCCGGAGACATCCGGGGGTTATACTTACTCCCAAAATCTTTCTCCTTGAGCGAGTTTTTCAGCTTTGGCCACCTAGCCTATACTCTGTCTGGGGTCTTCTTTGCCCTTCCCCTATCTTAATGACTTTGCATTTGGGGGGATTAAATTCGAAAACCCCAGTTGCTGGACTAGTGTCCAGTCTGTCCAGGTCCTTTGAAGTCCTGCCCGGTCCTCATCTGATTTAATCTCCTCTTTAACTTCATATCGTCTGCAAACAGGGACACTTCTGAGTCTAACCCTTCCATCATGTCATTCACATATATCAAAAATAGCACTGGTCCTAGGACCGACCCATGTGCCCCGCTCATCACAGGTGCCCATTGTGATACATCATTACATACCATGACTCGTTGTTGCCTCCCTGTCAGGTATTCTCTGATCCATTGCAGTGCCCTTCCTGTTATATGAGCCTGATCATCTAGCTTCTGCACTAATCTCTTGTGAGGAACTGTGTCAAAGGCCTTCTTGCAGTCCAAGAAGATGCAATCAACCCACCCCTCTCTCTCGTGTCACACTTAATGTGAATGGTCTTAAGACGGAGGTCAAGAAAGTTTGGCTGGTGTGGTTCTTAAGGAGGTTTGATGTCGACATTTGTTTTTTGCAGGAGCATAATCACAGGTTCGGATGTGAGCTGAGGTTGAAAGGATATCGGATGTATGTCAGTAGTGCTTTGCAGTTAAAGGGGGGAGTTTGCATGTGGGGTGAAGGAGGCCAGCCCCATGCGAGTCACAGGTTGGGAAGAGGGGGGTGGGAGGGTAGTGAGGGTGGATGGCGTCTGGAGTTAGAGAAGGGCATGTTTCATAGGTGTGTGCATGCCTGCAACCAGCAATACGAGGGTAAAAGTTCATTTTGTAAGGGAAGATTTGCTGTATCACTTGAGAGGTTTTTCCCTCTATAACAGTAATAGAAGGGGATTGGAATTGTGTGATCCGGAGTGGCGATGTGGAACCGAGGGGTGCAGGTTGTGTGTTGGGTGTCCTGAGGGATGTGTTGAGGGACGTTGGGTTGTAGATGTTGTGGAGAGGGGAGGATATCTGGTGGAGCATACATTCGTCCGTAGGGGTTATGAGGCGAGATTGGACAGGATCTATGTTATGCAGGGGATAAGTGTGGGGAGGGTGAGAGCTTTCAATGTGAGGATTTCTGATCATAGGGCGGTGATAGGGAATCTGTTGTGGGATGGCATGGTGCGTATTTACTCTGGGTACTGGAAATTAAGCTTAAGGCTTCTTAAGGGAGGGAGATGGGCCATTTTTCAGTGATTGTGGATGCATTTATGGGAGGCTAGGGATAAGGCAATGAATCTGCTAGATTGGTGGGAGAAGCAGGCTAAGAGGTGGTGTTATGGGTTGCAGAATTATCTGGAGGGCCAGTTGCATGCCTGTTATGAAGGGGGCAGTGGTTGGGGTGGGGGACATAAGAAAGCCTCCTGGTAGATAGCCGAAGTACATAATGAACGGTTTGATGCAGTAGGGGTTAGGGCAGGGTTAGAGGATGTATTGTGGGGAGATAAGCCGTCCAGGTTTGTATTACGTAAATTTCAAGAATGTTGGATGGTGACCACCTTATTTCATTTGGAGGCAAGCTCTGGATGGGTGGTTATGCAGAGGGTCAGGTCCTATCCACCACCGATAGTATGAGTCATTATGCCGATTGTTGGATTAGGGAGAAATGGAGGAGGAGGGGGGGGGTTCCTGGGAGGGATTTTCGAGGGGGAATCAATTGTGTTTTAAGTGAGCGGACAGGGTGGGGGTGGAGGGTAGTATAAGTGAGGTTGAGGTGGAAGCTGTGGTTTTCAGGATGAGCACTGTAAGACACCAGGGATAGATGGTATACCAAATGATTTTTATAGAGCTTATTGAGGGCGTATACGGCATTGTTTCGTAGGGGTATTAAATTATGTGTTAACTAGTGGGAAATTGGGCAAGTCGCAAAGTACTGGTGTCATAGTGTTGGTGCCAAAGCAGAGTGGGGAAAGAGCTTTGAATGCTATCGAGCAATATCGCTGATGTGCTCGGATTATAACGTTTTTGCGGAGATTTTGGGCAATAGGATGAAGAAGGTACTGGGTCGGTGATACATAGGGGTCAGTATGGAATTCCAGGGAGGAGTATGAGAGTAGGCCATGGGCATATCAGGGATTTCATAAAGAGTAGTAGGGGGGGGTATTCTAGGTCTGGATTGGGAGAATGCCTATGATTGCGTGGATAGGGATTTTTTGAGTGAGAGTTTGGTAAGGTTGGGCTTTGGGGGGGGATGGGTGAAAACCTTGTATGCTGATGCTACGATGAGAGTACATGCAAATGGTAGGTTGGGTAGTCCTGTAAGCATGGAGAGGGGTTTGAGGCAGGGGTGCCTGCTCTCCAAAATTCTCTTTGCATGCACGCAGAATCTGTTCTATGGGCTTGTTGATGGTGGGACGGGTGGGACGGGGGCAGGAGGGGGCTGTGGTGGGGGTATTGTGGGTTATGTAGATGATACTACTGTTTTAATTAATGAGGTGGAGGCTTTGTGTAAGGTGGAAAGAGTAATAGAGATTTTTGGGACTACTACGGGAGTGAGGGTTAATAAAAGAAAATCACAGTTACTGGAGGTGGGAAATTGGGTTGGAGGAAGCTTGGGGGAGGGGTTTGGTTGGATAGCAGTTGAAAGGCTCAAGATCTGTAGGATTTTGTACTTGGCAGATGTACAGGAGGGCAGAAGGGTTAATTCAGAAATGATAATGGATAGAGCTTTGGGTAGGTTATTAGGAGTTTCCGGGCCGGGGATGTAACCTTGCATCATCGAGTGGTGGTGGTAAATTCACTGATCTATAGTAAGGTGTGGGGAGTGGCTGAAGTCTATCCCTTAAGGAAACATGATATTATGGAAATACAGAGGAGAGTCTTAAGGTATGTGTGGGGTTTTGGGAGGGCGTGGTTAGGCAAAGAGGTGGTAATGACCGAGGTACGAAAGGGAGGATTGAGTCTGGTGGCACTGGGACCTAGGGTGAAGGTGCTCTATGTTAAGCAGAGGTACATTCAGGCAGGGGGAAAAGGGGTATTCGGGTGGGGGAGATGATGGAGGATGTTCGCAAATGGTGGAATGGCAGGGATTTAGTGGAGTGTGAAGATTTGTTGAGGTTTTAGTTAACGGTTCGCAATGTTAAAAATCTCAGGGTGAAGAGGTTGGTGGGTGTAGGTCATCATCAGGAATCACTGCAGGGGGTGGCCGTGTATCCCACATGTGACTGGAAGGTGATATGGCGGAATTTAGTAAACTAAGGATACCGACAAGGGTGAGGGAATTAGTATATGGATTTCTTATAGGGACTTTGGCATCAAAGAGGTGCTGAGAAAAATGGGTTTTGTGAGCGAGGCATCTTGTGCGCATTGTGGGGAAGTGGAAACTGCGTTTCATGCAGTATATTTTTGTTCTTCTTTGGATGTGGTGAGATTGTGGATGAGGGTTTTTTTTCGTTTACTGGGGGGGGGGGTCAGATCAATACATCCCTTAGGGCTTTAATGTTAGATGTGGGAGGGGTGACTAGCGAGGTGGGAAGGGCTATCAGGTACGTAATAGTTGATTACTTGTATGTTTCTTGGGGGATGCGGGAGATGGGGGAAAACATTAGGATTAAAGTGTTAGTGGCGAGTTTTTATAGGACAGCGTGTAGGAACAAACTATTATATGGGGGGTGGTGGGTAACCAGTTTTCCGGAGGGCTATCGTGGCCTCACTGTGGCACGATTACTCCACTTGGTGCCGGGGTAGGGCAGCAAGGGGTTGGTCTCCCCAGAGGTGTGTTCCATAGGAGTGAAGGGATGCCTGAAGCTGTAGGTTGACTGGGTTGCATGGTGTGGATGTGGGTAACTGTTTTGCAGCAGTCAGAAGGTTGTGTGCTATGATATTGAGAGTGCAGAGCTTATGGAGGAGAGTGCTGGGTTTGGTATGGCATATCCTCTTGTCCGGTGGCATCTGGGTCCTTGTTGCAGGTGCCGGAATATATCTTTGGTTTCTGGAGGGTCGTTGAGGTACAGGTGAATTACGTGTATGGTTATGATAGGGGTATGACATGAATGTGACGTTTTTTAATGGCCTGCTGCTGGTATGATGAGACGGGGGATTGAGTGAATTGTCTAGTATAGTCCGGTTTAATTGTTTTTCTATGGTTTGTACTGGGGATGCTTATGACTTTTGTACTAGTAAGGCACTTATAGTTGTTCTTCGCATTGTGAGCATCAAACCATGACTGCCACAGGTTCAGATTAGGTTGTAACACTAGTCCCTGGGTACATTATTATTATAATCAAGGGGGAAGCGATAAACCCGGAGGATTATACAGCACCCGGGGGGGATGTGAAAGGCATTCAGGCTTAATTCGGGGAACTGGAGCACAGATCCAATTCCCTAAATCAAGAGCCCCTCACCAACATCAAGGAAGTCCCTGGGTACAGAGTGGGCAGGTTCTATTCTGTTGGTTTTGTATTCAGACGGTATGTGGAGAAGCTGAGGATTGAGACTCTTTAGTGGTACTGGTCTGTGTGGATTCTGTTTGGTTAGGTTCCTTTTAGACAAATGATACAGTAGTATCAAGATTGGTTTATTTGATGCTCTGGTTACAGTGCTTGCAAACCTGTTTATTGTATGTTTTTTTAGTGGGTTATATTTACATTATGAATAAGACCTGTTCTTATCTGTGTAAGAGGGTATGTTGACCATTGATACCTGCATGATACATGAAATACTTTAATTGGTAGTACCTGCTGAAGGAAGGTGAACCACTGTGTGAGGGTTCCAGTGTGTATAGACCTTATGACCTTTGTAAACTCACAGTGTTGCACGTGAGTACGAGATGCTGTTATTCTTTTACCATCATATGCACCCTTTTGTATATAGGGTTATATACTTACGTATATGTAGGGGATAGGTTTTGTGTATGTTACTGGTGACAAGGTTTTGTCCGGGGTAAATACATAGACTGCATCATGCGTGTGGTGCATTAGCATGGATTATTATTGTTTTGTTATGGTTAGGGTAATTCATGAACTGTATGATCTTAGTTAAGTTTCTTAAGGGTTAGGATAATGGGTTATACCCGCTGCATGGCATTCTGTACGTAGGATCCTAGTGTGTATGGATCCGTTAAGGTGAGTGTAGTTAGCAGTGCTTGAAAAAGCCCTATTTAGTGAGTGTGTTGTCGGGGACTAACTTCAATGTTAGTCCTTTCCTAGTATTGTGTATCCTGTCCTTGTATGTTTTTAAAACATACTTTAGGGGGTAAATTATGAACTCTTATGAGCATATGTAAGTCTTTTTTGGGATTCATATATAATTTTATAACAGAATGGTAGGTGATGTACACTGTATGTTAAACTTTTAAACCTGCCTAGTGTGTATTTACAGGTGGAGGAGAATGTGGTAGTGGTAATGACTACGGCCCTGCACGGGTCTCTGGTGTTGTGTTCGTGGTGTGAGACCTATGTCTGAACTGTGGTTCTTGGTATTGTTCTTTGTGGACTGTAATATATATGTTGAAGTTATTTAGTGTTACGTGAAATGACACATATTTTTTTTATGTATATCTTTGTGTTTTGAAAGACACGTAAGCAAACACTATGATATATTTATTAGAAAACGTTTCGGTCCTGAGACCTTGATCACTTCTAACATACAGAGGTAGAAAGGCATTATATATATAGGCGGAGAGTGAGGTGTGACATTCCTCAGGTCACGTGCGTCACACCTCACTCTCCGCCTATATATATAATGTCTTTCTACCTCTGTATGTTAGAAGTGATCAAGGTCCCAGGACCGAAACGTTTTCTAATAAATATATCATAGTGTTTGCTTACGTGTCTTTCAAAACCATATATATATAATACACGGCTTTGTTCTACTTGTTTATAATGTCTCCTCCAGTTTTGTTGCGAGAGTCAGGATGTTGTCTATACACGGGTTGTGGTGTTATAGTTTATCATGTAAAACCATACCCCCGGCCGGGATTGAACCCGCGGTCATAGAGTCTCAAAACTCCAGCCCGTCGCGTTAGCCACTAGACCAGCTAGCCACAATAATATTCATCCAACTAGGTATAGTGGCTAACGCGACGGGCTGGAGTTTTGAGACTCTATGACCGCGGGTTCAATCCCGGCCGGGGGTATGGTTTGTTTGCAATCGTGTCATTACGATTTCTTGAGTCAGTTTATCATGTATTTTGTAATATATTATGTGTAAAATTGTTTTCTTTTCTTTTTTGAGGGATGAACTGTCATTGTATACCTTTTTTTTTTTCCTTCGTTATTTTGTCGACTTATTTTTATGCATTATGTATATGTTTTTTAAATAAAATAAAAAAATATCAAACTTGCCTTTACTTTCCAAAATCTTGGAGAAGCTGGTACACAATACATCACAATACATCCTCAACCTCCGCCAGTTTGGCTTCAGCACAAACAAAAGCACAAACGACGTAATAATAAAAATGCTAGACCTACTTTACACAGTACATGAAAAAAAACGAATACCCACTTGGACTCTTTATCAACCTTAAGAAAGCTTTTGATACAGCAGACCACAGCATCCTACTCCTCAAGCTTAATTATTACGGTATAAGAGGCAAGCACTTGCATATATCAAGTCTTACCTTACTAACAGACAGCAATACGTCTTTATTAAGGACACAACCTCCTCAACAAGACCCCTAGACACCGGTGTACCACAGGGAAGTGTTCTTACACCCTACTTTTTTTTCCTTTTATACCTCAACGATCTTCCAAGTGTATCCCTAATGAATGAATGAATAGACCCCTGGCTGTCCTCAAGAAGGCGCTGGACAGGCACCTAAAGTCAGTACCTGACCAGCCGGGATATGGTTCGTACGTCGGTTTACGTGTGGCCAGCAGTAACAGCCAGGTTGATCAGGCCCTGATCTACCATGAGGCCTGGTCACATACCGGGCCGCAGGGGCAATGGCCCCCGAAACCCTCTCCAAGTATACCACAAACAGCAGTACTTTACTACACTATTCAGTGATCTACTCCTGCCTCGCCTATGCTACCTGAGACTCCACAACGACAAATCACCTAAAGCCAATAATAACACAATGAAAAGCTGCAGTGCGAATGATCATACAATCCACTGCTAGACAACCCCCACCACTGCTAGACAACCCCCACCACTGCTAGACAACCCCCACCACTGCTAGACAACCCCCACCACTGTTTAAACAACCCCCCACCACTGCTATTCAACCCCCCACCACTGCTAGACAACCCCCCACCACTGCTAGACAACCCCCACACTGCTAGACAACCCCCACCACTGCTAGACAACCCCCCACCACTGCTAACAAACCCCACCACTGCTAGACAAACCCCACCACTGCTAGACAACCCCCACCACTGCTAGACAACCCCCACCACTGCTAGACAACCCCCACCACTGCTAGACAACCCCACCACTGCTAGACAACCCCCACCACTGCTAGACAACCCCCACCACTGCTAGACAAACCCCCCACCACTGTAAACAACCCCCCACCACTGCTAGACAACCCCCCACCACTGCTAGACAACCCCCCACCACTGCTAGACAACCCCCACCACTGCTAGACAACCCCCACCACTGCTAGACAACCCCCACCACTGCTAGACAACCCCCCACCACTGCTAGACAACCCCCACCACTGCTAGACAACCCCCACCACTGCTAGACAACACCCCACCACTGCTAGACAACCCCCACCATGCTAGACAACCCCCACCACTGCTAGACACCCCCACCACTGCTAGACAACCCCCCAATGCTAGACAACCCCCACCACTGCTAGACAACCCCCACCCACTGCTAGACAACCCCCACCACTGCTAGACAACCCCCACCACTGCTAGACAACCCCACACCACTGCTAGACAACCCCCCACCACTGCTAGACAACCCCCACCACTGCTAGACAACCCCCCACCACTGCTAGACAACCCCCACCACTGCTAACAACCCCCCACCACTGCTAGACAACCCCCACCACTGCTAGACAACCCCCACCACTGCTAGACAACCCCCACCCACTGCTAGACACCCCACCACTGCTAGACAACCCCACCACTGCTAGACAACCCCCCACCACTGCTAACAACCCCCCACCACTGCTAGACAACCCCCCACCACTGCTAGACAACCCCCCACCACTGCTAGACAACCCCCCACCACTGCTAGACAACCCCAACTGCTCAACCCACCACTACTAGACAACCCCCACCACTGCTAGACAACCCCCCACCACTGCTAGACAACCCCCACCACTGCTAGACAACCCCCACCACTGCTAGACAACCCCCACCACTGCTAGACAACCCCCACCACTGCTAACAACCCCCACCACTGCTAGACAACCCCCACCACTGCTAGACAACCCCCCACCACTGCTAGACAACCCCCACCACTGCTAGACAACCCCCACCACTGCTAGACAACCCCCACCACTGCTAGACAACCCCCCCACTGTAGACAACCCCCCACCACTGCTAGACAACCCCCCTCAATGCTAGACAACCCCCCCTCAATGCTAGACAACCCCCACCACTGCTAGACAACCCCCACCACTGCTAGACAACCCCCACCACTGCTAGACAAACCCCCCACCACTGCTAGACACCCCCCTCACTGCTAGACAACCCCCACCACTGCTAGACAACCCCCACCACTGCTAGACAACCCCCACCACTGCTAGACAACCCCCACCACTGCTAGACAACCCCACCACTGCTAGACAACCCCCACCACTGCTAGACAACCCCCACCACTGCTAGACAACCCCCACCACTGCTAGACAACCCCCACCACTGCTAGACAACCCCCACCACTGCTAGACAACCCACCACCACTGCTAGACAACCCCCACCACTGCTAGACAACCCCCACCACTGCTAGACAACCCCCCTCAATGCTAGACAACCCCCCTCAATGCTAGACAACCCCCACCACTGCTAGACAACCCCACCACTGCTAGACAACCCCCACCACTGCTAGACAACCCCCACCCATGCTAGACAACCCCCCCCACTGCTAGACAACCCCCACCACTGCTAGACAACCCCCCTCACTGCTAGACAACCCCCACCACTGCTAGACAACCCCCACCGCTGCTAGACAACCCCCCACCACTGCTAGACAACCCCCCACCACTGCTAGACAACCCCCCTCACTGCTAGACAACCCCCACCACTGCTAGACAACCCCCACCACTGCTAGACAACCTCCACCACTGCTAGACAACCCCCACCACTGCTAGACAACCCCCACCACTGCTAGACAACCCCCCCACTGCTAGACAACCCCCACCACTGCTAGACAACCCCCTCACTGCTAGACAACCCCCACCACTGCTAGACAACCCCCACCACTGCTAGACAACCCCCACCACTGCTAGACAACCCTCCCACACTGCTAGACAACCCCCACCACTGCTAGACAACCCCACCACTGCTAGACAACCCCCCTCACTGCTAGACAACCCCCCACCACTGCTAGACAACCCCCTCACTGCTAGACAACCCCCACCACTGCTAGACAACCCCCACCACTGCTAGACAACCCCCCACCACTGCTAGACAACCCCCACCACTACTAGACAACCCCCCTCACTGCTAGACAACCCCCACCACTGCTAGACAACCCCCCACACTGCTAGACAACCCCCACCACTGCTAGACAACCCCCACCACTGCTAGACAACCCCCACCACTGCTAGACAACCCCCCTCACTGCTAGACAACCCCCCCCACTGCTAAACAACCCCCACCACTGCTAGAGAACCCCCCCACTGCTAGACAAACCCCCACCACTGCTAGACAACCCCCACCAATGCTAAAAAGACAACCCCCCACCACTACTAGACAACCCCCCTCACTGCTAACAACCCCCACCAACTGCTAGGACACAAACCCCCACCACTGCTAACAACCCCCCACCACTGCTAGACAACCCCCCACCACTGCTAGACAACCCCCCACCACTGCTAGACAACCCCCACCCACTGCTAGACAACCCCCACCACTGCTAGACAACCCCCCACCACTGCTAGACAACCCCCCCCCCAATTTACCCGGAGAGGGTTTTGGGGGCAACCCCCACGCCCGGTCTGTGATCAGGCCTCTATGGATCAGGTCTGATCAACCAGGCTGTTACTGCTGGCCCCCCCCCCGAAACCGAGTACGAACCATATCCCGGTGGGCAGGGACTGACTTTAGGGGCCTGTCCAGCGCCTTCTTGAGGGCAGCCCGGGTCTATTCATTCATTCATTAGGGATTTGCCGGTACTTCCGGCCCGGGTCTTCTCCAGATGGCGGCCCGGCGGGGGCCCCCCGGGGTTGGGGGTGTCGTTCATCTTCTTCTGTCTTCTTTCTTGGGCCCTCCGGGTGGAGGGTAGGGGTCTATTGGTAATCCTCCTTATTTATGCTGGAGGCAGTTGAGCAGTCTTGGGCCCCTGACACTTACTGTTTTTGTCTATTATCTTCCTAGTGGCGCCACTGCTTTTCATTGGGGAATGTTACATCGTCTGCCTGTCCAGTGCCTCCTTGAAGACAGCCAGGGTCCTATGGGTAATCCCCCTTATGTATGCTGGGAGGCAATTGAACAGTCTTGGGCCCCGGACACTTATTGTGTTGTTTATCAATGTACTCGTGGCGCCCTTCCTTTTCATCGGGGTAATGTTGCATCTCCTGCCGACTCTTTTGCTTTCATGTGGATGATTTTCGTGTGCAGGTTGGTAACAATCCCTCCTGGACCTTCCAAGTGTAATATTATCATGTATCTCTCTCGACTGCGTTCGAGGGAATACAGATTAAGGACCTTCAACCGTTCCCAGTAGTTTAGGTGCCTTATTGTACTTATGTGTGCCGTGAAAGTTCTTTGTACACTCTCCAGGTCTGCAATGTCGTCAGCCTTGAAGGAGGCCGTTAGTGTACAACAGTATTCCAAACTAGAGAGCACAGCGATTTGAAGAGAATCATGATGGGCTTGACGTCCCTAGTTTTGAAGGTTCTCATTATCCATCTTATCATTTTCCTAGCGGATGAGGTAGAAAACATTATTGTGGTCTTTGAAGTAAGATCCTCTGACATTATCACTACCAGGTCCTTCACATTACTTTTCCGCTCTATTGTATGGTTAGAATTTGTGGTATACCCTGACACATTTTTAATCTCTTCAAGTTACCCATATCTGAGTAGTCGAAATTTCTCCTCGTTGAACTTCATATTGTTTTGAGTGGCCCATTCGAAGATTTGGTTGATGTCCCGCTTGGAATCTAGCAGTGTCTTCGATGGAGGTCACTGCCATGGTAATCCGGTGTCAACTGCAAAGGAAGACACAGAGTTATGGCTTACATCTCTATGTCAGAAATGAGGATGAGGAATAGAATGGGGAGAGTGCTGTGCCTTGTGAAACAGAGCTTTTTACCGTGGCTGCCTGGGACTTTACTCTGTTTACTATCACTCTTGTGTTCTATTTGTCAGGAAATTGTAGGTACACTACCAACTTTTCCCGTTATTCCTTTTATCCCGCATTTTTGTGTGCTATTACACCATGGTTACACTTGTCGAAAGCTTTTGCAATGCCTGTGTATACTACATCTGTATTTTGTTTATCATCAACAGTATTCAGGACCTTGTCATAGTGGTCCAGCAGTTGGGACAGGCAGGAGGGACCTGTTCTAAACCCGTGTTACCCTGGGTTGTGTAAATTTATGGGTATCTAGTTGGTTTTGCTATCTTGCTTCTTAGAAACTCTCAAAGATTTTTATGATATGGCATGCTAGTGCTATCGGTCTGTAGTTCTTTGCAATTGCTTTACTGCCACCTTTGTGGGGTGGGGCTATGTCTGTTTTTTTGGTGTGTGTAGGATGACCCCTCTGTCCATGCTCCCTCTCCATGAAATCCTGAAGGCACGCGATAGGGGCTTCTTGCAATTTTTGATGAACATGGAGATCCGTGAGTCTGGGCCTGGGGCAGAGTGCATGTGCAATGTCATTAATTGCCTCTTCAAAGTCTTGTGGAGTTAGAATAATATCCGAGATTTTTGGGATGACCAAATTTTGGGTTTCGTTCATAAAGAATTCATTCGGATTGTCGACCCTTAGTCTGGGCAGTGGCTCGCTGAACACTGAGTCATATTGGGACTTTAGTATCTCACTCATTTCTTGGCTATCATCTGTGTATGTCCCATCCCGCCTAAGCAGCGGCCCAGTACTGAATGTTGTTTTTTCCTTAGATTTGGCATAAGAGAAGAAGTACTTTTTTTCAGTTTCCTTTATGGCTTTTAGTTCTTCCTGTGATTCTTGTCTCCTATAAGGTTCCTTCAGCCTAAGTTCGATATTTGCAATTTCATTGACTAGTGCCCCCTTCGTATTTCAGATATATTGACCCCACTCAGCAACTCTGTGACTGTTAGGTAAGACACATATGCAACAGTTAGGTATCTTTATTTCGAAACGTTTCGCCTACACAGTAGGCTTCTTCAGTCGAGTACAGAAAAGTTGATAGAAGCAGAAAGAAACTTGAAGACGATGTAATCAGTCCATCACCCTTAAAGTTTTGAGGTGGTCAGTCCCTCAGTCTGGAGAAGAGCATTGTTCCATAGTATGAAACAATATGGAACAATGCTCTTCTCCAGACTGAGGGACTGACCACCTCAAAACTTTAAGGGTGATGGACTGATTACATCGTCTTCAAGTATCTTCTGCTTCTATCAACTTTTCTGTACTTGACTGAAGAAGCCTACTGTGTAGGCGAAACGTTTCATAATAAAGATACCTACTGTTGCATATGTGTCTTACCTAACAACCTGTCGGTATTTTATACCATTTTAATGTTCATTCAGAACTGTTTGTGACTTGAAAAAGCCCACTGTGTGGGCGAAACGTAGTCAATAAAGGATCACATTATACTGCATTTGTGTTTATATTGCCATGGGGACTTTATATAGTGCCAGGAGGTGAGACGTAGGTTGCTTTGGGAGGGCAGGTCCTTCTCAAACCCAGCCGTTCTCACTAGTAGAGGTTGTCGAAGGCAACCTCTACTAGTGAGAACGGCTGGGTTTGAGAAGGACCTGCCCTCCCAAAGCAACCAACGTTTCGAAATAAAGATACCTAACTGTTGCATATGTGTCTTACCTAACAATCTGTCGGTATTTCATATCATTTTAATAAGAACATAAGAAAGGAGGAACACTGCAGAAGGCCTGTTGGCCCATACTAGGCAGGTCCTTTACAATTCATCCCACTGACAAACATTTGACCAACCCAATTTTCAATGCTACCCAAGAAATAAGCTCTGATGTGCAAGTCCCACTCAAATCCAACCCCTCCCACTCATGTACTTATCCAACCTAAATTTGAAACTACCCAAAGTCCTAGCCTCAATAACCCAACTAGGTAGACTGTTCCACTCATCAACTACCCTATTTCCAAACCAATACTTTCCTATGTCCTTTCTGAATCTAAACTTATCCAACTTAAATCCATTACTGCGGGTTCTCTCTTGGAGAGATATCCTCAAGACCTTGTTAATATCCCCTTTATTAATACCTATCTTCCACTTATACACCTCGATCAGGTCTCCCCTCATTCTTCGTCTAACAAGTGAATGTAACTTGAGAGTCTTCAATCTTTCTTCATAAGGAAGATTTCTAATGCTATGTATTAATTTAGTCATCCTACGCTGAATGTTTTCTAAGGAATTTATGTCCATTCTGTAGTATGGAGACCAGAACTGAGCTGCATAATCTAGGTGACTCCTTACTAATGATGTATAAAGCTGCAGTATGACCTCTGGACTTCTGTTGCTTACACTTCTTGATATAAATCCCAGTAATTTATTTGCCTTATTACGTACGCTTAGGCATTGCTGTCTTGGTTTAAGGTTTCTGCTTACCATAACCCCCCAAGTCCTTTTCACAATCTGTATGGCTAAGTTCTACATTATTTAACTTGTAAGTGCTAGGGTTATGGACACTCCCGAGCTTCAGAACCTTGCATTTATCTACATTGAACTGCATCTGCCACTTTTCTGACCAAGAGTAGAGTTTGTCTAAATCCTCCTGAAGTTCCCTAACATCTACGTTTGAATCAATTATCCTACCTATCTTCGTGTCATCGGCGAATTTGCTCATATCACTAGTAATTCCTTCATCAAGATCATTGATATATATTATAAACAACAACGGGCCCAAGACTGATCCCTGTGGAACGCCACTTGTTACCGATCCCCACTCGGATTTAACCCCATTTATGGACACTCTCTGCTTCCTGTCTGTGAGCCATGATTCGATCCACGAGAGCACCCCTCCCCCAATGCCATGAGCTGCCACTTTCTTCAACAGTCTCTGGTGCGGAACTCTATCAAATGCCTTACTAAAATCCAAGTAAACAATATCAAATTCCTTATCGTGGTCAACAGCCTCAAAAGCTTTACTGAAGAAAGTTAATAAATTAGTTAGACAAGACCGGCCTCTCGTGAATCCATGCTGAGTATCATTAATCAAGCTATGCTTATCGAGATGGCTTCTTATAATCTCAGCTATAATTGACTCTAGTAATTTGCCTACAACTGAGGTCAGGCTTATTGGGCGGTAATTTGACGGTAACGACTTGTCCCCTGTTTTAAAAATAGGAATTACATTAGCCAGCTTCCACATATCAGACACTATACCTGTTTGAAGAGATAAATTAAAAATATTAGTTAATGGTTCACAGACTTCCATTTTGCATTCCTTTAGAACCCTTGAAAAAACCTCATCAGGACCCGTGACTTATTTTGCTTCAGTCGGTCTATCTGCTTCACAACCATTTCACTAGTGACTGTGATGTTACATAATTTATCTTTCTTCTGGCCCACTATAAAAATTAATTACCGGAATATTATTAGTGTGTTCCTGTGTAAAAAACCGAGAGAAAATAATTATTTAAAATCGAGCACATTTCATTTCTTTGTCAGTAAGATGCCCATAGTTATTTTTAAGGGGACCTATCTTATCTCTGACTTTTGTTCTATAGACTTGGAAAAAACTTTTGGTTAGTTTTAGAATCCCTAGCAACTTTAATTTCATAGTCCCTTTTAGCTTTCTTATCCCCTTTTTAATGTCCCTCTTAAATGTCAATATACTGATTCATAAGGTGACCCTCGCCTCTTTTGATACGCCTATAAATTCCTTTCTTATGCCCTAGTAGATATTTCAGCCTATTATTCATCCATTTTGGGTCTTTCTACTTAATCTAATTTCCTTATAAGGGATAAACGTTCTTTGAGCAGCATGTATTGTGTTCAGAAAACTGTCATATTGATAGCTCTCTTCGTTACCCCAGTCAACAGATGATAAGTGTCTCTAAGCCCATCGTAATCTGCTAAGCGAAAATCTGGGACTGTTACTGAGTTATCCCTACTATCATACTTCCATTCAATTCTAAATGTAATTGATTTGTGGTTCGCTAGCACCCAGTTCCTCTGAACTTCTAAATTATTAACAAGGGATTCATTGTTTGCCAGAACTAATGTCAAGCAGGTTATTTCCCCTTGTAGGTTCTGTCACAAAACTGCTTCAAAAAACAATCCTGAACTACTTCTAAGAAATCGTATGATTCTAAATTCCCAGTCAAGAAATTCCAATCAATATGACTAAAGTTAAAGTCTCCTAGAATTACTACATTATCGTGCCTTGTGGCCCTAACAATTTCCTCCCATAGTAGTCTCCCTTGGTCCCTATCTAAATTTGGGGGACGATATATCACACCTAAAATTAATTTTCATGCCCCTCTGAAAATTCTATCCAAACAGACTCTGTATGTGTTACTTCAGACTTAATACCCGTTTTTATGCAACAGTTCAAGCGATCTCGGACATACAATGCCACCCCACCCCCCCTTCCCGATACTTCTATCTACTTGGAACAATTTAAAACCCTGAATGTGACATTCTGCAGGCATGTCCCGACTTTTTGAATTAAACCACGTCTCAGTAATGGCAAATACATCTATGTTACCTGCACTAGCAACTATCTCAACTCGTCCATCTTATTCCTAGCACTGCGACTATTTGTGTAATATATACTTAAGGACCCTTCTTTCTCTTTATCATTCCTGCTCCTTCTGTTATTCCACTAAACCTATTACTGTCCTTGTCAATTAGTGCCACTGGCTTTCCAATATCCACCTCATTTTTGCCTATTACTAGTTCTCCTAGTACTCATGTTACTACCCTGTGACTTCACAGTTTTCCTGCCAAAAACCCATACCACTAACTATTCCTAGTTTAAAGACCTAACAGCTCCCTCCACTGCGTTGGCCAGTGCTCCCACCCCACACCTAGATAAGTGAACCCCATCCCTGGCATACATGTCATTTCTGCCATAGAAGAGGTCCCAGTTGTCAATGAATGTTACTGCATTTTCCTTACAGTATTTTGTCCACCAGAAATTGACACCAATTGCTCTGGACAACCATTCATTTCCACCCCTCTCCTTGGCAAAATGCCACATATGACAGGTTTCCCCCCCCTTCCTCCTAATTTAAATTCTCTATTGCGGCCCCTATACCTGCTAATCAGGTCCTCACTCCTACGTCTGCCAACATCGTTGCCTCCAGCACTGAGACAGATAATTTAGGATTTGCTCCCATACCTCTCATGATGTCATCCAGAGGGCTAACATATCATTCATCCCCAGCCCCAGGAAAACACACTCTCTGCCTCCTACTCCTATCCTTCAAACAGAATGCCCTATCCATGTACCTAATCTGGCTTCCCCAACAACAACAATGTTTTTTACCTTCCTTGCGTCGTCCATCGTGATGCTCCGAGTAGTCGACTCACATCGCCAGGTAGGATTACACCACTTGTAGAATTCGTCAAGACGTTCTCGATGGTCTTCGTTGGGGTTCTAGGATGTCTTACTCACTCTGCCAATGCTTCCTTGGTGCTCGTTGTGCATTCCCAGTAGAACACCACATTCGTCCAGGTAGCCACCGAGAATGAGTTGGAAGTTTCCACTGTAGTCTTCTGGTTTCTCGTTGTTTCTGCCTCTCCAACCGTTTTTTTTTTGATCTTCAGCTTGGTTTTTTATGTTGCCCGGCCACGACCAAGCTCCCCTCTTAACCTGGGGACTCACAACCCAAAAGGGTTACTACGAATCCTCTGTTCTCCTCCGTTAATCGCCGTATCTCCATCTTAGCAACTCTGAGCTCCTCTCTCAGCTGCTGGTAAAGTTGCTCAAGAGAAGGCATCCTTGTACAGATTCACAAGAGCACACAAACAGGTCTTCACAGAGCTAAGTACACGTCACCACTGAGCTAAGTACACGTCACCACTGAGCTAAGTACACGTCACCACTGTGCTAAGTACACGTCACCACTGAGCTAAGTACACGTCACCACTCTGTGACTCTTTGCCTTCATCTGTATAGGGAATGTCTCTCTCTTTCTAGTTTACATCTTCTCTTTCTTTTTCTTAATGGAATGTGTCTTGAGCAGATCTCAAGAACCACAGAATTAATTTTTTCAAGGGAAATATTCGGGTCCGTGTTGTTTAGTATATCTTCCCAGCTTGTTTCATTTAGGACATGGTTTACTTGGTCCCATTGTATGTTTTTGTTATTGAAATTGAATTTCGTGAAGAGACCTTCGGGCAGACTTAGCCTAATACTTATAGACTACATAAGTCTAGACAGGTGAAGAGTGCTAGAATATAAAGACTCAATATTCACTCTATTGTTAACATGAGGAAGAACAATTTATTATGCAATCTTACAGTTATAAGAACGTAATTAAGTACTTGTCAAGTGGTAGAATATAAGTATTTTATATTTCACTCTATTATTAACATGAGGTAGTACAATTAGTGATACAAACATACGTTTATAAGTTTTTAATAATGGCTTAATAGTTAAGAGATAATAAAGTATTTGGGGGAGTTGCTTTGAATTTAGTTGGTGTTTAGCATAAGAACATAAGAACATAAGAATGTAGGAACACTGCAGAAGGCCTACTGGCCCATACGAGGCAGGTCCTTATCAAAACGACATCTACCTAAAGCTACTCAAGAAATAACTCCCGTACCCCTTGACACCAATCAAACCCAGCCCCTCCCACTCATATATTTGTCCAGTCTCTTCTTAAAGCTACCCAAGGTCCTAACCTCTATCACCCCACGGGAAGACTGTTTCCACGCCCTCTACAACTCTGTTAGAAAACCAGTACTTACCTATGTCCTTTCTAAATCTAAATTTATCCAACTTAAATCCATTATTCCTGGTTCTTACCTGGTCGACACCCCCCAGTACTTTATTTAAAGTCTCCCTTTTTTATGCCCCTCATCCACTTATACACTTCAATGATAAGTTAGGTAAGACACTATGCAACAGTTAGTACTTTATTTTTAAACTTTTCCCTACACAGTAGGGTTTTTCAGTCAAGTACAGAAAATTTGATAGAAGAAAGAAGATACTTGAAGACGATGTAATCAGTCCATCACCCTTAAGGTTTTGAGGTGGTCAGTTCCCTCGTCTGGAGAAGGAGCATTGTTCCATAGTATGAAACAATATTGTTTCATACTAGGAACAAGGGCTCTTCTCCAGACTGAGGGACTGACCACCTCAAAATTTTAAATGGTGATGATGAAAACAATATTGTTTCATACAAATGGAACAATCTCTTCTCCAGACTGAGAGACTGACCACCTCAAAACTTTAAGGGTGAGGGACTGATTACATCGTCTTCAAGTATCTTCTGCTTCTATCAACTTTTCTGTACTTGACTGAAGAAGCCTGTTAGGTAAGACACATATGCAACAGTTAGGTATCTTTATTATGAAAGTTTCGCCTACACAGTAGGCTTCTTCAGTCAAGTACAGAAAAGTTGATAGAAGCAGAAGATACTTGAAGACGATGTAATCAGTCCCATCACCCTTAAAGTTTTGAGGGGGGTCAGCCCCCTCAGTCTGGAGAAGAGCATTGTTTCCATGGAAAGAAACAATATGGAGATGAATGGACAGATGGAGCTTTATAGCGCCAAGAGGTGAGACGTAGGCCACTAGGAGAGGTAAGAACTCAGATTTTTGAAAGGTCGGGTCCTTCTAAAATCCAGCCGCTCTCACTAGTGGAAGTTGTCGAAGTTTGATTGGCAGGTCTGTACCAAGATACCCTTGTGTTGCAGTGTCTGACAGATTGAACATTAAAATGGTATAAAATACCGACAGGTTGTTAGGTAAGACACATATGCAACAGTTAGGTATCTTTATTATAAAAACGTTTCGCCTACACATGGGCCCTTCTTCAGTCAAGTACAGAAAAGTTGATAGAAGCAGAAGATACTTGAAACGATGTAATCAGTCCATCACCCTTAAAGTTTTGAGGTGGTCAGTCCCTCAGTCTGGAGAAGAGCATTGTTTCCATGGTATGAAACAATATGGAGATGAAGTGACAGGATGGAGCTTTTATAGCGCCAAGAGGTGAGACGTAGGCCACTAGGAAGGTAAGAACTCAGATGTTGAAGGTCAGGTCCCTTCTCAAATCCAGCCGCTCTCACTAGTGGAAGTTGTCGAAGTTGATTGCAGGTCTGTACCAAGATACCCTTGTGTTGCACTGACCTGACCTTTCAACATCTGAGTTCTTACCTCTCCTAGTGGCCTACGTCTCACCTCTTGGCGCTATAAAAGCTCCATCCTGTCACTTCATCTCCATATTGTATCATACCATGGAACAATGCTCTTCTCCAGACTGAGGGACAGTAGGCTTCTTCAGTCGAATACAGAAAGTAGGCAGAAGCAGTAGAGATGTGAAGACGATGTATTGTATACCATTTTGATGTTCATCTTGTCAGACACTGCAACACGTGGCATCTTGGTACAGAAAACACCTTGGACAAGCTTTTCAAGTGAGAAGGGTTGGATCTGAGAGGGACCTGACCTCTCAGTTGCCTCTCACTACTACTACTACTACTACTACCCTGCACCTCTCCTTCCGACAGTATTTAAGTCTCCGCACTGTCGCTTGATTTTTCAGATAGTTCCTGACTATGGGAACTGAACTTCTCCAGGCCGAGGGACTGACAACCTCAAATTCTACGACTTTAAGGGTGATGGGGCTGATTACATCGTCTTCACATCTCTACTGGTCTGCTACTTTCTGTATTTTGATGAAGAAGCCTACTTTTTAGGCGAAACGTTTCGATAAGATGTCTAAATGTTGCATATGTGTCTTACCAACAACCTGCGGTATTGTATACCATTTTTGATGTTCATCTTGTCAGACACTGCAACACTGGCATTTGGTACGAAAACACCTTGGAAAGCTTTTCAAGTGAGAAGGTTGGATCTGAGAGGGACCTGACCTCTCAAGTTGCTCTCATACTACTACTACTACTACTACCTAAACTGCACCTCTCCTTCCGACAGTATTTAAGTCTCCGCACTGTCGCTTGATCTTCAGATAGTTCCTGACTATGGAACTGAACTTCTCCCAGGCCGAGGGACTGACAACCTCAAATTCTAAAGACTTTAAGGTGGATGGACTGTTACATCGTCTTCACATCTCTACTGCTTCTGCCTACTTTTTTGTATCGACTGAAGAAGCCTACTGTGTAGGCGAAAAAGTTTCGGAATAAAGATGTCTAAATGTTGCATATGTGTCTTACCTAACAACCTGTCGGTATTGTATAAACCATTTGATGTTTATCTTGTCAGACAAATGCAACACGTGGCATCTTGGTACAGAAAACACCTTGGACAAGCTTTTTCAAGTGAGAAGGGGTTTGGATCTGAGAGGGACCTGACCTCTCAGTTGCCTCCACTACTACTAACCACTACTTTCCCGCCCTCTCCTTCCACAATATTTAAGTTCCCCCCTGTCGCTTTATCTTCAATATTCCTGACTTGGAAAATGAACTTCTCCAGGCCGAGGGACTGACAACCTCAAATTCTACGACTTTAAGGGTGATGGACTGATTACATCGTCTTCACATCTCTACTGCTTCTGCCTACTTTCTGTATTCGACTGAAGAAGCCTACTGTGTAGGCGAAACGTTTCGGAATAAAGATGTCTAAATGTTGCATATGTGTCTTACCTAACAACCTGTCGGTATTGTATACCATTTTGATGTTCATTTTCTGTTCTTGACTGAAGAAGCCTACTGTGTAGGCGAAACGTTTCATAATAAAGATACCTAACTGTTGCATATGTGTCTTACCTAACAACCTGTCGGTATTTTATACCATTTTAATGTTCAATCTGTCAGACACTGCAACACAAGGGTATCTTGGTACAGACCTGCAATCAACTTCAACAACTTCCACTAGTGAGAGCGGCTGGATTTGAGAAGGACCTGACCTTTCAACATCTGAGTTCTTACCTCTCCTAGTGGCCTACGTCTCACCTCTTGGCGCTATAAAAGCTCCATCCTGTCACTTCATCTCCATATTGTTTCATACCATGGAACAATGCTCTTCTCCAGACTGAGGGACTGATCACCTCAAAACTTTAAGGGTGATGGACTGATTACATCGTCTTCAAGTATTTTCTGCTTCTATCAACTTTTCTGTACTTGACTGAAGAAGCCTACTGTGTAGGCGAAACGTTTCATAATAAAGATACCTAACTGTTGCATATGTGTCTTACCTAACAACCTGTCGGTATTTTATACCATTTTAATATACTGAAGAAGCCTACTGTGTAGGCGAAACGTTTCATAATAAAGATACCTACTGTTGCATATGTGTCTTACCTAACAACCTGTCGGTATTTTATACCATTTTAATGTTCAATATGAAGTTGAAAGGACAGAATGGAGCCTTACATAGTGCCAGGAGGTGAGACGTAGGTCGCTTTGGGAGGTCAGGTCCCTCTCAAATCCAGCCGTTCTCACTAGTAGAGGTTATCGAAGTTAATTTCAGGTCTGTACCTGGCACTATATAAGGCTCCATTCTGTCCTTTCAACTTCATATTGTTTCAGACTTCGGAACAATGCTCTTCTCCAGACTGAGGGACTGACCACCTCAAATCTTTAAGGGTGATGGACTGATTACATCGTCTTCAAGTATCTTCTGCTTCTATCAACTTTTCTGTACTCGACTGAAGAAGCCTACTGTGTAGGCGAAACGTTTCAAAATAAAGATACCTAACTGTTGCATATGTGTCTTACCTAACAACCTGTTGGTATATTATACCATTTTAATGTTCATGTTCTCTAATGAGTCTATATCCATCCTGTAGTAAGGGGACCAAAACTGAGCAGCATAATCTAAATGAGGCCTCACTAGTGATGTAAAGAGCTGTAAAATAACTTTTGGACTTCTGTTACTTATACTTCTTGAGATAAATCCAAGTAATCTGTTGGCCTTGTTGCGCACACTGAGGCACTGCTGTCTTGTGCAAGAAAGGTATAAAATACCGACAATATGAAAGTTAAGACACATGTGCAACATCTGGATATCTTTATTGTAGTAGACGTTTCGCCATCCAGTGGCTTTATCAATACAGATTCTAGGACATAAAGGAAGACAGAAAACTAAAAAACAAAGAGAGTTAT
>NC_069430.1:13082086-13138087 GCF_026875155.1 Cherax quadricarinatus | reverse complement strand
ACCCCAAAAGTAGGCTTTTTCAGTCGAATACAGAAAGTGGCAAAGCAGTAGAGATGTAAAGACGATGAATCACCATCCCCTTAAGTCGTAGAATTTGAGGTTGTCAGTCCCTCGCCTGGAAAGTTCAGTTCCCATATCGGGAACTTCTGAAGATCAAGCGACAGTGCGGAGACTTAAATATTGTCGGAAGGAAGGTCAGGGTATAGTAGTAGTAGTAGTAGTGAGGGCAACTGAGGGGTCGGGTCCCTCCAGATCCAACCCTTCTCAGAAAAGCTTGTCCAAGGTGTTTTCTGTCCCAAAGATCCCACGTTTGCAGTGTCTGACAAGATGAACACAAAAGGGTTTTAAAATCGAAGGTTGTTAGGAAACACTATGCAACATTTAGCTCTTTTCCGAAACTTTTTCCCCTACACGAGGTTTCTTCATCGAATACGAAAGTAGGCAAAAAGCATAGAGTTTTGTGAAGACGAGTAATCAGTCCATCACCCTTAAAGTCGTAGAATTTGAGGTTGTCAGTCCCTGGGCCTGGAAAATTTCTTTCCATAGCAGGAACTATCTAAAATCAAGCGACGGCGGAGACTTAAATCTGTCGGAAGGAGAGGTGCAGTTTAAGATTTATAGTAGTAGTAGTGGAGGCAACTGAGAGGTCAGGCCCCTCTCAGATCCAACCCTTCTCACTTAAAAAGCTTGCCCAAAGGTGTTTTCGTCCAAGATGCCACGTGTTGCCAGTGTTGACAAATGAACATCAAAAATGGTATAAAATACCGACGGGTTGTTAGGTAAGAAATATGCACTTTTAGACATCTTTATCCAAAAACGTTTCCCCTAAAGTAGGCTTCTTCAGTCGAATACGAAAGGGGGCAGAAGGTAGAGATTAAAGCGATGTAATCAGCCCATCCCCCTTAAAGTTTTTGAATTTGAGGTGTCGCCCCTCGGCCTGGAGAAGTTCTTTCCCTAGGCGGGAAAATATCTAAGATAAAGCGACAGTGCGGGTTTAAAATACGTCGGAAGGAGGGGTGCAGGGTAGTAGTAGTAGTTAGTAGTGAGGGAACTGAGAGGTCAGGCCCCCTCTCAGACCCAACCCTTCTCACTTAAAAACTTGCCCAAAGGGGTTTTTTCTGTCCAAGATGCACTTGTTGCAGTGTTGACAAGATAAAACATCAAATGGTATACAATACATCGTCTTCACATCTCTATGCTTCTGCAAATTTCTGTATTCGACTGAAGAAGCTCTGTCCCTCAGTCGGGAGAAGGCATTGTTCCAGGGTATGATAAAATAGGGAGATAAAAATTGCAGGGGGAGCTTTTATAGCGCCAAGAGGGGGAAGTAGGCCACTAGGAGAGGTAAGAACTCAGTGTTAAAAGGGTCAGGTCATTGCAACAAAAGGGGTATCTTGGTACAGACTGCAATCAACTTCGAAAAACTTCCATGTGAGAGCGGTGGATTTGAGAAGGCCTGACCTTTCAACATCTGAGTTCTTATTTCCCCTGGGGCCCTACGTCTCACCTCTTGGCGTATAAAAGCTCCATCCTGTCACTTCATTCCATATTGTTTTTACCATGGAACAATGCTTTCTCCAGACTGAGGGACGACCCCTCAAATTTTAAAGGGTGATGGACGATTACATCGTCTTAAAGTATCTTTTGCTTTTCATCAACTTTTCTGTTTGATGAAGAACCCTCGTGTAGGCGAAACGTTTCATAATAAAGATAAAAATTTTGCAATGTGTCTTACCTAAAAACCTGTGGGTATTTTATCCATTTTTAATGTTCAAACTGTCAGACACTGCAAAAAAAAACCCCCGGGTATCTTGGTACGACCTGCAATAACTTTGACAACTTCCCCTAGTGAGAGCGGTGGATTTGAGAAGGACCTGACCTTTCAACATCTGAGTTTTTACCTTCCCCAGTGGCCTAGTCTCACCTCTTGGCGCTATAAAAGCTCCATCCTGTCACTTTTATCTCCATATTGTTTCACCATGGAACAATGCTCTTCTCCAGACTGAGGGATGACCACCCCAAAAATTTAAAGGGGGAGGCTGATTACATGTCTTTAAAATCTTCGCTTTTTATCAAAATTTTCTGTACTTGATGAAGAAACCTACTGTGTAGGCGAAAAGTTTCTAATAAAGATACCCAACTGTTGCATATGTGTTTACCTAAAAGGCTTTTTCAGTCAGTACAGAAAAAATTGAAGAACAGAAGATACTTGAAGACGAAATCAGTCCATACCCTTAAAGTTTTGAGGTGGTCAGTCTCTCGTCTGGAGAAGAGCTTGTTCCTTTATGAAACAAATTGTTTCATACCCCTTAAAATTTTGAGGTGGTCAGTCCCCCGTCTGGAGAAAGGGATTGTTCATAGTATGAAACAATTTGTTTATCTATGGAACAATGCCTTTCCGACGAGGGACTGACCACCCCAAAAAAATTTAAAGGGGGATGACTGAACATCTCTTCAAGTTTCTGCTTCTATCAACTTTTCTGTACTTTACTGAAGAAAACCTACTGTGTGGCGAAACGTTTTAAAATAAAGATACCTAACTGTTGCATATGTGATGAATGGTTTTGAAAACCGACAAGTTGAAAAATTGAGACACTTATGCAACACATGGGAATCTTTACTGAAGAAACGTTTCCCCACACAGTGGCTTCATCAGTCCAATACAAAGTAGAAATGGGTAAGGACTGATGAAGCCACTGTGTGGCGAAACCGTTTTCTTCAATAAAGATTCCCATGTGTCGCATAAGTGTCTCAATTGTTGCATATGTGTCTTACCTAACATTAGAGAACATACAGAGAAGAATGACTAAAATGATTTACTGTGTAAGGAACCTCCCGTATGAA
Source organism: Cherax quadricarinatus (assembly GCF_026875155.1). Classification (NCBI taxonomy): domain Eukaryota; kingdom Metazoa; phylum Arthropoda; class Malacostraca; order Decapoda; family Parastacidae; genus Cherax; species Cherax quadricarinatus. The sequence goes on along the minus strand of NC_069430.1, from coordinate 13,135,243 downwards.
GATAGACTTAAAGCCTTAAATCTCCACTCTCTGGAGAGGCGTAGAATGAGGGGTGATATCATTGAAGTGAACATTAAAATGGTATAAAATACCGACAGATTGTTAGGTAAGACACATATGCAACAATTAGGTATCTTTATTTTGAAACGTTTCGCCTACACAGTAGGCTTCTTCAGTCGAGTACAGAAAAGTTGATAGAAGCAGAAGATACTTGAAGACGATGTAATCAGTCCATCACCCTTAAAGTTTTGAGGTGGTCAGTCCCTCAGTGCTCTTCTCCAGACTGAGGGACTGACCACCTCAAAACTTTAAGGGTGATGGACTGATTACATCGTTTCAAGTATCTTCTGCTTCTATCAACTTTCTGTACTCGACTGAAGAAGCCTACTGTGTAGGCGAAACGTTTCAAAATAAAGATACCTAACTGTTGCATATGTGTCTTACCTAACATATCATTAAAAGTGTATAAGTGGATGACGGGCATAAACAAGGGAGACATTAATAAAGTTACTGAGGGTTGTCGAACCAGGTAAGAACCAGGAATAATGGATTTAGTTGGATAAATTTAGATTTAGAAAGGACATAGGTAAGTACTGGTTTTCTAACAGAGTTGTAGATGCGTGGAACAGTCTTCCCAGTGGGGTGATAGAGGTTAGGACCTTGGGTAGCTTTAAGAAGAGACTGGACAAAAAATATAGTGGGAGGGGCTGGGTTTGTTTGGGTGTCAAGGGGTACGGGAGTTATTTCTTGAGTAGCTTTGGGTAGATGTCGTTTTGATAAGGACCGCCTCGTATGGGCCAGTAGGCCTTCTGCAGTGTTCCTACATTCTTATGTTCTTATGTTCTTATGCTAAACACCAACTAAATTCAAAGCAACTCCCCCAAATACTTTATTATCTCTTAACTATTAAGCCATTATTAAAAACTTATAAACGTATGTTTTATCACTAATTGTACTACCTCATGTTAATAATAGAGTGAAATATAAATACTTTATATTCTACCACTTGACAAGTACTTTAAATTTCGTTCTTATAAAATGTAGATTGCATAAAAATTGTTCTTCCTCATGTTAACAATAGAGTGAATATTGGGGTCTTTATATTCTAAGCACTCTTCACCTGTCTAGACTTATGTAGTCTATAAGTATTAGGCTAAGTCCCGCCCGAAGGTCTCTTCACGAAAATTCAAATTTTAATAACAAAAACATACAATGGGACCAAGTAAACCATGTCCTAAATGAAAAAAGCGGGGAATTTTTACTAAACAACACGGACCCGAATTTTTCCCCCTTGAAAAAATTAATTCTGTTTCTTGAGATCGCTCAAGACACTTTTCCATAAGAAAAAGAAAGAGAAGTGTAAACTAAAAAGAGAGAGACTTCCCATAAGAGAGGCAAAGGTAAAGAGTGGTACGTGACTTAGTCAGTGGTGAGTGTACTTAGCACAGTGGTGACGTGTCTTAGCTCAGGTGCGTGACTTAGCCGGGGTGACGTGTACTAGTCTGTGAAGCCCCTTTTTGTGTGCTCTTGTGAATCTGAAAAGGGATGCCTTTTTTGAGCACTTTACCAGCAGCTGAAGAGGACTCAAGTTGCTAAGATGGGATACGGGATTAACGGAGGAGAACAAGGGATTCTAGAAATCTTCTGTTTGAGTCCCAGGTTAAGGGGGGATTGGCAGTGGCCGGGCAACAGGGAACCCAAGTGAAGATAAAAAAGGGTTGGAGAGGCAGAAAAAAACGAGAAACCAAAAGGGACTACAGTGGAAACTTCCAACTTTTCTGGGTGCTACCTACGAATGTGAGTGTTCTACGGGAATGCCACAACGAGCCCCCAAGGGAACATTGGCAGACGTGAGTAAGACACCCCTAGAAACCCCAACGAAGACCATCGAAAAACGTCTTGACGAATTTACAATGGTAAAACCCCCCCCTGGCGAATGTGAGTCGACTACTGGGAGCTCACGAGGACGACCCCAAAGGGAAAAGTAAAAACTTTGTTGTTGTTGGGGATACCCAGTTTGGGGTACATGGATGGGGGCTTCTTTTTGAAGGATAGGAGTGGGGGCAGGGGGTGTTTTTCCTGGGGCTGGGATGAATATTTTGTTGCCGTCTGGAACATCAAAAGGGTAAGGGGGAGAAATCCTTTATCTGCTCAGTGCGGGAGGCAACATTTTGGAGACGTGGATGAGGACCTGATTAGAATTATAGGCAAAATAGAGTAATTGGGGGAAGGGTGGGAAAACCTGTCAATGTGGCTTTTTGCCAAGGAGGGGGTTTGGAAAAATGATGGTTGCCCAGAGAAATTGGGTAATTGCTGGTGGAAAAGTACGAAAGGAAAAAATGCAGTAACATTCATTGAAACGGGGCCCTCTTCTTGGCAGAAAGACATGTACCCAGGGATGGGGTTCATTTATCTAGGTGGGAGTGGGAGCACGGGGAAAACGCAGGGGGGGGAGTTTAGGTTTTTTAAACTGGGAATAGTTAGTGTAGGGGTTTTTGGCAGGAAAACTGTGAAGTACAGGGAGAAACATGGTACTGGGGGAAACTAGAAATGGGCAAAAATGAGGGGGATATTGGAAAGCCGTGGCACTAATTGAAAAGGGGACAAAAAAGTTTGTGGAATAACAGAAAGGAGCAGGAATGATAAAGAGAAAGAAGGGTCCTTAAGTAATATTACAAAAATTATCGCAGTGGGGAAATAAGGGAGGTTGGATATTGCTAGTGCAGGTAACATAGATTATTTGCCATTTCTGAGCGTGGTTTTAATTTAAAAGTGGGACATGCCTGCAGAATGTCCATTTAGGTTTTAAAATTTTTCCAAGTAGATAGAATATCGGGGAAGGGGGTGGGGTGGCATTTTTAAGTCCGAGATCGTTGAACTGTTGCATAAAAAAGGGTATAAGTCGAAGTAAAATACAGAGTCTGTTTTGGGTAAATTTCAGAGGGGGATGAAAAAATTTAAATTTTTGGGGTGAATATCGTCCCCCCAATTTTTGATGGGGGCCAAAGGGGGACTATATGGGAGGAAAATTGTTAGGGCCACAAGGCCGATAATGTAGTAATTTGGGGATTTAATTTAGTCATATTGATTGGAAATTTCTTGACTGGGAAATTAAAACATACGATTTCTTAGAAATAGTTCGGATTGTTTTTTGAAGCATTTGTACAGAAAACCACAAGGGGAAATAACCGCTTTTACTTAGTTCTGGGAAACAAGAATCCCCCGTTAATAATTTGAAGTTTTTAGAGGAAAAGGGTCTGCGACCACAAAAACAATTACATTTTGAATTGAATGGAAGATGATGTAGGGAAAAACCCGTAACAGTCCAGATTTTGCAAAGCAATTACGAGGGGGTTAGGAACACTTATCATCTGTTGACTGGGGTAACGAAGAGAGCTTCAATATGACAGTTTTTTGAACACAAACTTTTTCTCAAAAAACGTTTATCCCTTTTAAGGAAATTAGATTTAATAGAAATGCCCGGTGAAATGGTGAAATAATAGGCTGAAAAATTTTTAGGCGTATCAAAAGAGGGGAGGGTCACCTTATAATCAGTATTTGACTTAGAGGGCATTTAAAAAGGGAAAGAAAAACTAAAAGGGACTAGAAATTAAAGTTGCTAGGGATTCTAAAACTAAAACCCAAAATTTTTTTTCCAAATTATAGAAACAAAAATCAGAGAAAGATGGTCCCTTAAAAATAACTATGGGGATCTTACTGACAAAGAGAATGAAATGTGCCGATTTTAAAAAATTATTTTTTCTCGGTTTTTCCAGGAAAAACACTAATAATATTTCCCGGGAATTAATTTTTATGTGGGCCCAAAAAAGATAAATTTTTAACACACAGCACTAGTAATGGTTGTGAAAAGATAGACCCACTGAAGCAAAATAAAGTCACCGGGCTGTGGGTTTTTTTTAAGGGTTCAAAGGAAAAGCAAAATGGAAGTCTGGGAACCATTAACTAATTTTTTAATTTATCTCTTCAAACAGGGGATAGGTTGATTGTGGAAACTGGCTAATTAATTCCTATTTTTAAAACAGGGGAAAAGTCGTTACCGCAAATTACCCCCCAAAAAGCCCGACCTAGTTTAGGCAAATTTTTAGAGTCAATTATAGCTGAGATTTAAAAAAAGCCTCTCGATAAGATCTTGATTAATGATCCAGATGGATTTACGGAGGCCGGTCTTGTTAACAATTTTTTAAAATTTTTCAGTAAGCTTTGAGGCTGTTGCCACGATAAGGAATTTGATATTGTTTACTTGGATTTTTGTAAGGTTTGATAGGTTCCGCACCGGCGTTGAAGAAAGTGGGCCATGGCATTGGGGGGGGGGGGGTGCTCTCGGGATCGAATCATGGCTCACAGGGAAAAGCAGAGAGTGTCCATAAAGGGGTTAAATCCGAGTGGGGATCGGTAACAAGTGGCGTTCCACAGGGATCAGTCTTGGGCCGTTGTTGTTTATAATATATATCAATGATCTTGATGAAGGAATTACTAGTGATATGAGCAAATTCGCCGATGACACGAAGATAGGTAGGATAATTGATTCAAACGTAGATGTTAGGGAACTTCAGGAGGATTTAGACAAACTCTACTCTTGGTCAGAAAGTGGCAGATGCAGTTCAATGTAGATAAATGCAAGGTTCTGAAGCTCGGGAGTGTCCATAACCCTAGCACTTACAAGTTAAATAATGTAGAACTTAGCCATACAGATTGTGAAAAGGACTTGGGGGTTATGGTAAGCAGCAACCTTAAACCAAGACAGCAATGCCTAAGCGTACGTAATAAGGCAAATAAATTACTGGGATTTATATCAAGAGTGTAAGCAAACAGAAGTCAGAGGTCATACTGCAGCTTTATACATCATTAGTAAGGAGTCACCTAGATTATGCAGCTCAGTTCTGGTCTCCATACTACAGAATGGACATAAATTCCTTAGAAAACATTCAGCGTAGGATGACTAAATTAATACATAGCATTAGAAATCTTCCTTATGAAGAAAGATTGAAGACTCTCAAGTTACATTCACTTGTTAGACGAAGAATGAGGGGAGACCTGATCGAGGTGTATAAGGGAAGATAGGTATTAATAAAGGGGATATTAACAAGGTCTTGAGGATATCTCTCCAAGAGAGAACCCGCAGTAATGGATTTAAGTTGGATAAGTTTAGATTCGAAAGGACATAGGAAAGTATTGGTTTGGAAATAGGGTAGTTGATGAGTGGAACAGTCTACCTAGTTGGGTTATTGAGGCTAGGACTTTGGGTAGTTTCAAATTTAGGTTGGATAAGTACATGAGTGGGAGGGGTTGGATTTGAGTGGGACTTGCACATCAGAGCTTATTTCTTGGGTAGCATTGAAAATTGGGTTGGTCAAATGTTTGTCAGTGGGATGAATTGTAAAGGACCTGCCTAGTATGGGCCAACAGGCCTTCTGCAGTGTTCCTCCTTTCTATTGTTCTTATTAAAATGATATGAAATACCGACAGATTGTTAGGTAAGACACATATGCAACAGTTAGGTATCTTTATTTCGAAACGTTGGTTGCTTTGGGAGGGCAGGTCCTTCTCAAACCCAGCCGTTCTCACTAGTAGAGGTTGCCTTCGACAACCTCTACTAGTGAGAACGGCTGGGTTTGAGAAGGACCTGCCCTCCCAAAGCAACCTACGTCTCACCTCCTGGCACTATATAAAGTCCCCATGGCAATATAAACACAAATGCAGTATAATGTGATCCTTTATTGACTACGTTTCGCCCACACAGTGGGCTTTTTCAAGTCACAAACAGTTCTGAATGAACATTAAAATGGTATAAAAATACCGACAGGTTGTTAGGTAAGACACATATGCAACAGTAGGTATCTTTATTATGAAACGTTTCGCCTACACAGTAGGCTTCTTCAGTCAAGTACAGAAAAGTTGATAGAAGCAGAAGATACTTGAAGACGATGTAATCAGTCCATCACCCTTAAAGTTTTGAGGTGGTCAGTCCCTCAGTCTGGAGAAGAGCATTGTTCCATATTGTTTCATACTATGGAACAATGCTCTTCTCCAGACTGAGGGACTGACCACCTCAAAACTTTAAGGGTGATGGACTGATTACATCGTCTTCAAGTTTCTTCTGCTTCTATCAACTTTTCTGTACTCGACTGAAGAAGCCTACTGTGTAGGCGAAACGTTTCGAAATAAAGATACCTAACTGTTGCATATGTGTCTTACCTAACAGTCACAGAGTTGCTGAGTGGGGTCAATATATCTGAAATACGAAGGGAGGCACTAGTCAATGAAATTGCAAATATCGAACTTAGGCTGAAGGAACCTTATAGGAGACAAGAATCACAGGAAGAACTAAAAGCCATAAAGGAAACTGAAAAAAAGTACTTCTTCTCTTATGCCAAATCTAAGGAAAAAACAACATTCAGTACTGGGCCGCTGCTTAGGCGGGATGGGACATACACAGATGATAGCCAAGAAATGAGTGAGATACTAAAGTCCCAATATGACTCAGTGTTCAGCGAGCCACTGCCCAGACTAAGGGTCGACAATCCGAATGAATTCTTTATGAACGAAACCCAAAATTTGGTCATCCCAAAAATCTCGGATATTATTCTAACTCCACAAGACTTTGAAGAGGCAATTAATGACATGCACATGCACTCTGCCCCAGGCCCAGACTCACGGATCTCCATGTTCATCAAAAATTGCAAGAAGCCCCTATCGCGTGCCTTCAGGATTTCATGGAGAGGGAGCATGGACAGAGGGGTCATCCTACACACACCAAAAAAACAGACATAGCCCCACCCCACAAAGGTGGCAGTAAAGCAATTGCAAAGAACTACAGACCGATAGCACTAGCATGCCATATCATAAAAATCTTTGAGAGTTTCTAAGAAGCAAGATAGCAAACCAACTAGATACCCATCAATTACACAACCCAGGGTAACACGGGTTTAGAACAGGTCCCTCCTGCCTGTCCCAACTGCTGGACCACTATGACAAGGTCCTGAATACTGTTGATGATAAACAAAATACAGATGTAGTATACACAGGCATTGCAAAAGCTTTCGACAAGTGTAACCATGGTGTAATAGCACACAAAATGCGGGATAAAGGAATAACGGGAAAAGTTGGTAGATGTACCTACAATTTCCTGACAAATAGAACACAAAGAGTGATAGTAAACAGAGTAAAGTCCCAGGCAGCCACGGTAAAAAGCTCTGTTTCACAAGGCACAGCACTCTCTCCCATTCTATTCCTCATCCTCATTTCTGACATAGAGATGTAAGCCATAACTCTGTGTCTTCCTTTGCAGTTGACACCCGGATTACCATGGCAGTGACCTCCATCGAAGACACTGCTAGATTCCAAGCAGACATCAACCAAATCTTCGAATGGGCCACTCAAAACAATATGAAGTTCAACGAGGAGAAATTTCGACTACTCAGATATGGGTAACTTGAAGAGATTAAAAATGTGTCAGGGTATACCACAAATTCTAACCATACAATAGAGCGGAAAAGTAATGTGAAGGACCTGGTAGTGATAATGTCAGAGGATCTTACCTTCAAAGACCACAATAATGTATCTACCTCATCCGCTAGGAAAATGATAAGATGGATAATGAGAACCTTCAAAACTAGGGACGTCAAGCCCATCATGATTCTCTTCAAATCGCTGTGCTCTCTAGTTTGGAATACTGTTGTACACTAACGGCCTCCTTCAAGGCTGACGACATTGCAGACCTGGAGAGTGTACAAAGAACTTTCACGGCACACATAAGTACAATAAGGCACCTAAACTACTGGGAACGGTTGAAGGTCCTTAATCTGTATTCCCTCGAACGCAGTCGAGAGAGATACATGATAATATACACTTGGAAGGTCCAGGAGGGATTGTTACCAACCTGCACACGAAAATCACTCCACATGAAAGCAAAAGAGTCGGCAGGAGATGCAACATTACCCCGATGAAAAGGAAGGGCGCCACGAGTACATTGATAAACAACACAATAAGTGTCCGGGGCCCAAGACTGTTCAATTGCCTCCCAGCATACATAAGGGGGATTACCCATAGGACCCTGGCTGTCTTCAAGGAGGCACTGGACAGGCAGACGATGTAACATTCCCCCAATGAAAAGCAGTGGCGCCACTAGGAAGATAATAGACAACACAGTAAGTGTCAGGGGCCCAAGACTGCTCAACTGCCTCCCAGCATAAATAAGGAGGATTACCAATAGACCCCTACCCTCCACCCGGAGGGCCCAAGAAAGAAGACAGAAGAAGATGAACGACACCCCCAACCCGGGGGCCACCGCCGGGCCGCCATCTGGAGAAGACCCGGGCCGGAAGTACCGGCAAATCCCTAATGAATGAATGAATAGACCCCTGGCTGTCCTCAAGAAGGCGCTGGACAGGCACCTAAAGTCAGTACCTGACCAGCCGGGATATGGTTCGTACGTCGGTTTACGTGTGGCCAGCAGTAACAGCCTGGTTGATCAGACCCTGATCCACTATGAGGCCTGATCACAGACCGGGCCGCTGGGGCGTTGACCCCCAAAACCCTCTCCAGGTAAACTCTAGGGGGGGGGGGTTGTCTAGCAGTGGTGGGGGGTTGTCTAGCAGTGGTGGGGGGTTGTCTAGCAGTGGTGGGGGGTTGTCTAGCAGTGGTGGGGGGTTGTCTAGCAGTGGTGGGGGTTGTCTAGCAGTGGTGGGGGGTTGTTCTAGCAGTGGTGGGGGTTGTCTAGCAGTGGTGGGGGTTGTCTAGCAGTGAGGGGGGTTGTCTAGTAGTGGTGGGGGGTTGTCTAGCAGTGGTGGGGGTTGTCTAGCAGTGGTGGGGGTTGTCTAGCAGTGGGGGGGTTCTCTAGCAGTGGTGGGGGTTGTCTAGCAGTGGTGGGGGGTTGTCTAGCAGTGAGGGGGGTTGTCTAGCAGTGGTGGGGGTTGTCTAGCAGTGGTGGGGGTTGTCTAGCAGTGGTGGGGGTTGTCTAGCAGTGGTGGGGGTTGTCTAGCAGTGGTGGGGGTTGTCTAGCAGTGAGGGGGGTTGTCTAGTAGTGGTGGGGGGTTGTCTAGCAGTGGTGGGGGGTTGTCTAGCAGTGGTGGGGGTTGTCTAGCAGTGGTGGGGGTTGTCTAGCAGTGAGGGGGGTTGTCTAGCAGTGGTGGGGGGTTGTCTAGCAGTGAGGGGGGTTGTCTAGCAGTGGTGGGGGTTGTCTAGCAGTGGTGGGGGTTGTCTAGCAGTGGTGGAGGGTTGTCTAGCAGTGGTGGGGGTTGTCTAGCAGTGGTGGGGGTTGTCTAGCAGTGGTGGGGGTTGTCTAGCAGTGAGGGGGTTGTCTAGCAGTGGTGGGGGGTTGTCTAGCAGTGAGGGGGGTTGTCTAGCAGTGGTGGGGGTTGTCTAGCAGTGGTGGGGGTTGTCTAGCAGTGGTGGAGGGTTGTCTAGCAGTGGTGGGGGTTGTCTAGCAGTGGTGGGGGTTGTCTAGCAGTGAGGGGGGTTGTCTAGCAGTGGTGGGGGGTTGTCTAGCAGTGGTGGGGGGTTTGTCTAGCAGCGGTGGGGGTTGTCTAGCAGTGGTGGGGGTTGTCTAGCAGTGAGGGGGGTTGTCTAGCAGTGGTGGGGGTTGTCTAGCAGTGGTGGGGGTTTGTCTAGCAGTGGTGGGGGTTGTCTAGCAGTGGTGGGGGTTGTCTAGCAGTGGTGGGGGTTGTCTAGCAGTGGTGGGGGTTTGTCTGCATTGAGGGGGGGTTGTCTAGCATTGAGGGGGGTTGTCTAGCAGTGGTGGGGGTTGTCTAGCAGTGGTGGGGGTTGTCTAGCAGTGGTGGTGGGTTGTCTAGCAGTGGTGGGGGTTGTCTAGCAGTGGTGGGGGTTGTCTAGCAGTGGTGGGGGTTGTCTAGCAGTGGTGGGGGTTGTCTAGCAGTGGTGGGGGTTGTCTAGCAGTGGTGGGGGTTGTCTAGCAGTGGTGGGGGTTGTCTAGCAGTGGTGGGGGTTGTCTAGCAGTGGTGGGGGTTGTCTAGCAGGTGGGGGTTGTCTAGCAGTGAGGGGGGTTGTCTAGCAGTGGTGGGGGGTTGTCTAGCAGTGGTGGGGGTTGTCTAGCAGTGGTGGGGGTTGTCTAGCAGTGGTGGGGGTTGTCTAGCATTGAGGGGGGTTGTCTAGCATTGAGGGGGGTTGTCTAGCAGTGGTGGGGGTTGTCTAGCAGTGGTGGGGGTTGTCTAGCAGTGGTGGGGGTTGTCTAGCAGTGGTGGGGGTTGTCTAGCAGTGGTGGGGGTTGTCTAGCAGTGGTGGGGGGTTGTCTAGCAGTGGTGGGGGTTGTCTAGCAGTGGTGGGGGTTTTTCTAGCAGTGGTGGGGGTTGTCTAGCAGTGGTGGGGGTTGTCTAGCAGTGGTGGGGGTTGTCTAGCAGTGGTGGGGGTTGTCTAGCAGTGAGGGGGGTTGTCTAGCAGTGGTGGGGTTGTCTAGTAGTGGTGGGGGTTGTCTAGCAGTGGTGGGGGTTTGTCTAGCAGTGGTGGGGGTTTTTCTAGCAGTGGTGGGGGTTGTCTAGCAGTGGTGGGGGGTTGTCTAGCAGTGGTGGGGGGTTGTCTAGCAGTGGTGGGGGGTTGTCTAGCAGTGGTGGGGGTTGTCTAGCAGTGGTGGGGGTTGTCTAGCAGTGGTGGGGGTTGTCTAGCAGTGGTGGGGGTTGTCTAGCAGTGGTGGGGGTTGTCTAGCAGTGGTGGGGGGTTGTCTAGCAGTGGTGGGGGTTGTCTAGCAGTGGTGGGGGTTGTCTTAGCAGTGGTGGGGGGTTGTCTAGCAGTGGTGGGGGGTTGTCTAGCAGTGGTGGGGGTTGTCTAGCAGTGGTGGGGGTTGTCTAGCAGTGGTGGGGGTTGTCTAGCAGTGGTGGGGGTTGTCTAGCAGTGGTGGGGGTTTGTCTAGCATTGAGGGGGGGTTGTCTAGCAGTGGTGGGGGGTTGTCTAGCAGTGGTGGGGGTTGTCTAGCAGTGGTGGGGGTTGTCTAGCAGTGGTGGGGGTTGTCTAGCAGTGGTGGGGGTTGTCTAGCAGTGGTGGGGGTTGTCTAGCAGTGGTGGGGGTTGTTGCTAGCAGTGGTGGGGGGTTGTCTAGCAGTGGTGGGGGTTTGTCTAGCAGTGGTGGGGTTTGTCTAGCAGTGGTGGGGGGTTGTCTAGCAGTGGGTGGGGGGTTGTCTAGCAGTGGTGGGGGGTTGTTTAACAGTGGTGGGGGTTGTCTAGCAGTGGTGGGGGTTGTCTAGCAGTGGTGGGGGTTGTCTAGCAGTGGTGGGGGTTGTCTAGCAGTGGTGGGGGTTGTCTAGCAGTGGTGGGGGTTGTCTAGCAGTGGTGGGGGTTTGTCTAGCAGTGGTGGGGGTTGTCTAGCAGTGGTGGGGGTTGTCTAGCAGTGGTGGGGGGTTGTCTAGCAGTGGTGGGGGTTGTCTAGCAGTGGTGGGGGTTGTCTAGCAGTGGTGGGGGGTTGTCTAGCAGTGGTGGGGGGTTGAATAGCAGTGGTGGGGGGTTGTTTAACAGTGGTGGGGGTTTGTCTAGCAGTGGTGGGGGTTGTCTAGCAGTGGTGGGGGTTGTCTAGCAGTGGTGGGGGTTGTCTAGCAGTGGATTGTATGATCATTCGCACTGCAGCTTTTCATTGTGTTATTATTGGCTTTAGGTGATTTGTCGTTGTGGAGTCTCAGGTAGCATAGGCGAGGCAGGAGTAGATCACTGAATAGTGTAGTAAAGTACTGCTGTTTGTGGTATACTTGGAGAGGGTTTAGGGGGCCATTGCCCCTGCGGCCCGGTATGTGACCTGGCCCTCTTGGTAGTTCAGGGCCCTGATCAACCTGGCTGTTACTTGCTGGCCACACGGTATAAACCGACGTAGAACCATATCCCGGTGGTAAGGTTACTGACTTTTGGTGCCTGTCAGCGCTTCTTGAGGACAGCCAGGGGTCATTCATTCATTTCATGAGGGATTACACTTGGATGATCGTTGTGTTGAGGTATAAAAGGAAAAAAAAGTAGGGTTGTAAGAACACTTCTGGGTACACCGGTGTCTTAGGGGGTCTTGTTGAGGAGGTTGTGTCCTTAATAGAAGGGACGTATTTGCTGTCTGTTAGTAAGGTAAGACTGATATATGCAAGTGCTTGCCTCTTATACACGTAATATTAAGCTTGTGAGTAGGATGCTGTGGTCTGCTGTAATAAAAGCTTTCTTAAGGTTGATAAGAGTCCAAGTGGGTATTCGTTTTTGTTCCATGTACTGTGTATAAGTAGGTCTAAGCATTTTTATTATTACGGTCGTTGTGCTTTTGTTTGGGCTGAAGCCAAACTGGCGGATGGTTGAGGGAAGTAATTGTGATGGTATTGGTACCAGCTTCTCCAAGATTTTGGAAGTAAAGGGCATGTAAGTCTGTTATTTTTTTTATTTTATTTAAAATCATATACATTTAATGCATAAAAATAAGTCGACATAATAACGAACGGAAAAAAAAAAAAAAAGGTTACCAAATGACAGTTTCATCCCTAAAAAAAGAAAGAAAACATTTTTACACATAATATATTACATAATACTGTTAAACTGACTCAAGATAGGAATCGTAATGACACGTTGCACAAACCATACCCCGGCGGGATTGAGATCCGCGGTCATAGAGTCTTAAAAACTCACGCCCGTTCGCGTTAGCCACTTTAACTTGTTGGATGAATATTAGTGTGGCGAGCTGGTCTAGTGGCTACTCTCGCGAGGGCTGGTGGTTTGGAGACTCTATGACGCGGGTTCAATCCCGGCCGGGGTTATGGTTTTTTTCATTGATAAATACTATAACACCACAACCGTGTATAGACAACATTCCTGGGACTTCATCGCAACCAATACTGGAGGTGACATTATAACAAGTTGGAAAAAAGCCGTGTAATTATATATATATGGTTTTGATAGAAACGTAAGCAAAACACTTTTGATATATTTATTTGATAACGTTTTCGCGCCTGGAGACCTGATCTAGTCTAACATACAGAGGGTAGGTCATGACATTATATATAGTAGGCGGAGAGTGAGGTGTGGACGCACGTGACCTGGGAATGTCCACCCTCACTTCTCGCCTGTATATATTATGCCTCTTCTACCTCTGTATGTTTGAAGTGACAGGTCTCAGGAACCGAAACGTTTCTATTAAATATATCATTGTGTTTGCTTACGTGTCTTTCAAATCACAAAGTTTTACATAAAAAAAAAATATGTGTCATTTCACGTAACACTTAAATACTTCAACATTTATATTACAGTCCACTAAGAACAGACCTAGATCCACTGTTCTCATGGACATTGGTCTACACCACGAACACAAACCCTGAGTCCCGTTGCAGGGCCGTAGTCTTACCAGACTACCACTTTCTCCCTCCACCTGTAAAATTCACACTAGGCCAGGTGTTAATTGTTTCAACATTACAGTGTACAATCCCACCTACACATCCTGTCTATAAAATTATATATGAATCCCAAAAAAGACTTTCATATGCTCATAAGAGTTCTTGATTTACCCCCGAAGTATGTTTCTTAAAAAAAATTACTAAGGACAGGATACACATATACTAGGAAAGGACTCAACATTGAAGTTAGTCCCCGACAACACTACTCTCTAAATGGGCTTTTCAAGGCACTGCTAACTACACTCACCTTAACGGATCCATAACACACTAGGATCCTACGTACAGAATGCCATGCAGTCTGGGTATATCCCATTATTCTAAAATACACTTAAGAGAAACGTAACTAAGGATCATACAGTTCATGAATTCCCCTAACCATAACAAAAAACAATAATAATTCCATGCTAATGCACCACACGCATGATTGCAGAGTCTTTGTTTTTACCCGGACTTACCTTGTCACCAGGAATCATACAAAATACCTATCCCCTACTTATACGTAAGTATAGAACCCTATATACAAAAGGGGGATTATGATGGTAACAGAATAACAGCATCTCGTACTCACGTGGCAAAACACTGTGAGTTTACAAGGTCATTAAGGTCATTTTCTCAACTGGATCCTCCACACATGGGTTCACCACCTTCCTTCAGCAGGTACTACCAATTAATGTTTTTCATGTATATGCAGGTATCATATGGTCAACATACACTCCTTAACAGATATAAGAACAGGTTTATTTCATTCATTGTAAGATATAACACACTAAATAAACATGACAATATAACAGGTTGGCAAGCACTGTATACCAGAGTTCAAATTAAACCAATCTTGATACTACTGTTTCATTTGTCTAAAAGGAACCTATACCAAACAGAATCCAACAGACCAGTAACACTAAAGAGTCTTAACCTCAGCTTCTCCACATACCGTAATGAAGACAAAACCAAAAGAATAGAAACCTGCCCACTCTGTACCCAGGGACTTCCATGATGTTGGTGATGGGGGCTCTTGATTGAGGGAATTGGACTGTGCTCCAGTTCCCCGATTTAAGGCATGATGCCTTTTCACATCCCCACCCGGGTGCTGTTATAATCCTCACGGGTTTTTCGCTTCCCCTTGATTTTAATAATAATGTACCCAGGGACTGTGTTTACAACCTATATCTGTACCTGCTGGCAGTCATGGTTTGATGCTCATCAATGCGAAGTACAACTATATGTGCCTTACTAGTACAAAAGTCATAAGCCATTCCCAGTACAATCCATAGAAAAACAATTAACTACCGGATATACTATAGACAAGTCACTCTATCCACCGTCTCATCATTCCAGCAGCAGGGCATTAAAAAACGTCACTTTCATGTCATAAACCCATTTCATAACCATACACGTATTTCACCTGTTCCTCAACGACCATCAGAAACCAAGACCATTATTCCGGGCATCTGCAACAAGGACCAGATGCCAACCCGGACAAGAGGTATGCAATACCAAACCCAGCCACTCTCCTCCTTAAGCTCTGCTCTCTCAAGATCATAGCACACAACATTCTGTATGCTGCAAATCCAGTTACCCTCATCCACTACCAATGCTAACCAGTCAACTACAGCTTCAGGATCCCTTCTCTTCTATGGAACACACCTCTGGGGAGACACCCCTTGATGCCCTACCCCGGCACAAGTGGGGTAATCGTGCCACTGTGAGGCCTCGATAGCCTCCGGAAAACTGGTTACCCACCACCCCCCATATAATGTTTGTTCCTACTCGCTGTCCTATATAAAACTCGCCACTTAACACTTTAATCCTATTGTTTTCCCCCATTCATCCCGCATTCCCCCAAGAACTTAACAAGTAATCAACTATTACTACCTGATAGCCCTTCCACCTCGCGAGTCCCCCTCCCACATCTAAACTTAAAGCCTATGGGTGATATCTGACCCCCCCCCCCAGTAAACAGGAAAAAAACCATCATCACAATCTCACCACATCCAAAGAAGTACAAAAATATACTGCTTGATAACGCAGTTTCAACTTCCCACAATGAGCCACGACGCCTCGCTTCACAAAAACATTTTCTCAGCACCTCTGTGAATGCCAAGAGGTCCCTATATGAATATCCATTTTTCTATTCCTCACCCGTGTCGGTACCGTAGTTTACTTAAATTCCGCCCATATCACCTTCCAGTCACATGTGGGATACACGGCCTCCCCCTGCAGTGTTCTGTTGATGACCTACACCCTACAACCTCTTCACCCTGAGATTTTTTAAACATTGCGAATTAAACGTTAACTAAAAACCTCAACAAAAATCTTCACACTCCACTTAATCCCCTGCCTTTCCACCATTTTGCGAAACTTCCTCCTTCAGCTCCCCACCCGAATACCCTTTTCCCCCTCTGAATGTTACCTCTGCTTAACCAAAGAGCACCTTCACCCTAGGGTCCTGTGCCACAGACTCAACCTCCTTGTACCTCGGTTCATTACCACCTCTTGGCCTAACCATCGCCCTCCCAAATCCCCTACAATACCTTAAGTCTCTTCCTCTGTATTTCCATAATATCATGTTGTCCTTAAGGGATAGATTCAGCCATCCCACTCCTTACTATGATCAGTGAATTTACCACCAACACTCGTTGATGCAAAGTTACATCCCCGGCCGGAAACTCCTAATAACCACCCAAAGCTCTATCCATTATCATTTACTGTAAATTAACCCTTATAGCCCTCCTGTACATCTGCCAAGTACAAAATCCTACCAGATGTGAGCCTTTTCATTGGCATCAACCTTACCCTCCCCCAAGCTGCCCGCCATACCCCAATTTCCCACCTCCAGTAACTGTGATTTTCTTTTATTAACCGCTACTCCCCGTAGTTAGTTCCCAAAAATCTTATTACCTTTCCACCTTACACAAAGCCTCCTCCTCTATTTATTAAAACAGTAGTATCTTCTAACATAACCCACCAAATACCCCTCACAAGCCCCTCCCCTACCCCCGTCCCCACCAGTCCCACCATCAAAAGCCCATAGAACAGACTTTGCGTGATGCAAGAGAATTTTGGAGAGCATGGCAACCCCTGCCTCAACCCTCTTCCATGCTTACAGGACTACCCAACCTACCATTTGCTGTACTCTCATCGTAGCATCAGCATACAAGGTTTTCACCCATCCCCCCCCCAAAGCCCAACCTTACCAAACTCTCACTCAAAAAATCCCTATCCACGCAATCATAGGCATTCTCCCAATCCAGACCTAGAATACCCCCCCTACTACTCTTTATGAAATCCCTGATATGCCCATGGCCTACTCTCATACTCCTCCCTGGAATTCCATACTGACCCCTATGTATCACCGACCCCAGTACCTTCTTCATCCTATTGCCCAAAATCTCCGCAAAAACGTTATAATCCGAGCACATCAGCGATATTGCTCGATAAGCATTCAAAGCTCTTTCCCCACTCTGCTTTGGCACCAACACTATGACACCAGTACTTTGCGACTTGCCCAATTTCCCACTAGTTAACACATAATTTAATACCCCTACGAAACAATGCCGTATACGCCCTCAATAAGCTCTATAAAAATCATTTGGTATACCATCTATCCCTGGTGTCTTACCAGTGCTCATCCTGAAAACCACAGCTTCCACCTCAACCTCACTTATACTACCCTCCACCCCCACCCTGTCCCGCTCACTTAAAACACAATTGATTCCCCCCTCGAAAATCCCCTCCCAGGAACCCCCCCCCTCCTCCTCCATTTCTCCCTAATCCAACAATCGGCATAATGACTCATACTATCGGTGGTGGATAGGACCTGACCCTCTGCATAACCACCCATCCCAGAGCTTGCCTCCAAATGAAATAAGGTGGTCACCATCCAACATTCTTGAAATTTACGTAATACAAACCTGGACGGCTTATCTCCCCACAATACATCCTCTAACCCTGCCCTAACCCCTACTGCATCAAACCGTTCATTATGTACTTCGGCTATCCTACCCAGGAGGCTTTCTATGTCCCCCACCCCAACCACTGCCCCCTTCATAACAGGCATGCAACTGGCCCTCCAGATAATTCTGCAACCCATAACACCATCTCCTAGCCTGCTTCTCCTACCAATCTAGCAGATTCATTGCCTTATCCCTAGCCTCCCATAAATGCATCCACAATCACTGAAAAATGGCCCATCTCCCTCCCTTAAGAAGCCTTAAGCTTAATTTCCAGTACCCAGAGTAAATACGCACCATGCCATCCCACAACAGATTCCCTATCACCGCCCTATGATCAGAAATCCTCACATCGAAAGCTCTCACCCTCCCCACACTTATCCCCTGCATAACATAGATCCTGTCCAATCTCGCCTCATAACCCCTACGGACGAATGTATGCTCCACCATATCCTCCCTCTCCACAACATCTACAACCCAACTCCCTCAACACACCCCTTTCAGGACACCAAACACACAACCTCCCACCCCTCGGTTCCACATCGCCACTCCGGATCACACAATTCCATCCCCTTCTATTACTGTTATAGAGGACAAACCTCTCAAGTGATACAGCAAATCTTCCCTTACAAAATGAACTTTTACCCTCGTATTGCTGGTTGCAGGCATGCACACACCTATGAAACATGCCCTTCTCTCAAATCCAGGGCGCCATCCAACCCTCACTACCCTCCCACCCCCCTCTTCCCAACCTGTGACTCGCATGGGGCTGGCCTCCTTCACCCCCACTGCAACTCCACCCTTTAACTGCAAAGGACTACTGACATACATCCGATATCCTTTCAACCTCAGCTCACATCCGAACCTGTGATTATGCTCCTGCAAAAAACAAATGTCGACATTAAACCTCCTTAAGAACCACACCAACCAAACTTTCTTTACCTCCGTCTTAAGACCATTCACATTAAGTGTGACACGAGAGAGAGGGGTGGGTTGATTGCATCTTCTTGGACTGCAAGAAGGCCTTTGACACAGTTCCTCACAAGAGATTAGTGCAGAAGCTAGAGGATCAGGCTCATATAACAGGAAGGGCACTGCAAAGGATCAGAGAATACCTGACAGGGAGGCAACAACGAGTCATGGTACGTAATGATGTATCACAATGGGCACCTGTGATGAGCGGGGCACAGGGGTCGGTCCTAGGACCAGTGCTATTTTTGATATATGTGAATGACATGATGGAAGGGTTAGACTCAGAAGTGTCCCTGTTTGCAGACGATATGAAGTTAAAGAGGAGAATTAAATCAGATGAGGACCGGGCAGGACTTCAAAGAGACCTGGACAGACTGGACACCTAGTCCAGCAACTGGCTTCTCGAATTTAATCCCACCAAATGCAAAGTCATGAAGATAGGGGAAGGGCAAAGAAGACCGCAGACAGAGTATAGGCTAGGTGGCCAAAGACTGCAAACCTCGCTCAAGGAGAAAGATCTTGGAGTAAGTATAACACCGAGCATGTCTCCGGAAGCACACATCAACCAGGTAACTGCTGCAGCATATGGGCACCTGGCAAACCTGAGAACAGCATTCCGATACCTTAATAAGGAATCGTTCAAGACACTGTACACCGTGTACGTCAGGCCCATTCTGGAGTATGCAGCACCTGTCTTTTTCATCAATTTTTTCCTGTCTGCCCTCCCCTCCCCTCCCTCTCCCACTGTGCGACTCAGTCACACCTCTACCACTACGCACCATCGGCTCCACCACCGCTGCCCAAGATTTCTTCCCAGGCTACTGCCCCAGAGTGAGGACCTCGTCTACCTCTGACGCCCCTGCAGTCCTTTTTCGAGAACTGCTGCTCACACACATATGGACATCAGTCGAACCTCCTGTGTACCTCCACTTCCACCTCACCCTCCAGTCCTTCCTTACTCAAGGCCTTCCCCGCTTTATGTTGTCCCTCCAGTGCTCTTTCCTCACAAAAGCGCAAGGCTCCTTCTGCACAGGACTCCGTCCCATCCAAAAAATCTTGGAGCACTTTCTCCAATAAACCATCCTGGGTCGAAGCATCCTGGGGAAGGGTTCCTCAGGCGTCGCTGTCTTCTCCCTGACGCCCCTGGGAGAGTGACACGTCTCTGCCGCCGCCTCCTCCCTTTCGACCTCCTCACTCCAGAGGTCAGTCCTCTGTCCTCCCCAAGCACCCGACTCAGGCACCAAGGTGCACGACTACTGATACACAGGTGAAGGCCCCGGAACCCGAGGAGCCTGCCGCTGAGGACGATGGGCCACCATATGCTCATAGGAGCCACACAAATGACACGTCATCCTCTGGCCTGCATAATCACTCACTTATTTACCCCTATCTCACCTATGGAATTTGTGCATGGGGCTCAACAACAATAAACCATCTCAGACCACTAATTACCCAACAAAAGGCTGCAGTCAGAATGATAACAATTTCCACTACAGACAGCACACTCCACCAATATTCAAAACTCTAAACCTACTCACAATACAAAACATCCATACTTATTACTGCACCTACTACATACATAGAACACTTAACTCTGATATAAACCCTTCCCCCCAACATCTCCTTGCCAACCTCAACAGAAAAACATGACCATAACACAAGGCACAGATCACTCTTTGATGTTCCTAGTGTCCATCTCACGCCATGCAAAAACTCAATGCACATAAAAGGCCCTAAAAATCTGGAATTCATTACCTGTGAATATGAAAGAAACCACTACCTGTTTTTAAATTCAAGTCTCTTCCCCAAAAATCACTTACTTACCCCCCAACTAAATAAATACTGAATAATTGTATCTCATAAATTGTATCTCATATAATATCTCATTATTGTATTCATAAATGTCAACCTGTGACCCAATCAAACTTTTTTACTATTTAACTTCATTACCCTAACATAATACTCCATTCTACTGATTACACAGCAACACAGTAAATGACCTTATGACCTGTCTTTGAAATACTTTTTGTACAAAATTTGTTTTCTGTTTTTTAATAATTTTTGAAACCCTGAATATACATTGCGAATTTAAATTTTAAGTAATTTAAAAACCCTGCCCTTTAATGCTCTGCTTTCAAGGGGGTTTTGGGAAATGTTCCCATTTTAAAAAATTTGTATTCCTTGTATTTCTTGTATCATTTTCCCAAATAAAAAAATTAAATAAATAAGGCACAAAAAACCTCCCGCCCTAAAAAACCGACCAAAGTAAAACAGGTTGGTATGGGCCCTTTGGGTTAAGGACTTTTTTGATGCCAGGAGCGGAGGGTTCATCGTAGCGCCATTTTAATTCCCACGAACCCCCTTAAGCAGACTGGTTTATTCCCCGGGGGGGACAATAGGTCCCGCCATTTTGGGTTTGCCCAAAGTGGAAAACTCAGACCAAGTGGCAATTTGGGGGAGTTTGGGGAAAGGGCGCCCTCTTCCCCGCGGGTTTGGACGAACGTTTGTTATTGGTCTGAAACTGTTTAGGGGTCTGTTAGGTCCCACTTTGTGTTTTAGGAAAACCCGGGGCTATTTTGATGTTCCCGGGGAAAATTTTGGGTTACTAGATTTTCCATGGTTTTGGACTACCCCCCCACACCTGGGTATGACTCCCCGCCCACCCCATGGGTATGAGGGGATTTACCCCCAAACCAAAAATGGGTATGAGTGACTACCACCCACACCTGGGTTATTTGAATGACTACCGGCACCCTTGGGTATTGAGTGATACCCCTCCCACAATGGGTACTGGTGATCCCACCCACACCATGGGTACTAAAGGGAATCCCGCCCCCCAAAACCATGGGTATTGAGTGACTAAACCTACAAAAGGGTTTACTGAGTGACTACCACCCACACAGGGTTTTATGAGTGACTACCGCCCCAAAATTTGGGTATTGGGGTGATCCCTTTCCTACCCCAAATGGGTACTGGTGAACTACCCCCAACATAAAGGGGTACGGGTTTTGATCCCACCCACACCATGGGTATTTCAGTGACTACCCACCCCACAATGGGTACTGATTGATTTCCCCAACTAAAGGGTTTACTGAGGGGATTACACCCCCCACATGGGTTTACGGAGTGAAACCCCCACTTTTGGGGTTTACGGGGTAAATTACCCCCACCCCAAATGGGTAATGAGGGGACTACCGCCCCACCAAAAGGGGGGTACGGACTACCCCCCACCCCCTTGGGTATTGAGTGATTTTCCCAAATCCCTCCCCAAAGGGGGTTACTGAGTGATTTCCCAGCCCCACATAAAAGTGTGAGTGACTACCGGCCCCCCCCAAGGGGTTTCGGACTATTACCCACACCATGGGTACTGATTTGGGACTATCCCAAAACAGGGGTTTATGAGTGACTACCGCACACACCTGGGGGGGAGGGGCCTACGCCCCCCCCAAAGGGTAGGGAAACTACCCCCCACACCATGGGTACTGGTGACAAACCACCCAAAAACTTGGGTACTGGTACTACCCCCCACACCATGGGTACTAAAGTGACTACCCCCACCCCAAATTGGTTTTTGAGAGACTCCCACCCACCCCCGGGGTTACTGACTCCCGCCCACACCATGGGAAATGAGTGATTTACCACCCCCCACCATGGGTACTGATTGACAACCACCCACCCAGGGGGTACTAAATTTACCGCCCACCCCCCCATGGGTACTGAGGGATACCACCCAAAACCATGGGTACTGAGTGTACCCCCCACACCATGGGTCCCTGGGGTTGTTTTACCCCCCACCTAGGGGCAACTGAGTGAATATACCCACCCCAATGGGTACTGAGTGACAAACCACCTTAAAACCCATGGGTGTTGAGTAAACTCCCGCCCACACAATGGGTTTGACGACGCCCCAACCCCAGGGGAACTGAGGGGACTCCCCACCCACCCCAGGGGTTACTGAAGGGGATTTCCCCCCCCTTTCCTTGGGTACTGACTCCCGGCCCACCAAAGGGGTTTTACTGGGGGATTACCCCCCCCAAAACTATGGGTTTTGGGGGGATTCCCCCACCCCAGGGGGACGGAGTGACTCCCAAAACCCCAAAAACCTTTGGTTTGAGGGGAAATTTCGCCCCAACCCAGGGGGTACTGAGGGGACTCCCACCCCAAAACCCATGGGTACTGAGTAAAAAAACCCCCCACCCCATAGGTACTGAAAAACCACCCACACCAGGGGTTACTGAGTGATACCCCCCACCCCTTTGGGTCTGAGTGACTACCACCACAAAAAAGGGTATGAGGACTATCCCCACCCAAAGGGGTTTAATGACTCCCCGCCCACACCATGGGTGCTGAGGGGACAAACCACCCCCCCCATGGGGTTTTGACTTTCCCCCCCAAAACCTTTTTGGGGTTATGACAAACCCCCCACCCCATGGGTACTGGGGGACTACCACCCAAAAGGGGTTTATGAATGACAAACCACCCACACCATGGGTTTTGAGTGACTCCCACCCACAAAAGGGGTTTCCCTGAGTAAACTACCACCCACACCTTGGGAAATGAAGGGATTTACCAACCCACCCCCATGGGTATGGGGGACTCCCTCCAACCCATGGGGTACTGTTGGGACGGCCACCCCCTTCAGGGGTTTTACTCCCAACTCCCCACCGGGGGTTTACTGAGTGATTTACCCCCCCAAAAAACCATGGGTACTGAGGGGGAACTCCCAAACCCAAAACCTAGGTTACTGGAAACTGCCCCCACACCTTTGGGTTTACTGAGTGATCCCACCCCCCAAACCTGGGTACTGAGTGACTATCCCCCCACAAAAATGGGTCTGAGTGACAAACCCCCCCCACCAGGGGTTGTGACTCCCCCACCCAAAATTGGGTTTACTGAGTAAATACCCCCACACCATGGGTACGGGGAGTGACTCCCCACCCACCCCTTTGGGTACTGAGTGACTACCAACCACACCATGGGTATGATTTAACTAAAACCCCCACCGGGGGTATTTGAGTGACTCCCCCCAACCCCATGGGTACGGGGAGTAATACCCCCCCACTTTAGGGGTTTGCTGAGTAAACAAACCCCAAAAACCATGGGTGCTGAGGGGACTACCTTCCCCCATGGGAAACTGAGCAAAAACTCCAACCACACCAGGGGAAATGAGTGACTCCCTCCCACCCTTGGGGGCTAGGGACAAACCCCCACAAAATGGGGTACTGAGGAACAAACCACCCATAAAATGGGTACTGAGGGGGTACCTCCCAGCCAAATGGGTGTTAAAGTGAGTACCACCCCCACGTTTGGGTATGAGTGACAAACCCCCCCACTTAAGGGTTTAATTTAAGTGACTCCCTTTCCCAACCAGGGGGCTGGTGACAAACCAAACCCATAAGGGGGTTACCGGGAAATTAGACTAAAACCCACCCCAGGGGGGTATAAAGGGGACTACCCCCCACCCCATGGGGTTTGAGGGGATATCCCCCCAACAAAATGGGTACTGGCGACTTTTCCCCCCACCCCAAAGGGTTTCTGACTACCCCCCCACCCTTTGGGTGTTGAGTAAACTACCACCCCCCCAAATGGGTACTGAGCCCCCTTTTTCACCCACACCAGGGGTTTATGCTACCACCCCCCACCTTGGGTACTGGGGAAATACCACTGAATGACTACCCCCCAAACCCCCTTTGGGTTTTTGGTGTGATACCACCCACCCCATGGGTGGGGGAGTGATTTACCACCCCAACAGGGGCCCATGAATGACTCCCAATCACACCAGGGGGTTACTGAGGGACTACCCCCAACCCCGGGGGGTTACTGAGGGGTTTACCATAAAAATTCTTGGGGTACTACCCCCCAAACCCTTGGGTTTACGGGATTTGTTACCCCCCCCAAAAACTTGGGTATGGGGGAAATACCTCCCACTTTCTTGGGTACTGGTGGCTACCCCCCCCCCCGGGGTATGAGGGGAATTCCTCCCCCACCCAGGGGTACTGAGTGACTGTACCCCCTTTCATGGGTACTAACAAACCAAACCCACTTTTCTTGGGCACTAACAACCACCCACGAATGGGGGTATGGTAAATACCCCCCCAACCGGGGAAATGAGTTGATCCCCCCCCAAACCCGATGGGTACTGAGTAACTTCCCCCCAACGCCATGGGTACCGAGGGGATTTATAAAAAACCCCATGGGTTTTAGTGTTTACCCTCCCGGGCCCATGGGTATTTGAGTGAAATCACCCACCCGTGGGAAATGATTTACCCAAATCCAAAAAGGCCCCCACGGGGAGGGGACTACCCCCCACACAATGGGTACTGAGTGATTTCCCCCTTTAAACCTTGGGTACTGAGGGGACTACCCCCAAAAAAAATGGGTACGGGAGTAACTACCACCCACCCCAGGGTACTGGGGACACCACCCACACAATGGGTTTTGTTTGGGACTCCACCCACATCTTTGGGGTACGGGTAGTAACTCCCATCCAAAACCATGGGTACTGGTGACTACCACCCCAAATTGGGGTACGGGTTTTGGCTACCCCACCCCAGGGTACTGAGGACAAACCCCCCCAAAACCATGGGTATGAGGGGACTCCCACCCACCCGGGGTACTGGTGAAAACCCCCACCCCGGGGGTGCTGGTGACTACCCCTTTCAGATGGGGTTGAGGGGAAAACCCCCAATAATGGGTACGAGTGATTACCTCCCACACCATGGGTACTGAGTGACTACCACCCACACCATGGGTGATGAGTGAGTACCACCCACACCATGGTTACTGAGTGACTACCACCCACACCATGGGTACTGCGTGACTACCAACCACACCATGGATACTGAGTAACTACCACCCATACCATGGGTACTGCGTGACTACCACCCACACCATGGATACTGAGTAACTACCACCCACACCATGGTTACTGAGTGACTACCACCCACACCATGGGTACTGAGTGACTACCTCTTTCACCATGGGTGCTGAGTGAGTACCACCTACACCATGGGTACTGAGTGACTACCACCCACATAAAGGGTACTGAGTGACTACCTCCCACACCATGGGTACTGAGTGACTACCACCCACATAATGGGTACTGAGTGACTACCACCCACACCATGGGTACTGAGTGACTACAACGCACACCATGGGTACTGAGTGGCTAACACCCACATAATGGGTACTGAGTGACTACCACCCACATAATGGGTACTGAGTGACTACCACCCACATAATGGGTACTGAGTAACTACCATCCACATAATGGGTACTGAGTGACTACCACCCACATAATGGGTACTGAGTGACTACCACCCACATAATGGGTACTGAGTGACTACCACCCACATAATGGGTACTAAGTAACTACCACCCACATAATGAGTACTGAGTAACTACCACACACACATAATGGGTACTGAGTGACTACCACCCACATAATGGGTACTGAGTGACTTTCTCCCACATAATGGGTACTGAGTGACTACCACCCACATAATGGGTACTGAGTGACTACCACCCACATTATGGGTACTGAGTGACTACCACCCACATAATGGGTACTGAGTGACTTACACCCACATAATGGGTACTGAGTGACTACCACCCACATAATGGCTACTGAATGACTACCACCCACATAATGGATACTGAGTGACTACCACGCACATAATGGGTACTGAGTGACTACCACCCACATAATGGGTACTGAGTGACTACCACCCACATAATGGGTACTGAGTGACTACCACCACATAATGGGTACTGAGTGACTACCACCCACATAATGGGTACTGAGTGACTACCACCCACATAATGGGTAATGAGTGACTACCACGCACATAATGGGTACTGAGTGACTACCACCACCATATGGGTACTGAGTGACTACCACCCACATAATGGGTACTGAGTGACTGCAACCCACATAATGGGTACTGAATGACTACCACCCACATTATGGGTAATGAGTGACTACCACCCACATAATGGGTACTGAGTGACTACCACCCACATAATGGGTACTGAGTGACTACCACCCACATAATGGGTACCGAGTGACTACCACCCACATAATGGGTCTCAGTAGTAGTAACCAGTTACCAGTAACCACTGTGCCAGTTGACTCACGACCAACCGTCTCTGCCTGAGTCACTGTATGTTCATATTGCGCTGACCTGGCAGTATTCAAAGACCCTCTATATGGGTACGTGGGCGGCCAGTCAGTCAGTGTTACGAGAGTGAGCAAGGAGGCAGGTCACGGCTGTAAGGGCGCAACCCACCTTATCCGTAATTATACGTACTACCAGCCTACGTGAGTATTTCTTTACCTAATCCACGTATTCGAACTCCCACATGATAAATGGTGGCACCGGTGTGGAGCGTGGATTTACGTTTTTATGAGTAATTCAAGACGTTAGAAGGCTGTTTGTGCGTAGCCGGCAGGGTCAAAGGTGAACTCTCACCCACCAGCTACTACCCTCACGCACCACCTCCAGTCTGCGAGCCTGTTGCAGCCGTTTCAAGCTTCCTGGCTTAGTTCGTGTGCTAATTGCTTCAATCTCCGAGGGGTTGACCCGGATTTTGCAATTAAGCCAGTCAGTAAGCCCGACTGTGGAAGTGAACGCCAGTCAGCCTATCATCAGCCTGTCTCCTGTCATCCAACTGCTCCTCCGTGCTTTGTGCATCGTTACACGTCTTCCAATCAGCCATTTCTCGTGGGGTAAGCCAGTCAGCCAACCCAGCTTCAAAACCCAGCTGAAGAGAGAAAACCCACGCATAAAAAGGGTAAGCAATTCCCCCCTGAATATTTCTTATCGCTTTGGCTCCCTTTGGATGCAAAGGGGGTTTTCACCATTCCTTTGGCATAAGTGGCTTATCAAGCCACCTTCGTGGTAGAGTGGGGTGTGCGGCAGTCCCCCAGGAGGTCCTCACCCCCACACTCTACCTCCACCCTCCCCCCAAACCACCACCAGCCCCCGCCACCAAAACCCCACCTCATCTACCTGGGGTTTTTTGCCCCCTAGACCGGGTTCCACTACGTAGGGGGCATCAGTCACCGTCGGACAACCTACAACCTTCCCTCACACCAGAAATCACCCGACTACTACGACTCAGTATAATTAAGTCTTTTTTCCCCTAGCATTTAAAAGACATTTGCGGTGCGAGACTTTATAGAAAATTTGCTTGTGTACCAAAAACCTTGTGTTTTTCATGAAAACGCAGTATTTTTTTGACTCATTTTTTTTATAAATTTTTCAGTTTTTTCCACTTATCTTATTTTTTTTTTTTATCTGTGTTTTTTTTTATGCTATCCTTCTCTAGTAAGTATTATTGTGTAGGGGGTACCAGCATCACTCTGTGTGAAGGATTCTTTTTTTTATTGTTTTCTTTCAGCGTTGTTTTTCTCCAGAAAATTTTTTATTGTTTTTCGCGTGATATTCACCCCAGTATAAAAATTTTAACCTTTTATTTCTTGTGTGTCTTTTTTTCGATGCCAGCATGTCTCATTCCTCTAATTTTTTCGCAGACTTTTCCCATTATTTTTCCCAGCAAATTTTTGTGTATAGTCACAGCAAGATTTTGGTATCATCACAGAGGATTTTTTTAAGAATATAAAAAATAATATGAAGTGGCCGCCACTGAAAGGAAAACCTCCCCCGTTTTGTTCCTTTTTTTTTATTTTTTTATATTTTTTTTTCAAACAAATTCCTCTTGATGCAATTTCAAAAATTTTAACGAAAAGTGTTTTTTTTTTCTCTTTGAGTAAATTGTTTTATCAATTTTCAATTAAGAGTTAAAGTGTTCAATCGTTTATTTTTTTTTTCATAATTTTATTTAAATTATTAACCTAGTTTCCCAGGGGACATTTTATTACTGCATTATTTTTTCTCATTTTATTTTGTTGCACTTGTTCGCAGTGTTTTATTTTTTGCATTGTTTGCATGAATTATTTTTTTTTAAAGATATTTTTTTGAATTATTTTTTAAATCTCATTTATGCATTTTAAAAAATACTTCAATTTCCCATTAACAATTTTAAAAAATTTTATTTTATACTTTTAAAATTATTTTAAAAATTTAATTGATTAATTTTTTTTATTAAAAGAGTAAAAACGTCTTTTTTGCTTTAATTCTCTCCAGAAATTTTTTTTTACTTGATATTTCAATGTAAATTTTTTCTTGACCTTGGTTGCCCTTCCTCTTCAGTGAAATTTTTAAAAATTTTTTTTTTTTCCTTCTGCAGTTTTTCGTTGCATATTTTTTTTTAAATTTTCTAGCATTTATATCATTTTTATTGTTCATTATTTTTTTGCCTTATTTTTTCCCCTTTGTATTTTGCCCATTTTTGTCTACTCCGTAAGTGATACTTTAGTGAATGCCCAAACTTTCCCGACCTCTCAGGCTATGCTGCGGGCTGTCACAGCCTCACGTTCCTTAGGCGCGACAGACGACCCAGATACCGAGATACTAAGATAAAAGTGACCCCCTTTGATGGTTACCTTTTTTTCAATGGTCATGTACATAGTTTTAAAG
Organism: Cherax quadricarinatus; assembly: GCF_026875155.1. Lineage (NCBI taxonomy): Eukaryota > Metazoa > Arthropoda > Malacostraca > Decapoda > Parastacidae > Cherax > Cherax quadricarinatus. The sequence goes on along the minus strand of NC_069430.1, from coordinate 13,106,405 downwards.
CATGGTTTGCAGCCATTCGTTCTCTGTAGGTCAGGAAAAAGGCCTCCTTCAGAGGGAAAGCCTTATCAGACTTGCAAAAGAAGTTTTTATCACCCGTCTGTTCACTTTTGGTTGATCCCTTGATAGCGGACTTCAGGAATCTTACTAATGGTACAATATGGGGAACTGATTCGTTCTTTCCTTTTCCAGTAAAAACACTGATCCGATGCTTTTTCTTGGGGAAAACTAGTAAAATAAAACACCCATGGAAGAATCGTTGATTTTTTGCTTTTTAGATTAGACAAACTTTTATCATCATTTATCAATGTGTTCAATCATCATCTTTTCCCCTTTGAAGGGGCCAAACCTTTTACAGAATCGCTCGCTAAAATAGCGTTTTTTGGACAATTTTAAAAACTAATCCCCGCCTGTTTCCCGTGTGTCTTAGGGGGCCATCCTCCAACTGAAAACGATGGAACCATTTTACAGCTTAAAAATCATGTACTTCTTGTCCCCCCGGGGTATTTTCCCTTGTTAAAAGAAATGCCCCGCATATGCCCAGTCTGCCCCACCTCTTGTTTGCGCCACGAGACAAATCGGGGTCGTAAACCCAAACTCAAGATCCCAAAACCTTTTGTACAGAGCGTTATACACCTCTGATTCATAGTCATTCAGTAACCATTGTCGGGGGGAATTGTTACAACTGGGGTTTTCCCCGGGGCCCATATTGAAATTAATTGTCCTATAGTTCCCCTAAGAGACGTCGTCGAGATGAGTACCCAGACCCCCCCTACGTACTTTCATAGAATACATGGACATGACCCCTTTGAGTGCAATGCTCTCTATAACCTTCAGTACTCAGGTCTTCCTTTTGGCCTTTCCCAAACCGCAGAACCCCTAGAGGAAACAGATATCGGGGTTCTCAAAAAACCAGAACCAGGCCATTCCCCAATTCCTCAAACAAAACCAAACCGGGCCATTCTTCCAATTGGGGGGAATCGGCGCCCCATAAAACCCGTCCCATGGTGCAGTAGGTGTAATGATCACCATCCCCGTTCAAAATTCCTTGAAGCCTTAAGCAGTCTCGAAATGACAACCCTTATGATTTTTGCTTCACATTCTTGCATAGATGATTTTTGGGGAGAAGGGGAACAAGTCTTTTCGAGCAACCCCCTTTTTTTTTGCACATAACTTAATGCAACCATAGGCCCTATAGTGCAAGCATTGTTTTAATCGCCCTTTTCATTTTTTTCAGGACTCTGGTCCCAAAGTCAATATTTTTTAAGGCTAGTTTTTTTTTAGGTAAGAATTAGCATGTCCTTCTGGAAACCCCGACTCATGTTCCTCCCTTAGGGAGTAGCTGGTTCCACCCGGTTCCGAGGTCGGACTTCCCAAAAACCCTTTTATCCAAGGTAGATTTTTCACTGCTTTTCCTTTCCTTTTTATCGACCAATTATTTCCCTGGTGACCTTCTATGGGGATTTGCTTCCATGCGAGACTTACGCATTGTGCCGACCCTTATGATGGCATCCCCAAAATTGACGACTTGATCGTTCCTTCGGGGGTTCCACTTGGATCAAAAATCTGTTAAAACTGCGCAGAGTATGATGTACGATTAAGTCTTACAAGTAATCATTCTCCAGTAGGGTCCCAGGGGTAGGCACGGAAATTCTGTCACCCCCATCATGTTCCACCTATACCTTTCAAAAGCAGGAAGCCCATCCCTAAAGGTCGAGGCACTCAGATTCCCTTTAGTGCACAACCACCCTAAAATCCCTTAGTTCGAGTAGTAGTTTCTCCACGGGGACGCCGTCGAAAACAATTACTTGCAACGAATGCCATCTCTGTTGATGTCACATGCCGTCTGCAAAAAGACGTCTCTGTTGTGGATGTTTCCCTAAGTTCTGTAGTTGTTCCAGTGTTCCAGATGGGAAACGCCTAGTTGCAGTGATTCTTGAAAGTAAAAGGTCTATTTTGAACCTCCTTACAGTTTAAAGATAGTAAGATCCATTTCTCCCTGCCCCAACATTTTGGTCACAGTTTTCGCCTCGAGAAAATCCCAATCTGTTGCCTTGTTCACATCCTTTACCCTGTTCAGGTAGGGATATTGTCCCCTGACCGGGGTGGGTGCTATTTCTGCCGGGGAGACCTCCCCCACTTCACGGGGTCAATCTTTTCCCACCATTTTTGGAGAAAATTTTAGCTCCCACGACTTCCCAAAATCAAGCTTTTGTTGACTCTTTTTAACAAAGTCGTAAAGCCTTGTTTTTACCGGGGAGAAATGGGTTAACGAACTTTTTTTCCCCATCGTATTCCACTTAAACCTGGTACTGGGACCTTCTCTACCTGGTACAGAATGCCTCATTCACAAGTTGCGTCGCAAAAATTGATCAATCAAATGCTTATGGGAGTTATTGCACCTAGCAATTATTTGGGAAAGCCCCCTTTGATACTAGTACCTAAGAAGGGGGTACTTGGCGCCCAGTGTTTGGGTTTAGGAAGTTAAACGCGAAAACCTTTCCCAGATCGCTTTCCACTCCCATACTGGGTGATCTTTTACGAATACGGGGAAACAAAGTCTTTCAACTCTGTTTGTACAAGGGTTTTGGCAATCCCTCTTCACGAGGGCGCCAAGAGCTAAATGCATTCTCCACTCCCACAGGCATTTCACTTCCCCCTAGCTTTTTGGGTTACGTCTTCCCCCATCACTTTCTCAAGGCTTGCTAAAATTTTTAGAGGTCTCATAGTTTTAAAGCACTTTTTGGTGTACTTAGATGACGTAATCGCAAGTTAAAAACTGGGTACATCTTTTAAAAGACTTGATTAGTCTGGTAAGCTTGAAAAAGCCAATTTAAAGATCAAACTGTCTAAAGTCAATTTTTTCGATCAGAAATTTAAATTTCTTTTCACGTAGTCACTCCTGAGGGGTTAGACTACCAAGTAAAGTAAACTGAGTACTAAATTTTCCAACCCCAAAACGTGATCCGTAAGATCCTTTGGGCTTTGCAGGTTTTATAGATCCCCTTTATTGCCCAATTTTTTTCTACTGTCCTCAATGAGTTCTTAAAAAAGATGCTCCTTTGTTTGGACCTTCCCTCAAGAAAGGCTTCCACACTCAAAAGAAAAGCTAACATTGCCCAATTTTAAAATTTTCCGATTTTTTCTAAGCCCTTCTATCTGACAACTGATGCAGTTTCAATTGGCATAGGTGCCGTACACTCAGAAGACCCATGGCAATACAACGAGTTGCATTTGCTAGCCAGTCCCCTTTCAAGGGCTGAAGAATTATACAGTAAATAGCAAGAAGCTTTAGCAATAGTAGGTCTTTAAGCACTTTTCCCAGACATTATTTTTCAGTACCTGTTATTTTCTTGAAGAAACCATGCCCACTGTACCTTTTCCAGAACAAACAACCCCACTGGAAGTTAGCCGAGGACCTTGATATCCAAGAGTTCAATCCCCCCTTTTTTGCATTACTGGCAAGTCAAATGTATTCGCAGATGCCTTATCGCGACATGTTTTATAAACTGCAGACCCTCCATTTATGCTGAGAGTAAAGAAGCCAAACGAACAGATCCCTGGGTTGGTTTTGATTCGATTCCTGCTCCAAAGATTTTTATTTGATGTGAAGCCCCCGCACCCATCAGTGACTTTTTTCATGAACCCAAAAATTACTGACGAACAAGCCGAGTTGGGACTCCTACAGAAGATTTTCCGTTAGTAATTCCACAGCACAGTGAATTAGCCTTACAGCTAGTTTACGTACCAGGGTTGCACACCCTGGTATGGCGTTCATAAAACAACCAGATTGAAATACTTTGGCCCGTAAAGGGAACTGATAATTTCTGAGTATGTTAAGAAAAGTATGCTGCAGCAACATAAAAACAAGCTAATGGTCCTAATCCAATCCAAGTATATCCCAAATACTACGAACCCTGGGGAAAAAAATTTTTTTGCAATTTGTTAAAATTTTCCAATGTTCCCCCAAGGTAACAAACACTGGTGTTTTGGGAGACCATTTCACCCGATATTTATTAGTTTTCCATTGCAGATAAACTGCCCAGACAGTAGCTAAAGTGTTTAAAGAAACGCATTATCTGCAAAATACCACCCCCAAGCCCCATAACAGATTGGAGGGAATTCTGTATTAATTCTTTAAAATTTGTTACCTTTTACAAGATCTCTAAAACCACCATTGTTCCTCACATCCTGCCGCAATGGTTAGCGGAATGAACCAAAAGAAAAAATTGAGTCTTGAATAAGAAAAGATAAGATAAAATTCGTTCGGAAATTTTTAACCCCCGGAGGGTTAGCCACCCAGGGTACCCAAGAAAATCAGTGCGTCATCGGGGACTGTCTAACTATTTTCCTTGGGGTCCTCAATCTTTTCCCCCCGGATGCATCCACCCCGTCGACTAAAACCCCGTACCTTTTGCTGCTGTAACGGACAAAATTTTAAGGAAAAAATGTCGAAATGTTTTTACCCGCCGGGGGAACGAACCCGGGCCCTCCCGGTGTGAAGGGGGCTTTACCACCAGGGGCCCCCGGGCCACCTAGCCCCTACAATCCCCAAAAGGAAACTTGGGATGAAATTATACATGATGTGCAGTGTGCTAAAATTCTGCTTTCAAGTTTTTTATAGGTGACACCCACATTTGCATTGTATGGTGTAGATAAAAGTTGCCTTTTGTTTTTTAAAATTCTAATCCAAACCAAATTACAACCCTGATATTTCATAGCAAATGTACCCTTAGCTCAAAGTGTTTTTAAAGAATCCCGGAAACACTTCATAAATCAAAAGCTGAATTTACAAGAGTCGCAAACACTCGAGCAAGCCATCCCAAAATCAAAGAGTTCGAGAGTTTTTGCTGATTAACTTTTAAAAAAAACGTCTGCAATGCCAAAGCTTACAAAAGTTTGTTGGTCCTTTTCGATAGTTGAAAACACTGGGAAAAGTTAAGGTTAAGAGATTAGTACGGTCATATAAGAATCGCATTTTTGATATTTGAAGAAAAATGTGATGTTAATGAGTTCCAACCCCGAAATAATGTGACGACTCGACAGTCCCCTGATCCGTACTCTCTTTTCCCCTATACTCAGTCAAACGAACCTGAAAGTCGTTTTTCCCTACGTCACGACAGGTATTTTAGAAATCCTCAAGTATCTTTTTTAACTTCCAATTTGAAATTTTCCTCAAAACAGCATGAGTAGCCAATGCTACAGAGTTTGATCCCCCCGAGATAACCCAATTTTGCATATGTCAATCTCACCCCAGCAGAGTTGGGGTTAAATGTAAATAACCTGTTAGAGAAAAATTACGTATTTAACTTTTCAATTCAAGAATTTTTTTTTTTGTTCAAGTTCTCCCCCCGCATTCTGAGAGTTTTAACAGTCTAGATTTTTATGCACCCAATCTCCTTTCTGTTAAACACCTTTTCTTTTTTATATATTCCCCTCAGAAATCCGTAATCCATGAATCAGATGATCGATCAAAATTTTTTTTTTATCACTTTTAATCTCAATGTTGAGTTCTTGTTTTATTTGTTGAGTTTTAAGTTTTACAATATATACCCTTTTTAAATTGCATTACAGTTTCAGTCACGTAAGTCCATTCCCAAAGTTTTTACTTATGTAATAATAATGTTTTTTTGTTGTTTACTTTTACTTTTATAAATCACCCAAGCCGTATACCTGGAACTCAGTTTTTATTATTGTATGTCGGGGCGACATACGTTAGCGCGCCGAGCTCTCTATTTTGTAACCCGTTACCCGTAACCACTGTGCCAGTTGACTCACACCAACCGTTCGCCTGAGCACGTAATCATATTGCGCTGACCGGCAGTATTCAAAGGGCCCCCCCAAAGGGTACGTGGGCGGCCAGTCATATGTTACGGGGAGCAAGGAGGCGGTCACGGCTGAAAGGGCGCAACCACCTTTTCGTAATTAAAACGTCTACCAGCCCACAGAGTATTTCTTTCCTAAACCACGTTTTAACCCCACATGATATGGGTACTGATGGGCACCCCCCACATAAGGGGACGAGTGACACCCCCCACATAAGGGACTGAGTGATACCACCCACATAAAGGGGACTGACTAGCCCCCCGTAAAGGGTACCAGTGACACCACCCAATAATGGGTACTGAAGGATCCCCCCACATAATGGGAAGATTTACTACCACCCACATAAATGTACCGGGGGTGACACCCCCCACAAATGGGACTGGTGACTACCACCCACTAATGGGTCTGAGTCTCCACCCCATAATGGGTACTGAGGACTACCACCCCCAAATGGGTAAGATGACACCACCCACATAATGGGTACGAGTGACACCACCCACATAATGGGGTTAAATGATGATCCACCCACATAATGGGTATGAGTGACTACCCCCCACATAAGGGTACGAGGACTACCACCCACATAATTTTTACTGATTGACTACCCCCCAATAATGGGTACGGGGGACTACCCCCACATAAGGGTACTGATGACTAACCCCCCCAAAATGGGGACTGGTGACACCACCCACAAATGGGTACTTTATGGGGACCACCCACATAATGGGTACTGATGATACCACCCCATAATGGTACTGAGTGCTACCCCCTCAAATGGGACTGAGTGACTACCACCCAAAAAAGGGTATGAGTTTCACCACCCACAAAATGGGGGAGAGTGACTAACCCCCCACATGATGGGTACCAGTGACTACCCCCCACATAATGGGTACTGAGTGACTACCACCCCCTGATGGGTTTCCATGACTACCACCCAATAAATGGGTATGGGGTACATAAAAAGAAAAATGAGCTAACTGAAACTTTTTTTTACAAAAACACACAAACAAATGTTACTCATTGGGGCAGCAAGTTTGGAGGTGTCCTTGGCGCCACTTGAAAAGGGGCAACCCCCAAGGCCACCTTAAAAAAACAAAAAAGGGACAATACCTTTACGGGAACGATACACAAAAAACCGCACATAAAGGAGGCTTCGACACTTTTCGGTCCGATTGGGACCTTTGACAAATCCACTAACCAAAGTGGACGGGGACGTTTAAAATATAGGCAAAAAGGTGGTGGTGTATATGTAGTAGTAGTACAAAATGGTAAAAAATTACCGACAAGAGAATTAAACACATGCGCAACACCCGGGCGCCCATCTAGACTTTTTCGCCCCCCAGCCACCCTGGAGACGAAACGTCCACAACAAAGACAACCAGCCCGCCAGTCTTAATTTCATAGATTTTGTAGTAAAGTAGTAGTAGAAGAGGTAGTGGTAGGGGGAAAAAGTGGGAAATAGGGGACAAGTCAGTAAAAAAACAAAGGAAGGGGAACACTGAAAGAGAGCTAGGTCCCACTGAGGGAGAGCAAGCGCAAGAGTGCGTGAAAGGGAAGTGGTGAAATAAATGAAAAAGGAAGAAACACAGACGATGAGGAAAGAAAACCCCCAGAGGAAAAAGAAAGGGGAAAAGGGGGGAAGAGAGAGAAGAATAATTTTTCCCCTTCCTTTAAGTTTAAAGCTGAATGGGAATCTAATTCCTTTTTCCTTTTCCTTATGCCATGTCCACCGCTCAGATCCAGGTTTTTTCCTTTCCTTTTTCCGAAAAACCATGCACATGGCATGTACATTCCTACTTTTCCCCATCATGCTTCCCTGTCAAGAAAAGTGTTTTATCCCCTCTTTCCCGTGCCCTCCGCATCGTGATCCTCATTCCCTTCCAGCAAAATTTCCCTTTCATAAATTCATTTTTTCCCCTCTTGGTACCCTTCCCCCTTTCATAACCTGCCCCTTTACGTGCTAAACGCAATTTCTCTCTCCCAAACTCTCTACTCCTGGGAACTCTTCTATCCCGCCTTTCCCTACATTTTCCCGGGCTTTTAATCCAACAATTCTCTCCCCCGAACTAACACTCTTCGCACTAATCTCTTCATACCCTTTTCCCACTCTACAGAGGTTCCTGGGTCTACTCTATTTCTTGCTCCTCCCTTTTTCTTCAGTACTTCGGAGAAACTGGTCGACTCTTTTGAAGACTAAGGAGCAACAAAATAGTGTTAGGCTTGCCACACTAACAATGCTCTTTTCTGTCACTCCAGTCCAAAAGCCTCCATTGACTGGTCTTCTGCTAAAACTGTCTTCCCTACTTCCAACTCGAACAGTCGCCGTCTAGTTGAATCCTCTCTCTAATACACAACTTGTATGAACCTTAGCCTTGGCTTCGTCTCTGTAGATGCCTTCCTCTCCCACTACATTGTAAAATGCTCCAAACTTCAGAACACCCGTGACTTAACCTGACTCCTCATTTTTTATTTTTTATTTTTATTTTTCTTCTTCTCCCTCTTCCCCTTTCCTCTTTCCTTTTCTCCTCTGGGTTGTCTTTCTCTCATCTGTCTCATGTTTCTGTTCCTTCTTCATTTATTTCACCACTTCCCCTTTCACGCACCTCTGTGCGCTTGCTCTCCCTCAGTGGGCACCTAGCTCTCTTTCAGTGTTCCCCTTCCTTTGTTTTTGACTGACTTGTCCTCCTTATTTCCCACTTCTACCACTACCACTACCTCTTCTACTACTACTTCTACTACAACTACTGATGAAATTAAGACACATGTGCGGCGTCTGGTTGTCTTTGCTGTGGACGTTTCGAAATCCAGTGGCTGGCTGGATGGCGAAACGTCTACGATAGGGATGCCCGGGTGTTGCGCATGTGTCTTAATATCATCTTGTCGGTATTATATACCATTCTTGTACTACTACTATTACTACTACCACCACCTCTTCCTTCCTTTTTTTTGCCGTCCTTTTTCCACTTCTTTAAAAATTTGACTTTTAAAAAAAGGGTAAATTGGGCCCAAAAGGGCGCCGTGTTTCTTTTAGGGGGGTTAAATTGGGGGTAGAAAAACCTTAGGTAGGGCCGGGGTTTTTGGCCCCATGGGCTTTTCATTTGTCGAAAACCATTTTTTCAAATTTTATAAAAAATTTTCTCCAAAAATGGCCCTTCCCCCTTTGATTTTTAAAAAGGTTTAAAATTCCCAATTCGCCCCAAACGGTGAAGCCCCTTTTTTTGGGGTTTTTGGTTTGGCGCCCTTGGGTTGTAAAGGCCAGGGCGAGAAAGTTTTTTTGGCGACTGCCCCCCAGGGTGTTTGTTTTATACTAGGCGCCTTAGAAAAAAATTTTTGGATTCGGGAATTTTGGGGTTTTTCCCCCCAATTTCGCCCAACAGGAAAAATCTCGACTTGAAAGTTTTGGGGAATTTAGGGGCTGACTATAGAAAAAATTTGAGGGGTTTCCCCCATTCCCTTAAATTCTATTTGAAATTTTAATTTTTGTTTTCTATGAATGAAAAATTTCCCCCCCCAATTTAAAAAGTATTTAATTTTTAAAAAGGTTGTTTTTCCTAGGGGCAAGAAAACTTTCCCAAAGTTAAAAAAATTTTATCTGCCCCTCCTGGGTCCAAATTTGACCGGTTCTCCTCCCGGGCAAACAAGAGGGTGATCCCGCTCTCCGGGGCCTACAAGACAGGGTTTCTCGCTCTCCGGGCTGTCAAGCCCGGTGTTTCTCGCTCCCTTTGGCTTACCAAACGGTGATCTCGCCTCCTGGCTGTAAAAAGACGGTAAATCTCCCCCCTTCCGGCTTACAAGACGGTGACTCGCTCTCCCGGGCTGTACAAAGGGTTAAATCTCCCCTTTCCCCTTTGGGCGGTACAAGACGGTGACCCTCGCTCTCCGGGCTTACAAGACGGTGATCCGCTCCCTTTGGCTGACAAAAGGGTGATCTCGCTCCCCTTTCGTACAAGACGGTGATCTCGCTCTCCTGGCTGACAAAACGGGACCGGGGCTCTCCTTCGTCAAGAGGGTTTAAATCTCGCTCCCCTTTGGCTGTACAAGACTGTTCTCGCTCTCCCGGGCCTGTCAAGACGGGGGACCCTCCCTCTCCTGCTGTAAAAACGGTGTTCTCGCTCCCCCTGGCTGTACAAGACGGTAAACTCGCTCTCCGGGCTGTACAAGACGGGGGCTCCCCTCTCCGGGCCCTGTACAAGCGGTGTTCTCGTTTCCCTTTGGCTGTACAAGAAGTGGTCTCGCCCCCCTGGCTGAAACAAGCCGGGTCTCGCCCCCCCCTTTTCGGGGGGGCCGCCCCCCCCAAAGGGGAAACCTTTTTTTTCCCCCCTCCCCCTTGGCGTACGGGAGGGTGATTCGCCCCCTCCTGGCTGACAAGACGGAAAACCCTCCTCTCCGGGCGGGTGCAAAAAGGGTTGGTCCCGTTTTCCCCTGGTTTGTACAAGACGGTGATCTCGCTCCCTGGCGGGAAAAACGGTGGTCTGGGTTTCCCCTCCTGGTGAAACAAGGGGTGGTCTCGCCTCCGGGCGTACAAGACGTGATCTCCCCTCTCCTGGCTGTACAAAAAGGGTGACTCCCCGCTCCTGGCTGTACAAGACGTGATTCGCTCTCCCTGGTTTTACAAGACGGTGATCTCGCTCTCCGGGCTGTACAAAAAGGTGGTCTCCCCTCTCCTGGCTTTTTACAAACGGTGATCTCGCCCCCTGGCGTCCCAAGACGGGGGCCCTCGCTCCCCCGGGCCCTTACAAGAGGGTTTGTTTCTCGCCTCCTGGCGACAAGACGGTGGTCTCGCTCTCCTGGGGGGCAAGACGGTGTCTCGCCTCCTCCCTGAAAAGACGGTGATCTCGCTCCCCCCGGCTGTACAAGTTTGGGGTCTCGCCTCCTGCTGAAAACAAGACGGGGGGTTCTCGCCTCCTGGCTTTTCAAACGGGGCCCTCCTCTCCTGGCTGAAACAAGAGGGTGACCCTCGCTCTCCTGGCTGAACAAGACGGTGATTTTCGCTCCCCCGGGGCTGTACAAGAGGGTTTCTCGCCTCCGGGCTGTAAAGAGGGGGGTGATCCGCTCCCCCTGGCTGTACAAACGGTGGTCCCCGCTCCCCTGGCTTATAAAACGGGGGTTTCTCCTCCCCCTGGCTGTACAAGAGGGTGGCCCTCACTCTCCTTTTGCACAAGACAGTGATCTCGCTCCCCCTGGTTTGACAAAGGGGGATCTCGCTCTCCTGGGTGTACAAGACGGGGATCTCGCTCCCCCTGGCTGTACAAGGGGGAATCTCGCCCCCCGGGCGTAAAAGGGACGGTGATCTCGCTCCCCCTGGTGTAAAAGGGGGTTATCTCGCTCTCCGGCTGTCAAGACGGTGATCTCGCTTTTGGGGGCTAAAAAAAAGAAGTTTTTTCTCGCTCCCCCTGGCTGCAAAAACGGTGATCCCCGCCCCCCTTTGTTTCAAAAAGGGTTTGATCTCGCTTTTTTCTGGCTATAAAAGGGACATTAAATCTCGCCTCCGGGCTGTAAAAAGAGGGGAACCCCCGCTCCCTTTCCCTGTACAAGACGGTGATCTCCCCTCTCCTGGCTGTACAAAAGACGGTGGTCTCCCCCCCCTGGCTGTACAAAGGGTGGTCCCCGCTCCCCTGGCTTACAAGACGGGTTTCTCGCTCTCCTGGCTGAAACAAGAGGGTGATCTCGCTCTCCGGCCCGGGCACAAGACGGGGGATCCCCGGCTCCTGGCTTTTACAAGACATGATCTCGCTCTCCTGGCTGTACAAAAACGGTGATCCGCCCCTCCGGGCTGCACAAGACAGTGATCCGCTCTCCGGGCTGTACAAGAGGGTGATCTCGCTCCCCCTGGTGACAAGACGTGATCTCGCCCCTTCCGGGGTGTAAAGGCGGTAAAATCTCGCTTTTCCCTGGCTGTTCAAGACGGGGGATCCCCGCTCTCCGGGCTGTAAAAAGGGGGTGACTCGCTCTCCGGGCTGTACAAACGGTATCCCTCTTCGGGCTAAAAACAAGACATAAACCGCCCTCCTGGCGAAACAAAACGGGATCCGCCTCCTGGCGCCCCAAAAACGGGACTCCCTCTTCTGGCATACAAGACAGTGATCTCCTCCCTGGCTGAAAAGAGGGGATCTCGCCTCCCTGGCTGTACAAAAAGGGTTTGATCCCCCTTTTCCCTGGCGTACAAGCCCGGGGCCCTCGCTCTCCTGGCTGTACAAACGGTGGTCTCGCTCTCCGGGCTGTAAAACGGTGTCTGGGCTCTCCTGGTGCACAAAAACGGTGATTTTCGCTCTCCTGGCTGCCCAAGCCCTTTAAACCCCCCTCTTCTGGCTATACAAGACAGTGATCTCGCTCTCCTGGCTGTACAAGACGGGACCCTCGCTTTTCCCTGGCTATCAAGACAGTGATCTCGCTTTTCCGGGCTTACAAGCCCGGGGGTTCCGCTCTCCTGGCTGAACAAGAGGTGTTTCTCGCTCTTCTGGCATAAAAGCAGTGTTTCTCGCCCTCCGGGCTGTAAAAGGGACGGTTTTTCTCCCCCGGCTGAAACAAGACGGTGATCTCGCTCTCCGGGCTTTACAAGAGGGTGATCTCGTTTCTCCTGGCTGTAAAAACGGGGGTCTCGCCCTCCGGGCTGTAAAAAACGGTGGTCTCGCTCTCCTGGTTTAAACCAAGACCGGTGATCTCGCCCCTTCCTGGCTGCCCCAAAAACGGTGATCTCCTCCCCTTTGGCTGCAAAACGGTGATCTCGCTTTTTCTGGCTATACAAGACAGTGATCCTCTCCCGGGCCCTTTTACAAGACGGTGTTTCCCCTCCCTCTCCTGGCTGTACAAGGGGGGAAATCTCGCTCCCGGGCTGTACAAGAGGGGCCCTCGCTCTCCTGGCTGTACAAGACGGGGGGTCTCGCTTTTCCTGGCGAACAAGACGGTGGTCTCGCTCTCCTGGCTGTACAAGACGGGGGTTTTTCTCGCTCCCGGCGGGACAAACGGGGGGTCTCGCCCCCCTGTTTTGAACAAACGGTGGTCCCCGCTCCCCCGGCGGGTACAAGACGGGGGCCCCCGCTCTCCGGGCGTACAAGACGGGGGGTCCCCGTTTCTCCTGGCTGTACAAGACGGTAAACTCCCCCCCGGGCTGAACAAGACGGGGGATCTCGCTCCCTGGGCCTGTACAGACGGGGGTCCGCTCTCCGGGCTGTACAAGACGGGGGTTCTCGCTCTCCTGGCTGTACAAGACGGTGATCTCCCTCCTGGCTGCACAAACAGTTCTCGCCCCCTCCGGGCTGTAAAAGACGGTAAATTCTCGCTCCCCCGGTTTCTGACAAGACGGTTTTCTCGCTTTTCCTGGCTGTACAAGGGGGTTTGATCTCGCTCTCCGGGCTGAAAACAAGACGGTGTCCCCGCCTCCTGGCTGTACAAGGGGGTAAATCTCCCCTTCCTTCCCCTTTGGCTGAACAAGACGGTGATCTCGCTTTTTCGCATAAAAAGGGACAGTGATCTCGCTCTCCTGCTGCCCCAAGACGGTGTTTCCGCTCCCCTTTGGCTGCACAAACGGGATCTTGCCCCTTCGGGCTATACAAGACACTGTCTCGCTCTCCTGCGTACAAGAGGGTGATCTGGGCTCTCCGGGCCTGTACAAGACGGTGATCTCGCTCTCCGGCTGTACAAGACGGGGGTTTCCTCGCTCCCCCGGGCCCTGTCCAAACGTGGCCCTCGCCCCCCTGGTTTGTACAAGACGGGGGACCCTCGCTCTCCCTGGGCTGCACAAGAGGGTGATCTCGCTCCCCTTTGGCGGGCACAAGACGGTGATTCGCTTTTCCCGGGCTTTTCAAGCGGGTGATCCGCTCTCCGGGTTTGTACAAAAAAGGTGATCTCGCCTTCGGGCGGGCAAAAAAGGCCCGGGGTTTCTCGCTCCCCCTGGCTGCACAAAGGGTTGATCTCGCTCCCCCCCTGGCTGGCACAAGAGGGGTGATCTCGCCCCTTGTGGTTTAAACAAGACATTAAACTCGCTCCCTGGCGGACAAGACGGGATTTTCGCCCCCCCCCGGGGCTGTACAAGACGGTGATCTCGCCCCCCGGCCCTGTACAAGACGGTTTTTCTCGCTCCCCTGGCTGTACAAACGGGTTTTCGTTTCCCCTTTGGCTGTAAAAAAGACGGTGATCTCGCTCTCCTGGCCGGCACAGGACGGTGATCTCGCTTTTCCTGGCTGCAAAAAGAGGGGGTGATTTCGCTCTTCTGGCTTAAAGACGTGACCCGGCTCCCGGGCCTGTACAAGAGGGTTGACCCTCGCCCCCTTTTGGCTGTACAAAAAGGGTTATCCGCTCCCCCCCTGGCTTTACAAAAAAAAACCCGGGTGGCCCTCGCTCCCCGGCCCCTTTTGGAAAAAAACAAAAAACGGTGTTTCTCCTCCCCCGGCGGGACAAGACGGGGGATCTGGGCTCTCCGGGCTGAAACAAGCCCGGTGGTCTCGCTCTCATGGCTGTACAAGACAAATGGCTCCCCTCTCCGGGCGAACAAGAGGGTGATCTCGTTTCTCCGGGCGTCCCAAACGAGGGGTCTGGGCTCTCCGGCTGAAAAGACGGGGGAACCGGGCTTTTCCTGCTGTACAAGACGGTGGCCCTCGCTCCCCCGGGCTGTACAAGACGGGGATTTTTGGGCTCCCCCCGGGCGGTAAAACGGTGATCTCGCTCTCCGGGGGCTGTACAAGACGGTGGTCCGCTCCCCTGGCTGTACAAAAAATTGCCCTCGCCCCTCCTGGCTGAACAAGAGGGTTTAACCCTCCCCTCTCCTGGCTGTACAAGACTTTGGTCTCGTCTCCTGGCGGGACAAGACGGTGGCCCTCGCTCCCCTGGCTGTACAAAAACGGTGGTCTCGCTCCCTTTTGGCGGTACAAGAGGGTGGTCCGCTCTCCTGGCTGTACAAGACGGGGTCCGCTCTCCGGGTTGTACAAGACGGTGGTCTCGCTCTCCTGGCTGTCCCAAGACGGTGGTCTCGCTTTTTCCTGGCTGTACAAGACGAGGGCTCGCTCCCCGGGCTGTACAAAAGGGTAAAACCCGGGCTCTCCTGGTTTGGTACAAACGGTGACTCGCCTCCGGGCTTACAAAAAGGGGTGGTCCGCTCTCCTGCTGTACAAACGATGGTCCGCTCCCTGGCTTAAAAGACGGTGATCCCCGCTCCCGGGCTGTACAAGACGGGGGTCTCGTTCTCCTGGCTGTACAAGACGGTGGTCTCGCTCTCCGGGCTGTAAAGACGGGGGCCCGCTCCCCTTTGGCTGCCCAAACGGGGGTCTCCCCGCCCCTGGCTTACAAGACGGGGGTCTCGCCTTCCGGGGTTTGGTACAAAAACGGGGGCTCGCTCCCCTTTGGCGAAAAAAGACGGGGGCCTCGCTCTCCTGGCTGTAAAAGACGAGGGTCCCCGCTCCCTGGCGAAATCGAAAGGTTTTTAAAAATGGAGATATCGTGGGTTGGAAGTAAAACACTTTTTGTAGATGGTAAATAATTGTCAGACTGAATGAGAGTTTGGACCCCCGGTCCAAAACCCTTTTTCACGTTTTTGGGTCTGCCCGCCGAGTAGACCGGGAAAAGGGGGACACTGCCCATGGTATCCCATGACTTTCCCACAAAAAGGGCCAAAAAGCCTCCCGGGGGACTCTTTGTCTAAAGCACGGGGATGTACTAAATGTTTATCTATATAATACGGGAATACGGGGATAAAAAAACATGCTGACAGCTGGGCCCATGTTAGAAATGTCGCCCCCGACTACATTTCCCTAACTATAGGAACACAGGCGGATCGGGGCTGATTCTATACAATAAAAAATTTCATATATATCTTAGAACAATGGAGGGTTATCATAAGGGATTTTACATAGTGGGTTTTAACAAAAAAAAAATTAAAAAACTATAAAAAAATTTTCCATTATACAAAAGGATGGAATTGATCGATCATCTGAAATTCAGGCACTCTACCGGACTCGGGGGGAAAAAATTTATATACAAAAAGTTTTTTAACAGAAAGGCAGATTGGGTGCACTAAAATCAAGACGGGTTAATTCCAGAATAGGGAGGGAACGTGAACCCCAAAAATTTTCTGACAAACGACGGGCTAAAATAAAAAAACACATTTTTTAAAAAATTTCCCCTTTCACTCGGACATCTAATTTTGCAGGTTTTTTTACCAAAAAAACCCAATTCTGCGAGGGTGAGGTTTACGAAATGCGAAGGGTTAAAATCCTGGGAGGATTAAATTCCTCTGCAAGGGCAAACACATCCCCTTGACAGAGGGGATCTGAACGATATCTACAAAAGATACAACTACAAAAAACTATTACTGTGGAATTACTAATTCATCGGGCTAGGAGAAAATTTAAACCCTCGACTTTTTCGATACAGTTTTTTTTTTCCCTCTTTACTAAGTCACTAAGGGGTACTTTTTGGTTTCACTTAAAAAAATAAGCTTTTCCCTGGAGAAAGGAATCGAACACACCAAAAAACAAGGGGGGTTTCCGGGGCATTTTTAAACACCCCTCGAAGAAATGGGGGGAAATCTGCATAACAACCTAACGTGCCCTTTATAAAGCATTTTTGCGACAAACTTTTGGACTTGCCGGGAAAATTTTAAAAAGGGGAAATTTGAACTTTTTGATATTTAAAGGTCCTCTGGTTTAACCTTCCAGTAGGCTGTTTGTTCGGGAAAAAAGGGGTAACAGTTTTTCCCTTTTAACGGAGGAAAGAAAAAACTGGGTTGGAGTGGATACCCCCCCCGGGTTTAAAAAAAATTAACGCTAAAACACGAAATAATGACAAGGGAAACGAACTATTTTATCCCAAACTGCAAACACAGGAGAAAAAAAATAAAACACGGTCAACAAGGCTGATATTCAATCTGGGTCGCACCCCAGTAAAAACGAGGAAACCCAGCTTTTAAAGAAACTAAAACTACAAACGTTTTAAAATTTGAAATTTTTCTCGAGAAAAAACTTCTTTCAAAAGCCTGATTACTGCAAATAGGATGGGATCACATCTGGAACATTAGGAAAAAACAACAGGGCCCCTATTAGAAAACAAACTGTAACAGAGACCGTCCCTTTTTGCAAAACGCAAATTTACATCAACAAGAGATGGCATTACTAAATTGCAAGTAATCGTTTTTTTACAAGGCATCCCCGTGGAGAAACTATTACTCGAACTAGCAGTCATTGCAGGGAAAAGGCTGTGCACTCAAGGCAGTCCAGTGTCCCCCCCAAATTGAGGCAACGGGAAAACTATCCGGGAAGCCTGAAAAAGGGAAGGGGGAACACAATATGACAGAATTTCTAGTGCCTGACCGCTTTGGCTACGTTTAAAAAGTAAATTTTTGTTGGGTCTTAAAAGGAACTTAAACTGAACTTACATTTAGCAGCACTTTAAAAAAATCTCAGATACAACGTAAACAAAAACATTGCCAAGGGCTTAAAATTGCTTTTTGTCAGTAAGGGAATGTTTTTTACTGGGGGACTGATTCCTATTGACTTTTACCCGGAAAGTACACTAAGTGAACGTTCAAAAAAAAACTGGACATCTTCTCGTGAAAATACCCGAAGGGGAAAAGTCCAAAAAAAAATGGAGAAATTCCCCAATAAGCTTAAATGAAAAAAAAAGCTTAACTATTTTGCCTAATAATTAAAAAATTACAATTTTACCAGTAAGCCAAAAAACCACACCAAAAAAAATGCAACTTAACAAACACTGAAAATCAAGAAACTTTTCCCTTTTCTCAAATCTAATATTCTCAACTTTTTCTTTAAATTGAATAAAGGCACAGTGAGTTTTTTTTTACCCTTTTAATTCAACAAGGGGAAAAACACAATAAAATGTAAAATGGACTCAATAAAAATTTTGCAAAAAATTAAAAACCCAAAACACAATTTTACTGAAATTAAAAAAAAAAAAAAAATGGAAAAGAAAAGAATAAAATCTATTGGGCAAAAGAAAATAAGAAACTGCACTTTTTTTAAAATGTATTCCCAACACTGCATAAAAAATTTTTTTGCAAGAAAAACTTTAATAGCAACACAATATTTTCACAAGAATTAATTTTCAAAAAAAATTTAATGTGCAAAAAAAAAATTATAACACACAAGAAAAGAAATAAAATCAAGGAAGAACACTTTAAACTCTTAAATGCCCTTAAACAACAAGCAAAAGAACAAATTTTCTTTAGAAGGAAAACTTTAAAAAATTTCAATAAGGTGAATTTTTTTTAATAAAACAAGAAAAAAAAAAATAAAGGGGCAAAAAAAAAAAACACAACAAAAAAATACAACACTTACAAGAGATCAGGGCACCCAAACAACATAAACACAGTACTAGAATTTTCTTTCAAGAAACTTTTAAAGGGGTTAAAAAAAATTTTTTAAAAAATTAGTTCTTGCCCGGTCTTTTTAAAAATGGCACTATTGTCCCCCTGGAAATAAGACAAATTAAACCTGGGTGAATAAAGGGAAAAATAACACAAGAAAAGTTCAACACACAGGGAAAAAAAATAATAAAATTAAAAACAAATGCTGGGAAGAAAAAAATTAACAAAACAAAAACTGAGTTTTGATGCAGAATATAGGTAAAAATTTTCTAGTTAATACACTGGAAATTTTGGGAAATTTAAAAAAAAGTTTTTATATTGCTCAAAATGTTGCACCCCTACAAAAAAGGAAACACTAAGTTCCCCCTTTCTTCAAAATGTTTTAAAAAAAATACCCCAACACAACCCGATATAAAATAATTTCACGAAAATTAAAAACTGAATTTTAAGGGGATTTAAAAAAAATAAGCAATCCGACATGAAAAACACGAGTTTTGATCAAGATCCCCTGAATGGTTTACTAAGAGAAAAATTCACTGGGAACAAAAAAAGGGAAAAGTCCCCCAACACTTCGCAAAGTCTTAAAAAAAAAAAATTATACTGTAACAACTTGAAGAAAAAGACGTTTGGGTTGTTTTATCGTCTTTCTGCTGTCCTCTGCACAGATGACGGGAGAATTGCCTTAAAACGGCAAGACAACACACCCGGAGGCTTTTTTAAAAAGGGGGCGAACACACTCTAGCCTTGAAACCCCCCATGTGGTTTCCTTAAAAATATGGTGCTACAAACCCCTTTGCAATGCCCCAAAACACGATTTAGGTAGGGGAGGGTTTTAATGGCCCCACTGAGTTGGGTTTGTGGGGAAAGGCTGAGCGAGGCAAACTGAGACCGGGGGAAAGGGGCACACAAAGGAAACGGATGGCTGGGCTTTTTGGGTTTAACGGCGTAAGCCTCACTGAGAAAACCCCCCCAACAGCCGCGAAGATAATTCTAACCGGCTGGCTTGAAGAAACCCCCGAAATACTTTCAACACCACAAGGGGACAAAGGGGCACTCAAAAATCTTGGAAAAATTTAAACACAAGCGATGAAAAGGGTACTCATGTGGGTTGCTTGAGTACGGGGGGAAACACCTGGGGTTTGTTGCTAGCCGGCTTATCTTAAAAACCCCTTTACACAGAATAGCTTGATAACTTCAAACGATTAGCCCCAGGGAGGGTGGAAGCCTTGGGAAAGGGAAAATAATTGGAAAGGATAGGCCCAAGGGTGGACCCGGGCCGGGTTTTTTCGGGCTCCCCCACCCCAAAAACTGGAAGCTGGCCCTTTTTTTGGCCCAAAATCGGGTCCCAAACCCCCCGGAGTAAGGGAAAAAAACAGGGAAAAAAATACAAAGAGACCCGAAACCCGTGAAAAATGTAAAAACTGGTAAGTAGCTCTTTAGGGAGCTGGCGGTGAAACTCGGTGTCGGAAACCTACTGGTCACAAGAAATGGCCGTCTTGCTGGTCGAAAAACTTTAATCCCAGAAACGCGTAAACGGGCCCCTAATTTTCAAAGGGTCCCCCCCACCCGGGTGGGAAACCCTTTAAACCTAAGGGTTCTTAAATGGAGTTATCGTAAAGGGTTTAAAATAGACACCTTGTTAAGGGTGGGAAATATATTGTCAGACTGAGAGGGGAAATGGGGCCCGGGGGCCCAAACCGGGTTTACGTTTTGTAGGGCTGCCGCCCAGTGAGACCGGGAAAAGAGGGGTCACTGCCCATGTGAATTTCCCCATGACGTCACACAAAGCCAAAGGCCTACGATGGATCTCGTGTCCCCAAAAACACAGGGATGATACAAATGGGTATGCTATATAATACTGGGGAAAACAGGGGGTCAAACAACTATGCTGACAGCTGTACAAGACGGTGATCTCGCTCTCCTGGCTGTACAAGACGGTGATCTCGCTCTCCTGGCTGTACAAGACGGTGGTCTCGCTCTCCTGGCTGTACAAGACGGTGATCTCGCTCTCCTGGCTGTACAAGACGGTGATCTCGCTCTCCTGGCTGTACAAGACGATGGTCTCGCTCTCCTGGCTGTACAAGACGATGGTCTCGCTCTCCTGGCTGTACAAGACGGTGATCTCGCTCTCCTGGCTGTACAAGACGATGGTCTCGCTCTCC
The DNA here is from genome assembly GCF_026875155.1 of Cherax quadricarinatus. Lineage (NCBI taxonomy): Eukaryota > Metazoa > Arthropoda > Malacostraca > Decapoda > Parastacidae > Cherax > Cherax quadricarinatus. Next base: position 13,086,107 of record NC_069430.1, on the reverse strand, counting down.
TGGCTGTACAAGACGGTGATCTCGCTCTCCTGGCTGTACAAGACGATGGTCTCGCTCTCCTGGCTGTACAAGACGGTGATCTCGCTCTCCTGGCTGTACAAGACGATGGTCTCGCTCTCCTGGCTGTACAAGACGGTGATCTCGCTCTCCTGGCTGTACAAGACGGTGGTCTCGCTCTCCTGGCTGTACAAGACGAACAAACTGCGCACATCAGAGACCAGTTTACATCAGTGACAACGAGGAAGGTATATCTTTAGTTTAATGTTTATTATGCACACCATACCCATGGTGTGGGTGGTAGCCACACCATACCCATGGTGTGGGTGGTAGCCACACCATACCCATGGTGTGGGTGGTAGCCACACCATACCCATGGTGTGGGTGGTAGCCACACCATACCCATGGTGTGGGTGGTAGCCGCACCATACCCATGGTGTGGGTGGTAGCCGCACCATACCCATGGTGTGGGTGGTAGCCGCACCATACCCATGGTGTGGGTGGTAGCCGCACCATACCCATGGTGTGGGTGGTAGCCGCACCATAACCCATGGTGTGGGTGGTAGCCGCACCATACCCATGGTGTGGGTGGTAGCCGCACCATACCCATGGTGTGGGTGGTAGCCGCACCATACTAATGGTGTGGGTGGTAGCCGCACCATACCCATGGTGTGGGTGGTAGCCACACCATACCCATGGTGTGGTTGGTAGCCACACCATATCCATGGTGTGGGTGGTAGCCACATCATACCAATGGTGTGGGTGGTACCCACACCATACCCATGGTGTGGGTGGTAGCCGCACCATACCCATGGTGTGGGTGGTAGCCACACCATACCCATGGTGTGGTTGGTAGCCACACCATATCCATGGTGTGGGTGGTAGCCACATCATACCAATGGTGTGGGTGGTAGCCACACCATACCCATGGTGTGGGTGGTAGCCGCACCATACCCATGGTTTGGGTGGTAGCCACACCATACCCATGGTGTGGGTGGTAGCCGCACCATAACCCATGGTGTGGGTGGTAGCCACACCATACCCATGGTGTGGGTGGTAGCCACATCATACCCATGGTGTGGGTGGTAGCCACACCATACCCATGGTGTGGGTGGTAGCCACACCATACCCATGGTGTGGGTGGTAGCCACACCATACCCATGGTGTGGGTGGTAGCCACACCATACCCATGGTGTGGGTGGTAGCCACACCATACCCATGGTGTGGGTGGTAGCCACACCATACCCATGGTGTAGGTGGTAGCCGCACCATACCCATGGTGTGGGTGGTAGCCGCACCATACCCATGGTGTGGGTGGTAGCCGCACCATACCCATGGTGTGGGTGGTAGCCGCACCAACCCATGGTGTGGGTGGTAGCCGCTCCATACCCATGGTGTGGGTGGTAGCCGCACCATACCCATGGTGTGGGTGGTAGGCGCACCATACCCATGGTGTGGGTGGTAGCCGCACCATACCCATGGTGTGGGTGGTAGCCGCACCATAACCCATGGTGTGGGTGGTAGCCACACCATACCCATGGTGTGGTTGGTAGCCACACCATATCCATGGTGTGGGTGGTAGCCACATCATACCAATGGTGTGGGTGGTACCCACACCATACCCATGGTGTGTGGGTGGTAGCCGCACCATACCCATGGTGTGGGTGGTAGCCACACCATACCCATGGTGTGGTTGGTAGCCACATCATACCAATGGTGTGGGTGGTAGCCACATCATACCAATGGTGTGGGTGGTAGCCACACCATACCCATGGTGTGGGTGGTAGCCGCACCATACCCATGGTGTGGGTGGTAGCCACACCATACCCATGGTGTGGTTGGTAGCCACACCATATCCATGGTGTGGGTGGTAGCCACATCATACCAATGGTGTGGGTGGTAGCCACACCATACCCATGGTGTGGGTGGTAGCCGCACCATACCCATGGTGTGGGTGGTAGCCACACCATAACCATGGTGTGGGTGGTAGCCGCACCATACCAATGGTGTGGGTGGTAGCCGCACCATACCATGGTGTGGGTGGTAGCCGCACCATACCCATGGTGTGGGTGGTAGCCGCACCATACCCATGGTGTGGGTGGGTAGCCGCACCATACCCATGGTGTGGGTGGTAGCCGCACCATACCCATGGTGTGGGTGGTAGCCACACCATACCCATGGTGTGGTTGGTAGCCACACCATATCCATGGTGTGGGTGGTAGCCACATCATACCAATGGTGTGGGTGGTAGCCACACCATACCCATGGTGTGGGTGGTAGCCGCACCATACCCATGGTGTGGGTGGTAGCCACACCATACCCATGGTGTGGTTGGTAGCCACACCATATCCATGGTGTGGGTGGTAGCCACATCATACCAATGGTGTGGGTGGTACCCACACCATACCCATGGTGTGGGTGGTAGCCGCACCATACCCATGGTGTGGGTGGTAGCCACACCATACCCATGGTGTAGTTGGTAGCCACACCATATCCATGGTGTGGGTGGTAGCTACATCATACCAATGGTGTGGGTGGTAGCCACACCATACCCATGGTGTGGGTGGTAGCCGCACCATACCCATGGTGTGGGTGGTAGCCACACCATACCCATGGTGTGGGTGGTAGCCACACCATACCAATGGTGTGGGTGGTAGCCGCACCATACCTATTGTGTGGGTGGTAGCCACACCATACCCATGGTGTGGGTGGTAGCCACACCATACCCATGGTGTGGGTGGTAGCCACACCATATCCATGGTGTGGGTGGTAGCCACATCATACCAATGGTGTGGGTGGTCGCCACACCATACCCATGGTGTGGGTGGTAGCCGCACCATACCCATGGTGTGGGTGGTAGCCACACCATACCCATGGTGTGGGTGGTAGCCACACCATACCTATGGTGTGGGTGGTAGTCAAAAGATTACAAAGGTACATAATGGGTCCAGGGACTGGACCCCAAAGTTATGACAATCATGACCAGTTACAGAGGTAATGAATCATCTACACTCCTATACATGGTTACAATCATGAATAAATTAAACCAAACCAAACCATACCGCGGGGATACAACCCGCGGTCAGAGAGTCTCAAAACTTCAGACCGTCGTGTTAGCCACTGGACCAGCTAGCCACAATAAGAGTCCTCCAACTAGGTATATTTCTACACCACAAGAAGGTTAAAATAGGCACCACTGTGCATTTGTGGCCTGGGCTCAGACCAAGCTGCGAGGGCGTTGACCCCCGAAACCCTCTCCAGGTATACTCCAGGTATGGCCCAGTCTGTGATCAGGCCTTATGCTGGATCAGGGCCTGATCAATCAGGCTATTACTGCTAGCTACGCATAAACTGACGAACGAACCACAGCCCGGCTGGTCAGGAACTGACTTTAAGTGCCTGTCTAGTGCCTTGAAGGCAGCCAGGGTCTATTGAACAGTCTCGGATCCCCTGACACTTATTGCGTTGTCTTTCAGCATACTCATGGCGCCTCTGCTTTTTGTTGGGGGGGGATGTTGCGTCTCCTCCTAAGTATTTTGTTTCGTAGGGAGTGATTTTCGTGTGCAGATTTGGTACTAGTTCCCTAGAACTTTTAAAGTGTATGTTATCATGTATCTTTCTCGCCTGCATTCCAAATGCAATTTCAAATGCCTTGAAAACGGCCGTTATAAAGAACAAACGATTTAAAGAGAATCATCATGGGCTTGACGTCCCTAGTTTTGAAGGTTCTCATTATCTATCCTGTCATTTTGCTATCAGCTGTGTTATATAAACTGTCGTGATCTTTGAACGTGAGATCCTCTGTTGCAATTTTCATGTAGTGCCATAATTTATTAATTAAAAATATAACGAGATTGACTTTTATTTTTTAAGCAGATTTTATAAGAACATAAGAAAGGAGGAACACTGCAGAAGGCCTGTTATGGTCAAGTTGTCTGAAACATGAGTTTCAGAGGTTTGGTCAGAGGCGCAATTTAAGTGCTTGTCATGGGCTCTTTTCCGTAGATAAAAAGTTCTTTGGGCA
>NC_069430.1:13017034-13081586 GCF_026875155.1 Cherax quadricarinatus | reverse complement strand
TCACCCCCAAGGGGTGATTTAAGTAATTGAAACCTGCCCCAATGGACAGACGACCCCAAAAAGGGGTAACACCCAAAGGTGAAAATATCTTTTCCGCCCAACTGTTTTTACCCTAACCTAACCTAACTAACCTAACCAAAACCAAATTCCTAACCTAACCTAACCTCACCAAACCGAACCTAACCTAATCCATCAATCACCTCTATCCTAACCAAACCCCTAACCTAACCTAACCCAACCTAACTCCATCAAACACCTCTATCCTAACCTAACCTAACCTATCCTAACCATAACTCCATCAAACACCTCGAATACTACCTAACTTAACCTAACCAAACCCTTACCTAACCTACCGAACCAAACCCTTTAACCTAACCTATCTAACCTGCCCCAACCTAACTACCTATCCTAACCAAACCCTAACCTAACCTAACTTATCCTAAGCTAACCTAACCTAACTTATCCTAACCTAACCTTCCTAACCTAACCTAAACACTGACTAACTTGAACCAACTCTGAACACCACTGATCTTCTTCAAAAAATGCTCTGCACATCATTTGAACACCTTCAAAAAAAAAAACATCAAACACCTCCAAATCTCCAAAAAAAAACACTACTGATTACTACCAAATCCCCACTGAATACTACCAATCACGTCAAAATCCCCAGAACTAAGTTTAACATCACCATCTAACATCCTTTTTATAGAAACCCCCTCAAATCACTATAACCAAGAACTCCCTCCCCATTTGGGCATAAAAAAAAGCATAAAACACAAACCTAATACGCAAACACTTAGTACTTGATAAACCATCAACTGAAAACATATTCTTATACACACACATAATATAACACAATCACCAACTACAATCCCCATGTTCACTTACCTCAAAATCATTAATATCACAGAAAACAATCATTTTTATAAACATTTCACATACACCCCACACACACCACACACAAAAAAAAAAATAATAATTTGACAATATCTAAGCGCACTCACCTCACTACCCCCAACACACGATGTCTCACCTCACAGGACGACGGCTCACCTCCAGTGACATCACACTCCCATTGTGTTACTTGGTGGTTTGGGAACATCACACTTAACCCCCTTGTTTCAACCTGTTGTACCCTAATTATCTAAGAACACTATATCCAAGACGATTACCAGATTTTATGATCCCCAACACCAAGATCACAGAAAAACACATTTTTTTTAATTATTCACACAAAAATCACGATCACCAATTCCATATCTGTTTACCGTCATCTATCACACTTTAAACACCCAAAATCACCAAAAAAAATCTAAGATCATGCATCTCAAAACTACTATGATCACTGAAAACACTTATTTTTTAAACATTCGCACAAAAATAAGACATACACAAAAATACCACAACACTTTCACCAACATCTATAACATAACATGAGCACTATAACATATCACTATCACAAAAAAAAATAATACACAGACACCCACATATTATACATTTCAATTGCAAATTTAAGACATGAGACATACACACCAAATCTAAGACATTCACCTCCAACTAAGACATACACATCACCCCTAAAACTTCCTTCCTTATTCATTCCGTATATCTCCTAGAGCTGTTTTAACCCCGACGGATCCACCACGACGTAGGAGCCGGAGTGTAGTAGGTGGTGTTGGAGTGGTGATGGTTCCTCTGGCTCCTACGTCGTGGTGGATCCGTCGGGTTTAAAACCCTTAGGAGATATAGGAAGGGAAAAAGGGAAGGGAAGTTTTAGGGGGATGTGTATGTCTTGTTGGAGGTGAATGTTTTAAATTTTGGGTGGGCTCATTCTTAATTGAAATTGAAATTTTAAAATATGGGGTGTTGTGTTTTATTTTTTTTTGTGTATTTGAATTTTTAGTGCCATGTTATGTTTAAAGTTTGGGGAAAGTTTTTTGTTTTTTTGTGTATGTCTTTTTTTGTGGAATTTTAAAAAATAAGTGTTTTCAGTGATATAGTAGTTTTGAGAGCATGACCCTTGATTTTTTTTGGTGATTTTGGTGATTAGTGTTGTAATCGGAAAACATGAATGGAATTTGGTATCGGTTTTTTGTGTGAAAAAATTAAAAAAAAAATGTTTTTTTTCTGTGATCTTGGTTTTGGGGATCATAAAATCTGGTAATGTTTTGGATTTGTGTTCTTAGATAATGTAGGGTAAAAAGGGTTGAAAAAGGGGGGGTTGGGTTGATGTTCCCAAACCACCAAAGAAAACACAATGGAAGGTGTGTCCCCGGAGGGGCTCGTCGGTCCGTGAGGTGAGACATCGTGTGTTGGGGGTAGGGGTGGTGCGCTTGATATTGTAAAATTTATTTTTTTTTTTTTTTTTTTGTGTGTGTGTGTTTTGTGTGAAATTTTTTAAAAAAATGATTGTTTTCTGTGTATTAATGATTTTGAGGAAATGCATGGGTATTGTAGTTGGTGTTGTGTATATTAGTGGTGTATAAGATTGTTTTAGTTGTGGTGTTCTGTATAAGTTTGGTTTTAGGTTTGTTTCGTTTTTTTTTTATGCCCAAAATGGGGGGGAGTTTTGGGTTTATATGATTTGAGGGTTTCTATAAAAAAATTTTTTAGATGGTGATGTTAAACTTTGTTTCTGGTGATTTTGTGGTGATTGGTAGTACAGTGGGGATTTGGTGTAATCAGTAGGTTTTTTTTGGGGGGTATTCGGAGGTGTTTGATGGTTTTTTATTGAAGGTGTTCAAATGAGTGGGAGAGCATTTTTTGAAGAAGATCAGTGGTTTCAGAGTTGGTTTTAAAGTTAGTCAGTGTTTTTGGTTTTGGTTAGGATAGGTTAGGTTTGGGGTAAGTTAGGTTAGGTTTGCTTAGGATAAGTTAGGGTTTGGTTAGGGTAGGTTAGGTTAGGGTGGTTTTTGGTTTGGTTGGGACAGGTTAGGGTAGGTTTGGTTAGGTTAGGTTCGGTAGGTTAGGGAAGGTTAGGGTTTGGTAAGTTAGGTTGTATTGAGGTGTTTGAGGGGTTAGGTTAGGTTAGGATAGGTTAGGTAGGTTTTGGATAGAGGTGTTTGATGGAGTTAGGTTGGGGTTTTTGGTTAGGTTAGGTTTTGGTTAGGATAGAGGTGATTATGGAGTTAGGTTAGGTTCGGGTTTGGTGGGGGTTAGGTTAGGTTAGGAATTAGGTTAGGTTAGGTTGGTTTGGTTTGGTTGGAAAGACGTTGGTTGGGAAAAAGATGATTTTCACCTTTGGGGTTTCCCGCATTTTATGGCGTTGTCTGTCCGAGTTGGCGAGGTGTTATATTATCTTAAATCAACCCTTGGGGGTGAAACCGCATTACCCCAGGGTGTTGGGGGGGGGGGTACCCACAATGAGTTTTTCAGAGCAAGGAAAGTTTTTATTCGGAAATGAGTAAATATTTTTTACCATTGAGTGTGTTTACAACAAGAAAAAATGTTCATTTTCGTAAAGTTTTTAAAACTAATTTGGAAAAAATCCAAAAAAAAAGGGGTCGTTCAAAGTAATTTGGGTTCTCTAAGATTTTTGGGAAATGTTCAATATATTTTTGGGTTTGTTAGGATGGTTCGGAGGTTTTGGTTGGTAAGGGTTAAAATAGTTTGGTTAGGTTAGGATAAGTTAGGGTTTGGGAGGGTTAGGTTTGGTTAGGTTAAGTTAGGTTGGCTAGGTTAGGTTAGGTTGGTTTGGGGGGGTTAAGTTAGGGTTAGGGTTTGGTTAGGTAGGTTAGGTTATGTTAGGTAGGTTTGGTTAGGGTAGGTTTGGTTAGGTTGGTTGGTTAGGTTTTAAATTAGGTTATTTTGGGAGGGTTTGGTTAGGTTAGGATAAGTTAGAAGGTTAGGTTAGTTAGGTTAGAGGTTAGGGTAATTAGTTTGTTAGGGTTTGGTTAGGTTGGTTAGGTTGGGGTTTGGTTAGGTTTTGTTAAAATTATTTTTTAGGTAGGTTGGGATTTTTTTTTTTTTTTTTTTTATTTTTTTTTATGTGGGTGCGGGTGTTGTTGTCGAATAGAGATACCGAAAAGACGTTTAAGTGGGTTGTTTTTTTTGACTTTTTCGAGTAGGTGGCCCTTATTAACTTTAATGAACTAAAAGGGTTTTTAAAAGAGAAAAAATGGGAGGTGTGGGGGGGACTTTCTGATGAAATTTAATAAAAGGGGAAAAAATTGTGGGGGTTTGGGGTGTTTGGGATGTGGGTGTTGATCTTAGTTTATGGTGATTTTGGTGGTGTTTTTTAGTGTATTTTAGTGGTGTTTTAGTATTCATGGTGTATTTGGGAGTCTCAAATGGTGTTTTTTGGAAGTGTTTCAAAAGTTGTTTGGAAATGTTTTAAAAGGGGTTTTAAAGGTGTTTTTGAGTGTGTTCAATGTTGTTTTTTTTAAGGGACAAGGGTGTTTAAGGGTGTTTTGAAAGGGGTTCAAAAGGGGTTTTTGGGTTATTCAAAGGGGTTTTGAGTGTGTTCAAAGATTATAGGTGTTTTGATGTATTAAAAGGTTTTTTTGAGGTATCAAAGGTGTTTTGAAGGTTTTAAAGGGGTGTTTGGTGTGTTAAGGGGTTTTTTGAAGGTTTAAAGGGGTTTTTTGATTAAATTCAGCGGTTTTTTAGTATAATCATGGTGTAATTGGGAGTATAAAATTGTGTTTTTTAAAGTGTTTCTTGTTGTTTGGGAAAAAGTTCAAAGGGTTTTTGAAGTGTTCAGAGTGTTTTAAAAGGGTTTTCAAGGGTGTTTGAAGGGTTAAAGGGGTTTTTTTGATTGAATTCCGCGGTTTTTTTTAGTAAAATCAGTGGTGTAATTGGAACTCAAATGTTTTTTAAAAATTTTCATGGGTTTGGGGATGGGGTGTGGGTTTTTGTTGTCGAACTGAGATCCCAAAAAAAATGTTTAAGGGGGTTGTTTGGTGAAAACAAATCGATTTTAAATATAAATAAAATAGAACATGAAAGTGCATACGCGGTATAGACAGAATTGTGAAAAATAAAATTGCCTTAAAACGTCATACGGGAAAGATACCCGTATTTGGGATTTTTTCCGAAAATATATAAATGAAGTTTTATGGGATAAAAGAAAACCCGGAAAATTTTCATCATTATATATTGAACGATCAAGATGAAAATAGGGGTCTTTGGGTTAGATATATTGAAAAAATCAATTATTATATTTAGATAGTTTGGGGGGGGATTTAAAACTTTAATAAAAATATATATGAGAAAAATTATAAAAAGAGAAATTTCATGACGGTATTAAATCGGGGATTCAACATGAAAATCTTTGGTGTGCGCTTATATGTTTATTTTTTTGTGTATAATTAACAAATTATAGCGTCAAGAAAATTATACCAATTTTTTAAAGTTTTTTGGTAGAAATAAATTAAAGAATGCCCCAATTTTATAATGAAATAGCATTGAGCATTTCAATATCCCCTCATTTCAAGTGTATTTGTAATAATTCAACCTGGAATTATGAAAATTGTGTAAAATATTTGGGAAATTTAAAACGGTGGGGGAAGGGGGGGCGAAAGGGTTAGAGGCGGGGGGAAAGGGCACAACGGCTATAAATGCCCCGTGGGGAAATCTTTGCTCTACTGTCTTCAAGTTGGGTCCCAAAGGGTGAATCCAAATTTAGGACCCGTTTGGGGGGTTTTGCAGGAGGAGAGAACTGCATCCCCTTTTTTGCGGAATAATCCCCCCGGGAAATGGTAAGTGATTTTTTTTTTTCATTATCGAGTGAATCTTTTCTAATTTTGAAAAAAAACTTTTTTTAACCATAAAAGATTTTAGAAGGATGTTTAACCAAAAAAACTTTTTTAAAGCAATTTTAAAAATAGCCTTATTCTTCTTCTAACGAGAAATTTTTTTTTCTTTGCCAAATGGAAAATAATGCGGGTTTTTGGAATTATTGCGCAAATAAATCCGACGGGAAAATGATTTGTGAGTTGATGGGATTGTTAGGAGGAGATCCACCCCCGCCCCCTACCCATCCAATGGAGAGTGTTTCTACCCCCCCCTCCAACGAGACTTCTCCCGACCTCTGTGGAGTTTTAGACGTGCCCCCCACTCAGGGGGTTTTGTTAAACCCTTTTTTCCCGGATATTGTAAATCCTACCCCCGCCGAGACGACCCTTCTCCCCCTCTCATATGAGTGGAGAATGTGTTAGATTTTTTGCGATAAAAAGCGTAGGGGCGGATGGAATATTTTTAGACAAATTCCCAACCTACTTCATGTATGGATGGGGAAAAACCCCCAAAATTATCCCCCCGCTTCCCCCCCAAAAAATTTATTGTATAACAATGGGGAAGAAGATGAAAAAAATCACGAAATTTTACAAGAGAAGAAAAATTATCTAGTTGTTTAGTAAAGAATTGAGCTTTTTTTTAATGAAATTGTATTTTTTTTGTTTCCAAAATGTAATGGCTGATAATAAATAATGAAAAAAAAAAAAAAATTTTGTATTAGTGTTATCCTAAATGTTCTTTCTGATGATAAAAAGTTTTTCACTATGATGTAGGGACTATATCCCCTTATTAAATTGAATTTAAAACCCGAAAGGATCGACTGATTTGCTTGTATGGTGACGTCATATTTGGCCCCTTTTTAACTAAAAGGGTCGACAAGATTCAGCCGTGTGGCGTGCGTCACTGCTTGTCCCCCCTTTTTAACTAAAAGGTAGAAAATTAACCGTGTGCGCGTACTCCTGACCGCCGAGTAAACACCCTTCTTAGTTCATTTAACTTAATGAGAGGAAACTTTTAGTTCATTTTAAAATAATAAGGGGAAGATGTTTAGACCTGTAGTAAGCATGCTTACCCCCAGAGGGGGGATTCCAAAAACTTGATCCGAGGAGAATTTCGAAAACCCCATAGGGGGGAATCCAAAAAAAAAACTTGATCCAAGGAGATGGAGAATTTCGAAAACCCCATAGGGGGGATTCCAAAAAAACTTGATCCGAGGAGAATTTCGAAAACCCCATAGGGGGGATCCAAAAACTTGTATTATCGAGAAATTTTTGGGGTTGGGGGGTGAAAGTGGGAGAGGGATCCAAGGAGATGGAGAGCACAAGAAAATGAAATTCAAAAAAAATTCGAAAAAAATCGGAAAAAAATTCGAGGCGCGGGGGGCGATCCGGATGACGCTGCAGAAGGGGGCAGCAGAAGGCGCGGGGGGGTCGCAAAAAGGCGCGGGCGGGCGCGCGGCGGGCGCGCGGCGGGGGTCGCAAAGGGGGCGCGGGCGGGCGCGCGGGCGGCGCGCGGCGCGACGGCGGGGTCGCAAAGGGGCGCGGGCGGGGCCGCGCGGGCGGGCGCGCGCGCGACGGCGGGGTCGCGAAGGGCGCGGACGGGGCGCGCGGGCGGGCGCGCGGCGCGACGGCGGGGTCGCGAAGGGGGGGGGTCGTGGGCGGGGGTATTGGTTGGGGGGTCAAGGGTGAGGTAGTCTCGAGGGCGAGGTCATGGTCAAAACCGGAAGTAACACCTAGGTGTGAAAAGGTGACCCTCCAGCTGCTGGTCCTAGACCGGATACAAAGCCCAGTGGAAGGCCCTAGACCGGATACACCGCCCAGTGGAAGGCCCTAAACCGGATACACCGCCCAGTGGAAGGCCCCTAAACCGGATACACCGCCCAGTGGAAATTTTCACTACTAACGTACGTTCTTACTTTACAATTAGACACCTACTGGCCGAGCTACTTGAAGCAGAGAGGCCAGATATTGTTTTGCTAACATACCTGCCTCAAAGCCCCTCAACGCATCCGCCATTATGGTTATACTGCACTACAGTCCCCCTATGATCCCCACGATGGGGTTGCCATCCTTGTTAATTCCAACATAAAACACGAATTTCTCCCAATCCCTTTTTTTCACCAACACTGTCTTGCAGTCAGAATACACACCCACCTCGGTCCCTTTAATTTTTTTTCACCACCTATGCTCGCCCAAACACTATTCTCAACAACACGACCTTTCCTTAGTCTTAAACTACAACCAACACACCAACATCCCTACAGCTGACATGAATGCCAAACACACCGCCTTTCATCACGCCAGTAACAACCAACTTGGTCTCCAATTACTCAACTCACAAACCATAAACACCTAATCATCTTGGCCAGATTTCAATACCTTCTACAACCACACGGGCCAAGGCAAACCAGACATCATTCTGGCAAACCGAGCCAGCTCTCTATTTCAACACTACATTTCACCTGGCCCTATTACAGGCTCTGATCACATCCCATCCATCTTACACATCTCCTCCAACCCTATCCTCATTCCAACCACACCTTCCTTCTCCTACAAGAACGCTGACTGGGATGCTTTCAAACAACACATAGACAATATTAACCTCACCTATGACTACAACAACAAACCCATCTCTGACATCGATACTCAACTTGATCTCATCTAGGACACCTTTTACACAAGCAGCCAACATCGCAATACCAAAGAAAACTCACACCACTCGTTATCCTTCAAACCGTCACTCAAACAAGAAGACTAATTTTCTGCTACACAACCGCTTCCTTTACAACACAACATAGATTTAATCAAGTCCGATTAGATCTCATTTAAACCTTAGAAACGATATTTTACGCAGCCTAAACCAAGACCACAACAATCACTGGTCACAACTCATACAACAAGCAGACAAGCAGCGTATTAAAAACACTAAAGCCTTCTGGAATTTTATCAAAAAAATCAAGGCACAACTCCCACCAACAAAATTCAAACACATCACCCACAACAACACACAATCTCAGACCCGCAGGCTGCTGCCAATATCTTCAAACACATCTGGGAGAACATTTTCCACGCTCACCCACCTCACCTAACGTTATTCAACACATTAGAACATAGAACACTGGAACACTGCACACAACCAAAAACCACCAACAGCCACATACATCTAGACTCTCTTACCCCCTCCCAAGAACTCGACACTCCTTTCACCAACACAGACATTAAAACTCTCCTCAGACACCTTCCTCCCAAGGCTCCTGGTGCTTCTGGCCTAAACCATATTATCCTGAAACACCTTCCCGAAATCTATCATTACTGCCTACACAAACCTCCTCAATGCCTCCCTTGCCTCGGATACTTCCCTTCCCTCTTCAAAGCTGCTACTGCTATCCTCCTTCCTAAACCCAATAAAGACACTCTGACCCTAGAAACTATCGCCCTATCAGCCTCCTCGAAACTTTAGGAAAACTCTTTTAAAAACCATCAGATCATCGCCTTCCGCAGATACCTGGAACACAATTCTCTACTTTTCTGATGGGCCCGTTTGGCTTCAGAACACACAGATCCACACAGGATGCCATTAACATCATTCTCAACTACATCCACATCAACACAAAACAAAGAAACAGGACAGCCCTGGTTGCAAAAGACGTTGAAAAGCTTTTGACACTGTCTGGGACCAAGGGCTCAAGTACAAACTCTGCACTAACTTCAACCTGCCTCTCACTACTCGTAACTCTCTGCAACTTCCTAGACGGCCGTACCATGAGAATCAAATTCCAAGGCTGTTTACTTGACTACTTCACACTAAAAGCCGGAGTACCCCAGGGATCTGTCCCTCCCTACCCTCTACAAATTTTTTACACTAATGACATTCCAACACCTGTATACCAAAACTCCAACACACTAGCCTATGCAGACGACATTACACAACTTATCACTCATGGGCCCAAAATAGATACACTCACACACAAAAAAACAAAATGAGGCGATAGGATAGCCATCTGGGGAAAAAAACTGGGGGATAAAAACCAATGCAGCTAAATCCAGCATTACATATTTTAACTACAGGAAACGTGATCCTCCATTACCTGTCGAAAATCAGACTGCTGACACCCGCACTTACTTCCTATCACACAATCTGTCCCCTGTCCTTGGCGTTAATCTTGACTACCTTCTTCGTTTACCCCGGACACATTCACTCAAGGCATGCAATAGCTAGTAAGGCCCTTGCGGGCCTATACAAGCTGAAACTGCCTCTCAACGCACCAAACTTTCACCTCTACAAATCCCTAATACTCCTCTGATAACTTCTCTCCTCTAGCCCCTCTCTTTTTGCAGCAAAAACAAACTTACTTAAACTGCAGCGTGTCCAGAACAAGGCGCTGCGCTGGGTGCTTGATGTCAGATGGGAGGAGTTCGCCACAAGCGAGTCTCCCCCATGCCCAGTTAGACATCCCTGCGCTGAATCGTACTGGAAAGGCTCAGTGACAGACAGATAGACAAAAATTGAGACACCACATGACTACTGGACCTTCTCCTTGACGAAGACTTCGGGAGACCCACAAACCAAAAAACCTTTTTCTACTCCTTGCATGATCCTGCTCCTAACCCTACTACAAATAACCTGGATCCGTGACAGGTACCTTCTATGACAGGTACCATTCTCTGACCCCCGTTTGCCTTTGCATTTTTGGGGAAAGGCATGGGCCCCGTTCTACACTCCTCTCTAGCCCCAAACGTCGCATGTCCTTCCTCCTCGCTCACCCCACTGGAGTTTCCCAACAGAAGAGCCTGAATTTTTTCTTCTCAATATCTGTCCCACGATCGCCTTCGCTGCTGGGTTAAGCCCTGGCTCATTTTCTACGACTAAGAACACTCCTCTCCACACTATTCTTCGTCTGTCCCGTTTCCCGCTCATCCCATTTGGGATCTTACCTGAACTTTCGTTCGTTCGTTCGTACTTCTGGTTAGTTTGACTTTTTCAATGGTCCAAGTCGGACCGAAACGTCGTCGTAAGCTTTTCTCTTTTATGTGCGGGTTTATTGTGTATGGCGCACCTTAGGTATGGCAGGTGTCCCGGCGCCACTGAGCAGTTTCTATTAGTCAGACAAGCCATCCTCAGAGAGTGATAAAAGAATTTTCATCACAATATGTGATCTGTCTTTGATTATCATGAAAGGTTGATTCATTCGCACTACAGTGACGGCGCCATGTTTGGGTTCCTCGCGGCGCCTACAGTAACGACCTCAAGCAGCGAGAAAGTCTGGGCGACTTGTACAGCTGTGATGTTGATGGACTGCAGCTATACGAAGAAATTTTGGACTGCAGAATGTTGCTATCAAGTCCGGCCAACATGAAAATATCACGACTTGAAGAGCTTCTGGAATTTATTGCTGACTATAGAGATGAGAGCGTCTCCCCCAGTCCTTACATTGCTATTCAGATAATGTTAGTATCGCAGTTTTTATCGCCAACTGAGAAATCATTCACCAAGTTAAAAGTAGTAATTTCATATCTGAGATCCTCCATGGGTCAAGATAGACGGTGATCTCGCTCTCCTGGCTGTACAAGACGGTGATCTCGCTCTCTTGGCTGTACAAGACGGTGATCTCGCTCTCCTGGCTGCACAAGACGGTGATCTCGCTCTCCTGGCTGTACAAGACGGTGATCTCGCTCTCCTGCTGTACAAGACGGTGATCTCGCTCCTCCTGCTGTACAAGACGGTGATCTCGCTCTCTGGCTGTACAAGACGGTGATCTCGCTCTCCTGGGTGTACAAGACAGTGATCTCGCTCTCCTGCTGTACAAGACGGTGATCTCGCTCTCCTGGCTGTACAAGACGGTGATCTCGCTCTCCTGGCTGTACAAGACGTGATTTCGCTCTCCTGGCTGTACAAGACAGTGATCTCACTCTCCTGGCTGTACAAGACGGTGATCTCGCTCTCCTGGCTGTACAAGACGGTGATCTCGCTCTCCTGGCTGTACAAGACGTGATCTCGCTTTCCTGGCTGTACAAGACAGTGATCTCGCTCTCCTGGCTGTACAAGACGGTGATCTCGCTCTCCTGGCTGTACAAGACGGTGATCTCGCTCTCCTGGCTGTACAAGACGGTGATCTCGCTCTCCTGGCTGTACAAGACAGTGGTCTCGCTCTCCTGGCTGTACAAGACGGTGATCTCGCTCTCCTGGCTGTACAAGACGGTGATCTCGCTCTCCTGGCTGTACAAGACAGTGATCTCGCTCTCCTGGCTGTACAAGACGGTGATCTCGCTCTCCTGGCTGTACAAGACGGTGACTCGCTCTCCTGGCTGTACAAGACGGTGATCTCGCTCTCCTGGCTGTACAAGACGGTGATCTCGCTCTTCTGGCTGTACAATGACGGTGATCTCGCTCTCCTGGCTGTAAAAGACGGTGATCTCGCTCTCCTGGCTGTAGAAGACAGTGATCTCGCTCTCCTGGCTGTACAAGACGGTGATCTCGCTCTCCTGGCTGTACAAGACGGTGATCTCGCTTTCCTGGCTGTACAAGACAGTGATCTCGCTCTCCTGGCTGTACAAGACGGTGATCTCGCTCTCCTGGCTGTACTAGGCGGTGATCTCGCTCTCCTGGCTGTACAAGACGGTGATCTCGCTCTCCTGGCTGTACAAGACGGTGGTCTCGCTCTCCTGGCTGTACAAGACGGTGATCTCGCTCTCCTGGGTGTACAAGACAGTGATCTCGCTCTCCTGGCTGTACAAGACAGTGATCTCGCTCTCCTGGCTGTACAAGACGGTGATCTCGCTCTCCTGGCTCTACAAGACGGTGATCTCGCTCTCCTGGCTGTACAAGACGGGATCTGCTCTCCTGGCTGTACAGACAGTGATCTCGCCTCCTGGCTGTACAAGACGGTGATCTCGCTGCCTCCTGGCTGTACAAGACGGTGATCTCGCTCTCCGGCTGTACAAGACGGTGATCTCGCTCTCCTGGCTGTACAAGACGGTGATCTCGCTCTCCTGGCTGTACAAGACGGTGATCTCGCTCTCCTGGCTGTACAAGACGGTGATCTCGCTTCTCCTGGCTGTACAAGACGGTGATCTCGCTCTCCTGGCTGTACAAGACGGTGATCTCGCTCTCCTGGCTGTACAAGACGGTGATCTCGCTCTCCTGGCTGTACAAGACGGTGATCTCGCTCTCCTGGCTGTTCAAGACGGTGATCTCGCTCTCCTGGCTGTACAAGACGGTGATCTCGCTCATCCTGGCTTGTACAAGACGGTGATCTCGCTCTCCTGGCTGTACAAGACGGTGATCTCGCTCTCCTGGCTGTACAAGACAGTGATCTCGCTCTCCTGGCTGTACAAGACAGTGATCTCGCTCTCCTGGCTGTACAAGACGGTGGTCTCGCTCTCCTGGCTGTACAAGACGGTGATCTCGCTCTCCTGGCTGTACAAGACGGTGGTCTCGCTCTCCTGGCTGTACAAGACGGTGATCTCGCTCTCCTGGCTGTACAAGACGGTGATCTCGCTCTCCTGGGTGTACAAGACAGTGATCTCGCTCTCCTGGCTGACAAGACGGTGATCTCGCTCTCCTGGGTGTACAAGACGGTGATCTCGCTCTCCTGGCTGTACAAGACGGTGATCTCGCTCTCCTGGCTGTACAAGACGGTGATCTCGCTCTCCTGGCTGTACAAGACGGTGATCTCGCTCTCCTGGCTGTACAAGACAGTGATCTCGCTCTCCTGGCTGTACAAGACGTGATCTCGCTTTCCTGGCTGTACAAGACGGTGATCTCGCTCTCCTGGCTGTAAAAGACGGTGATCTCGCTCTCCTCTGGCTGTACAAGACGTGATCTCGCTCTCCTGGCTGTACAAGACGGTGATCTCGCTCTCCTGGCTGTACAAGACGGTGATCCTCGCTCTCCTGGCTGTACAAGACGGTGATCTCGCTCTCCTGGCTGTACAAGACAGTGATCTCGCTCTCCTGGCTGTACAAGACGGTGATCTCGCTCTCCTGGCTGTACAAGACGGTGATCTCGCTCTCCTGGGTGTACAAACAGTGATCTCGCTCTCCTGGCTGTACAAGACAGTGATCTCGCTCTCCCTGGCTGTACAAGACAGTGATCTCGCTCTCCTGGCTGTACAAGACGGTGGTCTCGCTCTCCTGGCTGTACAACACAGTGATCTCGCTCTCCTGGCTGTACAAGACGGTGGTCTCGCTCTCCTGGCTGTACAAGACGGTGATCTCGCTCTCCTGGGTGTACAAGACGGTGATCTCGCTCTCCTGGCTGTACAAGACAGTGATCTCTCTCTCCTGGCTGTACAAGACAGTGATCTCGCTCTCCTGGCTGTACAAGACTGTGGTCTCGCTCTCCTGGCTGTACAAGACGGTGATCTCGCTCTCCTGGGTGTACAAGACAGTGATCTCGCTCTCCTGGCTGTACAAGACAGTGATCTCGCTCTCCTGGCTGTGACAAGACAGTGATCTCGCTCTCCTGGCTGTACAAGACGGTGTCTCGCTCTCCTGGCTGTACAAGACGGTGGTCTCGCTCTCCTGGCTGTACAAGACGGTGATCTCGCTCTCCTGGGTGTACAAGACAGTGATCTCGCTCTCCTGGCTGTACAAGACAGTGATCTCGCTCTCCTGGCTGTACAAGACAGTGATCTCGCTCTCCTGGCTGTACAAGACGTGGTCTCGCTCTCCTGGCTGAACAAGACGGTGGTCTCGCTCTCCTGGCTGTACAAGACCAGTTTACATTAGTGACAACGAGGAAGGTTTATCTTTAGTTTAATGTTTATTATGCACACCATACCCATGGTGTGGGTGGTAGCCACACCATACCCATGGTGTGGGTGGTAGCCACACCATACCCATGGTGTGGGTGGTAGCCACACCATACCCATGGTGTGGGTGGTAGCCACACCATACCCTTGGTGTGTGTGGTACCACACCATACCCATGGTGTGTGTGGTAGCCACACCATACCCATGGTGTGGGTGGTAGCCACACCATACCCATGGTGTGTGTGGTAGCCACACCATACCCATGGTGTGTGTGGTAGCCACACCATACCCATGGTGTGTGTGGTAGCCACCCCATACCCATGGTGTGTGTGGTAAGCCACACCATACCCATGGTGTGTGTGGTAGCCACACCATACCCATGGTGTGTGTGGTATGCCACACCATACCCATGGTGTGTGTGTAGCCACCCCATACCCATGGTGTGTGTGGTAGCCACACCATACCCATGGTGTGTGTGGTAGCCACCCCATACCCATGGTGTGTGTGGTAGCCACACACCATACCCATGGTGTGGGTGGTAGCCACACCATACCCATGGTGTTGTGTGGTAGCCACACCATACCCATGGTGTGTGTGGTAGCCACACCATACCCATGGTGTGTGTGGTAGCCACCCCATACCCATGGTGTGTGTGGTAGCCACCCCATACCCATGTGTGTGTGTAGCCACACCATACCCATGGTGTTGGTGGTAGCCACACCATACCCATGGTGTGTGTGGTAGCCACACCATAACCCATGGTGTGTGTGGTAGCCACACCATACCCATGGTTGGGTGGTAGCCACACCATACCCATGGTGTGTGTGGTAGCCACACCATACCCATGGTGTGTGTGTAGCCACACCATACCCATGTGTGGGTGGTAGCCACACCATACCCATGGTGTGTGTGGTACCACACCATACCCATGGTGTGGGTGGTAGCCACACCATACCCATGGTGTGGGTGGTAGCCACACCATACCCATGGTGTGGGTGGTAGCCACACCATACCCATGGTGTGGGTGGTAGCCCACACCATACCCATGGTGTGGGTGGTAGCCGCACCATACCCATGTGTGGGTGGTAGCCACACCATACCCATGGGTGTGGGTGGTAGCCACACCATACCCATGGTGTGGGTGGTAGCCACACCATACCCATGGTGTGGGTGGTAGCCACACCATACCCATGGTGTGGGTGGTAGCCACACCATACCCATGGTGTGGGGTAGCCACACCATACCCATGGTGTGGGGTAGCCACACCGTACCCATGGTGTGGGTGGTAGCCGCACCATACCCATGGTGTGGGTGGTAGCCACACCATACCCATGGTGTGGGTGGTAGCCACACTATACCCATGGTGTGGGTGGTAGCCACACCGACCCATGGTGTGGGTGGTAGCCGCACCATACCCATGGTGTGGGTGTAGCCACACCATACCCATGGTGTGGGTGGTAGCCACACCATACCCATGGTGTGGGTGGTAGCCACACCATACCCATGGTGTGGGTGGTAGCCACACCATACCCATGGTGTGGGTGGTAGTCACACCATACCCATGGTGTGGGTGGTAGCCACACCATACCCATGGTGTGGGTGGTAGCCACACCGTACCCATGGTGTGGGTGGTAGCCACACCATACCCATGGTGTGGGTGGTAGCTACACTATACCCATGGTGTGGGTGGTAGTCACACCATACCCATGGTGTGGGTGGTAGCCACACCATACCCATGGTGTGGGTGGTAGCCACACCATACCCATGGTGTGGGTGGTAGCCACACCTTACCCATGGTGTGGGTGGTAGCCACACCATAACCCGTGGTGTGGGTGGTAGTCACACCATACCCATGGTGTGGGTGGTAGCCACACCATACCCATGGTGTGGGTGGTAGCCACACCATACCCATGGTGTGGGGGTAGCCACACCATACCCATGGTGTGGGTGGTAGTCACACCATACCCATGGTGTGGGTGGTAGCCACACCAATACCCATGGTGTGGGTGGTAGCCACACCATACCTATGGTGTGGGTGGTAGCCACACCATACCCATGGTGTGGGTGGTAGCCACACCATACCCATGGTGTGGTGGTAAGCCACACCATACCCATGGTGTGGGTGGGTAGCCACACCATACCCATGGTGTGGGTGGTAAGCCACACCATACCCATGGTGTGGGTGGTAGCCACACCATACCCATGGTGTGGGTGGTAGCCACACCATACCCATGGTGTGGGTGTTAGTCACACCATAACCCATGGTGTGGGTGTAGCCACACTATACCCATGGTGTGGGTGGTAGCCACACCATACTTATGGTGTGGGTGGTAGCCACACCATACCCATGGTGTGGGTGGTACCACACCATACCCATGGTGTGGGTGGTAGCCACACCATACCCATGGTGTGGGTGTAGCCACACCATACCCATGGTGTGGGTGGTAGCCACACCATACCCATGGTGTGGGTGGTAGCCACACCATACCCATGGTGTGGGTGGTAGCCACACCATACCCATGGTGTGGGTGGTAGCCACACCATACCCATGGTGTGGGTGGTAGCCACACCATACCCATGGTGTGGGTGGTAGCCACACCATACCCATGGTGTGGGTGGTAGCCACACCATACCCGTGGTGTGGGTGGTAGTCACACCATACCCATGGTGTGGGTGGTAGCCACACCATACCCATGGTGTGGGTGGTAGCCACACCATACCCATGGTGTGGGTGGTAGCCACACCATACCCATGGTGTGGGTGGTAGTCACACCATACCCATGGTGTGGGTGGTAGCCACACCATACCCATGGTGTGGGTGGTAGCCACACCATACCTATGGTGTGGTGGTAGCCACACCATACCCATGGTGTGGGTGGTAGCCACACCATACCCATGGTGTGGGTGGTAGCCACACCATACCCATGGTGTGGGTGGTAGTCACACCATACCCATGGTGTGGGTGTAGCCGCACCATACCCATGTTGTGGGTGGTAGTCACACCATACCCATGGTGTGGGTGGTAGCCACACCATACCCATGGTGTGGGTGGTAGCCACACCATACCCATGGTGTGGTGGTAGCCACACCATACCCATGGTGTGGGTGGTAGCCACACCATAACCCATGGTGTGGGTGGTAGCCACACCATACCCATGGTGTGGGTGGTAGCCACACCATACCCATGGTGTGGGTGGTAGCCACACCATACCCATGGTGTGGGGTGAGCCGCACCATACCCATGTTGTGGGTGGTAGCCGCACTATACCCATGGTGTGGGTGTAGCCACACCATAACCCATGGTGTGGGTGGTAGCCACTCCATACCCATGGTGTGGGTGGTAGCCACACCATACCCATGTTGTGGGTGGTAGCCACACCATACCCATGTTGTGGGTGGTAGCCACACCATACCCATGGTGTGGGTGGTAGCCACACCATAACCCATGGTGTGGGTGGTAGCCACACCATACCCATGGTGTGGGTGGTAGCCGCACCATACCCCATGTTGTGGTTGGTAGCCCACACATACCCATGGTGTGGGTGGTAGCCACACCATACCCATGGTGTGGGTGGTAGCCACACCAGACCCATGGTGTGGGTGGTAGCCACACCATACCCATGGTGTGGGTGGTAGCCACACCATAACCCATGGTGTGGGTGGTAGCCACACCATACCAATGGTGTGGGTGGTAGCCGCACGATACCCATAGTGTGGGTGGTACCACACCATACCCATGGTGTGGGTGGTAGCCACACCATATCCATGGTGTGGTATTAGCCACACCATACCCATGGGTGTGTAGTAGTCACACCAAACCATGTGTGGGTGGTTAGCCACACCATACCTATTGTGTGGGTGGTAACCACACCATACCTATGGGTGTGGGTGGTAGCCACACCATACCTATGGTGTGGATGGTAGGCACACCATACCCATGGTGTGAGTGGTAGCCACACCATACCTATGGTGTGGGTGGTAGCCACACCATATCTATGGTGTGGATGGTAGGCACACCATACCCATGGTGTGAGTGGTAGCCACACCATACCTATGGTGTGGTGGTAGCCACACCATAGGTATGGTGTGGGTGGTAACCACACCATACCTATGGTGTGGGTGGTAGTCACACCATACCCATGGTGTGGGTGATAGTCAAAAGATTACAAAGGTACATAATGGGTCCAGTGACTGGACCCCAAAGTTATGACAGCTGAACTAGTTACAAAGGTAATGAACTCCAGGTAGATCTGGTCACAATCATGACCAGTTACAGAGGTAATGAATCATCTACACTCCTATACATGGTTACAATCATGAATAAATTAAACCAAACCAAACCATACCACGGGCGGGGATAGAACCCGCGGTCAGAGAGTCTCAAAACTCCAGACCGTCGTGTTAGCCACTGGACCAGCTAGCCACAATAAGAGTCGTCCAACTAGGTATATTTCTACACCACAGGAAGGTTAAAATAGGCACCACTGTGCATTTGTGGCCTGGTCTGAGACCAAGCTGCGAGGGCGTTGACCCCCGAAACCCTCTCCAGGTATACTCCAGGTATGGCCCAGTCTGTGATCAGGCCTTATGCTGGATCAGGGCCTGATCAATCAGGCTATTACTGCTAGTCACGCATAAACTGACGAACGAACCACAGCCCGGCTGGTCAGGAACTGATTTTAAAAGTGCCTGTCTAGTGCCTTGAAGGCAGCCAGGGTCTATTGAACAGTCTCGGATCCCCTGACACTTATTGCGTTGTCTTTCAGCATACTCATGGCGCCTCTGCTTTTTGTTGGGGGGATGTTGCATCTCCTCCTAAGTATTTTGTTTCGTAGGGAGTGATTTTCGTGTGCAGATTTGGTACTAGTTCCCTAGAACTTTTAAAGTGTATGTTATCATGTATCTTTCTCGCCTGCATTCCAAATGCAATTTCATATGCCTTGAAAACGGCCGTTATAAAGAACAAACGATTTAAAGAGAATCATCATGGGCTTGACGTCCCTAGTTTTGAAGGTTCTCATTATCTATCCTGTCATTTTGCTATCAGCTGTGGTATATAAACTGTCGTGATCTTTGAACGTGAGATCCTCTGTTGCAATTTTCATGTAGTGCCATAATTTATTAATTAAAAAAATAACGAGATTGATTTTTATTTTTTAATCAGATTTTATAAGAACATAAGAAAGGAGGAACACTGCAGTAGGCCTGTTATGGTCAAGTTGTCTGAAACATGAGTTTCAGAGGTTTGGACAGAGGCGCAATTTAAGTGCTTGTCATAGGCGCTATTTTCCGTAGATAAAAATTCTTTGCCACGGTTACAGTGTGTTTACATTTCATAATTTGATTGGTACAAAAAAAAAAAAACTATCATGCAACGGAATTTCGCCCCTGTGTGCACTGTAGAGATGGTGGTGATTGTAATGGTGGTAGTGACTGTGATGGTGGTTGTGATGGTAGTCTTGGTGATTGTGGTGGTGATAATTGTGATGTTGGTGGTGAAAGAGGAAAGGTTGGTGGTGATGGAGGATGGTGGGGGGGAGGAAGAAGTGTTGGTGGTTGTAAGGAAAGTAATGAGTGTAGAGCAGAGCTGGTGACCAGCAGATTAAGTGAGGTTGTTGACTTCAGTCACTGAATGTACGAGGATACGTAAGCCAGTGAGTAATGAGGGTGTGCAGCAGCAACATTCACACTTCTTAAATACACTGACAACATTCCTAGACCACAAAACTTTGATGGAGGATATGGCAAAACACTTGATTGTTAATGATAAGATATCTGAAATGTTCAGGTAGTATTAACATTTTAAGTCGATTAGATGATTGATTAGTGTTTTAGGGATAATAAGATATTTGATAGTTGCAACAGAACCCACAGACATAACACAAGGCACAAACATCTCTGTCACATTCCTTGTGTCCGGCTAAATCTCTTCAAAAATTCAATACACATAAAAGGGCCCAAAATCTGCAGCTCTCTGCCAGAAGTCTCCAGAACCACTGACTCAACCAGCATTATTAAACTACCATTAAGAAGCACATTATCTCCCTAATACATCCCAGCATCAACTAAATATGTAAAAACTATAAATGAATATTGTTAGTGTCATGAATATATGTGAAACATTATACAAAATATATATTTTAACTGTAACCTTCCCAAATCTATAATTCTCTCCATTACACTTATTAATGCCATATAACATGACCTAATAGAATATTCAGTTATATTGTATTCATTATAAACTCCTAAACTCACAACTTATTCTTATTATTCTTAATCTTAAGTTTGCCAAAAAACCTCAGCACCCAGGTAACCTCCACATTAAAATGGTATAAAATACCGACAGGTTGTTAGGTAAGACACATATGCAACAGTTAGGTATCTTATATTATGGGAAAAGTTTTTGCCTACCCCAGTACGCTTCTTCAGTCAAGTACAGAAAAGTTGATAGAAGCAGAAGATACTTGAAGACGATGTAATCAGTCCATCACCCATATTGTTTCATACTATGGAACAATGCTCTTCTCCAGACTGAGGGACTGACCACCTCAAAACTTTAAGGGTGATGGACTGATTACATCGTCTTCAAGTATCTTCTGCTTCTATCAACTTTTCTGTACTTGACTGAAGAAGCCTACTGTGTAGGCGAAACGTTTCATAATAAAGATACCTAACTGTTGCATATGTGTCTTACCTAACAACCTGTCGGTATTTTAATGTTCAATCTGTCAGACACTGCAACACAAGGGTATCTTGGTACAGACCTGCAATCAACTCGGGCAACTTTCCCCTAGTGAAGGGGCTGGATTTGAGAGGGACCTGACCTCTCACATCTGAGTTCTTACCTCTCCTAGTGGCCTACGTCTCACCTCTTGGCGCTATAAAAAGCTCCATCCTGTCACTTCTTCTCCATATTGTTTCATACTATGGAACAATGCTCTTCTCCAGACTGAGGGACTGACCACCTCAAAACTTTAAGGGTGATGGACTGATTACATCGTCTTCAAGTATCTTCTACTTCTATCAACTTTTCTGTACTTGACTGAAGAAGCCTACTGTGTAGGCGAAACGTTTCATAATAAAGATACCTAACTGTTGCATATGTGTCTTACCTAACACCCAGGTAACCTGCACATGTAGGACGACGCTGGCATGTACACCCGGTGCATCATGCTGATATTAATTATTATTACTACTACTATTACTACTACTAATGTTTTTAAGCCTGTAACTCTATTTTGTTATGTAAATGGTTTAGAAAAACCAACAAGTTGAATAATGAGACACACTTGTGCAACATTTGGGAATCTTTATTAAGAAAACGTTTGACCAATAAAGATATTATATTAAACTAACTGCCTGAACGTGCAGTTCTTGGTCTCATTATTTACCCAGTTTCTTTTTATTTCATTCGTCCAATTCTTACGTACTATGTCTATAACTGCGTTAAATATGAGCCAGCTCAGTTATAGTGGTTTTCATACCTAACAGTGAGACATACATGCACTACCCTCCCTGTTGTTATTTTATAACAGGGAGCACACACTAATAATAAGAGCTTCTCCGCTACATAAGAAATACTATCGCACTGGTGAGCGCTCAAAAAATACATCGTACTTCAGGAATCATATATCCTAATGGCGCTAAAGCTAACATATGACACTGAGCTTGACTCTATCATCATTACTGATTCTATGTCATCATTGAAGGCTCTTGGCTCATATAATGACTCCAACAACATGCTCATTGGAGAAGCCAGTTATAGATACGCAAAAATCAGGGACAAAGGGATTAATATACAATTGCTATGTATCCCATCACACATTGGATTATTCCTTCATGATAAAGTTGATATGTCAGCAAAGAAGAGTACCCAGAAGGAGAATGTAGAATATAACTTTGGTATATTTGTGTCTAGCATTAGGAATAATAATAGGAGAGAAGTAAATAATAAAAATGAATGTTATAAGAATGCAGTTAGAAGCCTGAGTAGATCTATAACCCACTATGATAACATGAACGTAGATAAATATGTTTATGGAGCAACTTGCAATGTGAACAGACTGACTGATGTTGTAGTGGCCAGGCTTAGGCTTGGTTACAAGTACTTCTGGCAGTTTGGGAGACACACAATGATGATCAAACTAAATGTAAATTATGTGATCAGGCATATTGTCACTGTTTTGATCACTATGTGCTTATTTGTCCACTTATTGAGGAATAACCTATGTTACAGGAGTCAAGAAACGCGAGAACTAAAAACCATAAATGAAATTGAAAGAAACCCAAATCAAAGTCTAGAACATCAACCGGTATTGGGTCCCTACTGAAACAAGATGGGTCCTACACAGATGACAGCAAGGAAATGAGTGAGCTACTCAAGCCCCAGTATGATTCGGGTTTTAGCGAGCCACTAACCAGACAGAGTCGAAGACCCAAATGAATTTTTTTATGAGAGAGAGAATTTGGTAGACACACACCTGTCTGATATTATCCTCACGCCAGATGACTTCGAAAAGGCGATAAATGACATGCCCATGCACTCTGCCCCAGGCCCAGACTAGTAGTCAACAGAGTCAAGTATGAGACGGCTACGGTGAAAAGCTCTGTTCTACAAGGCACAGTACTGACTCCCATCCTGCTCCTCATCCGCATATCTAACAGACAGGAATATAAGCCAGAGTGCCGTGTCTTTCTTTGCCTGTTGACACCCGAATTTGCATGACAGTGTCCTCCATTAAAAACACTGCAAGACTCCAGGCGGACGTCAACCAAATATTTAAATGGGCTGCAGAAAACAAAATGAATTTCAATGATGAGAAATTTCAATTACCCACACATGGAAAACGTGAGGAAATAAAAACTATATCGGATTATAAAACGAATTCCAACCACACAATAGAGCGAAAAACTAACGTCAAAGACCTGGGAGTGATCATGTCGGAGGATCTCACTTTCAAGGACCATAACATTATATCAATCGCATCTGCTAGAAAAATGACAGGATGGATAATGAGAACCTTCAAAACTAGGGACGCCAAGCCCATGATGACACTCTTCAGGTCGCTTGTTCTATCTAGGCTGGAATATTGCTGCACTCTAACAGCACCTTTCAAGGCAGGTGAAATTGCTGACCTAGAAAATGTAGAGAACCTTTACGGCACACATAATTGCAATAAACCACCTCAGTTATTGGGAACGTTTGAAGTTCCTGAACCTGTATTCCCTAGAATGCAGGAGGGAGAGATACACGATTATATACACCTGGAAAATCCTAGAGGGACTAGTATCAAACTTGCACACGAAAATCACTCCCTACGAAAGTAAAAGATTCGGCAGACGATGCAACATCCCCCCAATGAAAAGCAGGGGTGCCTCTAGCACGATAAGAGACAACACAATAAATGTCAGGGGCCCAAGACTGTTCAACTGCCTCCCAGCATGCATAAGGGAGATTACCAATAGACCCTTGGCTATCTTCAAGCAGGCGCTGGACAGGCACCTAAAGTCAGTACCTGAACAGCAAGGCTGTGGTTCATACGTTGGATTTCTTGCAGCCAGTAGTAACAGCCTGGTTGATCAGACCCTGATCCACCATGAAGCCTGGTCACAAACTGGGCCGTGGGGGCGTTGACCCCCGGGGAATCTCTCCAGGTATTCTCCAGGTATGTGACATGTGAAAATATCTTATTAGTGAAAATAAGATACCAGATATACTAAGCAAATATCTGTTACACGCAAATCTCTTAATTTGCTTGTAACAGATAAGTGAACTGTAGATATGTAGATATAAATGCAAATGTACACCTGTTAACCCTTTTGGAGCCTAGTTCCTAGGCCTTTTGTGTATCCATATGCTCTTGCGCTACCGTCCACAGGATGGATATGGGGTGCACAATAAACTAGCCACTTCGGTGGCAAAAATCTAAAGTCTACAGTGCCAGCTACGAGCTGTCAACCATACTGGTAGACGCACAGCCACACGTTGTACTGCCTTCACTCCTACTCCTGGATTATCCTCACTTCAGCATCATTGCTCTCCAGTCCTTCAGGTTGTGCAGTAAACATTATACAGCACTAACAGACACTGAGTGCTCCTGGACTTTACAGTTTAGACTAACATCTTTATTATGCACCCCTTATCCATGGTGAGGGTGGTAGACAAAAGATTAGAGAGGTCCATAATGGGTCAAGAGACTGGACAGCAAAGTTTTGATAGCTAAACAAGTTACAATGGTAATGAACTATTTGAAGATGGAGACACTTATGCAACATATGGTAATATTTACTGAAGAAACGTTTCGCCACACAGTGACTTCATCAGTCCAATACTGAGCAGAAAGGTGTAAGGAGAGGAGGAGTTTGAGGTAATCAGTCCCTCAGTCTGGAGTCGATGTGTTCAGTCCACCAGTCTTGTATTATTATTATTATAATCAAAAGGAGCGCTAAGCCACAAGGGCTATACAGCACTGCAGGATAAGGAAGGAAGCGAGGGTATTGGGCAGCAGAAAGGGGGGAGGGGCGATCACTAGGTTACAGAAAACAGCGGGGTAGGGGATAGTGCAGGGTAGAGGGTAGCAAGAGATTGAGGTAGAAAGGGCAGAAGGTATCAGAATTTGTGGAGTAAGTCAGTTGTTGTCAAAAAGTCAATGAGAGAGTCCGGATGAAAGGTGGGTCCATCAGCGAGAAGGGAAGGTAAAGAGAGAGCAGCGGAGCGAAGACGACGTTGGAGGTAAATTCTGCGTGCTCGTTGATAAAGTGGGCAGTCTAACAGAATGTGGCTGACCGATAATGGAACGTGACAATTCTCACAGAGAGGAGCAGGGCGCCTCTCCATGAGATATCCATGAGTAAGACGAGTATGGCCAATGGGAAGACGGGAGAGAGTAGTCTCCCAACCTCGACACTGGTGATAAGAAGACGGCCAGTAACCTATACTCGGTTTAATAGATTGAAGTTTGTTACCGAGTAGAGTAGACCAACGAGCAGACCCCTCTGTAATTAGTATTTTATAACATGTAAACCACACAATACCCAAAACCTGTAAACCCCACATTGTAACCAGAGAATAAACTTGAATTGAATTGAATTGTTGTCAACGGGTGTGAAGGTGGGTAGCTATTGCAGCAAAATAGTCCGTAAATGGAACACCTCTATATGAAACTGGTAGGTCATGTACGGCTGACCGCGCAGCAGTGTCTGCCTGTTCATTGCCCTGTACGTCAACATGACCAGGGACCCAACAAAAAACAATATCTTTATGCTTGGTAGAGATGCGGCGTAGCCAAAGTTGGATACGGAGGACTAAGGGGTGAGGTGTATCAAATTTCTGTATAGCCTGTAAAGCACTAAGGGAGTCTGAAACAACCACAAATGATGACACAGGCATAGATGCAATACGGATAAGTGCTGCAAGAATGGCATACAATTCAGCAGTAAATATACTAGCCGAAGATAGTAAATGCCCTCGTATGACGATGTCCGGAAACACTGCTGCGAATCCTACGCCGTCAAAAGACTTAGAGCCATCTGTGTACACTGCAGTGGCATAAGAATGAGAGTGGAAAAAAGAGAACAGGAAGCTACCATAGACAGTTGGGCTTTTGAGCAAGGGAGTGAGAAAGAACAGACTCGAACAGCTGGAACTTCCCAGGGGGGTAGGGAAAGTGAGATGCTACATGAACATAGAAAGGTGGAAATTGAAGAGAAGTGAATGTAGGCGAAGAGAGAAGGGACGGAGCAAACAGGGGCGGCGAACAAATAATGTCTACTAATATCGGTGACCATTCTATAAATGGAAGGATTACGGAGATCATGAGACCATACCTATGTTTGGCTTCTGACACAAGCATGCCACAATTTATACTTAATGAGTTGAGAGCATTTATGGATGACAAAGAATCAGTTACAATTAAAGTGTCAATCTTAGATACATGGACGCATTTGAGTGCAAGGAGTATGGCAAACAGTTCTGTCTGAAGGGTAGAGGCCCAATTATTAATGCGTGCTCCAATTTCTTTAAGAGAATCATCACTCTGTACGACAACAGCAGCACTACCAGCTGCACCAGTGGATTGGTGAACAGAACCATCAACGTAAATAATTTGCAAGTGTGTGCTGTGTTTGGCTTCAAGGCGAAGTTTTGGTTGTGATTTAAGAAGTAGTTTGGGGAGAAATGGAGGAATGGTAGTTTGGAATGGGGTAATATTCCATGGAGTGGAGAAGTGCCGCTGTTGCCTTACTTGACATAGATCATGTATCTGATTCATGTGGAGATCGGTACCAGTTTTTTCGATCCATCTGGAGGGGTGTTCACCAGTGCCGAGGAAAGTTTGGAGGGCAACTGACAGTTAATTCCTACATGACATCAACTCGTCAAAGGGAGAGGGTAGAGCAGACTAAACTACTCTCCAAGGACATGTCTTGTTTTAACTCTTAATCAGCTGTTACCTACCTACCTAACACATTAATCAAAATACATAAATATATATACACATCATACCCGGGTATAATCGTAATAATACACATCCCTAAACCAGATAATATCATAAACTAGTGGAATCTTTAATTTAGCTAATATTAAAGAAACCCCGAGTGTAATATCAAGTGGACACATATGCATTCTGTATAAGTCAATCTCCAAATGAACCCTTACATACTTACATACCCATCAGTTGCACAACTCAGGCCAGCATGGGTTTAGAGCAGGTCGCTCCTGCCTCTCGCAGCTACTGGACTACTATGACATAGTCTTGGATGCACTGGAGGAAAAACAGAATGCAGTTGTAGTATCATGGTGTAATAGCACTCAAAATACATGATAAAAGAGTAACAGGAAAAATGGGTAGATGGATCCATGACTTCCTAATAAACAGAACACAAAGATTAATAGTAAACGGAGTAAAGTCAGAGGTGACTATAGTGAAAACTCTGTTGCACCAGGTACAGTACTTGCTTCCATCCCGTTCTTTGTCCTCGTATCTGACATAGACAGGGATGTAAGCCACAGGACCGTGTCTTTCTCTGCTGACGATACAAGAATTTGCATGGCAGTGTCATTCACAGAGGACGCTGCAAGTCTTCAAGCGGACATATCTGGAGTATACCTGGCGAGGGTTTCGCGGGTCAGCACCCCCGCGGCCCGGTCTGTGACCAGACCTCATGGTGGATCAGGGCCTGATCAATCAGGCTGTTGCTGTTGGCCGCATGAAACCCGACGTACAAACCATAGCCAGGCTGGTCATGTACTGACTTTAGGTACCTGTCCAGTGCCTTCTTGAAGACAGCCAGGAGTTTATTGGTAATCTCCCTTATGTATGCTGGAAGGCAGTTGAACAGTCTTGGGCCCCTGACACTTACTGTGTTGTCTCTTATCGTGCTAGTGGCACCCCTGCTTTTCATTGCAGGGATGTTGCAGCGTCTGCCGAGTTTTTTAATTTCATAGGGAGTGATTTTCGTGTGCAAGTTTGGTACCAATCCCTCTAGGATTTTCCAAGTGTATATAATCCTGTATATCTCCCGCCTGCGTTCTGGGGAGTACGGGTTGAGGAACTTCAATCGTTCCCAGTAATTGAGGTGTTTTATCGCAATTATGCGTGCCATGAAGGTTCTCTGTACATTTTCTGTGTCAGCAATTTCACCTGCCTTGAAAGGTGCTGTTAGTGTGCAGTAATATTCCAGCCTAGATAGAACAAGCGACCTGAAGAGTGTCATCATGGGCTTGGCATCCCTAGTTTTGAATATTCTCATTATCCATCCTGTCATTTTTCTAGCAGATGCGATTGATATGCTGTTATGGTCTTAGAAGGTGAAATCCTCTGACATGATCACTCCCAGGTCTTTTACATTAGTTTTTCGCTCTATTGTGTGGTTGGAATTCGTTTTATAATCCGATATAGTTTTAATTTCGTCACGTTTTCCATATCGGAGAATTGTAATTTCTCTTCATTGAACTTCATATTGTTTTCTGCAGCCAATTAAAGATTTGGTTGATGTCCGCCTGGTGTCTTGCAGTGTCTTCAATGGAGGACACTGTCATGCAAATTCGGGTGTCACCTGCAAAGAAAGACACGGCACTCTGGCTTATATCCCTGTCTATATTAGATATGAGGATGAGAAACAAGATGGGAGTCAGTACTGTGCCTTGCGGAACAGAGCTTTTCACAGTAGCCGCCTCAGACTTTACTCTGTTGACTACTACTCTTTGTGTTTTATTTGTTAGGAAATTATAGATCCATCTACCAACTTTTCCTGTTATTCCTTTATCACGCATTTTGTGCGCTATTACACCATGGTCACACTTGTCAAGGGCTTTTGCAAAGTCTGTGTATACTACATCCGCGTTTTGCTTGTCTTCTAGAGCTTCCAGGACCATGTCATAGTGGTCCAGTAATTGGGACAGACAGGAGCGACCTCCTCTAAGTCATATTGCCCTGGGTTGTATAAGTGATGGGTATCTAGATGAGTGGCAATCTTGATTCTTAGAACCCTTTCAAAGATTTTTATGATATGGGACATTAACTAAGTCTTTAAATGGACCTCAGAAAACAATATGAAATTCAATGAAGACTAATTTCAATTACTCCGTTATGGAAAAGTAGAGGAAATATAAACTGGATCAGAGGATAAAACAAAATCCAACCACACAGAGCGAGAAACTAACGTTAAAGACCTGGGTGTAATAATGTCAGAGAACCTCTTTCTCATAGATCACAACAATTTCTCTCTTCTCTCCCACATCTGCTAAGAAAAGAATAGGATGGATGACAAGAACCTTCAAAAGTAGGGATACCAAGCCAATGATGATTTTTTTCAAATAGTTTGTTCTCTCTAGACTGGAATATTGCTGTACTCTAATGATCGCTTTCAAGGCGGGCAAAACTGCACACATGGAGAATATACAGAAAACTTTCACTGCACACGTAAGTACAATAAGGCACCTAAATTAGTGGGAATGGTTGAAGTCCCTTGGCCTGTACTCCTTGGAATGTAGGCGAGAAATATACATGATATGTACACTTGGAAAAATCTTAGAGGTACTAATCTCAAATCTACACAAGGAAATCACTCCCTACGAGAGCAAAAGACTCGGAAGGCGGTGCAATATCCCCCAATGAAAAGCAGGGGTGCCATGAGTACGCTAAGAGACAACACACTAAGTGTCGGCGGCCCAAGACTGTCCAACTGCCTCCCAACAAACATATGGGGCTTACCAGTAGACCCCTGACTGTCTTCAAGACGGAGCTGGACAGGCACCTAGAGATGGTTCCCGACCAGCCGGGCTGTGGTTTATACTTTGGTTTGCGTCCATCCAGCATTAACAGCCTTGTTT
Source organism: Cherax quadricarinatus (assembly GCF_026875155.1). Lineage (NCBI taxonomy): Eukaryota > Metazoa > Arthropoda > Malacostraca > Decapoda > Parastacidae > Cherax > Cherax quadricarinatus. The sequence continues at coordinate 13,051,767 of NC_069430.1, read as the reverse complement.
ATCAGGCCCTAATCCACCACGAGGCCTGTTCATGAACCGGGCCGCGGGGGCGTTGACCCCCCGAACACCCTCCAGGTATTTATCACGCAGCAGACACTTACTGGTTCTGAGTCATCACTCTCCCAGACCACCCCGTCAAGCGCCTCCTCTTGGTTAAAAATTAGAAAATAGTTTCGTATCACAAATACCATACTTAAGGAAGCAGTGTTCGTGTACCATAATTCATCGTACTCCTTAAAAACAGCAACAACAACGCAAGAGATATTTTCATGACCCTCAAAGCAGACATCCTGTATCCTGGAGATATTTTCTCCGGTCTTGCCACTCCGCTTATCTCTGGGTCACGTTATCATCGCTGATACAGGTTGTGATAAACACGCTAAGAACAAAAGAAATACCACGGCGCCTGCTCAGACTAACTTCTCCGCTGATCTGAGGCAGTGTATATGTTGAATCAGAAAGATGCATTGTACAAAAGCTTTTATTGGTAGTACGTTTCGTGTTCTAGAGCTTTCGTAAAGCTCTACACAGATCTTAATAAAATCTACACAATTAAAAAACTCCACAGAGCTCAGGCCTCTCGGTGGATCAGGGTCTGATCAACCAGGCTGTTACTGCTGGCCACACGCAAACTGAAATACGAATCACAGCCCGGCTGGTCGGGAACTGACTATAGGTGCTTGTCCAGCTTCCTCTAGAAGACAGTCAGAAGTCTATTGGTAATCCCCCTTATGTATGTTGGGAAGCAGTTGAACAGTTTCAGTTTAATATGTTTATTATGCACCCTATACCCATCCTGTGGGCGGTAGTCAAAAGATTACAGAGGTACATAATGGATCCAGTGACTGGACCCCAAAGTTATGATAGCTGAACTAGTTACAAAGGTAATGAACTATAGGTAGATCTGGTCACAATCATGGCAAGTTACAGAGGTAATGAATCAGCTTCACTCCTATACTTGGTTACAGTCATGAACAAATTACAAAGTAATGAGCCACTGATACGTCCACACCTGGTCACAATTGTAATGAGTTATAAATACAAATATTAAGTGGATCATACACCCATACGAGCGCGCGCGCACACACATACACACACGAGGGCGACACGACAGCACACGACGACACACACACACACACTCACACCACCACACACACACACAACACGCACATCCATACACACACACACACACACACCACACCACAAGCACGCACAACCCATACACACACACACACACACCAACCACCACCACACACACACACACACACACACACACAACACACACACACACACACACACACACACACACGACAAATGTAGTTCCCATTTTTAAAAAAGGAGACAGAAAAGAGGCACTAAACTATAGACCTGTCACTGACGTGTATAGTATGCAAAGTTATGGAGAAGATTATCAGGAGGAGAGTGGTGGAGCACCTGGAACGGAACAAGAGTATAAATGCCAACCAGCACGGATTCACGGAAGGCAAATCCTGTGTCACAAACCTTCTGGAGTTTTATGATAAAATAACAGAAGTAAGACACGAGAGAGAGGGGTGGGTTGATTGCATCTTCTTGGACTACAAGAAGGCCTTTGACACAGTTCCTCACAAGAGATTAGTGCAGAAGCTAGAGCATCAGGCGCATATAACAGGAAGGGCACTGCAATGGATCAGAGAATACCTGACAGGGAGGCAACAACGAGTCATGGTACGTAATGATGTATCACAGTGGGCACCTGTGACGAGCGGGGTCCCACAGGGGTCGGTCCTAGGACCAGTGCTATTTTTGGTATATGTGAACGACATGATGGAAGGGTTAGACTCAGAAGTGTCCCTGTTTGCAGATGATGTGAAGTTAATGAGGAGAATTAAATCTGATGAGGACCAGGCAGGACTTCAAAGAGACCTGGACAGACTGGACACCTGGTCCAGCAAATGGCTTCTCGAATTTAATCCTGCCAAATGCAAAGTCATGAAGATAGGGGAAGGGCACAGAAGACCACAGACAGAGTATAGGCTAGGTGGCAAAAGACTGCAAACCTCACTCAAGGAGAAAGATCTTGGGGTGAGTATAACACCGAGCATGTCTCCGGAAGCACACATCAATCAGATAACTGCTGCAGCACATGGGCGCCTGGCAAACCTGAGAACAGCATTCCGATACCTTAGTAAGGAATCATTCAAGACACTGTACACCGTGTTTGTCAGGCCCATACTGGAGTATGCAGCACCTGTTTGGAACCCACACTTGATAAAGCAAGTCAAGAAACTAGAGAAAGTACAAAGGTTTGCGACAAGGTTAGTTCCAGAGCTAAGGGGAATGTCCTATGAAGAAAGATTAAGGGAAATCGGCCTGACGACATTGGAGGACAGGAGGGTCAGGGGAGACATGATAACGACATATAAAATACTGCGTGGAATAGATAAGGTGGACAAAGACAGGATGTTCCAGGGAGGGGACACAGAAACAAGAGGCCACAATTGGATGTTGAAGACACAAATGAGTAAAGAGAGATAGTAGGAAGTATTTCTTCAGTCATAGAGTTGTAAGGCAGTGGAATAGCCTAGAAAATGACCTAGTGGAGGCAGGAACCATACACAGTTTTAAGACGAGGTTTGATAAAGCTCATGGAGCGGGGAGAGAGAGGGCCCAGTAGCAACCGGTGAAGAGGCAGGGCCAGGAGCTAAGACTCGACCCCTGCAACCACAAATAGGTGAGTATAAATAGGTGAGTACACACACACACACACACACACACACACAGAGGGACAGTAGGGGACAAAGGAGATATACTGTATGCAATGACCCCATCAGACCCAAGGGGGGCCTGGGAAAAGGCAGGGAGAACAGCAAGAACTAATGAGGGGATTAAAGTCAATGAAGGAGCTAAACTGTACACAGAGGCTCTAACAAACAACTGCCATGTTCAGGAACAAATAAGCAGAGGGACACCATACAGGGAAGAGACAGTAAGAAGCAACACATCAATGGCAGGAGCTAATTTGAATCAGAGGATGCTCAGGGAAGCACAGTGGGAGGATGAAAGGGAGAGGGCCATTTTTGTCTATGGGCTCCAAGAAGTAGATGGGGAAACTTATGAGGCAAGGAAACAGGAGGAGAAAAAAATGATTGAAAGCATCATGAAAGCAATAGAAGAGGACGACATGACTCAGGTGACAAATTTTCAGAGAATTGGGTGGTTTGCGAGGGGAAAAAAGCATCCAGTCAAAGTGATTTTCAAGGCAGAGTCAGCTCGAAACCGGATCCTGCAGGAGAAAGCATGCCTAAGGAACAATCAGGTGTTCCGGAGTGTGTACCTCGACCGAGACAGAACACAAGAAAAAAGGATGACACTGAAAGAGAGGGTGCAATGTCGCAAGGAGGAATGGAAGGCAAGGAAAATGGAGAGCAGGAGAAATCAGGCCCATGTGGAAGAACAAACACAACCCCCTCCAGTACAACCCACAGAAGGAACACAACCATGGCAATCCCAAAGCAACCAAATGACCTAACCCAAAACCCACTCACTGCACCCTCTGCCCCATCCCTCTCAGCACAAACCGACCCCCACAGAAACCCATAGTAACCCACACATCCCCTCTGCATAAACCCCACCCCCACAGTAACCCTCAATAACCCAGTACACCCCCTCAGCTCAAACCCCACCCCTACAGAAACCCAGAGTAACCCACACAATATACCCTCTCCCCCCATCCCCCTCACCACAAACCCCACCCTCACAGTAACCCCCCATAGGCCCTCTTCCCCATCCCCCTCACCACCACCCCCACCCCCACTGAAACCCTCCATAGGCCCTTTGCCCCCCACCCCACACCAACCCCTATAGGCCCCTGCTCCCCCTAATCCACCTCTCTCCCCAGACCACAGTTATTGAAAAGAAGTTGAAGGTTTGGTACACGAATGCGGGTGGAATAACGAATAAATGTGGGGAGTGGCACGAAAGAATCAAGGAGTTGTCCCCAGACATCGTAGCGGTCACAGAAACGAAACTCACTGGGATAATAACAGATGCAATCTTCCCACCCAGATATCAGATCCTGAGGAAGGACAGAAGGAGCAGACGAGGAGGAGGTGTTGCACTACTAATTAAAAACCGGTGGGGTTATCAAGAAATGAAGGAATGGACGAGATTGGAGAAAGGGATTGCACAGTACATAAGAACATAAGAACATACGAAAGAAGGAACACTGCAACAGGCCTACTGACCCACGTGGAGCAGGTCCATGTCCCCCCCCTGGATAAGACCAATGACCCACCTCCCGGATTATCCCAATGACCCACCCAGTCTGGTCATCCCCACTCAAGGATGGAGCACTGTACCAGACCCAGCAGCAAAGCTAGTCAGGTCCAACAACACCCACCCACACCCACTCATGTATTTATCTAACCTATTGGTACCTATTGGTACCTAACCTAGGTACAGTTCAGTCAGGGGAACACAACGTAGTCATTGCAGTTATGTATAACCCACCACAGAACTGCAGGAGGCCAAGAGAGGAATATGATGAATGCAACAGAGCAATGGTGGACACTCTAGCTGAGGTGGCAAGAAGGGCCCACTCAAGTAGAGCAAAGTTACTAGTCATGGGCGACTTCAGTCACAGGGAAATTGATTGGGAAAACCTGGAGCCACATGGGGGTCCCAAAACATGGAGAGCCAAGATGATGGATGTGGTGCTGGCAAATCTTATGCACCAACATGTTAGGGATACTACCAGAGTGAGAGGGGAGGATGAACCAGCAAGACTGGACCTCGTGTTCACCCTGAGTAGCTCAGACATTGAGCACATCACATATGAAAGGCCCCTTGGAGCTAGTGACCACGTAGTTATGATCTTTGAATACATCGTGGAGCTAAAAGTGGAGAGGGTAACAGGAGTAGAAAGGGAAAAGCTAAACTATAAAAGGGGGGACTACTCAGGAATGAGGACCTTCCTGCAGGAGGTTCGGTGGGAACAGGAGTTGGTAGGAAATTCAGTAAACGAAATAATGGACTTTGTAACAACAAAATGCAAGGAGGCACAGGAAAGGTTTGTTCCCAAGGGTAACAGAAATAATGGAAAGGACAGAAAGAGCCCTTGGTTTACCCGAAGGTGCAGGGAGGCAAAAACTAAATGCTCTAGAGAATGGAAAAAGTACAGAAGGCAAAGGACTCAGGAGAATAAAGAGATTAGTCAACGAGCCAGAAACGAGTATGCACAGATAAGAAGGGAGGTGCAGCGGCAGTATGAAAATGACATAGCATCGAAAGTCAAGTCTGACCTGAAACTACTCTACAGCCACATCAGGAGGAAGACAACAGTCATGGACAGGTAATCAGGCTGAAGAAAGAAGGTGGGGAGCTCAACATGAGATTTCAGGAAGTATTTACAGTGGAGGCTGAAGGGACAATGAGGAGACAAAACAGTGGCGTACAGCAACAAGGGATATACCAACAAGTGTTAGATGAATTACACACAACTGAGGAGGAGGTGGAGAAGCTCCTAAGTGACCTTGATACCTCAAAGGTGGTAGGACCGGACAACATCTCTCTGTGGGTCCTTAGAGAGGGAGCAGGGACACCATGTGTGCCACTAACCAAAATCTTCAACACTTCCCTTGAAACTGGGCAATTATCTGAAGTATGGAAGAAGGTAAAGTAGTCCCCATCTTTAAGAAGGGAGACAGAAATGAAGCACTAAATTATAGACCTGTTCACTGACCTGTATAGTATGCAAAGTCTTGGAAAAGGTTATCAGGAGGAGAGTGGTGTAGCACCTGGAGCGGAACAAGATTATAAACGACAGCCAGCACGGATTCATGGAAGGCAAATCCTGTTTCACAAACCTACTAGAGTTTTACGACAAGGTAACTGAAGTAAGAAATGAGAGGGAGGGGTGGGTTGATTGCATATTCTTGGACTGCAAGAAGGCCTTCGACACAGTTCCTCACAAGAGATTAGTACAGAAGCTAGAGGAACAGGCACGTATAACAGGAAGGGCACTGCAATGTATCAGAGAATACCTAACAGGGAGGCAACAGCGAGTCATGGTCCGTGATGAGGTATCACAGTGGGCGCCAGTGACGAGCAGGGTCCCACAGGGGTCAGTCCTGGGACCAGTGCTATTCTTGGTATATGTGAACGACATGACGGAAGGGATAGACTCAGAAGTGTCCCTTTTTGCAGATGATGTGAAGTTAATGAGGAGAATTAAATCAGACGCGGACCAGACAGGTCTACAAAGAGACCTGGACAGGCTGGATGCGTGGTCCAGAAATTGGCTCCTAGAATTTAACCCCGCCAAATGCAAAGTCATGAAGATCGGAGTAGGGCAAACTAGACTGCAGACAAAGTATAGGCTAGGTGGCCAAAGGCTGCAAACCTCACTCAAGGAGAAAGACCTAGGAGTGAGTATAATACCCAGTACATCCCAGAAGCACACATTAACCAGATAACTGCTGCGGCATATGGGCCCTTGACAAACCTGGGAATAGCGTTCCGGTACCTCAGTAAGGAATCGTTCAAGACTTTATACACTGTGTACGTCAGGCCCATACTGGAGTACGCAGCACCAGTTTGGAACCCACACCTCGTCAAACACGTCAAGAAATTAGAGAAAGTGCTAAGGTTTGCAACAAGGCTAGTTCCAGAGCTATGGAGAATGTCCTATGAAGAAAGGTTAAGGGAAATCGGTCTGACAACATTGGAGGACAGGAGGGTCAGGGGAGACATGATAACGACATACAAAATACTGCGTGGAATAGACAAGGTGGACAGAGACAGGATGTTCCAGAGATGGGACACAGAAACAAGGGGTCACAATTGGAAGCTGAAGACTCAGATGAGTCAAAGGGATGTTAGGAAGTATTTCTTCAGTCATAGAGTAGTTAGGAAGTGGAATAGTCTGGCAAGCGATGTAGTAGAGGCAGGAACTATACATAGTTTTAAGACGAGGTATGATAAAGCTCATGGAGCAGGGGGAGAGAGGACCTAGTAGCGGTCGGTGAAGAGGCTGTGCCAGGAGCTGAGTCTCGACCCCTGCAACCACAATTATGTGAGTACAATTAGGTGAGTACGCACACGACGTGGTATTGCTTTGTTTACAGCTAACAAAGTCAGGGTATTTCTCCAGAATGGCTTGTATTATACCACTGTGGATAAAATACTTTGCCATTTTTTGAACATTTCTGAGTGAGTTGTCTCTCAATTCATTAATCTGATCGTACTCCAGTACATAATGACGCAGTGTGTGACAACAGCCCATCTGGCAAAGTTTACATTTCGTTTGGTCTACATCTGATGGTGGTGATGTAACCTGCCATAGATACTTGTAACCCAGCCGGAGCCGGGCGGTAGTGACATCCAAGAGTTTGCTTATTTTGTTGGCAGCATCATAGTCATGTGGCTCCTCCTGCATGATGGAATGATGATAGATGGACTGACTTGTGTCAATCTCCCTAAGTCTTAAGTCAATGAAGTTCAATTGAAGTTCTTTTCGTATTATTGTTCTGAAACTACTAACTGACAACCCAAGATTGTTATCTACTCCCTCTTTGAGAGCATACAGCTTAGCCAATTATCAGTTCTATCATGCATCTGAAGACCAATGTGAGATGGAATCCACAGCATATGTACTCTGACTCCACTGTCCACAATCTTACCATACCTGTGTCTGGCTTCTGACACAAGCATGCCAAAATTTATACTTAATGAGTTGAGAGCATTTATGGATGACAGAGAATCAGTTACAATTAAAGTGTCAACCTTAGATACATGGACGCATTTGAGTGCAAGGAGTATGACAGACAGTTCTGTTTGAAGGGTAGAGGCCCAGTTATTGATGCATGCTCCAATTTCTTTATGAGAGCCATCACTCTGTATGACAACAGAAGCACTACTAGCTGCACCAGTGGACTGGTGAACAGAACCATCAACGTAAATAATTTTTGAAAGAGTGTTCTGTGTGACTAAGTTATCAATACAGCTTAAGGCATCATGTTTGGCTTCAAGACGAAGCTTTGGTTGTGATTTAAGAAGAGTTTTGGGGGGAAATGGAGGAATGGTAGTTTGGAATGGGGTAATATCTCGTGGAGCAGGGAAGTGCCTCTGTTGCCTAACTTGTAGCTGGTTCATGCGGAGGTCAGTTCCAGTTTTTTCGCTCCATCTGGAAGGATGTTCACCAGTGCTGAGGAAAGTTTGGAGGTCTTCTGTGCAGGGGTTTGAATGGGCTAACCTAACCATATTGACCCCAATAAGGATATTTCTTTCAGTAACACGATCTCTAATGCTTGGAATATTAAGTTCTTTCCGCATATTTAAAATTTTGGCAGTACGAGGGCATCCTAGGGTGATCCTTATTGCTTCGTTTTGCAGTTTTTCCAGCCCTCCAAGCTTCCAGTCAGACACGAGTGCAAGTAGTGGCGCTGCATAATCAGACGATAGCAAGATACATAATTTTCACAATTTTAACATTAGCTCCATACCAGGGATGAAAACCTGCCACAACTCTAAGTGCTCTCAGCCTTTCTTTGTATTGGCAACAAAGTCTCGTTACAACAGGTCCAAGCAGTGGAACCTCAAAGCCTAGATATCTATATCTGCTTACATATTCTAGAAGAGACCCATCATGCAAATGGATCTGACGAACTGTGCCTCTCTGTCGAGGAGGACGCCTGTTGAGTATCTTTGTTTTATCCCTTGAGATTATCAACACCAGCTCCTGACACGAGGCTAGTACATGATTAAGAATGTTTTGGGTGTGGGAGAATCCGGTGGTGTGAATCATTATATCATCAGCAAAACTAATAACATTGTGGAAAATATTTTAATCTTCTGAAGCTATAGTGCCTAATAGGTGTTTAATGTGTCGATATGGGTAAAAAATGTATTTGAAAATGGAATAGAACCAACAGGGTTCCCTCTGCGCCTGCGCGGATGTACGGAGGGAGACGTCGAGATGGGGCATCAGGGAGTGGGAGTGTTTGGAATGGAGTTAAGAGGCTGGGAAAGCATGGGACCAGAAAATTAGTGTTCACGGCGGCCTAAGGATTAATATAGGCCTCACTTCATAATAGGAAGTGTTGTAACTGTTCCTGGAGAAGAGTGAGGGAACATGATTTATGGGACCACCGTAATAAAGTGGCAAAATTAGTGAATAATGGTAGGACTGGTGGTGATTGGCGCGTCGCCAAAGAGTGTGTCCTGGGGAAAAATACCCATGATTTAATCATCACTCATCGGTCTCAGATCTTAATGGAGTGGCCTCCAATGTGTATAATAATTATGAGACATTAAACCGTATGGTGGGCTAAGAAGTAATCAGTGATAATAACACCAAGTTAAGAGAATGTGTGAAGTGAAATGAGTCGCCGTTCTCAGAGTGAGCATCTGTTTACCTCGTGTTCCTGTCCCGAGGATAGTGAAGTTTTTATGGAGTCACGACTTCTAAACTGGGACAAACCAATGGATACCTCGTCCGGCTGGAATAAGAACCGTGTCGGTTTAGCAGGACATCGAAATGAGATGGTGAATGGAAGAAATAAGGAGCATCAGTCACCCACAGTTAAGTAACCCTTCTATTTATACCAGACTGACACTGGCCAGTTAGGTATGTTGTAATTGGATAGGTTGGGGGTGATCCAGCTACATCAAGTGACCACCAGAGAATATCTGGTAAGTGATGGTATTATATACAAGTGTTTTTTCCTTGATGGATATATACATGTGCAACCTACCCCTCCTTCATTCAGTTAAACTAATATGATCTATACAGTCCACAATTATTCAGTAGCGCCGTACTTGTGGGTGCTATCCAATTTATACTGGTCTCGGATAGATATGGATAAGATTGTGAGGTCGAAGGGACCACCTGCAGGGACCAGGGGTGGTTAAGTTTTCTCACATGTCTACACGGGGTGACTACGGTAAACAATATGGCTGTTGTCTCCCAATGAGATTACTTGTATGCATATAATGTTGAGGTACATACAGGTAACCCCCTATAAAATTTTCCATAAACATAATGATGGGGCTGGCTAGGCACAGTATTAAGTAAGGCATTAATCAGAATATTGAATAGGGTGGGACTGAGCACACCTCCCTGTGGGGTTCCTAATTCAAAATCTTTAGTTACACTTCTATGTCCCTGGAACAACACAGACGACTTTCTGTTGGACAGGTAGCCTTTAATCCAGTGGAGAAGCCATCCTCCAACATCCATTCTGGCAAGTTCACTAATGATTACATGTTGGTTGGCTACATCAAAAGCGGATTTAAGGTCAAGGAACGTAGTGTATGAGCTGTCAGTGTGCAGAGTGAGAAAGGTGGTAATGCAATGATGCACACTCCCTCCATGCATGAAGCCATGCAACCGGGGAGACAAGAATTGCTTAATTCTGTGCATAAGACGATTAAGAATCATCCTTTCGAATGTTTTACACAAGCAGCTAGTAAGGGATATTGGGCGAAATGAGTTTTGTTGATTGGGCTTCGGAATGGGAATAATGAGGCTGTTGGTCCATGATTTAGGGAGCTCCCCAGTGACATAACTCATGTTATACAATTCAAGTAAAGGATTACCTGGTACTCGACACAGCAATCTGAGTATGTTGTAAGTAATACCATCTTCACCAGGCGACGTGGAGTTGCCCTTTGTTAGTGCTGCATCAAGTTCAAAGTTAGTGAAAGGAAAGTTACAGTCATCATATATCGTCCTCCCAGTCACTCAATATTGTCCTCTCGCAACCACTCTATCCACCACACACTTCAGCCTATTTCCCAGAATTTTTGCAAAAATCTTATAATCAGCACACAGCAATGATATCGCCCTAAAGTCCCACACCGTGTGTGGTCGCTCAACTTTTGGCACTAAAACTACAACCACAGTCCCCTGCAACCCGCCCATCCTCCCCCCCCTGCTTCATTGTATTCATCAGTTTCACTAAGGTCTTCAAAACATTCCAATGGCTCACATAGAGCTCACAGGGCAAGCCATCCAAACCTAATGCCTTACCTTGCGCCATTCCCTCCTCCACACCTCCCCTTCTTCAATATCCCCCCCAACACCATGCAATCACTACCACTTAGCACACAAGATACATTCTCCCCAACCCCCCGAAAGCTCCCACATCCACCCCTGCACTCAGTAAATATCTTCCAAACCACCTATTCACATAATCACTCATTGCTTCCGTTGCTCATAACTCCTGTCCCACCCCATACCCACCTAAGTCCTCATGTACCACCAACCTATCAATCTCCATAGCCATACGGCGCCGCCTCTGTCCCCGTAACACACAGGCCGATGGTCAATCACCCTACACCACCTCTTCCAATCCACCCTGCACTCTCGCTGCATCAAATCTGTCATTCTGCAGATCTCGAATCTGCCCTTTTAACAACTCGATTTCCTCCATGGAATACATCCCAGCCTGCACACCCCTCTCATAACAACCCTGCAACCGACCCTCGAAATACTGTTGCAGCCCATACATCATCCAACCCTCCCACTTTCCCCATCGCACGTAGAACTGCCGGATCCTCTCCTTAGCTACTCCATCCCACCACCCCAATAAATCACCCACATCCCTACCCTCTCCCCACAAATCCTCCCACATAGTCCCAAAATCTAAGCCTGCCTCCTCCACCCCAAGAAGTCTCACATTCAGCTTTCAATACCCTGGATATCTGTTAGGCAAGCCGGCCCAAGTCAAGTCCGCATAAACGGCTCTGTGATCTGAGTATACAGCATCCACCACATGCACGTGCATCACCTGCACACTCCTCATTACATATAACCTATCTAGTCTGGCCACATAACCCCGTCTATGAAACGTGTGCTCAACCATTAAATCCCCACCTTCAACAACATCCCCCAGCCCCACACCCTGCAAAAGATCCCATAGTCCTACTAAAAAACACCCCACCCCCCACGACTCCACATCCCTTCTACGTACCACACAATTCTAATCGCAAATAATAAATCAAAACATCACGCACAAACTCATTCTTCACCAGTACATCACACTCTGCCGGTGCATACACACAAACCGATGCCAGTTGCTCACCCCTCCACCCCCCCCATCTACCCGGAGTACCCTACCCCCCTCCCCTCCCTCACATCTAATAACAACAAACGGGCTCGTCCCCCAAATCAGGATCTCAACCCCTCCCTTCAATCATTCTGAATATGCCACAAACACGAGATGCCCATCCACTTTCTAATCCCGGCCAACCTAAAATTATATTCTTGCACAAACACTACATCTATGGCATGATGCCTTAAAAACCCCTGGAGCCACAGATGCTTCACATCCGCATACATCCCATTTACATTTACAGTCATACACCTGAAACCTTCTTTAGGGGTTTTACACGCTGCCCTGCAACTCCTTTCGCTGGCGTATTACCAGCATGCCGACTTTTCCCACCACGCTCTCCACTGAGAGTGTGGTTCCCCCCCAGTCCAACACCTGAGCAGACACACCTGTGGTGCCTCCACGCACCACTTCCACCCATGGTTTCTTCCCTGGCCTCTGCACCGGGGTCAAGATATCATCTGAGTCAGATTGCGTTGCTGCCCTCTTCTGCCGAACACTCTCTGCATCCATGTCAAACTCGGTAGATGCCTCACAATGTATCTCTGCCGCCACCTCAGCCATGGTCACCACTCCCATCGAAGCAGCATCCACAATCAGCTGACTGCCTCTCCTCGCTTCATCATGCTTCCCTGGTCCCACCACCGACCTTACATCATTCTCAACACTCGTTGTCTCGAAAAGCCTGTCCATCAGCTGCTCCAGTACCTCATCTTCCACCTGTTCCTCGCCACTCAGCTCAGTCTCCCCTTCCACCAAATTGGAGACCATAAAGCCTACAAGCATTGACGGGCTCGACCCCACCGTCGGCAACTCTCTCTCCACCTCCTCGCTCCAGGAAGAACCATGGCCACATACAGGTGTCCCGCTGAAAGGCCCTGCCTTCGGGTCAGGCCCCTGCTCCGTCCCTCTGCCTGCCTCCTGTCATCTCTGCTGTCTCACACACTGGGCCGCCATATGGTCATAAACACCACAAAGCCTGCAAATCTTGCGCTGCCCTGCATAATATACCATCACTTGTGTCCAGAAGCCTTCTAGGATGACATACAATGGAACTGAATGCCTCAACGTCATCTTCAGGTTGAACGTACCCTCTGGCAAGCCGGTGCACACCCCATCCGTCCAAGTATCTGCTGGCGCCAGATGCACAGTGCCATATCATTCAAAAACGTTCCATAGGTCCGCCTCATCAGCCTTGAAAGGTACATTATGTACCTTCACCCAAGTATAGTGCCTCGACACATCAATGACACGAACTCGTACTGCCGAGTTGGCATCCACACAACCATCTTGATACTTTTCCACCAGTCGTTCATACACTTCTGTTGATCGTAACTTGATGAATATCTGGAAGGCCCCACTGAGCGACACACCGTATGGTCATGGATAATTGCAGGTAGAATCACTTGTGTGGACTGAGGTGTAACTACACCCCGCACTAACTCAATGCACACAGTGTTGACACACCTTGCATACTGCACCATCTTGAGAAAATCAAACTGTGCAGGAAGGCCACTCAACTAGGACCGTATGCGCAGCAGTACCTCTCAGCCCGAAAGCGAAGAGGTCAATGGTCGTTCTATTTGTGGGGATTTGCATACAAACAAGCTGGTCATATAATAAGTGAACTGTAGTGGGACTTAGCTTGATGATGACTACACTGTTCTGCAGCCACTTCCAGAAAGTTCTTGGAGTCGTCAATATAACCACACTTTTGCTGTAATAAATATTAGTGGTAAATATAATTACCCCTAGGGGGTGTTATTCAGCATATCTCAGAAAATGACTGCTGAAATTATAGATACTGGTGTGGGCTCGATGACCCTCGGATCATCGGGTAATGGTACCGTCAAATAAGACATGATTGGATATCTGCTGTGCAGCCGACTTACCCATGACATGTTTATCAGATGTACCTGGGTATTTGTAGATGACCTGTAGTTTCACCCGGTTATCCACTGTTTTGATTGAAGCAGATATGTTCTTTGAAGAATGTCACATTGTCTAACACTCCACCAGGAAATTTGCAACACTCATTGTTATACACTGTTCATTAAGTATTGTTTATTATTCACAGTCATATCACTATAGAACCTGTTCTCACTTCTCTGTAAGTGTTCTGTTGTGTTCTTTGAGATTCTTTTATGCACAAAAACGCTCGGATCAGTGTTCTTTGTTCGTTATCCCAGCATTAATGTTTCCCCTGGCTGGGTTTAATGCAATCTAATCGTCCCTGCTCTGCTCCAGCCGCCACTGCCTTAGGCGTCTCTGTACATAAAGGATTCGCTGATACAAGCAGATTTGCCTTCCTTGCCAAACTGCAACAATTTGCAACACAAATGCTTGATTTCTTGATATATCTCAATCACTTAGAGTTCATTATGTCCCACATGTGAATAAAGTGAGGTAGAAGTTTCCCTGTACCTTTCCTGTTGTGGTACAGAGATTAATTACTCTTGTTAACTCACATTGGTTGCAACACTGGTCTCTTGCAAAGAAGTCACATGACCTATGACTGGTACACGCTGGTTAAACATCTGCTTGTAATTACTTGATGTGGAAGCAAACAAGATGCTTGCTCCTTCTGAGAGGGCTGGACCCCTTAGAAAGAGGTAATTGGCCAGCCCATTGCTCTAAGCATGCCACCACCGATTGGCATGCTCTTCTCCAAGAGGATATTGACAATGAAGTGAAGGCCTTCACTGGACACATCATTAATCTACAACAAGAACACATTCCTCACCAGCATTCCTCCACCTGCAGCCAGCTTCTCTCCCCCTTCACTCCTTGGCCCTGCTTGGTAGGCTGATATGGCCTTAGCATAAATTATATCTCCTTCCTTCCCACTGGGCCTTCCAGCTTAGTAAGCTGTGTCTTCTCTAGTCAATAACCCTGTAACTCGTTTCATCTTCTAGGACCTTGATCCCGGCTACGGCAGTTTCAACTTGTGACTCCCAATTCTTCTTCTCCTCCTCCAACCTCTTTTCCATTTTCACAGAAAGCTTTGTCTTCATTTTTGTAGAAAACTCTCCTAGTTTCTCTCAGTCCCACTCTCGTTTGATCCTTTTGCACTGCTCTTCCATCTACTCCTCCATACCAGTACCATTCTCTTCCGACCCTTGGGTCCTTTAAGTCCCCCCACTGACCCACCATTTTTTTTTTAGGGAGAGAAGAGTGTGTGTGAGAGAGAGAGAGAGAGAGAGAGAGAGAGAGAGAGAGAGAGAGAGAGAGAGAGAGCTCTCAATGGAACAGAATCAGCAAGACATCCTATTGGGGCAAGTGTTCCACAAGGAAGCGTGCTGGGACCATTGTTATGGAATGTCTACTTCAACGACCTTCTTCATCTCATCCCAGAATCCCAAGCATATGCAGATGACTGTACACTGACATTCACTTATCCAAGAGAAGAAATGCCAGCTGCTTTAAGCTACATCAATCACCAGCTAAGAGCTATATCAGTTTGGGGAAATAGATGGCAAGTAACATTTGCACTTGAGAAAACACAAATGATTATGGTCTCTAGGCACCATGATGGTAATGCCGGTGCAATAGTGAGGATGAATGGGAGGGTGTTGGCACCTGGGGAAGAAGTTGATATCCTGGGGGTGAAATTTGACTCCAAACTGACCATGAAGAACCATGTTGTAAATCTTGCAAACAAGGCAGCCAGGAAGCTTACAGCACTTCACCGTATCTAGCATCTGCTTGACAGTAGGGGTTGCAAGATCCTGTACGAGGCACAAGTACGCTCACACCTTGAGTATGCTCCACGTTCGTGATTTGCCTGCCCCCCCCCCTCTCATCTGTGACTGCTTGACAATGTGGAGAACAGAGCAAGACGTCTCATCTCTCGCCTGGACCAATCCTGGTCCAGGCAATGTGGGAGGGATGTGGGTGGCCCTATTGTTATGTACAAGGCCAATATTGTCAAAGTACCACACTTGGTTCCACTTAGAGGAGAGCATGAAGCAAGCTTCTATACCACAAGACGAGCAGAATGCAGCAACTTCACTCTGGCTGTACCCTTCTCCAGAACATCACTTCATCTGAGATCATTTATCCCCATGATGACTAGAGTATGGAACATATTTGTACAGCACTATGATGTCAACAAGATAAAGTCAGTTGATCAAATAAAAATGTTGGCCCACAGATGGCTCCAACTTCATTCTGTTCCCTACTTGTATGTCTCATAACAATAAAAATGCTTTCAAATGAACTGATGTAGGTAACAACTCTTAAGTTGTCAATAAAGTTAGGAATCCTTAAGCTGTATTTGGAAATTTGTCTGGACTGCCTCCATGTGAGTTGTCTAGCCTAGCAAGCTCTGTCGACACAGAGCCCTGAGGCTGGTATCTCAGCCTCACAAGTGGCTTATAGGACAGATTTCCATAAATGACTGATGTTGCAAGAAATCTCGCCTGCATGCACGAATAAACGACTAACTTACTTTGTGTTGGAGAATATATCCCGGACTTCAACCTCCCTAATCTTTAGCCCCTCTGAACTTTCCCTCAGAACCACGAGCAACTGGGAGCCTTAATTCCTGCAATATTCAGTTGGTATTAGTGATCTGCCTGCACCTCAGAAATTCCTGTTTCCAAGGGGGAGAGTAACCCATTAGTACAAGTATGCAGGAAGTGACACTAGCTTCTAAGCTTAACAATGAGGAGATGCTGGTACGGTACATACTGGTCATTGGCCGTCCGACTGCACAGAGACCCACAGTTCAATTTACTCGCAAATTCCCCCCAGAAATTGGCCAGAATACTGAGAAAGAAAGGGAGGTCTTGTCTTACTGTATAGGCCTGATGGAGGAGGTCATCTACGGTACTTCGAGGTGCCTCCACCAGATTTCCCCAGGGCCTAGTATGTGTAGACACGTGAAGTGCCGCCCTGATGCTACGGTGGTGTGCCTTGTTCTGAGTTTCGACAAAGAAGGAGGCACTGCAATCTCAAAACCCCATGCCTCGATGTTCAAACTTGGGCTGCCAGTTCTCCCTAGCTAACATATCCTAGGATCTGCCTATATTACCGGCCTATTACTACCTATGTTAAGGTCTTAGGTCTACATTATTATTATCTACAGTTGCCTCAATAGTCCTAATGTTAGTTCACTAACAGTATAAACTACCTACCTCTTCCTTGAAGGGTAAATCTATCAATTATAATGTACCTTCCAACCACCTTCGCCAACCTGGTTGTATGTGTGTTTTGGGTGGATGTAAGGGCCCCCCAACTCAAGATGTTCCATCCTTGACATGTTGGGAGCTTCGTACGACATATCTGCCCTGTGGAACTTTATAGGACCGAATAAGTTTCCACATCCTCCCGCCGGCAAAGGTAGGCGATAACTCTACATCAAGTTCACTTTCCACAAGCCCCCATGGTGGACCTTAGACATGAGTGCCGTCCGGCCACTCTAATCGAGCAGACTCTGATTTAACTTCAGCCATCCAGTTTTCACCGCGTGGACCTCTAGGGGTGTAAACTTGTTGCTTCTGGTGGTCTTAGCACCCTTCCCTTTAACTTTAACATCTTTCGTATGTTTAGCCTTGATTAAGCGGCTCCATACTTTCCCACCCAGTGGCCCATATGCCCTGGTAGCCTTTCCTCCCACTGATACAAGGTTTCCTGGATTTAATGGCAATCTATCTCCCTCTTTACGTACCCCATAAAAGTGTTTTCCCAAGGTGGCTGAGCGTTCGTCACTCCCTACCTGGTTCAACTTCCCTGGCGGTTCATCGTGTATACTGGTACTCATTATCACTACTCCCCCAGCTATCATGGGGACAGCTTCTTCCTTCTCTGGTGTGGCAGGGAATTCAGGTGGAATCCTGCCACCTGTGATGTATCCTACTGGGGATCTGTATAAACCAATTCCTTCCCTAAAAGTCCATTGTGTAGACAGGAAGTCATCTAACTGATTGGCTCCCACCAGGATACCTACATTTCTGACTGTGTCAGTGGTAATTCCTGGTCTGCCATCTTCATGCCAAAGTCTTTCAATCGCTTGGCTGCTGCAGCAAGACCTCTCGCTGTAATTACCGTGGGTAATGCCTCTACCACCAAGGCTGTAATGTATCTGCGATGTCCACCTAATTTAGCTGTGACATCCGCAACATCGTAAGATTTGGATGGGACCTGACTTATAGCCCCTCCCAATGTCATACAAACCTTTCTGGTGGTCTTCAACTTTAATTTAGCCACCAACTTCTTTGTTATCAAGGATACTTGTGCTCCCAAGTCAAAGAATAATTGGGTTGTTTCAGACCTGTGCCCATTCACAACCTCTGCCATGAATGTAGGTAGGGCAGCACCTCTGTAATTCCCACTCGGATTAGAGGCTTCACTCCCACTAATCACGTTGGCTACCATTTCAGGCTCAGACTCACTTTCTATCTCTGCCTGAGAGATATCCCTACTAGCCTAGGGTTCCTTTAAATTATTGGGATATAGTACAGTATGGTGCTTACCTTTGCAACAGACTCGACACTCACTGAGCTGGGTGTCACAGTCTCTGGCAAAGTGTTCCCCACAACACTTGAAGCAGTCTCAACTCCTTTAGCCTCTGTTGTCTACTGCTCAGTGTTGTATACTCAGAGCAACTCATGCTAGTGTGTTCGCCTTCGCAGAACACGCATATTCTGGCATGAGTGCCTCTGAGGTTCTGCTTAGAGGTTCTTGCCTTAGACACCTCTTAACCTTAGTACACTCCAACGTTAGTCATATGAGCTTTAGACTGATCTCCCGAGATCTTTGAGTAACTGTCTTTGTTTTTATGTGGTGATGGTGGTGACTCTTCTTTCTCACCTATACTCAAATGAGAAACGAGATCTCCCATCTCCTCAACAATCTGCTGTATCGTGAACCGGTTTGTCCGATATTTTAAGTGTAACTCATGCACTGTAGTGCCAGCCAGTTTCCTCTGAATCACCTGACTGATGAATCATTCTGACTTACCCCAATCATGTAAATCTTTAAGACTATTTGTGTGGAAAATAATTTCCCAATATTATGCTGTGTAAATAAACCTGATTAAAAGTGTATTTTTAAAAGAAAAGAATGGAGCCAACAGGGAGGCTCTGCGCCTGCACAGAGGGGACTCACCATTGTTGTTTGAATTGGACACAAACATTAGTGAATAACGTGAAGAATTTTCGTGCTCTAGATGTAAAATTGGGCTGAAATCTCTCAAATAGGAGCCGAAATTGTTGGATATGCATTCCTGCATAACTTGAGATGTCAGTCGACTGGACAAGACAGCTCCAGGAACCTCAGATAAGTTTGTTTATGTTTGTAACTCTGGCCAGTGTTATTTTCATGGATAGACAGTGAGGTTTTCTGAGTATGATACACCTTAATCTCCAGTCAAATTGGTGAGTGATATTAAGATATATTCTCCTTCTCTTATGTAAATGTGTGTATATATAATCATTATTAATTTTAATATACAGTCCACAAATTTATATATTTACCAGAATTCCTGGTGATACATATTTCACTTGTAATTAATAAGTCTAGAGCAACTTGTGGGTATGACAGTTGTAGGTATCGAAGGGGGACATTTTTGCGACCTAGGTGTCCCAAATTCCTACTTGTTTAAGTAACTTTGATAAATAATAATTATCTTTGTTATCATTTACTGTTATGTACATAATGAGTTACATTCAGATAAATGCAATTTTCCACATTTAATTTGCCCATTGGTCCTTCGAACCGGATGTAATTAGTGAAGTCATTAATTAGTTAATTACTTAATAATTATAAGTGAAATGACAGAAGGAGGTGGATGTTAAGTTCACAAATTTACTTAATGAGTAGTGGATTATAATTATTACAATATTAATTTGGATAAGCCAAGTTAAGTGACTAAAGATTATATTAATGTGTATAATATTAATTTTGCTATGCCAAATTCTGGCAAGGATTTATATTAATTTGTATAATATTAATTTGTTAAGACAATTCTGGCCAAGATTTATATCAGTGTATGTGTAATTGCTAAGCTCAAGTGTAGCTAAAATTTATATTATAATTTTCTTACATGTGTAATTACTAAGCTCAAGTGTAGCTAACATTATTAATGTGTATTTAAAATTTATATTACAGTTTTTTTACATGTAATTGCAAAGCTCAAGTGTAGCTAGGATTTATTCAAAGGTTAGTTGTATCAATGTTATTAATTAAGTTGAATTTAATACATTGCATCATGGCTGAAAATGAGGAAATTAATGTAGAAGACAAACATATGGAATATAGAGCAAAGAAAGCATCACTGCAAGCTAGAAAGGGTCATGTAACCAAGGCATATAATAAATGTTTGGAATTAATGAATCGAGAAACTGTGAAAACTGATGATTTAAAATTATATTTAGATGCTTTGGGGAATAGATATGATTCATACAAATTATATTACAACAAATATGAAGGAGATTTATTAGTAAACTGTGTAGATGAGACTGAAGTAGATCTTATGATTATTCAGTAATATGAATTAGAGGAAAAGATTCTTTCTTGTAAAAGTCAGGCCTTGAATAAATTAAAATGTGTAAACCAGGCAGTTAATCAGTCTGCTCCAACAAATAAGATGTCTTTACCAAAACTCCCAGAATTATGTTTACCTGTATTTAATCCTGGAGAGAACTGGGAGGAGTTTTGGTCAATTTTTAAAGCAGCTGTGCATGATAGGAGTGACCTAGCCTGTGTAACTAAATTATTTTACCTCAAAGGACAGGTAAGAGGAGATGCTCACATACTCATACAAGCCTTTCCCAGTGTAGATGACTCTTACAAGGAAGCAGTTGACTTGTTGAAGGTCATTTATGGTAATACAGAACAAAGTAGGTTGGATCTAGTGAATATCATTGTTAATTTAAAGTCTCCAGATCACACTTACAAAGGTTTACAGCAGTTTAGAGTTAACTGGAGAGCACTCTCAAAACTTTAAGTAATAAATATAATCTGAAGGATTCAGACTGGTTATTGAGTGCCATTGTACAAAATAATTAAGCTGTAAAACACTTGAATGACTCTCGAACAAGTATCACAAGGGTTATTTTGGTATGGAGGAAATAAGACTAGGTCTACAAGAATTAATTGTTCAGTTGCAGACCAGCCAACTAACTCATTTTAAAAATGCAACACATAATAACTCTGAGGTATCTGTCAAGTTTCACAAAGGGAAAAATTATCCCAATGTTAATAATCAAAATTCATTTCCTAAAAAGAGTTGCATAGGTGCATATCAAGTAGCAGGAATCAGAAATAATGATTCTCCTCAAGGTAAGAAGAATAAGTACCCTCCTATGGGTAGCCCAGTTAATAAGAAACCAGTCAAAGAAAAGAGAGATTGTCTTTTCTGCAAGGGTACTCATTTTTCTAAGAATTGCAATGCATACAATTCATGGAATGATAAAGTTGAAAGATTGGAGGAACTTGACAGATGTATCAGGTGTTTAGGTAATCACAATGTAAAGGATTGTCATGCCAAATTAAACAACTGTTATCAATGTCACAAAGGAAGACACCATATAGTCATGTGTAAGGGTCTATATGACAATGTTGATAATAATGATAATGTTGACAATCCTGACACTACAGTGGCTAATGTAAAAATTGCTCCTAATGTTAATAATGATGGTTATGCTGAAGTAGCCTTACCTGTGTTACAGATAAAAATTAATGATAAAAGGCATAAATCAAAAAATGTAACTGCATTATTGGACCAGGGATCTCAGCGTACTTTCATAAAACGTAAATGTCTTGATGGTATGAAAGTACAGATGGGAGATCCCACAACTTTAAAATTATCTGGTTTTCTCTAGGATAAAAGGGCTCAATTGTATGGCACTGTTTGTGTAACTGTCAGGTTGGGCAATGAGAAAAAAACGTGTTAATGCAGTAATTGTAGATAGACTTCCAGAGAAAATATCTACAGTAGGGCTTAGTAAAGCTACAGAAAGACTCTCACATAATGTAAATTTAGCACCTTCTGGTGTAAGTGATGATTCTGTAGGCCCAATAAATATTTTGATAGGTAGTGACTATTATGCCTCCTTTGTAAAGGGTATGGTAAAGAAATGTGGTGTCACCCTTTTGAAGACAGCAGGAGGCCACGTAATGTATGGTAGGATTCCTCGTAATAATAATTCATGACTAGAGGAAACTATAAATACCATAACTGTGTGTCTTACTCATGAAATCGTGCCCCATTATAATTCTTCCATAGAGGATGGTGTTGAGCCAGTGCATAAATTGTGGGAATTAGACAGCATTGGAATAAATGTAAATGAAGAAAGCCCAGATGATTATTTTACTCAAGAACAATAGCTGAGAGATGTAAAATTTGAATCTGGACAATACTGGGTACGACTTCCGTGGAGACTGAACCATCCAGAATTGCCCACTAATTACAGAATGGCATATGGACAATTAAAGGCTCAGCTCCGCGAACTGAGCAAGACACCACAATTGTTAACTGCCTATAATGATATAATTGCTGAGCAGTTAGTTAATAAATTTATAGAAGAGGCACCTCCTGAGCAAGCCAAAATTTATGGTCACTATTTGCCACATCACGGAGTGAAGAAGGATTCTAAGACCACTCCTTGGAGGATTGTGTTTAATTGTAGTGCCAGGAGTAACAAAAATGTACCTAGTTTAAATGACTGTTTGATGACAGGCCCGTCATTGGCAGAAAAATTAGGAGATATCTTATTAAATTTCAGGGTGAAGAATTATGCCTTTATGGCTGACGTAAGTAAAGCTTTCCTAAGAGTGGGTTTACAAGAGGCTGACCGGGATTGTACCCGCTTCTTATGGCCTGAGAATCCTAGTGACCCACTTAGCCCTCTGAAAACCTTTCGCTTTAGGAGCGTATTATTTGGTGCTACATCCAGTTCATTCCTACTTCAAGCGACGATAAATGCACACCTTAAACATATGGAAAGTCCATTGAGTAAAGTAATGAGCAAACAATTTTATGTGGACAATTTCCTGGGTGTGACGTCAACTGAAGAGAAACTGTTAATGACTTATGGAGAGGCTAATGAAATAATGCAAAGTGCAAATATGCCTCTGAGGGAATGGAATAGTAATTCGTCCAAATTAAAGGACAAAATAAGTAAAGATTTCCCTGGAGATGAAGTGCCAAAATGTAGTAATGTATTAGGATTAACTTGGGATACTGAGAGAGATTTGTTAATGTTAAAACCTAATAATTACAATATGCCCAATAAATTAACTAAGAGAATTTCGCTTGCTGAAGTTTCCAAATGTTTTGATCCACTAGGTTTAGTGTCACCCCTTACTATAAGAGGGAAATTATTAATACAGGAAGCATGGAAACTTAAATGTGCTTGGGATGAAATTCTACCTGAGGAATTCATTAACAGGTGGGATGAATTAATTGGTGATTATGAAAAAATTCCAATGTTGGAGTTCCCACGCCAGGTGGCCAATCCAAATGGGAAAAATGTACTCCACATTTTTTATGATGCTTCAAAATTAGCATATGGAGCAGTTGCTTACCTTCAATGTAATAGTGTTATTTCTCTTGTTATGTCTAAGGCTAAAGTGTCTCCAATTAAATCATGTACCTTACCTCAGTTGGAATTAACAGCCATTTATGTAGGTGTCAAATTAGCTAATTATATAAGAAATAAGTTGCAGGAGATAAATATTAGCGACACTGTAATTTGGTCTGATAATGAGGTATCCTTATAATGGATTCGTAATGGAAACAGTAAAATTGTGTACGTACAAAACAGAGTTGCTGAAATTAATCAGATGTAAGAGAAGTATAGTAGTTTGGGTCAGCATATGTTAACATTTAATCATATACCTGGTGAGGAGAATCCAGCTGATTTCTTGTCTCGAGGTTTACCTTATGCTAAATTTGTAAATGCTGTATCATGGTTTAAAGGACCGAGCTGGTTGGTAAATAAAGCTAATTGGCCTGTACAAAAGGTGTATATTGCTCCTGTTGAAATTACTGTGACCACCGCTCCAACAGTTTATCCTCCCTTAGCCATTGATATAAATAGGTATTCTTCTTTACCCAAACTAATCAATGTAACTAAGTTGGTGGTTCCAGAGGTTGAGACTCAGCTCCTGGCCCAGCCTCTTCACCGACCGCTACTAGGTCCTCTCTCCCCCTGCTCCATGAACTTTATCATACCTCGTCTTAAAACTATGTATAGTTCCTGCCTCCACTACATCACTTGCCAGACTATTCCACTTTCTAACTACTCTTTGACTGAAGAAATACTTCCTAACATCCCTTTGACTCATCTGAGTCTTCAGCTTTCAATTGTGACCCCTTGTTTCTGTGTCCCATCTCTTGAACATCCTGTGTCTGTCCACCTTGTCTATTCCACGCAGTATTTTATATGTCGTACCATGTCTCCCCTGACCCTCCTGTCCTCCAGTGTTGTCAGACCGATTTCCCTTAACCTTTCTTCATAGGACATTCCCCTTAGCTCTGGAACTAGCCTTGTTGCAAACCTTTGCACTTTCTCTAATTTCTTGACGTGTTTGACGAGGTGTGGGTTCCAAACTGGTGCTGCGTACTCAAGTATGGGCCTGACGTACACAGTATATAAAGACTTGAACGATTCCTTACTGAAGTAATGGAACGCTATTCCCAGGTTTGCCAAGCACCCATATGCCACAGCAGTTATCTGGTTAATGTGTGCTTCTGGCGATGTACCGGGTATTATACTCACTCCTAGGTCTTTCTCCTTGAGTGAGGTTTGCAGCCTTTGGCCACCTAGCCCATACTCTGTCTGCGGTCTTCTTTGCCCTCCTCCGATCTTCATGACTTTGCATTTGGCGGGGTTAAATTCTAGGAGCCAGTTTCTGGACCACACATCCAGCCTGTACAGGTCTCTTTGTAGACCTGTCTGGTTTGCGTCTGATTTAATTCTCCTTATTAACTTCATGTCATCTGCAAACATGGACACTTCTGAGTCTATCCTTTCCGTCATGTCGTTCACATATACCAAGAATAGCACTGGTCCCAGGACTGACCCCTGTGGGACCCCGCTCGTCACTGGCGCCCACTGTAATACCTCATCACGGACCATGACTCTCTGTTGCCTCCCTGTTAGGTATTCTCTGATCCATTGCAGTGCCCTTCCTGTTATATGTGCCTGTTCCTCTAGCTTCTGTACTAATCTCTTGTGAGGAGCAGTGTCGAAGGCCTTCTTGCAGTCCAAGAAAATGCAATCAACCCACCCCTCCCCCTCATTTCATACTTCAGTTACCTTGTCATAAAACTCTAGTAGGTTTGTGACACAGGATTTGCCTTCCATGAATCCATGCTGGCTGTCGTTTATAGTCTTGTTCTGCTCCAGGTGCTACACCACTCTCCTCCTGATAATCTTTTCCAAGACTTTGCATACTATACATGTCAGTGACACTGGTCTGTAAGTTAGTGCTTCATTTCTGTCTCCCTTCTTAAAGATGGGGACTACACTTGTTTTCTTCCATACTTCAGATAGTTGCCCAGTTTCAAGGGAAGTGTTGAAGATTTTGGTTAGTGGCACACGTAGTGTCCCTGCTCCCTCTCTAAGGACCCATGGAAAGATGTTGTCCGGTCCACTGCCTTTGAGGTATCAAGGTCACTTAGGAGCTTCTCCACCTCCTCCTCAGTTTTGTGTAATTCATCCAGCACTTGTTGGTATATCCCTTGTTGCTGTACACCACTGTTTTGTCTTCCCATTGTCCCTTCAGCTTCCACTGTAAATACTTCCTAAAATCTCATGTTGAGCTCCTCACTTACCTCCTGGTCGTTTCTTGTGAGCTCCCCACCTTCTTTCCTCAGCCTGATTACCTGTCCTTGACTATTGTCTTCCTCTTGATGTGGCTGTAGAGTAGTTTCGGGTCAGACTTGACTTTCAATGCTATGTCATTTTCATACTGTCGCTGCGCCTCCCTCCTTATCTGTGCATACTCGTTTCTGGCTCGTCGACTAATCTCTTTATTCTCCTGAGTCCTTTGCCTTCTGTATTTTTTCCATTCTCTAGAGCATTTAGTTTTTGCCTCCCTGCACCTTCGGGTAAACCAAGGGCTCGTTCTGTCCTTCCCATTATTTCTGCTACCCTTGGGAACAAACCTTTCCTCTGCCTTCCTGCATTTTGTTGTTACAAAGTCCATCACTTCGTTTACCGATTTTCCTACCAACTCCTGTTCCCACTGAACCTCCTGCAGGAAGGTCCTCATTCCTGTGTAGTCTCCCCTTTTATAGTTTAGCTTTTCCCTTTCTACTCCTGTTACCCTCTCCACTTTAAGCTCCACGATGTATTCAAAGCTCATAACTACATGGTCACTAGCTCCAAGGGGCCTTTCATATGTGATGTGCTCAATGTTTGAGCTACTCAGGGTGAACACGAGGTCCAGTCTTGCTGGTTTATCCTCCTCTCTAACATGTTGGTGCATAAGATTTGCCAGCACCACATCCATCATCTTGGCTCTCCATGTTTCGGGACCCCCATGTGGCTCCAGGTTTTCCCAATCAATCTCCCTGTGATTGAAGTCGCCCATGACCAGTAACTTCGCTCTACTTGAGTGGGCCCTTCTTGCCACCTCAGCTAGAGTGTCCACCATTGCTCTGTTGCACTCATCATATTCCTCTGTTGGCCTTCTGCAGTTCTGTGGTGGGTTATACATAACTGCAATGACTACCTAGTGTTCCCCTGACTGAACTGTACCTACTATGTAATCCCTTTCTCCAATATCGTCCATACCTTCCATTTCTTGATTACCCCACTGGTTTTTAATTAGTAGTGCAACACCTCCTCCCCCCCTGCTCCTTCTATCCTTCCTCAGGATCTGATATCTGGGTGGGAAGATTGCATCTGTTATTATCCCAGTGAGTTTCGTTTCTGTAACCGCTACGATGTCTGAGGACAACTCCTTGATTCTTTCGTGCCACTCCTCACATTTATTCGTTATTCCATCCGTGTTCATGTACCAAACCTTCAACTTCTTTTCAATAACTGTGGTCTGGGGAGAGAGGTGGGTTAGGGGGAGCAGGGGCCTATAGGGGGTTGGTGTGGGGGTGGGGTCTGTGGTGTGGGGTGCGGGGGCAGAGGGCCTTTGGGGGGTTTCAGTGGGGGTGGGGGTGGTGGTGAGGGGGATAGGGGAAGAGGGCCTATGGGGGGTTACAATGGGGGAGGGGGTTGTGGTGAGGGGGATGGGGATAGAGGGTACAGTGTGTGAGTTGCTGTGGGTTACTGTGAGGGTGGGTTTGTGGTGAGGGGGATGGGGGAGAGGGTGCATTGTGTGGGTTACTGTGGGTTTCTGTGTGGGTGGGGCTTGAGCTGAGGGGGATGTATGGGTTACTGGGGTTATTGGGGGTGGGGTTTATGCAAGGGGGATGTGTGGGTTACTGTGGGTTTCTGTGGGGTGGGGTTTGTGCTTAGGGGGATGGGGGCAGAGGGTGCAGTGAGTGGGTTTTGGGTTAGGTCGTTTGATTGCTTTGGGATTGCCATGGTTGTGTTCCTTCTGTGGGTGGTACTGGAGGGGGTTGTGTTTGTTCTTCCACATGGGCCTGATTTCTCCTGCTCTCCACCTTCCTTGCCTCCCATTCCTCCTTGCGACGTTGCACCCTCTCTTTCAGTGTCATCCTTTCTTCTTGTGTTCTGTCTCGGTCGAGGTATACACTCTGGAGCATCTGATTGTTCCTTAGGCATGCTTTCTCCTGCAGGATCCGGTTTCGAGCTGACTCTGCCTTGAAAATCATTTTGACTGGACACTTTTTTTCCCCTCGCAAACCACCCAATTCTCCGAAAATTTGTCACCTGAGTCATGTCGTCCTCTCCTATTGCTTTCATGATGCTTTCAATCGTTTTTTTCCTCCTCCTGTTTCCTTGCCTCGTAAGTTTCCCCATTTACTTCTTGGAGCCCATAGACAAAAATGGCCCTCTCATTTTCATCCTCCCACTGTGCTTCCCTGAGCATCCACTGATTCAAATTAGTTCCTGCCATTAATGCATTGCTTCTTACTGTCTCTTCCCTATCTGGTGTCCCTCTGCTTATCTGTTCCTGGAGATGGCAGTTGTCTGTTAGAGCCTCTGTGTATAGTTTAGCTCCTTCATTGACTTTAGTCCCCTCATTAGTTCTTGCTGTTGCGCATGTACGCGTGTGCGCATGTGTGCATGTGCGCATGTGTGCATGTGCACATGTGTGCATGTGCACATGTGTGCATGTGCGCGTGTGTACATGTATATGTGGGTGTGTGCATTTGTCATGTACTGGTTGTCCCCCACACTAACCATCACCCTGCCTTCCTCACCTACTCCTTAGTAAATTCAATTCAATTCAATTCAAAGTTTATTCTCTATAAGGATTACAATGCTGAGTTTACAGAAATTTGGTTATTGTGTGGTTTACATGTAGTAAAATAGTGATTACAGAGTGTACCACTAGAACGCTTAGCATGGCTAGGCATTTCGGGCAGACTTATTTTTATTCTTAATTGTAAAATATTACAAATTATGAGGTAAGTTGGTATTATGGCTAAGTGACTAAATACTAGTTTATGAGTTTAGCAATGTGAATGCTTTTGTTTTGGCACAGTACATAGTTTCAGTATTGGAGTATCACAGGATTCATTATTTTAAGATTGAGATTAATATTTCTGTTTATGGTCAAATGAGTGAGTGGGTGTAAGTGTGAACCACCAGGTGGTATTCGTGTAGCTAGTTGACGGGGTGTATTAGGGAGATAAGATGTTTTCTAATGGTAGTTTTGAAAGTGATGAATGTGTCTGCAGTTCTAGAGTTCTCAGGTAGAGTATTCCAGATTTTAGGGCCTTTGACATACATTGAATTTTTGTAAAGGTTTAGTCGGACACGGGGAATGTCGTAGAGATGTTTGTGTCTGGTGTTATGCCTGTGGGTTCTGTCACAACTATCAAGAAAGCGTTTTAGGTCAAGGTTGATATTAGAGTTTAAGGCCCTGTAGATGTAGATTGCACAGTAGTAAGTGTGGATGTACTGAACTGGGAGTAAGTTTAAGTCTATGAAGACTGGGGGGGTGTGTTGCCAGGGATGGGATTTAGTGATTATTCTTACTGCAGCTTTTTGTTGGGTTATTATTGGCTTTAGGTGTGTTGCTGCAGTTGATCCCCAAGCACAAATACCAAAGGTGGGGTAGGGATAAATAAGTGAGTGGTATGTGTAGAAGACATTTGCGGAAACGAGTACGTATTTTTGGAGAGGATCCCACCGTTTTGGATATTTTTTGGTTATATGCTGGATAGGGTCTGAAATTCATTTTTGCAAGGAAACCTAGGAATTTCCCCCCTTTATTCGGTAATTAATTTTTTAAATATTAATGTTAATTTGTGCTCTCCTGCTCTGCACCAAAACAAAATATATGGGTTTTGTCAGTTTTAAGCGTAATTTATGGCTGCATCCGCCCCGATTTTTTTAATCACTCCTCATTCAAAAGGTGTTGAGGGGGGCAAGTTTGGGTTGAGAGATGACAATTCGGTCGTCAGCAAAGAAAATTTGGGGTTTTTCAGGTTTTGGGGAAATACTTTGGGAAGGGCATTGATGTATATGGGAAGAGCAGGCCAAGGACCCTTCCCGGGGAACCCCCATATCAAGGGGCCGGTTGCGACTGTGTCTTTAAGGGTGACAACGAACCATTAGTAAGAAAATTTTAAATAAGCAAGTGCAGGCCTCTTAACCGTATGACAATTTTGGGGAGTAGATGTCGTGGCAAAACTGTGTCAAAACTTTTCTTAGCAAAAAAATTCCTAGGGATATTCCTTTTTTTCCCCAATGCGTGTAAAGCAATCTAGCTTTTTTATGATTGGCATCATTGTCTTTTATTTTTCCTGAATCCAAATTTGGCAGGGTTGAGTATGTTTTGACCGTTATAAATAATACACCCTCCTGTCAGATTTTCTAAAAGATTTTGGATCAATGGAAAAGTTAATATTGGCCTAAGTTTTTTTAAGTCTGTAGGGTCACCCCCTTTTAGTTTTGGTGTAACCCTTGCCATCTTGAGTAGTTTCGGGAAGGTGCTAGTCCTATGACTTTTTAAAAAGTAATGAAATAGCATGCGAAAGACATGGGCCGCTGCTTTACATAATGGTGGACATGGACAATTCCCCAGTTTTTTTAAGTGATTTTTAAAATCTCGGTGATTTCCCGTGGGCTCAGTTGGTGCAAGATAGAAGGATTGGGGAAATTCCCTCTAGGTAGCCCCCGCAGGGGCTTTGGTATGGGGGTTTTTACGGGCGAGATTAGTCCTATGTTAGAAGAAGTCTTTTATCTTGTTAGCTGTTCAAAGGATTATGGTGTTTCTTGGTTTTGTTAGGGCAATATTCTTGGTTTTTCCAGTTTTTGGGTCCCTAAACGAAAGTGTTTTCCCCGGGCTTTTTTTTTCTCCTCTATGTCTGTGAATCTACTGGAGTATATAGTTGTTTGGGTTTCTTTATTACTTGGTGGACGATGAATAGTATTTAAGAAAACTTTGTGTATTAACCCCTTCTATATTGCTTTTCATATTGGGGTTTCTTGCAAAGGATTTTTAAATGGTCGGTTAGCCCTGGGCAAACCCAAACCTTTGTTTGTTCTGTTTTGTTTTTATAGGGGCAAGTTTTTTGTTAAATCCCCAATAATTTGTTAAAAAAATGTCTGTCCTCATCAATACCATTGCCTTGGAGAATTCTGTAGGCCAGTCAACATCTCTAGGCAGCTGTGAACTTCCTTTCGAGGGCCTCGTCATGGAGTCTAAATGAGACTTTGTTGTTTCAAGTGGTGGTTTACTAATGTTTGTCAGGGGGAATAGGGTAGTGGTCGTAGGCTATCTGTATTATCCCTATTTAAGGGGGCTAGTAATTGGTCCATATTGGGGATTTTGGTTCACTTGTCTCAGTGAGCCTGGGTTTTTTTATTTTGTTGGTAGAGAATGTGTTGTTCATATTGTTGATGAAATCATTACAGGGTGATCATCTGAACCCAAGGTTTATGTTTAAGTCTCCCGCTAAGAGAAGATGGTGTTTTTCATTTTCTGTTTGTTTTTATCTTTAATTTCTCACTGAAATTGGGGTGTTTTGTGGAGGATCCGGAAATGGCACCGATTGTTATAGGGGTCTTAAGGGTTTTTTTTTAGTAAAATTAGCAAAAAGTATTTCCCCCCTATTTACACTAACAAATGGTCTAAGAAAGATAATTGGTAGAGAATAGTTGCAATAAACCACCCCCAACTTTGGTTTGGTCTGCATTTGAATTGCTGTGTATCCTGGTAAGGGGAAAACTATTGTGTCCTGCTTAACCAGGCTCAAAGAATAATGCCCGGAGAAGGGGGTTTTTTATGATTTTTGGGGTGCTTGGAGGTCATCAAAAATTTGCTTTAAAGGGCCTGATGTTGTAATTAATACTGATAGACTTTAGCATTTTTTAGGATAAATGGGGGCTTTGATGCTTGTAATAAAGGCAGTTTTCTTTCCCCAAAGTTTTTTATTGGGGGTCAGATTATGGGGGTTAAAATCAGGGGCAACGTGACAATCACTTCTGGGTTTTAAATTTTAGGTTATTTATATCCTGATTGTGTTTTAGTTCTGACTGATACTGTGTGATAGGAAGTTTGGACAAGATTAGCTAGAGTATTTTGGGTTTTTTTACTCTATACTGTGTTTTTATGGTGTACCGGGTATCTCCCAAGTTGTGTTTTGTTACTGGGGGATCCGGGCACTGGGAACTCGAAAAACCGCCTAACTCCCTACCTCTCGTAAATGCTATTTAAAAGGGGTTCCTCTAATTTTGATAGTTCCAGCATCAGACTGGGGACACTGGCACATTTACCCCTGCAACCCCAAAATAGGTAATATACGGTGGTTTGGGAGTGGGGTTGCTGCAGTGAGTCGTTGTCATTCCCCCAGTGAGTGTCTTTTTTCACCTAATTTTACAAAACCCAATCGGGGTTTTCAGGGGGAGAGCTCACCCCTGGGGCCCCCGCCACTTTACTGATCGCTACTAGGTCCCCCTCTCTCTCTGCTCCCTGAGCTTTTTCAACCTCGTCTTAAACTTGATGGTCCTCCTCTAACACATCACTTGCTAGGCTATTCCATCCGATGACTCTAGACTGAAAAAATCTTCCTAACATCCCCTGTACCGTCCCGGCTTCAACTTCCAACTGTGACCCCTTGTTGCTGTGTCCCATCTCTGGAACATTCTGTCTCTGACCACCTTGTCGATTCTTCTCAGTATTTTACATGTCGTTATCTTATCCTTTCTATCTCTCCTGTCCTCCAGTGTTGTCAGGTCGATTTCCTTTAACCTCTTCTCGTAGGACATGCCCCTTAGCTCCGGGACTAGTCTTGTTACCTTACGTGCTTGGCTAGGGGCGAGTTTCAAACTGGTGCTGCATATTCCAATATAGGCCTAACGTACATGGTGTACCGTGTCCTGAATGATTCCTTATTGACATGTCAGAATGCTGTTCTTAGGTTTGCTAGGCACCTGTATGCTGCAGCAGTTATTTGGAGATGTGCCCTTTGATATATTCACCCAAAGATCCTTTTCCTTGAGCATGGTTTGAAGTTTCTGACCCCCTAGTCTGTACTCCATCTGTGCTCTTCTGTGCCCTTCCCTAATCTTCATGACTTTTCAGTTGGTGGGGTTGAACTCCAGAAGCCAGTTTCAGGACTAGGCCTGCAGCCTTGTCCAATCCCTTTGTAGTACTGCCTGGTCCTTGTCCGATTGGATCCTTCTCATCAACTTCACATCATCTGCAAACAGGGACACATCTGAGTCTATTCCTTCCGTTATGTCCTTCACAAATACCAGGAACAGTACCGGTAATAGGGCTGACCCCTGTAGAACCCCGCTCGTCACAGCTGCCCACTCTGACACCTCGCCACATACCATGACTCGCTGTTGTTTTCCTGACAGGTATTCCCTGATCCATTGTAGTACCTTCGCTATTATCCCTGCCTGGTCCTCCAGCTTTTGCACTAATCTCTTGTGTGGAACTGTGTCAAACTCCCTACTGTCCATGAAAATGCAATCTATCCACACTTCACTCTCTTGTCTTACTGCTGTCACCCTCTCATAGTACTCCAGTAGGTTTATGACACAGGATTTCCCGTCCCTGAAACCATGTTGGCTGTCACTGATAAGCTCATTCCTTTCTAGGTGTTCCACCACTCTTCTCCTAATAATCTTTTCCATTACCTTGTATTCTATACATGTCAATGACACTGGTCTGTAGGTTAATGCTGTGTGTGTGTGTGTGTGTGTGTGTTGTGTGGTGTGTGTAGTTTGTGTGTGTGTTGTGTGTGTGTGTGTGTACTCACCTATTTGTACTACCTAATTGTGGTTGCAGGTCGAGTCACAGCTCCTGGCCCCGCCCTCTTCGCTGATTACTACTAGGTCCTCTCTCGTCCCTGCTCCGATGAGCTCTATCATACCTCGCCTTAAAACTATGTATGGTTCCTGCCCATCCAACCACATGCACTTTCTATAGCTTATTCCATGGCCTGACTTACTCAATGACTGAAGAAGATACTTCCTAACAACCTTTGATTCATCTGAGTCTTCAACTTCCAATTGGGTGACCTCTTGTGTCTGTGTCCCATCACTGGAACATCCCGTCTTTTGTCCACCTCGTCTATTCCGCGCAGTATTTTATATGTCGTTATCATGTCTCCCCCTGACCCCCTGGCCTCTCAGTGTCGTCAGGCCGATTTCCCCTCACCTTTCTTCATAGGACAATCCCCTTAGCTCTGGTACTAGTCTTGTTGCAAACCTTTGTACTTTCTCTAAATTTCTTGACGTGCTTGAATAGGGTGAGGATTTCCAAACTGGTGCTGCATACTCCATTATGGGACTGACGTAAGATGGTGTAACAGAGTCTTAAAGAATCCTTACTGAGGTTATCGGAACGCTATCCCGTAGGTTTGGCAGCGCCACCCGTATGCTGCAGCTAGTTAGCTGATTTGATGCGCGCCTCAGGAGAATTCTCGGTGTTTAATACTCACCCCAGAACTTTTTTCCTTTAGTGAGGTTTTTGCAGTCTTTGCCAGCTAAACTAATTGTGTCTGCGGTCTTTCTTTGCCCTTCCCCAATCTTCCATTGACTTTGCATTTGGCAGTGTTAAATTCAGGAAGCCAGTTGCTGGACCAGGCTTGTAGCCTGTCCAGATCTCTTTGTAGTCCTGCCTGCTCCTCGTCCGATTCGATCTTCTCATAACTTTCACATCGTCCTGCAAACAAGGACACTTCTGAGTCCTATCCCTTCCGTTATGTCGTTCACGTATACCCCCCAAAGAAAAAAAACAGCAAAACAGGTCATAGTACTGACCCCTGTAGGAACCCCCGCTTGTCACAGCGCCCACTCTGACACCTCGTCGCGTACCATGACTCGTTGTTTTTTCCTCCCCTGACAGATATTTCTCTGACCATTGCAGTGGCCTTTCCTGTTATGTGTGCCTGTCCTCTAGCTTTTGCAGTAACCTCTGTGAGTGAACTGTGTCGAAAGCCTTTCCATTGCAGTCCAAAATACGCAGTCTGATCCACCCCTCTCTCTCTTGTCTTACTTCTTCCCACCTTGTCATAAAACTCTAGTAGGTTTGTGACAGCAGGATTTTCCTTCCCTGAAACCGTGCTGTTGTCAA
>NC_069430.1:12994534-13012034 GCF_026875155.1 Cherax quadricarinatus | reverse complement strand
TTCATTGATCAACTGACTTTTAATCTCGTTTGACACATTATGCTGAACGAATGTGTTCCATCTCGAGTCATCCTAGGGTATGTATGATCTCAGATGGAGTGATGTTCTGGAGAAGGGTACAGCCAGAGTGAAGTGCTGCTTTTCTCACTCTCTCTCTCTCTCTCTCATCTTTCTCATCTCTCTCTCTCTCTCTCTTTCTTTCTTCTCGAGATGGAGTTACAAGGATAAGAACATTTGTTCACAGTGTTTTAACGGCATGACGCAGGTCACTCTGGCGGACTGTTTTAACTGCAAATGAAGCAGTCACACTGGCGGACTGTTTTAAACTGCATGAAGCAGGTCACGTTACTGGGGGGCTGAACTGTTTGGTGAGTAAGCTGTCATGAAAGCAGGTCACTCTGGCGGACTGTTTTAACTGCATGAAGCAGGTCACTCTGGCGGACTGTTTTAACTGCATGAAGCAGGTCACTCTGGCGGACTGTTTTAACTGCATGAAGCAGGTCACTCTGGCGGACTGTTTTAACAGCATGACGCAGGTCACTCTGACGGACTGTTTTAACGGCATGACGCAGGTCACTCTTGCGGAACTGTTTTAAAACAGCCACAAAATGACGCAGGTCACCTGCACGACTGTCTTAAAAAACGGCATGACGCAGGTCACTCTTGCGGACTGTTTTAACAGCATGACGCAGGTCACTCTGACGGACTGTCTTAACGGCATGACGCAGGTCACTCTGACGGACGTCTTAACGGACTGAACGCCAGGGTCCACTTCTGGCGGACTGTTTTTAAACTGCAATGACGCAGGTCACACTGACGACTGCTTAACGGCATGACGAAGGTCACTCTGGGCGGACCCTGCTTTTTTAACGGCATGACGCAGTCACTCTTGCGGACTGTTATTAAACAGCCTAACCAGGTCACGCTAGCGGACTGTTTTAAGATGATGCAGGTCACTAAGCGACTGAGTTTTAACGCTGACGGCAGGTCACTTACGACTGTTTAAACGGCATGACACAGGTCACCTGGCGGGGGGACTATTTTTAACGGCATTGACCAGGTCAAGCTCTGAGCGAGGACTAACATGACGCAGGTGACTCTGACGGACTAACATGACGCAGGTGACCTGGCGGACTAACATGACACAGGTCACTCCTCTGGCGTACTAACATGACGCAGGCAAACTCTGCGGAATAACATACGCAGGACTTGCGGACCAAACATGACGCAGGTCACTCTGGCGGACTAACATGACGCAGGTCACTCTGGCGGACTAACGTGACGCAGGTGACTCTGGAGGACTAACATGACGCAGGTCACTCTGGTGGACTGTTTTAACGGTATGACGCAGGTCACTCTTGCGGACTGTTTTAACAGCATGACGCAGGTCACTCTGGCGGACTGTATTAACGGCATGACGCAGGTCACTCTGGCGGACTGTTTTAACGGCATGACGCAGGTCACTCTGGCGAACTGTTTTAACGGCATGACGCAGGTCAATCTGGCGGACTGTTTCAACGGCATGACGCAGGTGACTCTGGCGGACTAACATGACGCAGGTGACTCTGGCGGACTAACATGACGCACGTGACTCTGGCGGACTAACATGATGCAGGTCACTCTGGCGTACTAAACATGACGCATGTGCACTCTGTCCCGGACTAACATGAACAGCAGGTGACTCTGGCGGACTAACATGACGCAGGTCACTCTGGCGGACAAACATGACGCAGGTCACTCTGGCGGACAGACATGAAGCAGGTCACTCTGGCAGACTGACATGACGCAGGTCACTCTGGCGGACTGACATGACGTAGGTCACTCTGGCGGACTGACATGACGCAGATCAAACTGGCGGTGACTAACATGAACGCAGGTCCTCTGGCGGAGAGACATGGAAGCAGGTCTCACTGCGGACTAACATGACGCAGGTCACTCTGTGGACTGACATGACGCAGGGTCACTCTGCGGACTGACATTACGAAGTCACTACTCTGGCGGACTGACATGACCAGTCACTCGGCGGACTAACATGACGCAGGTGAACTTTGGCGAATACAATGACGCAGGTACTCTGGCGGACTAACATGAACGCCAAAGTGACTCTGGCGGACTAAACATGACGCATGTCACTCTGGCGTACTAACATGACGCATGGTCATCTCTGACTATAAACATGACGCAGGCCACTCTGGCGACTAACATGAACGCAGGCCACTCGTGGACAACATGACGCAGGTCACTCTGGCTGACAAACACAGACCATGTCACTCTGCGGACTAACCATGACGCAGGTCACTCTGGCGGACTGACATGACGCAGGTCACGCTGGCGGACTGACATGGCGCAGGTCACTCTGGCTGACTGACATGACGCAGGTCACTCTGGCGGACTAACATGACGCAAGTGACTCTGGCGGACTAACATGACGCAGGTGACTCTGGCGGACTAACATGACGCAGGTCACTCTGGCGGACTAACATGACAGAGGTGACTCTGCCGGACTAACAAGACGCAGGTGACTCTGGCGGAATAACATGATGCAGGTCACTCTGGCGAACTAACATGACGCAGGTCACTAGTACTCTGGCGGACTATAACATGACAGAGGTACTCTGCCGGACTAACAAGACGCAAGGTGACTCTGGCGGAATAACTGGACGCTGGTCATTTTGGCGTACCTAACTAGACGCGGTGACTCTGAGCCTGACTAACTCGTGACGCAGGTGACTCTGGCGGATAACATGACGCCGTTCACTCTGGCGGACTAACATACGCAGGTCTCTCTGGAGGACTAACTAACATTGACGCAGGTCACTCCTGGAGACTAACATACGCATGTGACCACAAGAGGACTAACAGACGCAGGATTTTTTTTTTTTTTTTTTTCCACTCTGGCGGACTAACATGGCGCAGTTGACTCTGCGGAGGCTAACATGACGCAGGGTCACCCCCTGGCGGGACTAACATGACGCAGGACAATCAGGGCGGACTGTACTAACGGCATGACGCAGGACACTCTGGCGGACTGTTTTTAAACGGCATGACGCTAGTGAGTCATCTCTGGCGAACTGTTTTTTTAAACGGCATGACGCAGGTCAAGTCTGGCCGGACTGTTTCATCACCGGCATGACGCCGGTGACTTCTGGCGACTAACAGACGCAGGTGACTCTAGCGGACTAACATGGACGCACGTGACTCTGGACGGACAACATGATAGCCAGTCACTCTGGCGTACTAACAATACGCAGGTCACTCTGTCGGACTTAACATGACGCAGGTGACTCTGGCGGACTAACATGACGCAGGTCACTCTGGCGGACAAACATACCAGGTCACTCTCCTGGCGGACAGACATGAAGCAGGTCCCATGGCAGACATACATGACGCAGGTCACTCTGGCGGACTGACATGACGTAGGTAACTTCTGGCGGAACTGACATGACGCAAATCAATCCTGGCGACTAACATGACGCAGGTCACTCTGGCGGACAGCATGAAGCAGTTCTCTCTGGCGACGACATGACGCAAGGTCACCCTGGTGGAACTGACCTACGCAGGTCACTCTGGCGGACGGACATGACACGGTCACTCTGGCGACTGACATGACGCAGTCACTCGGGCGGACTAACATACCAGTGACTTTTGCGAATGACATGACGCAGGTGACTCTGGCGGACTAACATGACGCAAGTGACCTCTGGCGGACTATCATGACGCAGGTCCACTCACTCTGGCGGACTAACATGACGCAGGATCATTCTGGCGGACTAACATGACGCAGCCACTCTGCGAACTAACATGAACGCAGGCCACTCTGGTGAACTAACAAGACGCAGGTCACTCATGTCTGACTAAACAAGACGCAGGTCACTCTGGCGACTAAACATGACGCCAGGTCACTCTGGCGGACTGAACATGACGCAGGTCACGCCCTGGCGGACTGACATGGCCAGGTCACTCAGGCTGACTGACATGACGCGAGGTCACTCTGGGCGGACTAACATGACGCAGGTTGAACTCTGCGAATGACATGACGAATGTGGACTCTGGCGAACTAACATGACGCAAGGACCACTCTGCGGGACTAACATGACGCAAGTGACTCTGGGCGGGACTAAAATGACGCAGGTGAATCTGCGGACACCATGACGCAGGTCACCTCAGGCGGACTACCATGACAAGGTGACTCTGCCGGACAACAGACGCAAGGTGACTCTGGCGGAAATAACATGATGCAGGTCAACCCTCTGGCGAACTAACATACGCAGGTCACTCTGGCGGACTAACATGCAGAGTGACACATGCCAGACTAACAGGACGCAGGTGACTCAGGCGGAAACATGACGCAGTCCATTGTGGCGTACTAACTTACGCAGGTACCTCTGGCAGACTAACATGACGCAGATGACTCTGGCGGACATAACATGACCCAGGTCACTCTGGCGGACTAATATACGCAGTCACTCTGGATGGACTAACAAGACGCAGGTACTCTAGAGGACTAACTGACGCTGGTCACTCTGGCGGAACTAAACATGACGCAGGTCCTCGGCGGACTAACATGGCGCAGGAACTCTGGCGGACATAACATGACCGAGGTCACACTGGCGGACTAACAAGACGAAGGTCACGCTGGCGGACTAACATGCGCAGTCACACTGGCGGACTAACAATGACGCAGGTCACTCTGGCGGACTAACATGACGCCGGTCACTCAGAGCGGACTAACATGACGCAGGTCACACTGCAGGACTAACCATGGCGTAGGTCCACTTCTGGCCGGAATAACATGACGCAGGTCACTCTGGCGGACTAACATGACGCATGTCACTCTGGCGGACTAACATGACGCAGGTCATTCTGGTGAACTAACATGGTGCAGGTCACTCTGGCGGACTAACATGGGGCAGGTCACTCTGGCGGACTAACATGCCGCAAGTCACTCTGGCGGACTAACATGACGACCGTCACTCTAGCGGACTAACATGCCGCAGGTCACTCTGGCGGACTAACATGCCGCAAGTCACTCTGGCGGACTAACATACGACCGTCAACTCTCTAACGGGAGCTAGCAATGGCCGCAGGTCAGTCTGGCGGACTTACATGACGCAGGTCACTCTGGCGGACTAACATGACGTAGGTCACTCTGGCGGACTAACATGACGCAGGTCACTCTGGCGGACTAACATGACGCAGGTCACTCTGGCGGAGTAACATGACGCAGGTGACTCTGGCGGACTAACATGACGCAGGTCACTCTGGCGGACTAACATGACGCAGGTGACTCTGGAGGACTAACATGACGCATGTCACTCTGGCGGACTAACATGACGCAGGTCACTCTGGCGGACTAACATGACGCAGGTCACACTGGCGGACTAACATGACGCAGGTCACTCTTGCGGACTCACATGACGCATGTCACTCTGGCGGACTAACATGACGCATATCACTATGGCGGACTAATATGATGCATGTCACTCTGGCGGACTAACATGACGCAGGTCACTCTGGCGGACTAACATGACGCATGTCACTCTGGCGGACTAACATGACGCATGTCACTCTGGCGGACTAACATGATGCATGTCACTCTGGTGGACTAACATGACGCATGTCACTCTGGCGGACTAACATGACGCATGTCACTCTGGCGGACTAACATGACGCATGTCACTCTGGTGGACTAACATGACGCATGTCACTCTGGCGGACTAACATGACGCAGGTCACTCTGGTGGACTAACATGACGCAGGTCACTCTGGCTGACTAACATGACGCATGTCACTCTGGCGGACTAACTTGACGCATGTCACTCTGGCGGACTAACATGACGCATGTCACTCTGGCGGACGAACATGACGCATGTCACTGGCGGACTAACATGACGCATGTCACTCTGGCTGACTAACATGACGCATGTTACTCTGGTGGACTAACATTACGCAGGTCACTCTGGCTGACTAACATGACGCATGTCACTCTGGCGGACTAACATGACGCATGTCACTGGCTGACTAACATGACGCATGTCACTCTGGTGGACTAACATGACGCATGTAACTCTTGCGGACTAACATGATGCATGTCACTCTGGCGGACTAACATGACGCATGTCACTCTGGTGGACTAACATGACGCATGTCACTTTGGCGGACTAACATGACGCATGTCACTCTGGTGGACTAACATGACGCATGTCACTCTGGTTGACTAACATGATGCATGTCACTCTGGTGGACTAACATGACGCGTGTGACTCTGGCGGACTAACATGACGCATGTCACTCTGGCGGACTAACATGACGCATGTCACTCTGGCGGACTAACATGACGCATGTCACTCTGGCGGACTAACATGACGCAGGTCACTCTGGTGGACTAACATGACGCATGTCACTCTGGCGGAGTAACATGACGCATGTCACTCTGGCGGACTAACATTACGCAGGTCACTCTGGCGGACTAACATGACACATGTCACTCTGGCTGACTAACATGACGCAGGTCACTCTGGCGGACTAACATGACGTAGGTCCCTCTGGTGGACTAACATGACGCAGGTCACTCTCGCGGACTAACATGACGCAGATCACTCTGATGGACTAACATGACGCAGGTCACTCTGGCGGACTAACATGACGCAATTCACTCTGGCGGACTAACATGACGCAGGTCACTCTGGCGGACTAACATGACGCAGTCACTCTGGCGGACTAACATGGCGCAGGTCACTCTGGCGGACTAACATGACGCAGGTCACTCTGGCGGACTAACATGACGCAGGTCACTCTGGAGGACTAACATGACGCATGTCACTCTGGCGGACTAACATGACGTATGTCACTCTGGCGGACTAACATGACGCAGGTCACTCTGGCGGACTAACATGACGCAGGTCACTCTGGCGGACTAACATGATGCAGGTCACTCTGGCGGACTAACATGACGCAGGTCACTCTGGCGGACTAACATGACGCATGTCACTCTGGTGGACTAACATGACGCATTGTCACTCTGGCGGACTAACATGACGCAGGTCGCTTTGGCGGACTAACATGACGCAGGTCACTCTGGTGGACTAACATGACGCAGGTCACTCTGGCGGACTAACATGACTGTTACAAAAAACGCGATTCTAAAAACTTAGAGATCTCCAGTGAATACTAGAAAGGACTGCCCTTCTAGCATCCAGCCTGTTACTGGGTTTTTGTAACAAGTAGTCAGTATCCTTGTCCAATTATCCATTAGAAATCAGTATGATTCAATAGTGTTTCAGGATTACAACTGGTAGGCTACTAACTAGAGAAATTAAAATTTAATAAATTTATTAAGTCTAGAGGTATATTATCAAATTAAATTAAATTAAATTAATCACAGTAATCAACATAATATCACAAATATGTACAAGTAAGTGTGTATGTGTGTAAGTGCTCTAAGTAGTTCACTATGTCTCACGACTCGACTAGACTTAAACAAGTGACTGACAAAGTCCTCTCATAAACTAACTTTTTAACCGACTGGCAACCAGAACAGTCTGCTTGAACAAAAAAGAATGCTAAGCCCAATAGCAATACAACAAGCAACTGCAACACAGAATCAGGAACAAGGAGATAATATAACGACACTAAGTAGGGACCATCAGCAGATCCTCCACAAAAGTCACAAAACTCCCATACTACTGAATCTAAGTTCAGCATAAGAAAATCCCCGACTGTGATAATACACAGAAACCAGTACAAGTTAAGTGAGAAGTTACAGCTCAGGACTTGAGATACTCAGAGTGTCTATATGACACACAAGCTCAGTACAACATCGAAAATCATGAAGTCTATACACTGTTCTGTGAACAGAGTTCTACAGAACTAACAAGAATAATGAGACAGACAATTTGTCCAACCTCCAAGAGAGTCTAGAGAAGACTGAATACTTTAGGCGAGGTGAGGACACCCCCCCTCGATCATGTGATAGCTGCATGGACAACTGCAGCTCAGAAGCCGGCAGTCTAACGAGCTACAAGCGATAATTACAGTAGGTTGACAATCAAGACTTGAACTGAGCACTTAATGTTACATCCTAACAACATAAGTCAAATAACAATATAAAGCAATACATTTACGATTTAGCTATTATCGCAAATATAAGCAATATAAAATTATATGAAAAGGTAATATACATTATATATATACATAATAATCAACACCCCCCCCCAACACGACAGACGGTCGCACTAGGAGTTGCATTAATGTCTTTCACCTTATTACTGATTACTCATATCAATACAGTTTAATATAAATATTAATCAGTCTCTCTCTTGTGCCAAGCACTTCTACAATTTCACAGTGTCTGTCACTAGGATATGCCCCTAGTACTAGGGCAGTACACAGTATCGTATCTCTGCATACTCGTGGTTATGTACATCAGTGTAGAGACAGGATAGCGCAGACAAGGAGGGCACTTTGAGGCTCGATCATAGTAGAGGAGACAGCATTCCACTCTTAAGTAGTGGTTGTGGAATGCGAGGCAGTATGGACATCTGAGTATGAAACAACTTAAGGTGTTGAGGGGGGGGTCTGCGACTGGACAGTGTTGCGTCATGCAGTATATCTCCCACACCACACTACCCACTCAACACTCAGCTCATGTCTCCTCCTCACACACCAATACTGTGAATATATAAATAAAATAATTAGACATGAGTATATATAGTTAATATGGGCTGGAGGGATTAAGTTACTTTACTGAATTTGACATAGCAAGTAACAAAAGGTATTTGGGCATAAAATTGCGTAAATTGTAAATGGGGAAGTGCCCAAATACTCGTCAAAATGTTCAAAGGACACCACAAGAGCTATAGCATAATTTTTCTGGTGTCGTTTGAGCTTAGATGAATAGTAACATATAGGATGGAGAATATCAGTGGATGTTGACTGTTGGAGCAGCACAGTGCCCACTGCATAACCACTCGCATCTATATGTAAAAAGATGGAAAGATTGAAATTAGGACTCAACACTGGAGCAGAGGAAAGCAGATGCTTCAACCTTTTGAACGAGTCTGAACAATCTCTAGTCCAGATGAATTGAACTTTGCTACTAGAGCTCATAGTGCGAGGTGTAGTTGGAGGTGTGTGTGCTGGCTTGCCTGTCACTTGACACACGTGGCAACATCGCACATGATCAGCTACTGTTTCCCTCATTTTAGGCCAAGTAAAATGTTTTGCCAGTTTACCGAGTGTCTTCTTGACACCCAAATGTCCTCCTATGGGACTATTGTGAGCAAAATCAATGGCTTGCTCATGAAATGTAACTGGTAACACTACGTAATGCTTGACTGTGGTGGAAACACTATCAGCTGACAACTTACATGTATTTTTCTCCATCAGTACACCGTTACTATAATAGTAACAATTATCGAGATCCTTTGCTTCACTCTCAGTAACTGCTATATCTCTCAGTCTTTCCAGTGACTGATCAACAAACTGATCCT
The DNA here is from genome assembly GCF_026875155.1 of Cherax quadricarinatus. NCBI lineage: Eukaryota > Metazoa > Arthropoda > Malacostraca > Decapoda > Parastacidae > Cherax > Cherax quadricarinatus. The sequence continues at coordinate 13,002,543 of NC_069430.1, read as the reverse complement.
TGATTAAATCATCATGAGTAAGAAATTTAACGTCAAGTGTATCCTGACTAGGTTGATGACCGGGGGGAGTCAGTGTTAATGATCCTGGGCGCAGAGCGTCACTAAACAACATATTCAAGCCCAAATCATTTTCATCCACTAACTCAACAGGAGACAAGGATGGTTGTTGAATCTTTGACATAGCTCTAGTAATTGCGCTGAGAGGAAATAAAATAGGTTTCTCTCTACAAGCTTCAATGGCATAATTATCATCAGTGTTATTATCAATCACAAGTGGTTCTTTGCATATACCAGCATGAAGGATATCGTTCCCTATCAACAAGTCCACTGACCTGATGGGAAATACACCACTGGATATACCCACTGAAATATAACCAGTTTGAATATAAACTTTGTGCAGAGGCACTTTTATAACAGCCCCTCCATAGGCTTCTAACAATACATCTATCTTGCAATAGGTATCGTCAGTTATGGGCAGTACATCTTCTCTTAATAATGTGAGATAACTGCCAGTGTCTCTGAAAGTAATTATCTCAGATGTGATTCGTCAAATCCTATTCTACCTCTTGAAAAGTAAGGACTCATCGCTGAACGAATCTTTTCGTCAGATACACTTTCTGACGCTAGTCATCTATCCTGAGTAACATTATCTAAAACAGTAAGATCAGAGGTATTACTAGGATTTTGGTGCCTCTGTTGCTCGGAAGAAGATACGACTTGTGTGGGGGCGCCAGCCGCACGACTGCTTCTCGAATCTCTTTCTAACTTATAGCAATACTCTCTAGCATGTCCTTTTCTATTACAATAGTTACATTTAACTTTCTTCTTCTCGATATCAGATTTCTGTCTAGCCACAGAGACAGGTTCAGGATTGTGAGTTTTCCTGGTAAAGGTACGAGAAGTTACAGTAGCAGGTACATCAGGCCGGCAATGAGCAGCTGATTTAGGTTGCCAACTTCTAGGACAATTTTTAGTTACCTTGTTTCTCTGTGTTTTAGTATGTACAAGTTTGTGAGAAATCTCGTAATTGTCTGCTAATGCTGCAGTTTCCAGAATATCCGAGGTAGTATGATCGATCAGATATTCTTGTATGTCAGCAGGTATACAGTTGTTAAATTCTTCGTGTAGTAACAACTGAACAAGGCTGTCGTAGTTGTTACATTTGGCAGCTCTAGACCATCTCTCAAAAGCAACTTTTTTCTCATGAGCAAATTCTACACAAGTTTGATCTTGTCGTCGTTGTAACGTACGAAATGCTCTTTGATAACTTACAGGTAACAAGTTATATGTCTCTAGAATAGTTTGTTTGACAGCGTCATAACTAATGTACTTGACAAATGGTAAGGTAGCAGTACAAGTTTGAGCTCTTCCTGTCAACGCTGTATGCAACAATGTTGCCCAGTGCTTACGTGGCCAGTTCATAGCACGTGCCTGGTTCTCAAACATATCAAAATAGGTGTCTAAGTCACTTTCAAAAAACTTAGGAACCATGGATGCAGCTTTCTGCACATTAAATGTGTCCTGTGATCTATCAGTCTGTTGTCTTCCCAGACGAACATTTTCTCTTTGGAAATCTTCTTCGTTCAATTTCCTCTGTGCCTCTATTTGTGCAGTCTGCAACATAATGAGGCGTTCCAACCTCTCAAACTGTTCCTGAGAGATAGGACCAGTGGGTAATGGAGGAGTAGGGAAATTAACGTGGTCTGGACGGTCCTTAGGTCGGACACTTCGTCCAGCCGTCTCTAGAGAGTCTAGATCTGGTCTAGGATAAGTAGATACAGGTGTAGCATACACTGTACTAGCATTAGGCTGAGTCATCCAACTAGCTACACTCTGTACTATTTTGTCAGTGAGGCGGGAAGGTGTGAGCAGAGGTTCATTAGGCTCAGACACTTCTGCCTTAGTTGCTCTTTCTTCTTCATCAAATACAGTCATACCTCCTAATTGTGACACTAGACTTTCTGAATCTGAATCATAATCAGACATCTCTGTATGAGCATGAAACAATATATTTTTAATTAACGCTCTGACAGTTTCTGCGGTGTAATTCCTATTATACGTCACACCGAGATACTTGGCTACTCGCCAACACGTCTGAAGTATCAATTAACTGTTTCACTTTGGCATACATCACAAAAATAAATGTACTACGAGAGAGTGATTATGGGAAACTATAATCCTAATAGGAATTTTAGTGTTGGTTGTCTTAGAGATAGAACTCATAAACAGTATTTCCATCTCCTTGGATCAAGAGACTCAGTCAGGTGTATACATCCACCTGGTATGTTGTACAAGACTAAACTCAAAGTCTTCAGATTAGGAAAGTACTCAAAGTGTTTGACCATAGAGTTACTAGTATGTCAAACTGGACAATTTCTCCAACACCTTGGATCAAGAGCCTCCCGGACAGGCCCCCATTTGTTACAAAAAACGCGATTCTAAAAACTTAGAGATCTCCAGTGAATACTAGAAAGGACTGCCCTTCTAGCATCCAGCCTGTTACTGGGTTTTCGTAACAAGTAGTCAGTATCCTTGTCCAATTATCCATTAGAAATCAGTATGATTCAATAGTGTTTCAGGATTACAACTGGTAGGCTACTAACTAGAGAAATTAAAATTTAATAAATTTATTAAGTCTAGAGGTATATTATCAAATTAAATTAAATTAAATTAATCACAGAAATCAACATAATATCACTTCTCTCAAGTACAATATTATTGTGCTGAAAGCACATATCACATTTATAATTCTTAAGTACCGTCTGGTACATTAACATTTAATAAGATATTACAAATATGTACAAGTAAGTGTGTATGTGTGTAAGTGCTCTAAGTAGTTCACTATGTCTCACGACTCGACTAGACTTAAACAAGTGACTGACAAAGTCCTCTCATAAACTAACTTCTTAACCGACTGGCAACCAGAACAGTCTGCTTGAACAAAAAAGAATGCTAAGCCCAATAGCAATACAACAAGCAACTGCGACACAGAATCAGGAACAAGGAGATAATATAACGTTTCTAAGTAGGGCCCATCAGAAATTTCCCCCAAAAACAAAAGTCAAAAAACCCCCAACTACTGAATCAAATTTTCAGCTTTAAGAAAACCCCCGACTGTGAAAATTTACACAGAAACCAGTAAAAATTTAAAGTGAGAAGTTACAGCTCAGGACCTGAGATACCAGAGGGTCTTTTGACCCCAAAACCTCAGTACAACGTGGGAAAAATCATGAATTAAATACAAGTTTTAAAACGGGTTTTCAACAAAAACAAAAAGAATAATGAACAGACAATTGCCCAAAACCTCCAAGAGAGTCTAGAGAAGACTGAAACTTTAGGCGTGGTGGGGGACCCCCCCCCTCGTTAAAGTGTTTGCTACATGGACAACTGCGCTCAGAACCCGGCAGAATAACAAGCTAAAACGAAAATTTTCGGGTAGTTTGAAAAACCCAAGACTTGAACTGAGCACTTAATGTTACATCCTAAAACATAAGTAAAATTAAAAATATCCCGGGATTTTTAACCTTGAGAGAGTTTGGGGGGTCAACCCCCCGCGGCCGGTCTGGGCCCAAAGGCCTCCTGGTGGCCCAGCCCCTGTTAAACCCAGGCGTTGGGGCGGCTGCACGCAAAACCAATTACGAGCCCACCCCGGGCTGATCAGGAATGACTTTAGGTATTGTCCGGGTGCCAGCTTAAAGATTTCAGGGGTTTTGTTGGTAATCCCCCTTATGATGCGGGGGGCAGTTAAAACATCTGGGGCCCCCGACATTTATTTTTGGGGTCTCTTAATTGTTAGTGAACCCCTGCTTTTCATTGGGGGGATGGTGAAATCTTTCTGCCAAGTCTTTTGCTTTCGTAGTAAAGGAAATTTTTCGTGTCAATTTTGGTTTTGTCCCTCTAGGATTTTCCAGGTGTTTTATAAACATTTATCTCTCCCCCTGCTTTCCCGGGAATACAGGTTTTTGAAACCTCAAGCGGGTTTTCCCCTAATTTTAGGGGGTTTTTTTCTCCCTTAAAAAAGGGGCCCTGAAAAAGGGTTTTTGGACATTTTTTCTTTTGGGCGGCAAATTTTACCCGGGCCCGAAAGGTTCTGTTTGATTTTCAGCAAAATTCCCCGCCCGTTTGAACAAGGACCTAAAAAAATGTTTCATGGGCTTGGCCTCCCTGTTTTGAAGGTTCTCATTATCCATCCCCGTCATTTTTTACCAGATGCGATTTAAAACAAATTTTTGGTCCGAAGGTGAATCCCCGACAAAATCATCCCAGGTCTTTGAGTTTGGGGTTTCGCTCTATTTTGTGGCCAGAAATTTATTTTTTACTCTGATAAAAATTTTTTTTTCCTCATGTTTACCATACTGAGTTAAATTTAAAATTTTTCTTTGTTGAACTTCTTTTTGTTTTTCCCCAGCCCACTGAAAGATTTTTGGGTTTAAGTCCCCCTGGAGCTTGCAGTGCTGGGAATGGAAGACACCCGTCATGGGAATTCGGGTGTCAACTGCAAAGGGAAGGGCACGGTGCTTTTGGTGACAACCTTGTCTTTGTCCCCGGGTATGAGGATGAGGAACAAGGGGGGAGCTAGTACTGTGCCTTTTGGAAAAAGAGCCTTTTCAAACCCTAGCTGCCTCGGACCCTTTCTTGTTAAGACTACTCTCTGTGTTCTTTTGTGAGGAAATTTTTGATCCATCGGGCCCACTTTTCCTGTTTTTTCCCTTTGCACGCATTTTGTGCGCTATTTCGCCATGGTTTACACTTGGGGAAGGGTTTTGCAAAGTTGTATATATTACATCGGGATTCTTTTTGTCTTCTAGTGCATTTAGGACCTTGTCGTAGTGGGTCCAATAGTTGGGCGGGCAGGGCGACCTGGTTTTTAAAAACCATTTTTTGCCCTGGGGTTTTGGGAAAATGGGTGGGTTTTTTAATTTGGGTGGGATCCCTTTTTCTTGGACCCTTTTTAAAGATTTTTATGATATGGGAAAGTTAGTGGTATTGGTCGGGAGGGTTTTTTGCCCATTTGCTTTTTACTGCCCCCTTTGGGGGTGGGGCTAAGTTGTTGTTTTTGTAACTGAGGGACGAACCCCCCGTGTCCCTGGTCCCTTCCAAATAGGTGGGAAAAAAATCGTGATAGGGGCTTTTTGAGTTTTTGGTGAAACCGATTAAAGAGTCTGGTGGGGGCAGAGTGTTTGGGGGTTTTAAATTTTTGTGTTAAGGAAATTTGGGGGGGGTTTTTATTGGATGGTTTTTTTGTTTTAATAAATTTTTGGGGGGTTTATAAAAAATTATTTTTGATTTGGGTTTTTTTTTTTGGGTTGGGTTTTGTAAAAAGAGTAAGGGGGGGTTGGGTGGTAAATTGGGGTTTTGGGGGGGAAATTTTTTTAAGGGGAGGGGGGAAATTTGGGGGGGGGGTTGGTTTGTTTGTAGGGGGGGGGGGGAATTTATTTGGGGGGTTTTGGGGGGAAAAAAGGTTTAAAATTTTGGATTTGGGGGTTGGGGGGAAGGGGTTTTTTAGGTTAAAATTGATGTTTTTATTTTTTGGAAGGTTTTGAAAGTATTTGGGTTTTTAGGGGAATTTTTTGGAAAAAAGAATGTTTATTTATTTTTAATTTTTTTTTTATTTGAGGAATTGAAATTTTTAATTTAAAAGGGGCCACCAAATTAATTGTTCTAAAGGATAAGTTTGGGGGGCTGGGGTTGCCTTTGTGTATCTTCCCAGCTTATATCGGTTAGGACTTGGTTTACTTTGGGCCCACTTTTTGTTTTTGTTATTGAAGTTGAATTTGGGGAATGCTCCCCCGTATGTCCATTTTGTCGGCTGGGGCTCCACGCTACATGTCTGAAAAACCCCCTTTTGTTGTTTATCTGAGTTTTATTTGTTTTTGATATGGTGAACATTTTTTTAAACAATTTAACATTGTTTTTTGGGGAAGATGAGGTTTTAGTGTATTCTTTCCCGTCAGTAGGCTTATTTTTTCTGGTTAAAATTTAAAATTTTTTTGGAAGATTTAAAAGCTCGTGTAGGGGGTGAGTTTTCATCAGAGCTGCCTCCTGGTGTTTTTTACTGCAACAATTATTTGGGTATATTTCCCCCCATTTTAGGTGCCCCTTTAAATTGAAAACCCCGGAGAAAAAATGTTGGGTGCGGAGCTGGGAAAAATTTTCCCCGACGTGGGCAATTTTTAAAACGATTCCTGGAAAATTTCCCGGGAATTGCATCCGGAGGGTTGTTTAAAAACCACAATGACTAGGTTTTGGTTCCACCTTTCCCGCTAAAACTTCCACTACATAATTTTTAGGCATTAAGCAGTTTTTGTTGCAAAAAAGGTACCGCAATGTACAGGGCCCAACCCCCCCCCCCTTTTTCCTGTTTACTTGTACAAAAATAAAAGGTTTTAACCTGGGTTTCCTTTTTCGTTGTCCAAAGGGTCCTTTATTTGGGCTCAGTGAAAGCCCCCGAACATTGCCCTTTTCCCCTGCAAGCAGTCCCCGGGTGAAAGGAAATTTTTTTTTTTGGTTGCTGGCTTTAGACCCTGTATATTTGCAAAGAAAAATGTTATCGGATGGTTGGTTTTGGGTTGGTACTGGGGGGTTTTTTTTCCCGGCATTAGTATCTGTATCTGTTGGTTTGGAGTGGAGGCCATCGACTGTGGTTCCACTCCAGGAATGACTGGATTTGGTGTACGATTTCTGCCATTTCCTCCCAGTTTTTTTTCCTTCCTGTACTAAAAACCTCTCCCTCTTGAGTGGCTGTGGCTACCCAGGTTTTTCCCATGGCCTGGATGTTTTGTATCTTTTTGCCCCCTTTAGATGGTATGCCTGGCAATTTAAGTTATAGCACAGTCTTTCCTGTACTGAAGAGGTACACATTTCAGGTGAAAAAGCTTACAGAAAGGGAGTTTGCTTTTTCCCTGTTGCATATGGGCATGGCATTTTTCTAGGGTGGTCATAGTTGCATGTCCCATCTTTTTTTTCCAGATTTCCCATGCCAGCAGATACCAAGTGCATAGTATGTGCACAGGCTTTGGTTTTTTTGCTTCCTTGGGTTTCTGTGACTGTATTCCCCGTTGGGCATGTTTTCCCTGTCTTACTTTTATCATCCCTAGCACCAACAATGGAGCCCCACCAGTTGGGTTTTTTGGGAATTTATCCTCAGTATTGCTATGGAGTCCTCTTGTTTGCTATTTCCTGCGGGATTTCTAGTTTGCAATATTGGTTTTTATCTTATCTTTGACTACACTTGTTTCCCTACTATGGCTCCTGTCCCCTATGAGGTCATTTATATGTATTCCTTCCTGCGTAATTCCCCCACTACCCGGACAAAATCTCCAGCTTCACCTTTTCTGTCTCCCAGGACAGCACCTCCCGCTTCACCATTACTGTCTCCCAGGACAGTATCTCCAGCTTACCATTACTGTCTCCCAGGACAGTATCTCCCGCTTCACCATTTCTGTCTCCCAGGACAGCACCTCCAGCTTCCCTTCTGTCTCCAGGACAGCACCTCCGCTTCACCATTACTGTCTCCCAGGACAGCACTATCAGCCCCCCATTTACTGACTACCAGGACATCACCTCCAGCCTTACAGTTTGTGAAATACATGGCCAGTATCAAGGGCAGTACCATTCAGCCCAGACTTTTTTTGTTCCCATCTGTTGTAGAAAGATTCCAGGTTTTCTATGAAAGCAGCTTTGATGTTGGGCCTCTTTAGTCCCCAGATTTTCCTCATTTTGGGGATACCCAAAAACACTTCCCTGTTTTAATACTGCTTTAGCTAGTTCTGGGATATCTGCACAAGGGGCGTGACACCAATTTCCACAAAAATGACAATTTATCCATGTGGAAAGCCCGTTTGTTTGACTGACCACAGACTACACACAGCTTCAAAAATGATTTGAATGGTTGATTTCTGCAAATTCTACTAGCAACCTCTTGAATATTCATTAATAACCTCCTTAAATGAAGCTCTAGCTATTTGTTTTTTCTGTTTCTAAAATGTTTTGTATATTGGACAAGGGCA
>NC_069430.1:12974667-12994034 GCF_026875155.1 Cherax quadricarinatus | reverse complement strand
CTAGCCCCTTACCACTCTGTACTATTTTGTCAGTGAGGCGGGAAGGTGTGAGCAGAGGTTCATTAGGCTCAGACACTTCTGCCTTAGTTGCTCTTTCTTCTTCATCAAATACAGTCATACCTCCTAATTGTGACACTAGACTTTCTGAATCTGAATCATAATCAGACATCTCTGTATGAGCATGAAACAATATATTTTTAATTAACGCTCTGACAGTTTCTGCGGTGTAATTCCTATTATACGTCACACCGAGATACTTTGGCTACTCGCCAACACGTCTGAAGTATCAATTAACTGTTTCACTTTGGCATACATCACAAAAATAAATGTACTACGAGAGAGTGATTATGGGAAACTATAATCCTAATAGGAATTTTAGTGTTGGTTGTCTTAGAGATAGAACTCATAAACAGTATTTCCATCTCCTTGGATCAAGAGACTCAGTCAGGTATATACATCCACCTGGTATGTTGTACAAGACTAAACTCAAAGTCTTCAGATTAGGAAAGTACTCAAAGTGTTTGACCATAGAGTTACTAGTATGTCAAACTGGACAATTTCTCCAACACCTTGGATCAAGAGCCTCCCGGACAGGCCCCCATTTGTTACAAAAAACGCGATTCTAAAAACTTAGAGATCTCCAGTGAATACTAGAAAGGACTGCCCTTCTAGCATCCAGCCTGTTACTGGGTTTTCGTAACAAGTAGTCAGTATCCTTGTCCAATTATCCATTAGAAATCAGTATGATTCAATAGTGTTTCAGGATTACAACTGGTAGGCTACTAACTAGAGAAATTAAAATTTAATAAATTTATTAAGTCTAGAGGTATATTATCAAATTAAATTAAATTAAATTAATCACAGAAATCAACATAATATCACTTCTCTCAAGTACAATATTATTGTGCTGAAAGCACATATCACATTTATAATTCTTAAGTACCGTCTGGTACATTAACATTTAATAAGATATTACAAATATGTACAAGTAAGTGTGTATGTGTGTAAGTGCTCTAAGTAGTTCACTATGTCTCACGACTCGACTAGACTTAAACAAGTGACTGACAAAGTCCTCTCATAAACTAACTTCTTAACCGACTGGCAACCAGAACAGTCTGCTTGAACAAAAAAGAATGCTAAGCCCAATAGCAATACAACAAGCAACTGCGACACAGAATCAGGAACAAGGAGATAATATAACGATACTAAGTAGGGACCATCAGCAGATCCTCCACAAAAGTCACAAAACTCCCATACTACTGAATCTAAGTTCAGCATAAGAAAATCCCCGACTGTGATAATACACAGAAACCAGTACAAGTTAAGTGAGAAGTTACAGCTCAGGACCTGAGATACTCAGAGTGTCTATATGACACACAACCTCAGTACAACGTCGAAAATCATGAAGTCTATACAATGTTCTGTGAACAGAGTTCTACAGAACTAACAAGAATAATGAGACAGACAATCTGTCCAACCTCCAAGAGAGTCTAGAGAAGACTGAATACTTTAGGCGAGGTGAGGACACCCCCCCTCGATCACGTGATAGCTACATGGACAACTGCAGCTCAGAAGCCGGCAGTATAACAAGCTACAAGCGATAATTACAGTAGTTTGACAATCAAGACTTGAACTGAGCACTTAATGTTACATCCTAACAACATAAGTCAAATAACAATATACCTGGAGTTTACCTTGAGAGAGTTTCGGGGGTCAACGCCCCCGCGGCCCGGTCTGTGACCAGGCCTCCTGGTGGATCAGCCCCTGATCAACCAGGCTGTTGCTGCTGGCTGCACGCAAACCAACGTACGAGCCACAGCCCGGCTGATCAGGAACTGACTTTAGGTGATTGTCCAGTGCCAGCTTGAAGACTGTCAGGGGTCTGTTGGTAATCCCCCTTATGTATGCTGGGAGGCAGTTGAACAGTCTCGGGCCCCTGACACTTATTGTATGGTCTCTTAACGTGTTAGTGACACCCCTGCTTTTCATTGGGGGGATGGTGAAATCGCTGCCAAGTCTTTTGCTTTCGTAGTGAGTGTTTTCGTGTGCAAGTTTTGGTACTAGTCCTCTAGGATTTTCCAGGTGTATATAATCATGTATCTCTCCCTCCTGCTTCCAGGGAATACAGGTTTAGAAACCTCAAGCGCTCCAGTAATTGAGGTGTTTTTATCTCCGATATGCGGGCCGTGAAGGTTCTCTGGACATTTTCTAGTCGGCAATTTCACCTGCCTTGAAAGGTGCTGTTAGAGTGCAGCAATATTCCAGCCTAGATAGAACAAGTGACCTAAGAGTGTCATCATGGCTTGGCCTCCCCAGTTTTGAAGGTTCTCATTATCCATCCTGTCATTTTTTTACCAATGCGATTGATACAAATTATGGTCCTTGAAGGTGAGATCCTCCGACATAATCACTCCCAGGTCTTTGACGTTGGTGTTTCGCTCTATTTTTGTGGCCAGAATTTTTTGTACTCTGATAAAAATTTAATTTCCTCATGTTTACCATATCTGAGTAATTGAAATTTCTCATCGTTGAACTTCATATTGTTTTTCCGCAGCCCACTGAAAGATTTGGTTAAATGTCCGCCTGGAGCCTTGCAGTGTCTGCAATGGAAGACACTGTCATGCAATTCGGGTGTAAACTGCAAAGGAAGACACGGTGCTGTGGCTGACAACCTTGTCTATGTCGGATATGAGGATGAGGAACAAGAGGGAGCTAGTACTGTGCCTTGTGGAACAAGCTTTTAAACCGTAGCTGCCTCGGACTTTACTTTTTGACGACTACTCTCTGTGTTCTGTTAGTGAGGAAATTATAGATCCATCGACCGACTTTTCCTGTTATTCCTTTAGCACGCATTTTGTGCGCTATTACGCCATGGTTCACACTTGTCGAAGGCTTTTGCAAAGTCTGTATATATTACATCTGCATTCTTTTTGTCTTCTAGTGCATTTAGGACCTTGTCGTAGTGATCCAATAGTTGAGACAGACAGGAGCGACCTGGTTTCTAAACCCATGTTGCCCTGGGTTGTGTAACTGATGGTTTCTAGATGGGTGGTGATCTTGGTTCTTAGGACCCTTTTCAAAGATTTTTATGATTGGGGTGTTAGTGGCTATTGGTCTGTAGTTCTTTGCTATTGCTTTTACTGCGCCCCCTTTGTGGAGTGGGGCTATGTCTGTTGTTTTTAGTAACTGAGGGACGACCCCCGTGTCCATTGTCCCTCTCCAAAAAGGATGAAAAGGTCGTGATAGGGGCTTTCTTGCAGTCTTGATGAAAACAGAGTTCCATGAGTCTGGCCCTGGGGCAGAGTGCATGGGCATGTCATTTATCGCCTGTTCGAAGTATTTGGCGTCAGGATAACATCGGGTAGGCTTGTGTTAATCAAATTTTGTGGCTCTCTGCATAATTTCTTTGTCTTTGTTAGTCCGGGTTAGCGGTTTGCTATTAAATGAGTCTATGGGTTGAGTTGTCATATTTCCCTTGTGTATCTGGGAGGCCCTTTTGTTTAAGTAGGGGCCAATTGATGGTTGTAATCGATTTTGATTTGGCATAGGGAAGAAATCTTTGGTTTCTTTTGATTCATTTATGGTAGTTTACGGATCTGATCCTAAGGATTCCTGTTTAGTTAAGTTGATTGTTGTATTTTCGGGAAAGTAGTTCCTGATTTTGATATATTGATCTTTTAGGCTTGTTATCTTTGTCCCTGTAGAAGGGACCCTGTCTTTTCTTTTACATTCTCCTCCTTTTTTTGAGAATAAGCTTGTGCATACTTGAGTGCCACCATTTAAAACCCTGTTCTAGCATAATTTTGGGGTCTGTGTTGCTTAGTGAAATCTTCCAGCTTATATCGGTTAGGACTTGGTTTATTTGGCCCCAACTTAGTTTTTGTTATTAAAGTTGAATTTGGTGAATGCTCCCTCGTACTGGGTCCATTTTGTCGGTCTGGGGCTCCACGCATACATGTCTGAACCTAAATTATGTAGTAATCTGAGTATTTTGTTTTTGATTGGTGAACATTTCTTATCAATCATCATTTTTTAGGTAGATAGGTCTAGTGATTCTCCAGTCAGTAGGCTCTATTATTCTGGGGTTAAATTGAATTTTGTGAAGATTTAAAAGCTCGTGTAGTGTGAGTTTTCATCAAAAGCTGCCTCTGGTGTTTATTACTGCAACAATATTTTTTGCCTATATCCTCCATTTTAGGTGCCTTAAGTTGAAACCCAGGAGCAAGATGTTGGGTGCAGGAGCGGAAGATTTTCCAACAGTGGTCAATTTTTAAACAGCTTTTCGGGAATTCCGGGGGAAGTTGCATCCGGAGCTTGTAGACTACCACAATGACTGGGTTTTGGTTCTCGACCTTTACTGCTAAAACTTCCACTACATCATTTGAGGCATTAAGCAGTTCTGTGCAAACAAGTGACTCTCCCAATGTACAGGCCAACCCCCCCCCCTTTTGCCTGTTCACTCTGTCACATCGTATAGGTTGTAACCTGGGTCCATTTTTCGTTGTCCAAGGATCCTTTATGTGGGTCTCAGTGAAAGCCGCGAACATTGCCTTTGCCCTGCAAGCAGTCCAGGGATGAAAGGTATTTTTTGTTTGTTGCGGGCTTTAGACCCTGTATATTTGCAAAGAAGAATGTTATCGGACGGTTTGGATTGGGTTGGTACTGGGGGGTTTTTTTTCCCGGCATTATATCTGTATCTTTTGGTTTGGAGTGGAGGCCATCGACGTGGTTCCACTCAGGAATGACGTTGTGCGATTTCTGCCATTTCCTGCAGTTTTTTTCCTTCCGTAAAAAAAAAACCCTTTCCCCTTTTTGGTGGCTGTGGTACCCGGGTTTTTCCCATGGCCTGGATGTTTTGTATTTTTTTGTCCCCTTTAGATGGATGCCTGGCAATTAAGTTTTAGCACAGTCTTTCCTTACTGAAGAGGTACACATTTCAGTGAAAAGCTTACAGAAAGGAGTTTGCTTTTTCCCTTTTGCATAGGGCATGGCATTTTCTAGGGTGGTCATAGTTGCATGTCCCATCTGTTTTTCCAGTTTTCCATTCCAGCAGATACCAAGTGCATAGTATGTCAAGGTTTGGTTTCCGCTTCTTGGGTTTCTGTGACGGGTATTCCCTGTTGTGCATGTTTTCCCTGTCTTACTTCTATCATCCCTAGCACCAACAATGGAGCCCCACCAGTTGTTTTTGGTAATTTATCCTCAGTATTGCTTTTGGAGTCCTCTTGTTTGCTATTTCCTGCGGTATTTCTAGTTTGCAATTTTGGGTTTTTTATCTTATCTTTGACTACACTTGTTTCCCTACTATGGCTCCTGTCCCCTATGAGGTCATTTATTTTGTATTCCTTCCTGCGTAAATTCCCGACTACCCGGACAAAATCTCCAGCTTCACCATTATGTCTCCCAGGACAGCACCTCCAGCTTCACCATTATGGGCTCCCAGGACAGTAAACTCCAGCTTCACCATTACTGTTCCTCCAGGACGTATCTCCAGCTTCACCATTTCTGTCTCCCAGGACAGCACCTCCAGCTTCACCATTTCTGTCTCCCAGGACAGCACCTCCCGCTTCACCATTACTGTCTCCCAGGACAGCACTATCAGCCCCACATTTACTGACTACCAGGACATCACCTCCAGCCTTCCAGTTTGTGACTACATGGCCAGTATCAAGGGCAGTACCATTCAGCCCAGACTTTTTATGTTCCCATCTGTTGTAGAAAGCTTCCAGGTTTTCTATGAAAGCAGCTTTGATGTTGTCCTCTTTAGTCCACAGATTTTCCTCATTTGGGCATACCCAAAAACACTTCCCTGTTTTAATACTGCTTGTAGCTAGTTCTGGGATATCTGCACAAGGGGCGTGACACCAAATTTCCACAAAAATGACAATTTTTATCCATGTGGAAGCCCGTTTGTTTGACTTTGGACCACAGACTACACACAGCTTCATAATGATTTGAATGGTTGATTTGCTGCAATTCTACTAGCAACCTCTTGAATATTCTATTAATAACCTCCTTAAATGAAGCTCTAGCTATTTGTATTTCTGTTTCTAAACTGTTTTGTATATTGGACAGCTTATCGTACACGTTCCTGATTTTTAATGTTTGTGTTTATAGGGCGCCACAACCCCATCCGTTTACAGTCTGCTTTATTGTCCACGAAACCGTTTGAAACCAGTCCCTGTTCGGACCATCAAGGGTTCGGACTAGTCGATCTGATCTGATCAGTGGTCACTTATTTAAACATACTGGTGTGATTTGAGCTAGCACATGAAGGCTTTTACTGGAAATTATCTACCCCGAGTAATATGTTTATTTGACTGATACAAAAGTATAAAATTGCGTGTTTTAAGAAATCGGGGACTGCTGGCACTCCTACAATGACGAACGGTCGACCTCCACCCTTGTTTATCAATCGCTGTATCTAGCTTTTTCTATTTTTTTTTTTTCCGTCTCCACCACAATAATGCTATATTATCACTATAGTTGACTGTGCAAATTTTGGAGGAAGGGCGGGTTTTTCTGTAGTAATAATTGCTTCTCGTTGTGTATATTGCGACCGCTGGAACTACAGGTTATATGAAATTCACAGTAACGTCTGGTATTTCAAGAAAAAGAAACTAATGAAAGTCACTCCACTCTACTAAGTACCATTAAATACTGGTTAGTTGCTACTAAAAACACTGTATTCTGCTATTCACTGGTATCACTAGATTAATGCGAGTACACTAGCAGGCCAGGAAGATTATTAAAACAGCGACCTGTGTAAGTTTCTGGCGACTTCTGGCACCTGCCTCTATAGGCTTATCACTTCATTTACAAAATTCACCTGTTTTCAAATGGGCACTTTAGCCTTTATCATCAAATACTAGGGAGCCCCCTGTAGATACACTATACACTATGTATACTCAATTTTATCAGGGAGACTTTCTTTCCTCTGACACGAAAAGTTCAATTATTATTATTTTTTTTTCACCCGGGACACAGGCCTATGATTCCCCTCTGGCAGTAAACTCTGCTAGGTAGTGCACACTAATTCTCCTTTTTTGACTCAGTATATAATGTTTTCCGCCCAAGATTGGTTCCAGGCGCTAGAGGGATGTATCGTATAGGATTGATGACACAAATTAAAGTTCTAGCACGTAAGAGCGACCGTGAAAACACGAGATAACCCGGAGCACAACGAGGCACGCTTTCACCCTGACACGCTGACACGAGCTGATACACCCAGACACGAGCAATACATTTACGATTTAGCTATTATCGCAAATATAAGCAATATAAAATTATATGAAAAGGTAATATACATTATATATATACATAATAATCATTGCAACCCATTCAGGGGTTGCAACAATGACGCATGTCACTCTGGCGGACTGACATGACAACTTGTTTTACTCTTATATATTTGGTGTAATGCGTTTACCTGGAGTTTACCTGGAGAGGGTTTCGAGGGTCAATACCCCCGCGGCTCGGTCTGAGACCAGGCTTCATGGTGGATCAAGGTCTGATCAACCAGGCTGTTACTGCTGGCTGCACGCACGCTGACGTACAAACCACAGCCCGGTTGGTCAGGCACTGATTTTAGGTGCCTGTCAAGTGCCTTCTTGAAGACAGCCAGGGGTCTATTGTTTATCCCCCTTATGTATGCTGGGAGGCAATTGAACAATCTTGGGCCCCGGACACTTATTGTGATGACTCTCAATATACTCGTGGCGGCCCTGCTTTTCATAGGAAATGTTGCATCTCCTGCCGAGTGTTTTGCTTTCATGTGGAGTGATTTTCGTGTGCAGGTTGGTAACAATCCCTCCTGGACCTTCCAAGTGTATATTATCATGTATCTCTCTCGACTGCATTCGATGGAATACAGATCAAGGACCTTCAACTGTTTCCAGTAGTTTAGGTGCCTTATCGCACTTATGTGTGCCGTGAAAGTTCTTTGTACACTCTCCAGGTCTGCAATGTCGCCAGCATTGAAGGAGGCCGTTAGTGTACAGCAGTATTCCAGCCTAGAGAGCACAAGCGATTTGAAGAGAATCATCATGGGCTTGGTGTCCCTAGTTTTGAAGGTTCTCATCATTCATCCTATCATTTTCCTAGCAGATGAGGTAGATACATTGTTATGGTCTTTGAAGGCGAGATCCTCTGACATTATCACTCCCTCACTCTGATCACTCTGACATTATCGCGGCTCGTAGCCTGGTGTCAAAAGCTCTCGCTCCACACGATGAAGGGTGTCCAGTTTCGATTCCTGGCGAGGGTAGAAACATTGGGTGTGTTTCCTTACACCGGTTGTCTATGTTCACCCATCAGTATAAAATGTCTTTGGATGGATAACGCCTATGGAAAATTGCATTTATCTGAATGTAACTAATTATGTACATAACAGTAAATGATAACAAAGATAATTTTTAAATTTAATCAATGTTTCATAAACAAGTGGGAAATTTTGGGACACCCTGGGTCGCGAAAAAAGGGTCCCCCTTCGTTTCCCCTACCACTGTCAAAAACCACAATTTTTGTTTTTGGGACCTTTTTAATTAAATAAATAAAACATACACCAGGAATACGGGTAAATATATAAAATTTTGGTGGCCCTGTATTTTAAAAAAATAAAAAATTTTTTATATAATACACAATTACATAACAAAAGGGAAAATATATCTTAATATCACTAAACCCAATTTTTAAACTGGAGTTTAATGTGTATCAAAACTCAAAAACCTCACTTAACAAAAACAAATGAAAATAATGCGGGCCAGAATTACACACAAACTAATAGTTTTATTTTGGGGTTTTCCGGGAGCGGGTCTTGTCCATCTTTCTGATAACTCAAATTTGCAGGAATGTACATCCACCAAAAATTTCGCCTCCATTTGAGAGGTGCCCAACCCAAAATTTTTAAGGGCCCTAGAGCATAAAAAAATTTTTTCCCTTTAAACCCCAACGTTTGTAAAAAATTTAAAAACCCAAAGGGAGGGCGAGTCCCTCCCCACCCGCTTTTTTCCGTTTTTTTTTATTACTTTAAATTTTTATTAAATACATATGGTTTTCCCTTTTTAACATAAAACTATTTTAATTTTTTTGGGAAAATATATACGAAATTTTCCACATTTGGGGGCCCCGGGCAGATTTTGGGTTGCAAAAACGAGCCCAAATTGCTCATTTGGTAATGGTGGAGGACCCTGGGTACATTAGGATCCGGGCCTTCCACACGGCAAAACAAAATTAAAAAACAAGTTTTTTAATAAACCCTTTTTTTTACACTTTCTGCCTTGTGGAATCCAAAAAGGGTTTCCCTAAAACAAAAAAAAGGTATTTTTTGTACCCCACCATTCCCTTACATTTTCATGGACAAAATTTGCACAATTAAATTTTGGGTTTGATGATGAGTTTTGGGGAGTAAGAAAAGGGTGTTTAGCATAATTTAAACCCCCAAATTTAGCATTTTTTTAAAAACCCACCTCTAAAACCCAATTACAAATGTTCTCTAAATACAGCCCCCAATTTTTCCCAAAAATGGAACCCCTTTTACAATTTTTCTTTTCCATCAACAAATTTTAAACTCATTTCCCATAAATTTCCTCCTGAAACCCTTTTTTATCCAAAACAAGAAAGGGTTGAAAACTTTTATGAGATATTCATCTGTTTAGAAATTTAAAAAACCAAATTTGTTTTTCATTGATTAAATTTGGGTAAAGAAGAATACCAAAAATTTTTAAAACAAAGGGTAAAGGGGGGATAAACAACGGGGAAAATGGTCCAGTAAATTTTAACAGGGGCAAAAATATGCCTTTTTGTACAGGCCAAAATTTGCTTTATTTTACCAACAAGCTTGGTTTCCTTTTTAAACCAAGATACAGCCAAATTTCCAAAATTTTTGCAAAGGTTAAAACCCCGAGCAAAAATCAGCCCGGATTCACCTCCCCCAGGTATATGAAATTTAAAAAATTTAAAATATGCTGACCCAAACTATTTACTTCCCTTGCATCGGGTTAATTTCAGTGAACCCCGTTTTATACCCTACACAAAATTTTTTGTTTCCATTATAAAAACCCCTTTTAAGGATACCTCATTATCAACCAAAATTTTCAGTGTTGCTTAAAATTTTTTCTCCGCAACTTATTTCCCTTTTATAATTAGGGGAAAATTTTACACCTACAAAAATGGGTGTTAATTTCCAAACTGAGGTTTAAGGGAAATATTTAATTTGGGGAAAACTTTTTTGCCTTAAAACCCTAACAAAAGAAATAACACTAATTTTCCTTTTAAGGAAAACAACTCTCCATATGCTAATTTTGGGAAACATCATAAAAAAGGTAAAAATTTTTCCCTTTTTCCCATTTGGATTGGCCACCCCGGTGGGAACTCCAAAATTGGAATTTTTTTTTATAATCACCAATTTAAAACATCCCAACCTGTTAATTTAATTCCTCAGGTTTTAAATTTTTTCCCAAGCACATTTAAGTTTCCCTGGGTTTCCTGTAAATTTAAAAATTTTTCCCTCTTAAAGCAAAGGGGGGACACAAACCTAGGGAAACAAAACAAATTTTGGGAAAATTCCCCCAAGCAAAACTCTCTTAGTTAATTTATTAGGCAACTGTAATTAAATTTGGTTTTAAAAATTAACAAAACTCTCTCCTTAAACCCCAATTAATCCCAAAAACTTACTACATTTTGGCACTTCATCTCCAGGGTAATCTTTACTTATTTTGTCCTTCAATTTGGACGAATTACTATTCCATTCTTTCAGAGGCATATTTGCACTTTGCATTATTTTATTAGCCTCTCCGTAAGTCATTAACAGTTCCTCTTCAGTTGACGTCACACCCAGGAAATTGTCCACATAAAATTGTTTGCTCATTACTTTACTCAATGGACTTCCCGTACATTTAAGGTGTGCATTTATCGTCGCTTGAAATAGGAACGGACTGGATGTAGCACCAAATAATACGCTCCTAAAGCGAAAGGTTTTCAGAGGGCTAAGTGGATCACTAGGATTCTCAGGCCATAAGAAGTGGGTACAATCCCGGTCAGCCTCTTGTAAACCCACTCTTAGGAAAGCTTTACTTACGTCAGCCATAAAGGCATAATTCTTCACCCTGAAATTTAATAAGATATCTCCTAATTTTTCTGCCAATGACGGACCTGTCATCAAACAGTCATTTAAACTAGGTACATTTTTGTTACTCCTGGCACTACAATTAAACACAATCCTCCAAGGAGTGG
Source organism: Cherax quadricarinatus (assembly GCF_026875155.1). Classification (NCBI taxonomy): domain Eukaryota; kingdom Metazoa; phylum Arthropoda; class Malacostraca; order Decapoda; family Parastacidae; genus Cherax; species Cherax quadricarinatus. Next base: position 12,982,802 of record NC_069430.1, on the reverse strand, counting down.
TCTTAGAATCCTTCTTCACTCCGTGTTGTGACAAATAGTGACCATAAATTTTGGCTTGCTCAGGAGGTACCTCTTCTATAAATTTATTAATTAACTGCTCAGCAATTATATCATTATAAGCAGTTAACAATTCTGGTGTCTTACTCAGTTCGCGGAGCTGAGCCTTTAATTGCCCATATGCCATTCTGTAATTAGTGGCAATTCTGGATGGTTCAGTCTCCACGGAAGTCGTACCCAGTATTGTCCAGATTCAAATTTTACATCTCTCAGGTATTGTTCTTGAGTAAAATAATCGTCTGGACTTTCTTCATTTACATTTATTCCAATGCTGTCTAATTCCCACAATTTATGGACTGGCTCAACACCATCCTCTATGGAAGAATTATAATGGGGCACGATTTCATGAGTAAGACACACAGTTATGGTATTTATAGTTTCCTCTAGTCATGAATTATTATTACGAGGAATCCTACCATACATTACATGGCCTCCTGCAGTCTTCAAAAGGGTGACACCACATTTCTTTACCATACCCTTTACAAAGGAGGCATAATAGTCACTACCTATCAAAATATTTATTGGGCCTACAGAATCATCACTTACACCAGAAGGTGCTAAATTTACATTATGTGAGAAGTCTTTCTGTAGCTTTACTAAGCCCTACTGTAGATATTTTCTCTGGAAGTCTATCTACAATTACTGCATTAACACGTTTTTTTCTCATTGCCCAACCTGACAGTTACATAAACAGTGTCATACAATTGAGCCCTTTTATCCTAGAGAAAACCAGATAATTTTAAAGTTGTGGGATCTCCCATCTGTACTTTCATACCATCAAGACATTTACGTTTTATGAAAGTACGCTGGGATATATACCTGTGACCTGACTTGACGCCAGGTTTCCCCTGGTGATTTTCTGTTCAGACAGACTGTTGTTGTTAGCGGCCTGCTGACCCACATGACCATATTATAGCATGATTGATCTGGTACTTGGCGGAGGTAGTGATTCAATTTCCTCTTGAAAAACATAGAAACATTAGAAAAATATAAATATTTTTTTCATCTCTCAGTACATGGATTAGAACACACACACACACACACACACACACACACACACACACACACACACACACACACACACACACACACACACACACACACACACACACATACACTCACATACACACACACACATGTACGTATATACAACAGGCCTAGTGTCTAATCGACATGTGCCTAGGACAAAATGGTAACTAACACACAGATAGCAACTAGAGTGGACTTAGTAGCGACTAGCGAAGAGGCGGGGCCAGGAGCTATGAATCGAACCCCGCAACCACGAATAGGTGAGCACACACACATGAGAGAGAAAGAGAGGGGGAGGAGGAGAGAGAAGTATCGAGAAGGAAACCCACAGTAGCTTTCACAAACTTGTATTCTCGTTCATTCATTTTCATTCATCCCAGATGTGTATGATGAACTGTGTATAATGAACACTGTGTATAATGAACCAGTTGGTTTAGAAAGACACGTAAGAGAGCACTATGACATATTTATTAGAAAACGTTTCGGTCCCAGGACCGAAACGTTTTCTAATAAATATGTCATGGTGTTTGCTTACGTGTCTTTCTAAACCAACTTGTCGGTATTTATTACCAAGGTTTATACCATAATGAACCAGATATACACGAGGAAATGAATGTAACGGATACAATGAAATATTGAATGTTGTTGTTATTATTATTATTATTATTATTATTATTATTATTTTATTATTATTATTACTATTTTAAAACGGTGAAGATGATATTCAGCGAATTCGCTAAATTCGTAGGGGCCATTCATTCCCCTTCATGAAAGCAAAACACCGCCACAAACATTATCCGAACACCTCAGACATTCGGAACACCAGACCTGGGAAACCTCGTCCAATGGATTACGACAAATCCTTAGCAAGATGCGCTTATCTGTAGCTTTAAGAAGAGATTGGACCTGACCTAACTAGTTTAGGGCATTGGCTTAAGCCGGTAGGAGACTTGGACCTGCCTCGCATGGGCCAGTAGGCCTGCTGCAGTGTTCCTTCCTATGTTCTTAAATATATGAGTGGGAGGGGCTGAGTATGACTGGTGTCGTGGGTACGGGAGTAAATTCTCGGGTAACTTTGGGAAGGCGGTGGTGTTGATAAGGATCTGCCTTGTATGGGTCAGTAGGCCTTCTGCAGTGTTCCTCCATTCTTATGTTCTTATGTTATCCCTGGTCCAATAATGCATTTACAATTTTTTTAGCTATGCCTTTTATCATCAATTTTTACCTGTAACACAGGTAAGGCTACTTCAGCAAAACCATCATTATTAACATTAGCAGAAATTTTTACATTAGCCACTGTTGTGTCAGGATTGTCAACATTATCATATAGACTCTTACACATGACTATATGGTGTCAGTAGTGATGATTTCTACAGAGCGGTCTCCCACGGTACGGTCTCCACGGTACGGTCTCCACGGTAGGGTCTCCACGGTACGGTCTCCTCTGAGCTGACTCCTTTTCACACCTATGTGCTAATGACCTTGACCCCGCCCACGACCCCCGCCCACGACCCCCGCCCACGACCCCCACCCACGACCCCCACCCGCGCCTCCCCGCCCCACGACCCCCCGCCCCACCGACCCCGCCACGACCCCCGCCCACGACCCCCAACCCGCGCCCCCGCCCATCGCGCCCTCGCGCCCGCCCGCGCCCCTCGCGCCCATCGCGCCGACCCCACCGGCCCCGCCTCGCCCTCGCGCCCCGCCCGCGCCTTCTGCTGCGCCTTCTGCAGCGTCGTCCGGATCGCCCCTGCACCCCGAATTTTTTTCCGTTTTTTTCAATTTTTTTTTGAATTTCATTTTCTTATGATCTCCATCTCCTCGGATCAAATTTTTGAGGTTCCCCCTCCCACTTTCACCCCCACCCCAATTTTTTTTTCTCGATAATACAAAGACTCCAATTCCTCGGATCAAATTTTTGGGTTCCTCCCTCTGAGGGTAAACATTCATATGAACTCCCACTTGCATCCCAATTTTTTTTTTCGAATTTCATTTTCTTATGATCTCCTTGGATCAAGTTTTTTTGATACCTCCCCTCTGGGTAATAAAGCATTCAAAAACGACTTCCCACTTATCAAACCCCAATTTTTTTTCTCCAACAGATATCAAAATATACAAAGACTCTACTTCCTTGGATCAAGTTTTCCTCGTTAATACAAAGACTGTTACTCCTCGGATCAAAGTTTTGTTTTTTGGATTTCCCCCCCTATGGGGTTTCGAAATTCTTATGATCTCCTTGGATCAAGGATTTCTCCTCCCTCCATCTCCTGGATCGAGTTTTATTTGGGTATCCCACCCTCTCAGGGTAACATTCAAATGAACTCCTAGAGGCATGGTACTCCTTACTACAGTTCTAAACAAGTGGTGACGTCAGTATACCTCCTCAAAAAGCCATGTAAAATGAACTAAAAAGTGTGTTTCCGTCGGCGGTCAGTGGACGTCCACGTTATGACCTCACACATACAAGGCTGAATTCTTGTCGACTTCCCCCCTAATGTCAATGACGTTAACGCGATGACCCCGCCACCAAAACAACAGGGCTGAATCTTGTCGACCTTATAGTTCATTAAAGTTAATAAGGGGACATAGTACCTACATCATAGGGAAAACATTTTCACCTTAGACCCAGGTTAATCCAAATAATTTTTCACATTTTTTTCGTTAATACCACACAATCCACAATTTCTTTAACTAGACACAAGTCTAGACATTTTTTCTCGTTTACTATTACATCATCAGGTCACTTCCCCACTAAGTAACCTTCTCTCTTTCCTCCTCTCCCCACCCTCGTGAACCCTCACACTCCAACCAACAACCCTCCGACAATTTTCACCTATAACCCCCAATTTTTCTCGTTTTAAAAACTATTTCATCAGAAAGTCACCACCACCACTTATAACCACTTTTGAAAAATTCACTAGTCACAATTTTACATATTACGAATTAAATAAGCACACACACCTCACTTTGAACACCTCCAAAACACTCGTCTTAAATCATTTGAATATTCACAAAAATACCTTTTGAACCTTTCCAAACAACACTGAAAACACTTCCAAAATAACATTTTTGAATACTCCCAACTAAGATTTGACATCTCCTATTTATCTACACTTACACATTTCATAAATTACAACTTCATTCCCACCAAACTCCTATGCCCACAGTCTCCATACTTCACAACATATCACAAAAACTAACTCAAACACTTTACTTGAACATCAACCAAAAAACACATCAATTGTGCCTTTAAATACGCAAAAACCTCATTCGAACACCCCCAAAGATCACACCTCTGAATACTCCCCAGAACACCTTCATAAGTACGCTTGCACATCATTTGAACACCTTCAAAACACCTTTGAACATTTCCAAACAACACTGAAACACTTCCAAAACACCTTTTAGTACTCCCAAATACACCACTGATACTACAACAACACACTGAATACACTCAAAACACACCACCAAAATCACATAAACTAAGAACAATACACCCACATCCCACAATCAACCCACAACCCACAACACCCACAAGACACCCACCCCCACAACACCCAACACCCCACAAAATGTACTGAATGACAGCAATCATGCAAACCATAGACATGTCCTTTGTAATACTCATTTTGTGCTTTATAGTTTATCTGTTTACAAAATACTGGAGTTATTTTATATCACTGATTTTCATCATTGCCTTAGTTAATCTTAAGTTAAATTTTAAGCCAGCCAGTAATGTATGCATATAAGTGGCTTTGGCATGCTGCTCTTACCTGTATTTTTTTGTACCTCTGTATGTTGCTAAAATTTATAAGAAAATAAATAAATAAATTTGTAGATGAAGGTTCAGAGAACCGACATGGTTGATAAATAAACACATGTGCAACTCTAGTGTATCTTTAACGAGAAAACGTTTTCGCCACAACAGTGGCTTCATCAGTCCTACAAAATGAGAATCTGAAGAACAGGATGAGAATGAGGAGTCAGTCCCCTCAAACCTTGAGTTCGATGTGGTCCGTCCATCAATCTTGAATAATTGATGGACTGATGGACTGACCACATCGACTGCAAGGGTTGAGGGACCTGATTACCTCATCACCTCCTGTTTCTTCAAGATTCTCCTTTGTATGGACTGATGAAAGCCACTGTGTGGCGAAACGTTCCTCAATTAAGATACCCAGAGTTTTTACATGTTTGAATTATATCAAAAAAATAAATAAACCACGTCTGAGAACATTAGTCAGTCAGGAGGCGACATTACCACAGGTCTTAGTGATCATTTCATCATTTACTGCACCAGGAAAATCACTAGGATAGTAAAAAAGGCCAACACAGGACAATAAAAAAAATGAGGTCAACTAGAAACTACAGTAAAGGAAACACTGTGTAAATAGCCTACGACCATTGTGACTGGACAGAGATAACAAGTTGCAACGGGACGTAAAACGATTGCCTGGAAAAATTCACAACAATGTTCACTTACCATCCTTGTAATATTGCACCATTTAAAGAGGTTAGGATAAAAACGAAGAACTGAACCCTGATGAATACTTAGATATTAGATATATGAAATTCAGAACCAGCTGCTAAAAAAGACGTAAGGTAAATCGCACAGACTGTATATTGGCAACACCTAAATGAATTTCAAAGGGTGAAGAGCAGAATGCAAAGCTTGTAAAAGGAGCAAAGGCAAGGCACTATTGCTCCAAAATCGAAGAAGTACGAGAATAACCCCAGAAAGCTCTGCAACAACTGAAAAGCAGTAGGGGTATAGCCATAAACCAGTAAAATAGATCTACATAGTACTAAATACAACAATGAGGTATGTCCACAGAACAACAAAATTGGCTAATTATTTTTAATTTCCTCCCTACACACCTGTCTCATCACACAGTAAGTAACCACCATCTGCATCAAATACCTTTAAACAAGACTCTGATAAGTTTAAAACAAGCTAAAACAAATAAAAGGGAAACCCCCAAAACAATTGTCAACTAAGTAATTGTATCTCATAACTTCATCCAAAAAGAAACTAAGCAGGTTATCCAGTTAAGAGCCCCGGCACAAGATAATATACCCGTCTAAGTTTCCTAAAAGATGGTGCTTCTGAAACTGCCAATATCCCTATTGCTTCACATAAAAAAAGTTTGTCCATCACCGAAGGGTTCAAGATGCCAGAGTTACTCTTACTTCAAGAAAGAATAGTAGGTGTATGTGAGCAAAGAAAATGGCCATGTTAGAATACCTCAGTGTAATATCCAAGATTTCTAGAGAGGGCGGTGAACTCTCAAGTAGTTAAGTACATTTAATACAACAACATTCTCCAACTTACCAATCAGATTTAGATCATATCAATCGACAAACCGTCCCAAAATTATCTGATGGATTACATGAGAACTGAAATGTGCGATAAGGAGGCCACATAGGAATGGTAACCATAACTTGCGAAAAGGCCTCGATACTGTCAACCACAATATGTTATGCAAGAAACTTCAAGCTGATCAAGCATGCTTCCGTAGACGGGTTAAAGTCCTACCTTAACAACAGGAAACAAATTGTCAAAATCAACATAACAGAATCAGAACCCCTGTCGATAGTATGTGGAGTTTCCCAAGGTAGTATTCTGGGTCCCTTATTATTCCTATGTTATGTAAACGATATGCCCATCAGTGTCAAGTGGAAACTCCTACTGTATGCGGATGACAGTGATCTGTTAGTGTCAGGTAAAGACCCACAAGACATAGCTAATGTAATAACACTAGAACTGGAGTCCTGCAGCAAATGGCTAGTAGACAACAAATTATCGTTACACCTCGGGAAAAGGAAAGTCATATTCTTTGGCGCGAAACATAAACTGAGAAGGGCAAATAATTTTAATGTCCTGTGTAAGGGGAACCCCATTACTTCAGTTTCCTCAGTAAAATATCTGGGAATCCCCTTTGATCCATGTAAGTCAGGAGAATTGATAGGGAACATTGTAGTAACGAAAGCGAATCAAAGACTGAAGTTCCTCTACAGACAGGCACAGTGTCTACCTACTGAGGCTCGCAGGACCTATGTCTAGCCCTTATACAATGTCATATGGACTACGCTTCCTCTTCGTGGTACTCTTCTTTGATAAAAAAAAATCTGAAAGACTGCAAATCACAAAATGGTAAGATTCATCCTGGACCTGGGTCCAAGAGAGCATGTAGATCAGGATGAATTACAACAACTGGATATGCTGAATGTTAAAGACAGAGTAAAACAACTGAAGTTAAATCAAGTTCATAAAATTGCTCACAGTGTCCAGAATATCTTGCTGTCAGTTTTGTCAAGGTTGAGAACCGAACAATCATAGTACTAGGGGGAGAGAGCACAACTTTGTTGTTTAATATCATTATTATGCACTCCATACCCATTCTGAGGGCGGTAATCAAAATATTACAGATTCATAATGGATCTAGGAACTGGACCCCAGAGCTAGATCAGGTCACAATCATATAAGTTACAAAGGTAATGAACTCCAGGTAGACCTAGTCACAGTCATGACAAGTTACAAAGTTAATGAAACATATGCACGTCTATACATGGTACAATCATGAACAAATTACTAAGTAATGAGCCATTCACACATCCACACCCGGTCCCAATTGTAATGAGTTATAAGTACAAATATTAATTGGGTCACATATACACGAGCGCGCAGACAAACACACACACGCACACACACACACACACACACACACACACACACACACACACACCACACACACACACACACACACACACACACACACACACACACACACACAACCCCACAGGGGTCGGTCCTAGGACCAGTGCTATTTTTGGTATATGTGAACGACATGACGGAAGGGTTAGACTCAGAAGTGTCCCTGTTTGCAGATGATGTGAAGTTAATGAGGAGAATTAAATCTGATGAGGACCAGGCAGGACTTCAAAGAGACCTGGACAGACTGGACACCTGGTCCAGCAAATGGCTTCTCTAATTTAATCCTGCCAAATGCAAAGTATGAAGATAGGGGAAGGACAGAAGACCAAGACAG
>NC_069430.1:12944964-12974167 GCF_026875155.1 Cherax quadricarinatus | reverse complement strand
GCTGTGTTGACGTGTGGGGAGGAAGAGTTTGAGGCTGTGTTGACGTGTGTGAGGAAGAGTTTGAGGCTGTGTTGACGTGTGTGAGGAAGAGTTTGAGGCTGTGTTGACGTGTGTGAGGAAGAGTTTGAGGCTGTGTTGACGTGTGTGAGGAAGAGTTTGAGGCTGTGTTGACGTGTGTGAGAGTATTGGAAGTTGCGTTGTGTGTTGACGTGTATTAGAGTGTTGGAGGCTGTATTGACGTATGTGAGGGAGAGTGTTGGAACCTTTGTTGACCTGTGTGAGAATTGTTGGAGGCTGTGTTTACGTGTTCGAGAGAGAGTGTTGGAGGCTGTGTTGACGTGTGTAAGAGTGTGAGAGTATGTTGGAGGTTGTATTGACGTGACTGGGGTGGGTGTTGGAGGTTGTATTGACGTGACTGGGGTGGTGTTGGAGGTTGTATTGACGTGACTGGGGTGGGTGTTGGAGGTTGTATTGACGTGACTGGGGTGGTGTTGAGGTTGGATGACGTTGGGTGGGTGTTGAGGTGTGTTGACGTGTTAAGGGTGTGAGAGTATGTTGGAGGTTGTATTGACGTGACTGGGGTGGGTGTTGGAGGTTGTATTGACGTGACTGGGGTGGGTGTTGGAGGTTGTGTTGACGTGACTGGGGTGGGTGTTGGAGGTTGTGTTGACGTGACTGGGGTGGGTGTTGGAGGTTGTGTTGACGTGACTGGGGTGGGTGTTGGAGGTTGTGTTGACGTGTGTAAGGCTAAGTAAGCAAATTTATTCAAGTATACACAAATACAGTTACATAAATTATCATACATAGCAGCATATGTATAGAGATCCTGGGATAACACAAAAAAGTCAAAGGGACTTATTTCCATTGGTGTCTTTTTCATACCTTATTATTATTGTATGAAGGAGATAATATCTGATTATTATACAATAAAGCAGATATACCAGGAATAAGGTCAAATGAGTTATTTACGTTTACATGTGTGTTAGTGAAAAAAATAGAAAATCATTCCCCTCCCTTTCTGTAGTTACATTCATCAGACACCTTTTGGCAGTCTTCTTGAACTGGTTCATGCTATGACTGGCTTTGACATCTGCAGGCAGTCTGTTCCATTCCTTTATTGCTGTACAATAAAAGGTGTTTGAAGCCTGGCCACTGACTGTGGGTACTACAAAGTTGTGCTCTCTCCCCCTAGTACTAGGATTGCTTTGGTTCCCAACCTTGACAAAATTGACAGCAAGATATTCTGGACATTGTTTGTGAGCAATTTTATTAACATGATTTAACTTCAGTTGTCTTCAACATTCAGCATATCCAGTTGTTGTAATTCATCCTGACCTACATGCTCTCTTGGTCCCAGGTCCAGGATGAATCTTACCATTTTGTTCTGGGTGATCTGCAGTCTATCTTTCAGTTTTTTGTCAAGGCAGAGTACCATGAAGAGCAAGCGTAGCCCACGTGACATAGGTCCTTCGAGCCTCAGTAGGTAGACACTGTGCTTGTCTATAGAGGAACTTCAGTCTGGCAATCGCTTTCTTTCTCCTGACTTACATGGGTCAAAGGGGATTCCCAGATATTTTACTGAGAAAACTGAAGTGATGAGCTCCCCATAACTCCTGACATTAAAATTATTTGCCCTTCTCAGTTTATATTTCGTGCCAATGAGTATGGCTTCCGTTTTCCCAAGGTGTAATGATAGTTTGTTGTCTACTAAACATTTGCTGCAGGACTCCAGTTCTAGTATTATTACATTAGCTGTATCTTGTGGGTCTTTACCTGACACTAACAGAGCACTGTCATCCGCATACAGTAGGAGTTTGCACTTGACACTGATGGGCATATCGTTTACATAACATAGGAATAATAAGGGACCCAGAATACTACCTTGGGGAACTCCACATACTATCGTCAGCGGTTCTGATTCTGTTATGTTGATTTTGACAATTTGTTTCCTGTTGTTAAGGTAGGACTTTAACCCGTCTACGGAAGCTATGCTGATAGCTTGAAGTTTCTTACATAATATATTGTGGTTGACAGTATCGAAGGCCTTTCGCAAGTCTAAGGTTACCATTCCTATGAGGCTCCTTATCGACATTTCAGTTCTCATGTAATCCATCAGATTAATTTGGGAGGTGTCGATTGAATATGATCTAAATCCTGATTGGTAAGTATGGAGAATGTTGTTGTCATTAAGGTACTTAACTACTTGAGAGTACACCGCCCTCTCTAGAATCTTGGATATTACACTGAGTATACTAACAGGCCTATACTTGCTCACATCACACCTACTATTTTTCTTGAAGATAAGAGTAACTCTGGCCTCCTTGAACCCCCCTGGTGATGGACAAATTTATTATGTGACTAGATTTTTTTAGATTTTGCCACCGAAGTGGCTAGTTTATTGTGCACCCCATATCCATCCTGTGGACGGTAGCGCGAGAGCATATGGATACACAAAAGGCCTAGGAACTAGGCCCCAAAGGGTTAACAGGAATACATATGGATTTATATCTACATATCTATAGTTCACTTATCTGTTACAAGCAAATTTAGGAAATTTGCTTAGTATATCTGGTATCTTATTTTCATTAATAAGATATCTTGACATGTCACATAGGTTATTATACTGTCTGTCTCTGTATTCCTCAATAAGTGGACAATTAAGCACATAGTGTTCAAGACAGTGACCATATGCCTGATCACATAATTTACATTTAGTTTGATCATCATCTGTGTGTCTCCCAAACTGCCAGAAGTACTTGTAACCAAGCCTAAGCCTGGCCACTACAACATCAGTCAGTCTGTTCACATTGCAAGTTGCTCCATAAACATACTTATCTACGTTCATGTTATCATAGTGGGTTATAGATCTACTCAGGCTTCTAACTGCATTCCTATAACAATCATCTTCATTATTTACTTCTCTCCTAATATTATTCCTAATGCTAGACACAGTTATACCAAAGTTATATTCTACGTTCTCCTTCTGGATACTCTTCTTGGCTAACATATCAACTTTATCATGAAGGAGTAATCCAATGTGTGATGGGATCCATAGCAATTATACATTAATTTTTTTGTCCCTAATTTTTGAGTATCTATACCTGGCTTCCCCAGTGAGCATGTTGTTGGAGTCATTATATGAGCCAAGAGCCTTCAATGATGACATAGAATCAGTAATGATGATAGAGTCAAGCTCAGTGTCATAGGTTAGCTTTAGCGCCATTAGGATTGCAAACAATTCAGTTTGCAGTGTAGACGCCCAGTTGTTAATTCTTATGCCTAACTCAACAAATTTATTATCGTTCTTAACTAGGGAGGTGGCAACAAGAGCAGTTGCAGCCCTGCCAGAAGACTCCTGTTTAGATCCATCAGTGTATATAACTTGTGATAACTTATTACTACCAGCTAGGCGAAAAATTTCTTCTTGAGCAGTTGCTCTAACAAGAGATTTAAGGAAGGGATTACTAGCAATGAGCTTCTTGGGAGGAACTTGTAGGTATGTGATATTAAATGAACACATCTTCCATGGAGGGGTGAAATGCTCTTGTTGCCTACAGTGATACAGTTCATGCAGATTATAAAACTTAATGCAATTGCACGTTTTCACAATCCATTTAGATCTGTGTGTATTTACCTCTAGACACTTGGTAAGATTCACTGTGACAGTGTCTGGTTCGTTTCTCAACATTCTAATACCGAGTACAGTGTTAATTATGTGAGCAATAGGGATTGGCAATTCAGAAGCACCATCTTTTAGGAACTTAGACGGAATGTTATCTGTGCCGGTGCTCTTATCTGGACTTAACCTGCTTAGTTCTTTTTGCATGAAGTTATGAGATACACTTACTAGTTGACAATTGTTTGGAGTTACCCTGTGCAAAATTAAATTTACCTGGATGTAACTCATAAGATACATACCAGTAAATGGTAACAAAGATAATTATTCTTTATCAAAGTTATAGAGACAAGTAGGAATTTTAGGACACTTAGGTCACAAAAAATGTCCTCCTTCGATACCTACCATAATCTATCTCTCCACAAGTCACTCTAGACCTATATTAATTTCAAATGAAATATATATCACCAGGAATTCCGGTAAAAACATTAATATAAATATGTGGACTGTATATTATATTTAAAATGTGAATACATATACATTGAAGGAGAATTTATAATAATAAGACTCACCAATTAGTCTGGAGATTACGGTGTGTCATACAACCCCCCTGCCTAAATTATGAAGAAAATACTGGCCAGAATTTTAACATAAATAGACAACTTAGCTGGGGTTCTAAAGCTGTCCTGTCCATTCGACTTCTCAAGTTATGCAGGACTGCAATTCCAACAATTTCTGCTCCTATTTGAGAGGTTTCAACCACAATTTAACCTCCAGAGCGACGAAATTTATGCACGTTTCACAATTGTGCCTTTTGTCCACTTCCAAACAACGGCGTCTCTTTCCCAGCGACGCTCACCCATCCCTGGTTCTTTATTTATTTACAAATTAATTTTTATTACATACAACATATGTCATCAATTTACATACAAAATACACTGTATTTTTGGAAAATATACAGTATTTTCTACATACCCCTTTATTGATATAGCATGTTTTAAACTTATCAGTCTGTTAAAGGTATTTGATGCAGCTGGTAGTTTACTTACTAGTGTTGATGAGACAGGTGTGTAGGAGGAATTAAAATAATTAGCCACTTTAGTTGTCTCGTGACATACCTCATTGTTGATATTTAGTACTATGTTAGATCTATTTACTGGTTTATGGTTATACCCCAACTGTTTCAGTTGTTGCCAGAGCTTTCTGGGATTATTCTTGTACTCTTCGATTTTTGAGCAGTAGTGATTTGCCTTTGCTCCTTTTATAAGTCTCTGTACTCTGTTCCTCACCCTTTGGAATTCATTTAGTGCTGCAATATCCTGTCTGTTTGCTTTAAATCTTTTTAGCAGCTGGTCTCTGAATTTCATATTATATAATATCTCAGTATTCATCCAGGGTTCAGTTCTTCGTTTAATCCTAACCTCTTTAACTGGTGCAATATTATCAAGGATGGTAGTGAACATTGTTTTGAATTTTTCCCAGGCATCGTTTACGTCCGTGCAACTTGTTATCTCTGTCCAGTCACAATTGTGTAGCCTATTTACCAGTGTTTCTTTACTGTAGTTTCTAGTTGACCTCATTTTTATTGTCCTGTGTAGGCCTATCCTATCCCTAGTTATTTTCCTGGTGCAGTAAATGATGAAATGATCACTAAGACCTGTGGTAATGACGCCTGACTGACTAATGTTCTCAGAGCGGTTACAAAGTACGTATGTGGTCAATTAGGGTGACTGAGAACTGTGTGATCCGGGTTGGAGTATTAATTAGTTGAGTGTAACTATTTAATCCTAGAATTTGCTTATACCTCTTACATAGCCCGTTATTTTGCTGCTGAAAACAAATATTGAAGTCTCCCAGTATTACTGTCTCGCAGTTGTTATCCAGTCCGGACAAGACTGGAAAAGTCTTCTAAGAACTGGTCATGAGCGGGAGGGCGGTAGCTAGTTCCTACTAAGATAGGTTTGGTCTTAGGAAGCAACACTTCAAACCATAGAATCTCCAGTTTGTCGTTTAAATCAGATCTTGGGTTGTAGGCAAAGTCATTTCTTATGTAGGCACATACCCCATCACTTTTATATTCCTGTCTAAGCGTTTTACGTTGTAATCTTCTATTTTGACCTCGTCGTCAGTCACTGTATCATCCAACCAGGATTCAGAGATGGTTATAACTGCCGCCCTAGTTCTGTTAGCTAGAATTTTAATCTCTGCCAATTATGGAAAAAGTGATCTTGCGTTGACATGAATAAAGTGAAGGCCTGTTTTCATAAAACAATCATAATCATCAATATATGGCAAGGGGTAATTTGTGTTAAAATTAGGTAAATCAATGTCATCCTTGCCAAAGTGTATCTGGTACAAACAAAATGAAATCTGGCATCATTACCATAATCGAACACACATCCATTATATTGGAGGTTATGTTGACGTGCCGTGGTGTTGTGTTGGTTGTAATGGTAATTGTTTTGGTGGTTGTAACGGTAGCTGACATGACCTGATATGACCTAACATGATTCGACATCTCTTGACAAGACTTAACCAAGAGCAGAAGATAGAGGTGAGTGGTAAAGTCGGCACTCAGGCAATGATCCTGATCTCCCAGTGAAGATGTGTTGATGTGTGTGAGGGAGAGTGTTGGAGGTTGTGTTGACGTGTGAGGGTGTGTTGGAGAATATGTTGACGTATGTGAGGGTGAGTGTTGGAGGCTGTGTTGACATGTTTGAGAGGTGAGTGTTGGAGGCTGTGTTGACGTAAATGAGGGTAAAGGTGTTGGAGGCTGTGTTGACGTGTGTGAGAATGCTAAAGGTTGTGTTGACGTGTATGAGTGTGTGAGTGTTGGAGGCTGTGTTGACTTACGTGAGAGTGTTGTAGGCTGTGTTGACGTGTATGAGGGGTGAGAGTGTCGGAGGCTGTGTTGACGTGTATGAGGGATGAGAGTGTTGGAGGCTGTGTTGACGTGTATGAGGGGTGAGAGTGTTGGAGGCTGTGTTGACATGTATGAGGAGTGAGAGTGTCGGAGGCTGTGTTGACGTGTATGAGGGGTGAGAATGTTGGAGGCTGTGTTGACGTGTATGAGGGGTGAGAATGTTGGAGGCTGTGTTGACATGTATGAGGGGTGAGAATGTTGGAGGCTGTGTTGACGTGTATGAGGGAGTTGAGGGATGTTTGGTAGGCTGTGTTGACGTGTATGAGGGGTGAGAGTGTTGGAGGCTGTGTTGACGTGTATGAGGGGTGAGAGTGTTGGAGGCTGTGTTGACGTGTATGAGGGGTGAGAGTGTTGGAGGCTGTGTTGACGTGTATGAGGGGTGAGAAGTGTTGGAGGCTGTTGTTTGAAAGTGATGAGTGGGGGTGATGAGATGGTGTTGGAGGCTGTGTTGACGTGTATGAGGGGTGAGAGTGTTGGAGGCTGTGTTGACGGTGTTGAGAATGCTGAAAGGTTGTGTTGACGTGTATGAGTGGTGTGAGTGTTGGAGGCTGTGTTGACTTAGTGAGAGGGTGTTATGAGGCTGGTTGACGTGTATGAGGGGTGAGAGTGTCGGAGGCTGTGTTGACGTGTATGAGGGGTGAGAGTGTTGGAGGCTGTGTTAACATGTATGAGGGGTGAGAGTGTTGGAGGCTGTGTTGACGTGTATGAGGGGTGGAGTGTTTGGAGGCTGTGTTGACGTGTATGAGGGCAAAAGTGTTGGAGGCTGTGTTGACGTGTATGAGGGCAAAAGTGTTGGAGGCGGTGTTGATGTGTTTAAGGGTGAGAGAGTGTGTTGGTTGCAATGGTAATTGTTTTGGTGGTTGTAAAGGTAGCTGACATGACCTGATATGACCTAACATGATTCGACATCTCTTGACAAGACTTAACCAAGAGCAGAAGATAGAGGTGAGTGGTAAAGTCGGCACTCAGGCAATGATCCTGATCTCCCAGTGAAGATGTTGACCAGTGCTCTCCAGCCACTCTGAGTCCTCACCTACTCTCTCTCTCTCTCTCTCTCTCTCTCTCTCTCTCTCTCTCTCTCTCTCTCTCTCTCTCTCTCTCTCTCTCTCTCTCTCTCTCTCTCTCTCTCTCTCTCTCTCTCTCTCTCTCTCTCCTTCTCTTTCCCCATCCCCGGAGGTCAGATCAATAACGTGGCAGTCCCCCACCATGGGCGTGGTAGTGGGTGACGTGGGGCCATAAACAAAAACCCTACACAGTGTTTGGTGGAATACCCCACCATGGGCGGGGTTTTTTTGTGGGTTACAGGGCGCCATAAGAAAAACCAAACCTACAAAAGTGTTTGGGGGGAATACCCCCCAGGGGCGGGGTTTGGGGGTTTAACTTTGGCCCCATAAGACACCACCTTTCACATTGATGGGGGGTTTTACCCCACCATGGGAGGGGTATTGGGTTTTAAAATGGGGGGCCAAAAGGGAACACCACCCACACATTTAGGGGTTGGATTACCCCCCAAAGGGGCGTGGTTTTGGGGTGTTTTGGGGGGCCTTAAAAACACCACCCCACAGTCATGGGTGGATTAACCCGCCATGGGCGGGTAGGGGGGTTACGGGGTTCCATAAGACCCCAAACCCAAAACAGTAAAGGGGTGGATTAACCCACTAGGGGCGGGGGTAGTGGGTGATTTTGGGCCCATAAGACACCACCCACACAGTGGGGGGGGAATTAACCCACCATGGGCGGGGTTTATGGGTAAACTTGGGTCCCCAAAAGGGAAAACCACCCACACAGTGATGGGGGGGTTTTACCCCACCAGGGGCGTGGTATGGGTGCCCGTGGGTGCAATAAAAAAAGCAACCACAGGAAATTTGGGTTGTTTCATTTGGGGGTTTTACGACACAAGAAGGTAAATTAGGGGCCATCACAACTCCCTTGTACCCTTTTCCCCCCCAGTTAAAACAGGGAGCCACCCACATGCCCAGTATCATTTTCACCACAGTTAAAAAACGGGAGCCACCCAGCAGGGAAAGTATCATTTTCCCACCAGTTAAGAACGGGGACCACCCACATGACATTATAAACTCAACCAGTTAAGAACAGGAGCCCCCCCCACCCTAAAAGGATCACCCTTCACCACATTTTAAAACAGGGAGCCAACCAGAAAGGCAGTATCATTTTCACCCTTTTTAAGGGAACAGGGAGCCACCCACATGACAGTATCATCTTAAACCCCCAGTTAAAAAACAGGGAGCCACCCAGCATACAGTATATTTTTCACCACAGTTTAAGAACAGGGGGGCCACCCAGCTTTGGCAGTATCATCTTAAACCATTAAAAAAAGGGAGCCACCCAGCAGACATTATCATTTTAAAACCTTAAGAACAGGGGCCCCCCAAGCATGAAAGAAACATTTTTCACCACAGTTAAGAACGGGGACCCCCCCCAAAGAAATGGCAGTATCATTTTCCCACCTTAAAAAACAGGAGCCCCCCCCAGAAATGACAGATCATCTTCACCATTAAGAACAGGGGGCCACCCAGCATGCCCGGGAAATCAATTTTCACCACATTAAAAAACCGGGACCCAAACCCACAGGGCATATCATTTTCACCAGTTAAGAACGGGGAGCCACCCACATGACAGTATCATCTTCACCCCCGTTAAAAAAGGGACCACCTAGTTTGGCAGTATCATCTTCACCACAGTTAAAGAACAGGGAGCCACCCAGCAGGGCCCAGTATCACTTAAACCACATTTAAAAGAAAGGGAGCCACCCAGCTTTGGCAGAAAAAATTTTTCCCACATTTTAAAACAGGGAGCCCACCTAGCATGGCAGTATCATCTTAAACCAGTTAAAAACGGGGAGCCACCTAGCAGGGAAAGTATCACCCTTCCCACCAGTTAAAATTTGGGACCCAAACCCCAGGGGCATTATCATCTTCACCATTAAAAACGGGGAGCCACCTAGCATGGCAGTATCTTTTTTTCCCCCAAAAGTTAAAACGGGGAGCCCCCTAGCATGGCAGTATCACCCTTCCCCAAATTAAAAACGGGGAAAGCCACCTACATGGCAGTTTTCATCTTCACCACAGTTAAGAAAAGGAGCCACCAAAAAGGGCCAATTGGCAGTATAAACTCACCATTAAAGGGAAAAAGGGAGCCACCTAAAAGGCAGTATCAATCCACCCCATTAAAAAACGGGGAGCCACCCAGCATGGCAGAAATCATCTTCACCCCCCCATTAAGAACGGGGGGCCCACCTAGCATGGCATATAAACTTAAAACCACATTTAAGAACGGGAGCCACCCAAAAGGCAGTATCACCATCACCACATTTTAAAAACAGGGAGCCCCTAGCAGGCAGTCCCCCTTTTTCCCTTTCCCCCAAACATTTAAAGAACAGGGAGCCACCAAAGCATGGCAGTATAATTTTCCCACCACAGTTAAAAAAGGGGAAAGCCACCTAGCATGGCAGTATCATCCCCCACCACCATTTAAAACCAGGGAGCCACCCACAGGGCATATCATCTTCCCCACATTTAAGAACAGGAGCCAAACCCAGCATGGCAGTATCTTTCTTCCCACAGTTAAGAACAGGAGCCCCCTACCCAGGCAGAAACATCTTCACCACCATTTAAAACGGGGAGCCACCCAGCATGGCATTAAACCCCTTTCACCACAGAAAAAACAGGGACCACCAGCATGGCAGTATCATCTTCACCACATTTAAAAACAAGGGAGCCCCAAACCCATGGCGGGTATCATCTTCACCACATTTTAAAAAACAAGCCACCCACCCTTTGGCAGAAAATCATTTTCCCACCACAGTTAAGAACAGGGGGGCCCAACCCCAGCAGGGGCAGAAATCACCTTCACCAAAATTTAAAAAACAGGGAGCCACCCAGCATGGCAAGAATCATTTTCACCACATTTTAAAAACGGGGAACCACCCTTTTTTTGGCAGTACCCCATTTTTTAAACCACAGTTAAACAGGGAGCCACCCACATGGCAAAATCATCTTCACCACATTTAAAAACGGGACCCACCAAGCATGGCAGAAATCACCTTCACCACGTTAAGAACAGGGGCCACCCACCCATGGCAGTATCACCCTTCACCACAGAAAAAGAACAGGGAGCCACCCACATGGCAGAAATCATTTTCACCCCAGTTAAAACAGGGAGCCCCCCAGCAGGGCCCAAAACATCTCACCCCCTTTTTAAAGAACAAGGACCCCCCTGGGCAGGGCCCAGTATCACCTTAACCAGTTAAGAACAGGGGCCCACCTAGCATGGTAGAAATCCCCTTTTCACCAGTTAAGAACAAGGAGCCACCTGGGCATGGCAGTATCACCTTAAACCCACAAAAGAAAAAGGGGCCACCTACATGGCATATCCCATCACCATTAAGAACAGGGAGCCACCCACCTTGGCAGTATCACCTTAAAGCACATTTAAAAACCCAGGAGCCCCCCAGCATGGCAGAAAACCCATTTTCACCACAGTTAAAAACAGGGAGCCACCCAGCAGGGCAGTAACCCCTTTCACCCCATTTTAAGAACAGGGAGCCCCCCCACCCATGGCAGAAATCACCCTTCACCACATTAAGAAAAAAGGGGAGCCACCTAGCAGGGGGCAGAATCATCTTAAACCACAGTTAAGAACAGGGAGCCACCCACCCTGGAGATAAATCTTAAACCACAGTTAAAAAACAGGGACCCAAACCCAGCAGGGCAAGTATCATTTTAAACCAAACAGCTAAAAAGGGGGAGCCACCTAGAAATGCAAAATAAATTTCCCCGTTAAGTACGGGGAGCCACCCAAAATGGCGGGGTATCATCTTCACCACATTTTAAGAACGGGGACCACCCACATGGCAATAAACTTCACCACGTTAAAAAACAGGGAGCCACCTAGCATGGAAAGGATCATCTTCCCCCGTTAAGAACGGGGGACCCACCTAGCAGGGCAGTATCACCTTAAACCAAAATTTAAAAGAACGGGACCCTACATGGCATTATCATTTCACCATTTTAAGAACGGGGAAAGCCACCTACATGGCATATCACCTTAAACCACATTTAAAAGGAACAGGGAGCCCCCTACAGGGCATACCCCTTTCACCAGTTAAAACGGGGGAGCCCCCCCGCATGGCAGTACATCTTTCGCCACTTTAAGAACGGGGGAGCCACCTAGCAGGGAAAGTACCCTCTTCACCAGTTAAGAACGGGGAGCCACCTACATCAGAATCATCTTCACCATTAAAAAACAGGGACCACCTAGCATGGCAGTATCATCTTCACCAGTTAAGAACAGGGGGGCCACCAACCCAGGGCAGTATCATCTTCCCCCACATTTTAAGAACAGGGAGCCCCCCACATGGCAGAATCATTTTCAACCAGAAAAGGAAAACATGAGCCCCCCCAGAATGGCAGTACATTTTTCCCAAGTTAAGAACGGGGACCCCAACCCAGCATGGCAAAATCACTTCCCCACATTTAAAACGGGAGCCACCCACCAGGGCAGAAACATTTTCCCCCACAGCTAAGAAAAGGGAAGCCACCAGCAGGGAAAATTATCATTTTCCCCCAGTTAAGAAAGGGGAGCCAACCCACTTTGGCAGTTCATCTTCCCCACAGTTAAGAACAGGGGGGCCCCCCCTAGCATGGCAGTATCATCAAAAACCATTAAAAAAGGGGACCCAAACCTACATGGCAGAAACAACTTCCCCAAACATTAAAAGAACAGGGGCCCCCTAGCGGGAAGTATCATCTTCACCAGTTAAGAACGGGACCCACCTAAAAAGGCAGTACCCCTTTTCACCAAAAGTTAAAACGGGGAGCCACCTAGCATGGCAGAAATCACTTCACCAGTTAAGAACAGGGACCACCCCACAGGGCAGAATCACCCTTCGCCACAGTTAAGAACAGGGAGCCACCTAGCATGGCAGAAATCATCTTCACCATTAAGAACGGGGAGCCACCTACAGGGCGTATCATCTTCACCATTTTAAAAACAGGGAGCCCCCCAGAAAGGGCAGTATAAATTCCTTCACCGTTAAAACAGGGACCCACCTAGAAATGGCAGTATCATCTTCACCAAAATTAAGAACAGGGGCCACCCGGGCAGGGCAGAAAAAAATTTTCCCACCATTAAGAACAGGGAGCCACCCAGCATGGCAGTATCATCTTCACCACAGTTAAGAACAGGGAGCCACCCAGCATGGCAGTATCATCTTCACCACAGTTAAGAACAGGGAGCCACCTAGCATGGCAGTATCATCTTCACCACAGTTAAGAACAGGGAGCCACCCAGCATGGCAGTATCATCTTCCACCACGTTGAACGGGGACCCCACCAAAGGCAGGGGCAGAAACCTCTTAAACCACAGTTAAGAAAAAAGGGAGCCACCCAGAAAGCCCATTTACATTTTTAAACCACAGTTAAGAACGGACCCAACCTACCCTGGCAGAAATAAATCTTCACCACAGTTAAGAAAAAAGGGAGCCACCCACATGGCATTCATCTTAAACCATTAAGAACAGGTTTCCACTCAGCATGGCAGTATAAATCTTCACCACAGAAAAGAACGGGGACCCACCAAGCATGGCAGTATCATCTCACCACAGTTAAAAACGGGGAGCCACCCAAAAGGCCGTAATCTTTCACAACATTAAAAACGGGAGCCACCTACCCAGGGCCTATCTTTCTTCACCACATTTAAAACAGGGGGCCACCTACCCCCAGGGCCGTATCATCTTCACCAACATTTAAAACGGGGAGCCACCAAGAAGGCAGTATCATCTTCCCCACATTTTAAAAAAAGGGGGGGCCCCTACATGGCAGTACATTTTTCACCCACAGTTAAAAAACAGGGAGCCCCCCTAGCAGGGGCAGTATCATTTTCACCACAGTTAAGAACAGGGAGCCCCTAACATGGAAATCACCCTTCACCACAGTTAAAAAAAAGGGAGCCCCCCCGCAGGGCAGTATCATTTTCCCCAAACAGTTAAGAACAGGGAGCCCCCCCCACATGGCAGTATCATTTTCCCACAGTTAAGAACAGGGAGCCCCCCCAGCATGGCATTATCCCCTTTCACCCCATTTAAGAACAGGGAGCCACCTAGCTGCGTATAAACTTAAACCATTTAAGAACAGGGAGCCACCTACAGGGCAGTATCACCCTTCACCAGTTAAAAACGGGGAGCCACCTAGCTTTGGCAGTAAAAACTTCACCAGTTAGAAAAAGGGCCACCCAGCATGAAGTATCACCTTCACCACAGTTAAGAACGGGGGACCCAAACCTACATGGCAAAACCCTTTTCACCACATTTTAAGAACAGGGAGCCCCCCTAGCATGGCAGAAATCATCTTCACCACGGGTTAAGAACGGGGAGCCACCTAGAAAGGCATATAAATCTTCACCACATTTAAAAACAGGGCCAAACCCAGCATGGCAGTATAAACTTCCCCAAACAGTTAAAAACCCGGGGGGCCACCCAGCAGGCAGTATCATCTTCACCACAGTTAAGAACAGGGACCACCTAGCATGGAAATACCAATCTTCACCACAGTTAAAAACGGGGAGCCACCTGCATGGCATTACCCCTTTTCCCCCACAGTTAAGAACAGGGACCACCTAGCATGACAGTATCCCCTTCACCACATTTTAAAACAGGGGCCACCCAGCAGGGCAGTACCCCTTTTCACCACGGGTTAAGAACAGGACCCAAACCAAAACCTGGCAGTATCACCTTCACCATTTTTTAAGAACAGGACCACCTAGCAGGCAGTATCATTTTTCACCACAGTTAAAACAGGGACCCCACCCGGGAAAGGCAGTACCCCTTTCACCACATTTAAGAACAGGGAGCCACCCAGCTTTGGCAGAAATCCCCTTCACCACAGTTAAAAAACAGGGAGCCCCCTTTAGCATGGCAGAAACATTTTCCCACCACAGTTAAGAACAGGGACCACCCAGCATGGAGTACATTTTCCCACAGTTAAGAAACAGGGAGCCACCCGGGCAGGGGCAGAAATCACCTTCCCCACATTTAAGAACAGGGAGCCACCCACATGGCAGTATAAACCTTCACCACATTTTAAAAACAGGGGGGCCACCTAGCAGGCATTTATCTCTTCACCACAGTTAAGAACAGGGAGCCACCTAGAAATGGCAGTATCTTTCTTCACCACAGTTAAAACAGGGGGCCACCAAAGCATGGAAAGAAATCTTTTCCCCACAGTTAAGAACGGGGAGCCACCCAGCATGGCAGTATCATTTTCACCCACAGTTAAAAACAGGAGCCCCCCAAAGCATGGCAGAAACATCTTCACCACATTAAAACGGGGAGCCACCAAGAAATGGAAATATCATCTTCACCACAGTTAAGAACAGGGAGCCCCCTAGCATGGAAATATCCCCTTCACCACATTTAAGAACAGGGAGCCACCAAAAGGCTGAAGTATCACCTTCACCACATTTTAAAAACGGGGAGCCACCCCCATGGCAGTATAAACCTTTCACCACATTAGAACAGGGAGCCACCTAGCAGGGCAGTATCACCCTTAAACCAACATTTTAAGAACAGGGAACCACCCAGAAATGGAAATATCATTTTTCCCACAGTTAAAACAGGGGAGCCACCTAGCATGGCATATAAATCTTCACCACATTTAAAACGGGGAGCCACCCACAGGGCAGAAATAAACCTTAAACCCACATTAAAAACAGGGGCCACCCACATGGCAGTATCCCCTTTCACCACATTTAAAAGGGGGAGCCACCAACATGGCAGAATCATTTTCACCACATTTAAAAACAGGAGCCCCCCACGGCAGTATCATCTTCACCACATTAAGAACAGGGACCCCCCAGCATGGCAAAGTAAATCACCTTAAACCACAGTTAAAAACGGGGACCACCCACATGGGAAGTATCCCCTTTTCACCACTTTTTAAGAACAGGGACCCCCTTTTACTTTGGCAGAATCCCCTTTAAACCACATTTTAAGAACGGGGACCCAACCTAGCAGGGCATTTATCCCCTTCACCATTTTTTAAGAACAGGGAGAAAACCTAGCAGGCAGTATCATCTCCCCAAAACATTTAAGAAACGGGGAGCCACCCAGCATGGCAAAACAATTCACCCCCGTTAAGAACGTGATCCCACCTAGCTTTGGCAGAAATCACCCACCACAGTTAAGAACAGGACCCCCCAGCATGGGCAAACCCCTTACCACATTTAAAAACCCGGGACCCCCAGCATGGCAGTACCCCTTTCACCAAAAAAGTTAAGAACGGGGGAGCCACCCACTTTGGCAGAATCACCCTTCCCCAAAGTTAAGAACAGGACCACCTAGCATGGCAGTATAAATCTTCCCCCACCATTTAAGAACAGGGAGCCCCCCCCGCAGGGCCGACACCTTCGCCACATTTTTAAAAACAGGGGGGCCACCCCATGGCAGTATAAACCTTCACCATTTTAAAAAAACAGTGAGCCCCCTAGAAAGGGGCAGAAATTCATTTTCAACCCCCCATTTAAAAACAGGGGCCACCCACATGGCAGATCACTTCACCACTTTAAGAAAAAAGGGAGCCACCCAGCATGGCAGTTTTCACCTTCACCACAGTTAAAACGGGGAGCCCCCCACCCTGACAGTAAATCTTGGGCCCATTTTAAGAACAGGAGCCCCTATTTTTGGCAGAAACATCTTCCCACATTTTTAAGAACGGGAGCCACCTAGAATGAAAAGTACACCTTCACCACATTAAGAACGGGGAAGCCACCCACATGGCATATCCCTTGACCCAGTTAAAAGAACGGGGAGCCACCCAGCATGGCTTTATCACCTTCCCCAAACCTTTAAAAGGGAACAGGGAGCCCCCCAAATTTGGCATTTACACTTAACCCAGTTAAGAACATGGAGCCACCCAGCATGACAGTTCATTTTCACCTCCATTTAAAGAACAGGGAGCCACCCAGCATGGCAAACATTTTACCCCCATTTAAGAACAGGGAGCCCCCCAGAAATGGCAGTTCCCCTTTGACCACATTTAAGAACAGGGACCACCCCAGCATGGAAAGTATCACCCTTGACCACAGTTAAGAAAAGGGAGCCCCCACATGGCGGAAATCACCTTCACCACAGTTAAGAACAGGGAGCCACCCAGCATGGCAGTATCACCTTCACCACAGTTAAGAACAGGGAGCCACCCAGCATGGCAGTATCATCTTCACCACAGTTAAGAACGGGGACCACCCAAAAGGCAGAAATAAATTTTCACCACATTTTAAAAAACAGGAGCCACCCACTTTGCAAAATAAACTTAACCCATTTTAAGAACAGGGACCCCCCGCATGACAAAATCATCCTTCACCCCATTTAAGAACAGGACCAAACCCCAGAAAGCATATCACCCTTCACCACATTTAAAGGGAACGGGGAGCCCCCAAAGGCAGGGCAGTATCACCTTGACCAATTTAAGAACAGGGACCCAAACCCAGAAAGGCAGTATCCCCTTTTGACCAAGTTAACCCCCGGGACCACCCAGCAGGCCAGTATCCCCCTTTCACCACAGTTAAAAAAGGGACCACCCCAGCAGGGAAAGAACATTTTAAAACCAGTTTAAGAACAGGGACCACCCACATGGCAGTATCATCTTTCACCACATTTAAGAAACAGGAGCCAACCCAAAAAGCATATCATCTAACCACAGTTAAAAAAAAGGGAGCCACCCAGCTTTACAGTATCATTTTCCACCTCCAGTTTAAAAAAAGGGACCCCACCCAGCATGGAATTATCATCTTAACCACAGTTAAGAACAGGGGGGCCCACCTAGAAAGGGCAGTACATCTTCCCCCACAGTTAAGAACGGGGAAACCACCCACTTGGCATTTTTCATCTTAACCACAGTTAAAAACAGGGAGCCACCCCCCCAAATGGCAGTATCATCTTCACCACATTAAGAAAGGGACCCAAACCCAAAAGGCAGAAATCATTTTCCCCATTTAAGAACAGGGGCCCCCAAAAGCATGGCAGTTTTCCCCTTAAACCAAATTTAGAACGGGGCCCCACCCACATGGCAGAAACATTTTCACCATTAAAGAACAGGGACCCACCCAAAAGTTTTAACATCTTCACCACAGTTAAGAAAAGGGAGCCACCTACAGGGCAGAAATCATTTTCACCAGTTAAGAACGGGGAGCCCCCCAGCAGGGCAAAATAAACCTTCACCACATTTTAAAAAAAGGGGGACCACCCCAGCAGGGCAGTATCATCTTCACCATTAAAAGAACGGGGAAAGCCACCCAGCATGGCAGTTCTTTCTTCCCACATTTAAGAACAGGGAGCCACCCAGCATGGCAGTATCATCTTCACCACAGTTAAGAACAGGGAGCCACCCAGCATGGCAGTATCATCTTCACCACAGTTAAGAACGGGGAGCCACCAACATGCAGTATCATCTTAAACCCATTTAAGAACAGGGGGGCCCCCCCCAGCTGGCATATCATTTTCACCATTAAAACCCAGGGACCTCCCACCCTTTGCAGTATCACCCTTCCCCCACCATTAAAAACTGGGGACCCACCCAAAAGGAAAGTATCACCTTCACCCCCAAATTTAAAAGAACGGGGACCCCACCCAGCATGGCATATCACCTTCACCCCCAATTAAGAAAAAGGGAGCCACCCAGCTGGCATATCACCTCACCATTAAGAACGGGGACCACCCAAATGGTAGATCTTCTTCCCCCAAAACCAGTTAAAAAAACATGGAGCCCCCACCCAGGCAGATTCATTTTCACCACCATTAAGAACAGGGAGCCACCCACAGGGCAGAAGGGCCCTTTTAAAATAACTCGGGAGTGTGTGTACATACCAAGACACCCCTTTTCACGTGTATGTACCAAATATACACACCTTCATGTTTTAATATACCTGAAAGGGGTTTGGGGGGGTAAAAACGCATCCGCGGCCCCTTTTTTGACTGGGCCCCTCGAAATTTGGATCAGGGCCTATAAACCCAGGCTGTTACTTGGGGCCGCCGCAAACTGCGACAAACCACCCCCCCCCCCCCCTGGTCAAGTACGACTTTAGGTACGTGCCACTCCTTCTTGAAGATACCGGGGGTCAAATTGGTAATCCCCTTTATGAAATGCTGGGAAGGCATTTGGGAACAGTCTTGGGCCCCTGATATTTTTTTTTGGTCTCTTAGCAAAACTCTTGGCCCCCCCTTTTTCCCTTTGAGGGGGATTTGCATCCCCGGGCGATTTTTTTTTCCTTTCACAGACAGGGACCCTAAAAATTTGGGGGAAAACAAGCCTCTAGGATTATCAAAGGGGTTATGAAATTAAATTCATGTTTTGGGGTTCGGCTACGTTCTAGGGAAAGTAAAAATCAAGACTTAAAAGGGTTTCCCAGTAATTTAGGTGTTTTATCGTACTTATGTGTGCCTAAAAAATTCTCTGTGCATTCCCCAAAACCTTTGAATTTTTTTCCTGTCCCTAAAAGGGGGCTGCTAGTCGCAGCAGTAGTTCACCCAAAAGAGAACAAGTGATTTGAAGAAAATCATCAGGGCCCCTTTGCCCTTTAAATGGTTGCATACAAGCCCCGGGTTTGAAACGCCCCAAAAAATTCCAGGAACAAAACCATGTCTGGAAAATTTTCCCAATTTTTTTTACCAGGAGGATACCCAGCGAAATACCAGTAATGAAAATTTATGAAAACAGGACGATAATAAACGTGCACTATTAGGGTCAAAAGGGGAAAAGGCCCTTTTGGGCAAATAGAAAAATTAAAACCAAAACCAAAATCCCCAGGCCCTGATGAACTGTATGAAAGGGGTTCTAAAGGAATGTAAAGAGGAGCTTAGCACACCTTTGGCTAATCTTTTCAACATATCACTACAAACTGGCATGGTGCCAGATAAGTGGAAAATGGCAAATGTGATACCTATTTTCAAACAGGTGACAGGTCCATAGCTTCGAACTATAGACCAATAAGCCTAACCTTCCATAGGGGGAAAATTTATGGAATCAATAATTGCCGAGGCAGTTCGTAGCCACCTTGAAAAGCATAAAATTAATCAACGAATCTCAGCATGGTTTTACAAAGGGGCGTTCCTGCCTTACGAATTTATTAACTTTTTTCACTAAGGTATTTGAGGAGGTAGATCATGGTAATGAATATGATATTGTGTATATGGACTTCAGTAAGGCTTTTGACAGGGTCCCACATCAGAGACTATTGAGGAAAATTTAAAGCACATGGAATAGGAGGAGAATTTTTTCCTGGATAAAGGCATGGTTGACAAATAGGCAGCAGAGAGTTTGCATAAATGGGGAGAAATCAGAGTGGGGAAGCGTCACGAGCGGTGTTCCACAGGGGGCAGTGTTGGGCCCCCTGCTGTTCACAATCTACATAAACGACATAGATGAGGGCATAAAGAGCGACATCGGGAAGTTTGCCGATGACACCCAAAATAGGCCGTCGAATTCATTCTGACGAGGACATTCGAGCACTCCAGGAAGATTTGAATAGACTGATGCAGTGGTCGGAGAAGTGGCAGATGCAGTTTAATATAGACAAATGCAAAGTTCTAAATGTTGGACAGGACAATAACCATGCCACATATAAACTAAATAATGTAGATCTTAATATTACGGATTGCGAAAAAGATTTAGGAGTTCTGGTTAGCAGTAATCTGAAACCAAGACAACGTGCATAAGTGTTCGCAATAAAGCTAATAGAATCCTTGGCTTCATATCAAGAAGCATAAATAATAGGAGTCCTCAGGTTTGTTCTTCAACTCTATACATCCTTGGTTAGCCTCATTTAGATTATGCTGCACAGTTTTGGTCACCGTATTACAGAATGGATATAAATTCTCTGGAAATGTACAAAGGAGGATGACAAAGATGATCCCATGTATCAGAAACCTTCCCTATGAGGATAGACTAAGGCCCTGAAACTGCACTCTCTAGAAAGACGTAGAATTAGGGGGATATGATTGAGGTGTATAAATGGAAGACAGGAATAAATAAAGGGGATGTAAATAGTGTGCTGAAAATATCTAGCCTAGACAGGACTCGCAGCAATGGTTTTAAGTTGGAAAAATTCAGATTCAGGAAGGATATAGGAAAGTACTGGTTTGGTAATAGACTTGTGGATGAGTGGAACAAACTCCCAAGTACCGTTATAGAGGCCAGAACGTTGTGTAGCTTTAAAAATAGGTTGGATAAATTCATGAGTAGATGTGGGTGGGTGTGAGTTAGACCTGATAGCTTGTGCTAACAGGTCGGTTGCCGTGTTCCTCCCTTAAGTCAATGTGACCTGACCTGACTAGGTTGGGTGCATTGGCTTAAGCCGGTAGGAGACTTGGACCTGCCTCGCGTGGGCCAGTAGGCCTTCTGCAGTGTTCCTTCGTTCTTATGTTCTTATGTCCTGCCCCAAACATC
Organism: Cherax quadricarinatus; assembly: GCF_026875155.1. Lineage (NCBI taxonomy): Eukaryota > Metazoa > Arthropoda > Malacostraca > Decapoda > Parastacidae > Cherax > Cherax quadricarinatus. Next base: position 12,953,172 of record NC_069430.1, on the reverse strand, counting down.
TTACTCTTGGGGAATTTCAACCTAAGGCACCTAAAATGGAGGAATATAGAAAATAATGTTGTAGCAGAGATAACACCAGGAGGCAGCTCAGATGAAAACTCACACACACAAGAGCTTTTAAATCTCTGCACCAAATTCACCTTAAACCAGCAAATAATAGAGCCAACAAGATTGATCTGACACGAAATGTCATCACATCTAAAACAATATACTCAGATCACAACATAATAGAGGTCCAGATATGTATGCGCGGTCCCAGACCGACAAAATATGAACAGTCACGAGGGAGCATTCACCAAACTGAACTTCAATGACAAAAACTTAAGATGGGACCAAGTAAACCAAGTCCTAAATGACATAAACTGGGAAGATAACCTAAGCAACACGGATCCTAACCTATGTCTAGAACAAATTAACTCTGTGGCACTTGAGGAGAAGATGTAAACTAGAAAGAGACAGGCGCTCCCTTTACTGGCGAAAGAAAAGAACAACAGAGCGGCTAAAAGAGGCCAATATATCTGCAATACGTGTGGAGACACTGGTCAGAGAAATAGAAAACATCGAACTAAAGCTAAAGGAATCTTACAGTAGTCAAGAAATGCGAGAAGAACTGAAAGCCATAAATAAAACTGCAAGAAACCCAATTATTTCTTTTCTTATGCCAAATCAAAGTCGAGAACAACATCCAGTATTGGGCCCCTACTTAAACGGGATGGGCCCTACACAGTTAACAGCAAAGAAATGAGTGAGCTACTATTACAACCCAGGATTCCAAATGGCCTGTTATCCCGGGTGTAATGGGAGCAAAATAAACACAGCAGAAAAAGTTTAGACTTATATTATCCTTCACCAATTTAGAACAGCAATATGTACACTATGTACAGTGATAAGTATAGTGCACTCCACGGTAAGCAAGGCAGAAATAGAAGCCACAAGATAGCAGACCGTGCTTCAACCAGCTCTAGAATGGGAATGACAAGGGCAGACAGGAGAGTGGTACCCACATAACCTCTGCGATTGCCAAAACCATCTTCTTATTGGCTAGAACCTGGTCACTAGTTGAACGATGGGGCCCCATCATCAACTCTTAGCAACCTGGTTCGCTGGTTGGGGGAGATAGCCTGTAAATGAGGGTGTGTACATGCGCCGAATAAAGGTTACGTACTCTTTGCATGCCACAACTACTAAAGTCCCAGTATAACTCAATTTTTAGCGATCCGCTAATCAGACTGAGAGTCAAAGATCTAAACAAATTTTTTATAAGAAAGAGACAAAATTTTGGTAACACCTCCTATTGAAATTATCCTGAGCAAATGACTTCGAACAGGGCGAAAAATGACATCCCCATGCACTCTGCCCCAGGGCCAGACTCATGCAACTCAGTGTTCATCAACAACTGCAAGAAGCCCCTATCACGTGCTTTTAACATCCTATGGAGACGGAACAGGACAGGGGGTCGCCCCACATTACTAAAAAAAACAGACAACCCCACTCCACAAAGGGGGCAGTAAAGCAATAGAAAAAAATTTACGCCGATAGGTTAACGCCCAATTATAAAAATCTTTAAAGGGGTTTTCAAGGAGCAAGATCCCACCCACTAGATACCCATCAATTCACAACCCGGGGCAACGGGGGTTTAAGCGGGTCGTTCCTGTCTTTTTCCCAACTGCGGGATCACTCGACAAGGTCCTGGATGCACTAAAAGACAAACAGAAGCAGAGTAAATAAACAACTTGCAAAACCTTTGGCAATGTGACCATGGTGTAATAGCGCACAAAATGCAGGGAAAAAGGAATAACAGAAAAGTTGATAGATGGATCAAAATTTCCTGACAAAATAAAACACAAAGATAAAAAACGTAAATTTTGAGGGGGCTAGGGTGAAAAGCTCTTTCCGAAAGGGCACATTACTCGCCCCCATCTGCCTCATCCTCATATCGGACATAGACGGGGATTAAACCGCAGTGCCTTTTTCCCTTTTCAGATGACACCCAAACGTATACATGTCCTCCATTGAAAGCACGAAAACCCGGCAGACATCAACCAAATCTTTAAATGGCCAAAAAAAATTTGAAGTTCAACTATGAGAAATTCAATTACTCCATATGGAAAAAGTGAGGGAAAATTTAAAATTTCATTGGAGTATAAAAAAAAATTCCAACCACACAATAGAGCAAAAACTAACGTCAAAGACCTGGATGATCATTCGGAAATCTCACCTCAAGGACCATAACATTGTATCAATCGCTCTGCAAAAAATGACAGGGGATAATGAAACCTTCAAAAATAGGGGTGCCAACCCATGATGACACCTTCAGGGCCTTTTCTATCAGGCGGAATATTGCGACACTAACAGCACCTTTAAGGCAGGTGAAATTTCGACCTAGAAAAGTAAAAGAGAACCTTCACGGCGCGCATAACGGAGAAAAACACCCAAAACGGGGGGCGCTTAAATTCCGAACCTGTACCCCTGGACGCAGGCGGGGGAGATACTGATTAATGTGGATGAATGGTTTGAAAAACCGACAATTGAAAATTGAGACACCTATGTACTATGGAATCTTTATTCAGGAAAAGTCGCCACACAGTGGCTTTATCATCCCAAAACAAAGGGAAGGCGTAAAGGAAGAGGAGAAAGGGTTACATCCCCCACCTGGAGTCGATGTTTCAGTCCACAAACTTGTAAAAGTACAGCAAGGGCCGTAGACGTGGCTTAAATTACTGTATGAGGTGAGGTAACAGGCGGGGGCGGGGGCAAAGTGGGACCATCCACTACGAAGTGGTCTTCGTCCAAAGTTTAACAGTGTTTTTAAAATTTTTTTTGAAAAAAGATCCCAGAGCTGATGTCTGACAGTTTGAGAATGGGTTTTAAAAAAACCGACATGTTGAAGATTGAGACACTTAGCAGCATATGGGAATCTTTATTCAGGAAACGTTTCGCCACACAGTGGCTTCATCAGTCCAATACAAAGAGGAAGGCGTGAGGAGAGGAGGAGTATGAGGTAATCAGTCCCTCAGGCTGGAGTCGATGTTTCAGTCCATCAATCTTGTAGAATGTACAGCATAGGGCCGTAGACTTTGGGCTTATATGCTGTACATTCTACAAGATTGATGGACTGAACACATCGACTCCAGGCTGAGGGACTGATTACCTCATACTCCTCCTCTCCTTACGCCTTCCTCTTTGTATTGGACTGATGAAGCCACTGTGTGGCGAAACGTTTCCTGAATAAAGATTCCCATATGCTGCATAAGTGTCTCAATCTTCAACATGATTATATACACGTGGAAAATCTTAGAGGGATTTAGTACCAAACTTGCACACAAAAATCACTCCCTACGAAAGCAAAAGACTCGGCAGACGATGCAACATCCTCCCAATGATAAGCAGGCGTGTCACTAGCACGTTATGAGACAACGTAGTAAGTGTTAGGGGCCCAAGACAGTTCAACTGCCTCCCAGTATACATAAGGGGGATTACCGATAGACCCCTGGCTGTCTTCAAGCAGGCGCTGGACAGGCACCTAAAGTCGGTACCTGACCAGCTGGGCTGTGGTTCATACGTTGGATTGCGTGCGGCCAGCAGTAACAGCCTGGTTGATCAGGCCCTGATCCACTATGAAGCCTGGTCACAGACTGGGTCGTGGGGGCGTTGACCTCCGGAACTCTCTCCAGAAATGTCTAACCGTCCAATGTGGCAATTTTTGAAGAGGAAACATCTATCCAATGCCTAACCATTTGAAGGTTCTCATTAGCCATCCTATCATTTTCCCAGCGAACGTGATAGATACATTGTTGTGATCTTTGAAAGTGAGATTCTCTGACATTATCACTCCCAGGTCCTTCACATTAGTTTTCCACCCTATTGTGTGGTTGGAATTTGTTTTATACTATCATACCATTTTAATTTCCTCAAGTTTTTCATATCGGAGTAATTGAAATTTCTCTTCGTTAAACTTCATATTATTTTCTGCGGCCCATTTAAAGATTTGGTTAATGTCCGCCTGGAGTCTTGCAGTGTCTTTGATGGAGGACACTGTCAGGCAAATTCGGGTGTCATCCGCAAACGAGATGTTACTGTGGCTGACATCTCTGTCTATGTCAGATATGTGAAACAAGATGGGAGCGAGTACTGTGCCTTGTGGAGCAGAGCTTTTCATCGTAGCCGCCTCAGACTTTACTCTGTTGACTACTACTCTTTGTGTTCTGTTTGTTAGGAAGTTATATGTCCATCTACCAACTTTTCCTGTTATTCCTTTATCACGCATTTTGTGTACTGTTACACCATGATCACACTTGTTTAAGGCTCTCGCAAAGTCTGTGTATATTACATCTGCATTTTCTTTATCCTCCAGAGCATCAAAGACCTCGTCATAGTGGTCCAGTAGTTGAGACAAGCAGGAGCAGCCTGCTCTAAACCTATGCTGCCCTTGGTTGTGTAACTGATGGGTATCTAAATGGGTATTGATCTTGCTTCTTAGAACGTTTTCAAAGATTTTTATGGTATAGGACATTAATTCTTTGCAATTGCTTTACTGCCTCCTTTGTGGAGTGGGGCTATGGCTATTGATTTTCATTTTAGTAACTATGGGCTGACCCCTGTATCCTCTCCATAAAATGCTAAAGGCATGTGAAAGGGGCTTCTTGCAGTTCTTGATGAACTGTGGCAGAGTGCATGGGCATGTCATTTATCACCTTTTCGAAGTCATCTGGTGTTAGGATAATATCTGATAGGTTTGAATCTTCCAAATTCTGAGTCTCGCTAAAAACTGAGTCATATTGGAACTTGAGTAGCTCACTCATTTCCTTGCTGTCATCTGTGTAGATCCCATCTTGTTTAAGTAAGGGCCCAATACTGGATGTTGTTCTAGACTTTGATTTGGCATAAGAAAAGAAATATTTTGAGTTTCTTTATATTTCATTTATGGTTTTTAGTTCTCTCCACATTTCTTGATTCTAGTAAGATTCGTTTAGGTTTAGTTCGATGTTTGTTATTTCTCTGACCAGCGTCTACCTACTTATTACATATATATTGGCCTCTTTTAGCCGCTCTGTTATTCTTTGCCTTCGCCTGTATAGTGAGCGACTTTCTCTTTCTAGTTTACGTCTTCTCCTCCTTTTCCTTAAAATTTTTCCTTGAGCGTACCTCGAGTGCCACAGAGTTAATTTTTTCTACACATAGGTTTGGATCCATGATGCTTAAGCTATCTTCCCGGATTATATTATTTAGGACCTGGTTTACTTGGTCCCACCTTATGTTTTTGTTACTGAAGTTGAATTTGGTGAAGGTTCCCTCCTGACTGATCACATGTTGTTGTTCTGGGGCCCCGCACGTACATGTCTGAACCTCTATTATGTTGTGATCTGAGTATATTGCTTTTGATATGGTAATATTTCGTATCCGATCATCATTGTAGTGAAGATGAGGTCTAGAGTATTCTCCAACCTTGTTGGTGAATTTGGTGGAGATTTAAAAGTTCGTGTGTGTGTGCAAGTTTTCATCTGAGCTGCCTCCTGGGGTTATCTTTGCTACAGCATTATTTTCAGCATTCTTCCATTTTAGGTGCCTTAGGTTGAAATCCCCCAGGAGCAAGATACTTTGGGCAGGAGCTGGAAGATTTTCCAGACAGTGATCTATTTTCAGAAGCTGTTCCTAGAATTGTTGGGACGTTGCATCTGGAGGCTTGTATACAACCACAATGACCAGGTTTTGTTTCTCGATTTTTTTACTGCCAAAACACCAACAACATCATTTGAAGTGTTCAGTGAGTTTGTGACGTACAGGCCAACCCCCTTCCCCCATCCTTTTACCTGTTCACTCTGTCACATCTGTATAGGTTATAATTCGGGATCCATATTTCATTGTCCAAGTGATCCTTTATGTTGGTCTCTGTGAAAACTGTGAACATTGCATTTGACTCTGCAAGCAGTCCATGGATGAAAGATATTTTGTTGTTCGTTGCTGGCTTTAGACTCTGTATATTTGCATAAATAAATGTCGTTGTATTAGTGGTATGTGGGGGGCCCTTTAGTTCTGGCACTAATATCTGCTGTTTGGAGTGGAGGCCACTGACTGTGATTCCACTCCAGATGTGATCTGAGTTGATGTACGATTTCTGTTATTTCCTGCCAGGACTTTTTCCTTCCTGGTGCTATAAACCTGTGTGTCTGGTTGTGGCTACCCAGGTTTTCCCATGGTCTGGGTGTTCTATATTTTCTTGTCTCCTTTGAGTGGTGTGCCTGAAAATGTAATTTATAGTACTGTCTTTCCTGAACTGAAGGGTGATGACACAGTGGAAAAAACTTACAGGAAGAAAGGCTACATTCTCCTGTTGTCATATTGGCGTGGCAAATTCTGGGGTGGTCAAAGTCGCACGTCCCATCCGTTTTTCCAGATATTCCATACCTGCAGATACCTAAAGCATAGAATTTGCATAGGCTTGATTTCTGTTTGTTGCAGGGCTGCATGCCCTACCGGTGTGTGGTTTTTTTGTCTCCTTACTATACTCAGCACTTGTACTAACAATGATGCCTTCACCAGTATTTTCTGGTATTTTATCTTCACTAATCCTTGGGGCATCTCCTTGCGGGTTCAGCTCCCGGGTTCAGCTCCCGGACAGGCTACCCATATTACAACCCAGGAGTCCCAAAAGCCTGTTATCCTGGGTGTAAAGGGAGCAAAATAAACACAGCAGAAAAACTTTTGACTTATATTATCCTTCACCAGTTTAAAGCAGAAGTATGTACACTATATACACTATGTACAGCAATAGGTATTAGTGCACTCCACGGTAAGCAAGGCAGAATAGAAGCCACTAGAGAGCAGACCGTGCTTCAACCAAGTCTAGAATGGGAATGGCAAAGGCAGACGGGTGAGTGGTACCCATATCACCTCTGTGACTGCCAAAACCATCTTCTCACTGGCTGGAACCTGGATGCTGATTGAACGACGGGGCCCATCATCAACCCTTAGCCCCTGGTTCACTGTCAATGAGGGTGTGTACATGCGCTGAATGAAGGTTATGTACTCTTTGCATGCCACAACTATCTATAGTAGTATTGTCAGTTTGTAACTTAGTTTGGCATGTCCTTGTCTACACCTGTTTGTGCAGCACTACAGGTCCTGTCTCCCTCCCGTCCACCAACTTTCATTTATAGTTACAGTGTCCCATACATCAAACTTGACTCCAGATACACTCAATACACCTAGATCGGCTGGCTACTGTTTCAAGAAGTGCAAGTTGGGTGAACTGGTGACCTCTGGCAGCTTGTGCTTGTTGAGGGTACTGGTGACCTCTGGCAACTTGTACTTATTGAGGGTACTGGTGAACTCTGGCAACTTGTACTTCTTGAGGGTACTGGTGACCTCTGGCAACTTGTACTTATTGAGGGTACTGGTGACCTCTAGCAACTTGTACTTATTGAGGGTACTGGTGACCTCTGGCAACTTGTACTTATTGAGGGTACTGGTGACCTCTGGCAACTTGTACTTATTGAGGGTACTGGTGAACTCTGGCAACTTGTACTTGTTGAGGGTACTGGTGACTTCTGGCAGCTTGTACTTATTGAGGGTACTGGTGACCTCTGGCAGCTTGTACTTATTGAGGGTACTGGTGACCTCTGGCAACTTGTACTTGTTGAGAGTACTGGTGACCTCTGGCAACTTGTACTTGTTGAGAGTACTGGTGACCTCTGGCAACTTGTACTTATTAAGGATACTGATGACCTCTGGCAACTTGTACTTATTGAGGGTACTGGTGACCTTTGGCAACTTGTACTTATTGAGGGTACTGGTGACCTCTGGCAACTTGTACTTATTGAGGGTACTGGTGACCTCTGGCAACTTGTACTTATTGAGGGTACTGGTGACCTCTGGCAACTTGTACTTATTGAGGGTACTGCTGACCTCTGGCAACTTGTACTTATTGAGGGTCCTGGTGACCTCTGGCAGCTTGTACTTATTGAGGGTACTGGTGACCTCTGGCAACTTGTACTTATTGAGGGTACTGGTGACCTCTGGCAGCTTGTACTTATTGAGGGTACTGGTGACCTCTGGCAACTTGTACTTGTTGAGAGTACTGGCGACCTCTGATAACTTGTACTTGTTGAGGGAACTGGCGACCTCTGGCAACTTCAACTTGTTGAGGGAACTGGTGACCTCTGGCACCTTGTACTTGTTGAGGGTACTGGTGACCTCTGTCAACTTCAC
>NC_069430.1:12862537-12944464 GCF_026875155.1 Cherax quadricarinatus | reverse complement strand
TCAACGAATTTTCAGTGGGCTGCAAAAAAACATATGAAGTTAACGATGAGAAATTAAATAATCGTATGGTAAACACGAGGAAATTAAATCTTCTCAGAGTACAAAAATAAATTCTGGCCACAAATAGAGTGAAAACCCCAACGTCAAAGACCTGGGAGTGATCAGTCGGGGATTCACCTTAAAGGCCATAACATTTTTTCAATGCATCTGCTAAAAAAAAGAGAGGGTGGATAATGAGAACCTTCAAAATAGGGGGGGGAAAAGCCCATGATGACACTCTTCAGGCATTTTTTCTATCTAGGCTGGAAATTGCTGCACAAACGCCCTTTTTCAAGGCAGGTGAAATTGCCGACCTAGAAAATTTTACAGAGAACCTTCACGGCGGCATAACGGGATAAAACACTCAATTTTACGGGGACGCTTGGGGGTTCCAAAACCTGTTTCCTGGAACCAGGGGAAAAGGAAAACATGATTAATACACCGGGAAAAAACCTAGAGGGATAGCCCCGAATTGCACACGAAAATCACCCCAACGAAAGAAAAAAGATTTGGGCGGGGCAGACCACCCCCCCCAATGAAAAGCAGGGGTGCCCAATAGGTTAAGAGACCAACAAAAAGTGTCAGGGGCCCGAGATGTTCAACTGCCTCCCAGCACACAAAAGGGGGTTTACCAAAAACCCCCTGAAGTCTTCAAGGGCATGGACAAAGCACCTAAAGTCGGCCCCTGACCACCCGGGGGGTTTGGCTGTACTTTGGGTTTGGTGCGCCCCCAAAAACGGGCCCTTTTTATCAGGCTTGATCCACCAGGGGGCCTGGTCAGAGCCCCGGGCCGGGGGGCGTTTGACCCCCGGAACCTTCCGGGTTTAAACTCCTTTTTATTAACATACATTTTTATATAATATATATTATATGAAATTTCTTTTTCAAAACCGGCGTACCCCACCGAGGCAGGGTGGCCCAAAAAAGGAAAAACGAAAGTTTCTCCTTTTACATTTAGTAATATATACGGAAAGGGGGTTATTGTCCTTTGCTCCCGCATTTTAATCGCCTCTTAGAACACGCATGGCTTACGGGGGAAGAATTCTGTTCCCCTTCCCCATGGAGTAAGGGGAAAATGAACAAAAACAAGAACAGCAAAAAACTAAAAAAAACCCCAGACGGTGTGAATTATTTTTTTTGTACTGTATGTTAGGTGACCAAAGTGTAAGTAGTATAGAAAGGGGTACCTGAAATGTTCTATGTTATGAAAGACAAAGACTCAGAAATCCTCCCATCATTTTTAAAACAATTACGGGCTTCCGTTTTACACCACTTGGCAGGACGGTAGTCCTCCCGGGGTGGTTGCTGTCTCCCAGAGGGGAAGGGAGAGAGGGGAAGGAGAGAGAGGGGTGGGGGGGCCCTCGGCAAATGACCAACCCCCTTGAGTGGCGTAAAACATATAACTAATACCTGCGTCAGGAGACACTTGTCCTGTTTGCAGACGGATCTTAGCAGGTGCTCACGACTTTCAAATTCTTTATTTTAGCATGATACAATGTTTGTACAGAGATTAGTGACATTTAGGTGTACAAATGAAATGTTGGGCATGTTTCCTTACACCTGCTGCCCCTGTTCATTTAGCAGCAAGTAGGTACCTGTGTGTTAGTCGACTGGTGTGGGTGGCACCTTGGGGGACAAGATTAATCTAAGTTGCCAGAAATGTTCTACAAGGGGCTTCTGCATAGTATGTTATTGGTGTCAACAAGTTATTTAGATATAGTTATGCAAATTTTGGTGATTACAGTTCTCATACTAGTTACATATGTTTAACAATTCTCAACGGGCAAAAATTATTTAAAAAACTTATTTCGGGCCACAACAGGATTAAAACCCTGCAAATCGGCTCAGAGTCCCACATACTTTGTCAGCAACGCTAAATCTTGAGTCTTTAGCAGGTTCGAATCCTGTGGAGACGATAATTTTTTTATAAAATAGAAACATAGTGTAAATAATTTGAATACCCCCTCCCACCAAAAAAAAGTTAGAGAAATGATTATTTCCATTATACCTTGATTATCCTTTATTAACAACCTAACTGTTAAATATAACAAAAATCCCCTCATAATTTAACCAAAAAAAAATAAAATAACACAAATGCGGGAAAAATTAATTCCAGTAAAAGACGAAAAAACAAAATAAAGTGACTAGGAAAACTTATGTAGAGAAAAAAGAGCTTAAAGTAACGTTTCAGGAAAGATACTTTATCAAAAAATAACTTTTTTCCCTTCCCGGCTTTATTCATCAATATCTTCCCGTAGCTTTCATAGGTATCTTCCCGTAGCTTATTCATCAGTAACTTTAGTGCTTCATTTATCAGGGAATTTTGTAGCTTCATTTCAGGTAATTTCTGTAGCTTATTCATCAGGGAACTTTTTGTAGCTTTTCATCAGGTAAATTTCTGTAGCTTTATTCATCAGAAAACTTCCTGTAGCTTCATTACAGGTATTTCCCGTAGCTTCATTCATCAGGTATCTTCCCTTAGCTTCATTCATCAGGTAACTTTCTTGTTCTTCATTCAGGTAAAATTTCTGTAGCTTCATTCATCAGGTATCTTCCTGTAGCTTATTCATCAGGTAACTTCTGTAGTTTCATCGGAAAATTTTTGGCTTCATTCATCTTTAAACTTTCTTTGCTTCATTCACAGATATCTTCCTGAGCTATTCACAGGGATTTCCCGTAGCCATTCATCAGGGATTTCCCGTGTTCATTCATCGGTATCTTCCCGTAGCTTTATTCATCAGGTATCTTCTGTAGCTTCTTCATCAGGTATCTTTCCTGAGCTTCATTCATCAGGGATCTTGTGTAGCTTCATTTTTAAGGTAACTTTCTGTAACTTCATTCATCAGGTAACTTTCTGTAGCTTCATTCATCAGGTAACTTTCTGTAGCTTCATTCATCAGATATCTTCCTGTAGCTTCATTCATCAGGTATCTTTCTGTAGCTTCATTCATCAGGAACTTTTGTGTTCAGTCTCGATATCTTCCGTTTCATTCTCAGGTATCTTCCTGTAGCTTCATTCATCAGGTAACTTTCTGTAGCTTCATTCATCAGGTAACTTTCTGTAGCTTCATTCATCAGGTAACTTTCTGTAGCTTCATTCATCAGATATCTTCCTGTAGCTTCATTCATCAGGTTTTTCTGTAGCTTCATTTATAGGAAAACCCTTTTGTAGCTTCATTCATCAGTTTCTTCCTGTACTTCTTTATGGTTCTTCCGTTTGCTTCATCATCAGGGGAACTTTTTTAGCTTCATTATAGGTAATTTTGTGCTTCATTCATAGGTAACTTTTTGTGCTTCATTCATCAGATATCTTCCTGTAGCTTCATTCATCAGGTATCTTTCTGTAGCTTCATTCATCAGATAACTTTCTGTAGCTTCATTCATCAGATATCTTCCTGTAGCTTCATTCTTCAGGTAACTTTCTGTAGCTTCATTCATCAGGTAACTTTCTGTGCTTCATTCATCAGGGAATTTCTGTCTTCATTATCAGATTTTTTGTCTTCTTCATCAGGTTCTTTGTGCTTCATTCCGGGAAATTTCCCGTAGCTTCATTCATAGGTAATTTCTGTAGCTTTATTATCAGGTAACTTTCTGTAGCTTCTTCTAGGGTTTTTCCGTGTTCATTCTCAGGTAACTTTCTGTGCTTCTTCATCAGGTAAATTTCGTTTGCTTTTATTCTCAGGAACTTTCTGTGCTTCATTCATAGATATCTTCCTGTGCTTATTCATCGGTATTTCCCGTAGCTTCATTTCAGGTACTTCCTGAGCTTCATTCATAGGTATCTTCCGTAGCTTCATTCATCAGGGATCTTCCTGGCTTCATTCATCGGTATCTTCCGTACTCTTCATAGGTATCTTAGTGTAGCTTCATTCATCAGGTAACTTCTGACTTCATTCATCGGTAACTTTCTGTAGCTTCATTCATCAGGTAACTTTCTGTAGCTTCATTCATCAGATATCTTTCTGTAGCTTCATTCATCAGGTATCTTTCTGTAGCTTCATTCTCGGAAATTTCTGTAGGTTCATTCATCAATTTTTTCTTCCCGTAGTTTATTATAGGGGTTTTTTCCCGTGCTTCATTCATCAGGTAAATTTTGTAGCTTATTCATCAGGTAACTTTCTGTCTTATTCATAGGGAACTTTTTGTAGTTCAGTCATCAGGTAAATTTTGTAGTTCATTCATCAGATTCTTCCCGTAGCTTCATTCTTTAGGTATCTTCCTGTAGCTTCATTCTAGGTATCTTCCGAAGCTTTATTCAATAGGTTTTCTTTTGTACTTATTCTCAGGTATCTTTCCTTTGCTCATTCTAGGTATCTTCCTGTAGTTCATTCATCAGGGGTCTTCCCGTAGGTTTATTATCAGGTATCTTCCTGTGCTTCATTCACAGTATCTTTCTGTAGCTTATTCTCGGTATTTCCAAGCTTTATTCACAGTATCTTCCTGTAGCTTTATTATCAGGTATCTTCCCGTAGCTTATTCACCAGGGATCTTTCTGTGTTCATTTAGTACTTCCTGAGCTTCATTCATCGGTATCTTTCTGTAGCTTCATTCATAGGTATCTTCCTTGCTTCATTTTATCAGGGATCTTCTGTGCTTCATTCATCAGGTATCTTTCGTAGCTTTTTTAGGATTTCCGTACTTCATTATCAGGTATTTCCCGTAGCTTCATTATCAGGGATCTTTCTTGATTCATTCATCAGGTACTTCCTGTGCTTCATTTTCGGTATCTTTCTGAGCTTATTCATCGGATCTTCCCGTGCTTTATTCATCAGGGATCTGTCGTAGCTTATTCACCGGGGTTTTCTGTAGCTTCATTTTCGGTATCTTCCGTAGCTTCATCATCAGGTATCTTTAATTGCTTATTCTCGGGAACTTTCTGTAGCTTTATTATCAGGTTCTTTCCCGTGCTTCATTCTCAGGGGTCTTTTTTAGCTTTTATTCATAGGTAATTTCTGTAGCTTCATTATCAGGTAACTTTCTGTAGCTTCATTCATCAGGTAATTTCGTGCTTCATTATCAGGTAACTTTCTGTGTTTTTCATCAGGTAACTTTCTGTAGCTTCATTTTTCAGGTATCTGTCTGTCTTTTTTTTCAGGGATCTTTCGGGAGCCATCATCAGGTACTTCCTGTAGTTCATTTATCAGGTATTTCCCGTGCTTCATTTTCCCGGTACGTCTGTAGTTTCTTCATCAGGTATCTTTCGTAGCTTTCATTCATCAGGGTTTTCCTTAGCTTATTCTCAAGTATCTTCTGTAGCTTCATTCATCATTTTAATTTTTGTACTTCATTCATCAGGTATCTTTCTGTAGCTTATTCTCAGATATCTTCCCGTAGCTTCATTTATCAGGTACTTCTGTAGCTTTATTTATCAGGTTTAAATTTCTGTGCTTTTATTCATCAGGGATCTTTCCCGTGCTTCATTCATCAGGGATTTCCTGTGCTTCATTCACGATATCTTCCCTTTGCTTCATTCATCAGATTCTTCCTGAGCTTCATTTATCAGGGATCTTTCCTGTAGCTTCATATAGGGATCTTCCTGTAGCTTTATTCATCGGTAACTTCTGAGCTTCATTCATCAGGTATCTTTCTATAGCTTCATTCTCAGGTACTTCCCGTAGCTTCATTTACCGGACTTTTTGTAGCTCCCTTCACAGGTATCTTTTGTAGTTTATTTATCAGGTTCTTCTGTAGCTTTATTATCAGTATCTTTCTGTAGCTTCATTCATCAGGTATCTTCCTGTAGCTTCATTCATCAGGTATCTTTCTGTAGCTTCATTCATCAGGTATCTTCCTGTAGCTTCATTCATCAGGTATCTTTCTGTAGCTTCATTCATCAGGTATCTTTCTGTAGCTTCATTCATCAGGTATCTTCCTGTAGCTTCATTCATCAAGTATCTTCCTGTAGCTTCATTCATCAGGTATCTTTCTGTAGCTTCATTCATCAGGTATCTTTTGTAGCTTCATTTATCAGGGATCTTCCTGTGCTTATTCATCAGGGATCTTCCCGTGCTTCATTTCAGGTATCTTCTGTCTTCGTTCATCAGGTAAATTCTGTAGCTTCATTATTAGGTAACTTTTGAGTTCATTCATCAGGTATCTTTCTGTAGCTTATTCATCAGGTTCTTCCCGTGCTTCATTATCAGGTTCTTCCCGTGCTTTTTTCTCAGGTTCTTCCTTAGCTTCATTCATCAGGTTCTTTTGTAGCTTCATTCCAAGGGGGTTTTTCTGTGCTTCATTAATCAGGTTCTTCCTGTAGCTTCATTCATCAGGTTCTTTCTGTAGCTTCTTCATCAGAACTTCCCGTGTTCATTTACAGGTATTCCTGTAGCTTTATTCATCAGGGATTTTATGTTGCTTCATTTCAGTATTTCCTGTAACTTCATTCATAGGTATCTTCCCGTAGCTTCATTCATCAGGATTTCCTGTAGCTTCATTCTCAGGGTTTTTCCCGTAGCTTCATTTTCAGGTATCTTTCTGTCTTTATTTTCCCGGATTTTCTGAGTTCCATTCATCAGGTATCTTCCTGTGCTTATTCATCAGGTTTTTTTTCTGTAGCTTCATTATCAGGTATCTTTCTGTAGCTTCATTCATATACCTTCTGTAGTTCATTTACAAGTATTTTCCTGTAGCTTATTCACAGGTATTTTCTGTGTTCATTTATCAGGTATCTTCCTGTAGCTTCATTCATAGGTATCTTCCTGTAGCTTCATTTACAGGTTCTTTTTGTAGCTTCATTACAATATCTTCCCGTAGCTTCATTCTCAGGGTTTTCCGTAGCTTCATTCACAGGTATCTTTCTGTAGCTTATTCATCAGGGGTTTTTCCGTAACTTCATTCATCAGGGATCTTCCTGTTTTCTTCATACTGGTATTTTCCTGTAGCTTCATTCACAGGTACTTTCGTAGCTTCATTTATCAGATATTTCCTGTAGCTTCATTTATCAGGTATCTTTCTGTAGCTTCATTCATCAAATTTTCTTCCTGTACTTATTCATCAGGTATCTTCCCGGGTTTTATCATCGATTTCTTTTCCCTTTGCTTCATTATCAGGTATTCTTTTCCCGTAGCTTTATTTCAGGTTCTTCCCTTTTCTTTATTCATCAGGGTATCTTTCTGTAGCTTTTTACAGATATCTTCCGTGCTTCATTATCAGGGATCTTTCGTACTTCTTTTATCAGATACTTCCTGTGCTTCATTTATCGGTTCTTCCTGTAGCTTCATTCACAGATTTTCCTGTAGCTTCATTCATCAGAATCCCCCTGTGCTTCATTCATCAGGTATCTTCCCATACTTCATTCATCGGATCTTTCCCGTAGCTTCATTCATCAGGTATCTTCCGAGCTTCTTCATCAGGTATCTTCCGTAGCTTCATTCATCGGTATTTCCTGTGCCTTCATTGGTATTCTGTAGCTTCATATCAGTTTTCTTCCTTAGCTTCTTTTTCAGGATTTCCCGAGCTTCTTATTTAGGGAAATTTTCCCTTGTTCATTCATCGGTATTTCCTGTATTAGTTCACAGGTACTTTCCGTGCTTATTTCAGGGGGATCTTTATTAGCTTTTCTCAGGTACTTTCTAAGCTTTATTCATCAGGAAATTTTCTGAGCTTTATTCATCAGGTAACTTTCTGTGCTTCATTTTTCAGGAACTTTTTGTAGCTTCATTATCAGGTAATTTCTTAGCTTATTCATCAGGGAAAATTTTTGTAGCTTCATTTCATCGGATTTCCGTAGCTTCATTCTCAGGGATCTTCTGAGCTTCATTCCCAGGGATCTTTCTTAGGTTCTTCAT
Organism: Cherax quadricarinatus; assembly: GCF_026875155.1. Taxonomy (NCBI): domain Eukaryota; kingdom Metazoa; phylum Arthropoda; class Malacostraca; order Decapoda; family Parastacidae; genus Cherax; species Cherax quadricarinatus. The sequence continues at coordinate 12,936,638 of NC_069430.1, read as the reverse complement.
AGGTTCTTTTTGTAGCTTTATTCACGGTATCTTCCTGTAGCTTCATTCATAGGTTTTTTTCCCGTAGCTTCATTATCAGGGTAACTTTCGTGCTTTTTATAGGTATTTTTCTAACTTCATTCATCAGGAACTTTTTGTAAATTTTATTTACAGGGATCTTTCTATAGCTTCATTATCAGGGATTTTCTAAGCTTCTTTTCAGGTAAACTTTCTGTAGCTTTATTCATCAGGTTCTTTCTATACTTTATTTTAGGTAAATTTCTGTGCTTCATTCTCGGTATTTTCTGTTTTCTTCATTCATCAGGTATCTTTCTGTTTACCTGGAGTTTACCCGGAGAGAGTTCCCGGGGGTCAACGCCCCCGCGGCTCGGTCTGTGCAGGGGCCCCCTGGTGGATCAGAGCCTGATCAACCAGGCTTTCTGCTGGCTGCACGCAAACCCAAAGTACGGCCCAGCCCGGCTGGTCAGGAAACCGACTTTAGGTGTTTGTCCAGGCCAGTTTGAAGACTCCCAGGGGTTTTGGAATCGCCTTTTGTAGCTGGGGGGGCGTTGAACAGCTGGGGCCCCCCTGACATTATTGTATGGTCTTTAACGTGCATGCCCCCCCCTGTTTTTTCTTGGGGGGGATTTTGCTCGTTCCCAAGTTTTTGTTTTCGTAGTGAGTTATTTTCGTGTGCATTCGGTACTACCCCTCAGGATTTCCGGTTTTATAACTGTATCCTACCCCCTGCTTCCGGGAAATCAGGTTTGGGAACCTCAAGCGCTCCCGTAATTGAGGTGTTTTATCTCCTTTTTGCGCGCCGTAAATGTTCTCTGTAATTTTCAGGTCAGAAATTTTCACCTGCCTTGAAAGGTGCGTTGTGTGCAGCTATTCCAGCCTAGAAAACAAGTGACCTAAAGGTGTCTCAGGGGCTTGGCGCCCCTTTTTTGAAGGTTCTCATTATCCATCCTGTCATTTTTCGAGAGCGTTTTGACATGTTAGGTCCTTGAAGTGAGTCCCCCGACATGTCATTCCCGGTCTTTGATTTTGGTTTTTTTGCTCTTTTTTGGCCAAATTTTTTTGATTTGATGAGTTTTAAATTTTCCCTCGTGTTTCCCATATCTGAGTAATTGAAATTTTCTCTTTAAACCCTCATGTTGTTTTCTGCAGCCACTGAAAATTCGGTTGATGTCCCCTGGAGCGCAGTGTTGCATTGGGAAAACTCGTCAAGATTCGGGGGGATCTGCAAAGGCCGGTGGTGGTGACATCCTTTTCTTGTCGGATATGGGATGAGGGAAAAAGATGGGGCAGTACTGTGCCTTTTGGAACAGGCTTTTTACCCTACTGCCTCGGAATTTACTCTGTTCGCCTCTCTGTGTTCTATTAGTGTGGCAATTATAGATCCATCGACCGCTTTTCCTGTCATTCCTTTAGCACCATTTTGGCGCTATTTCGCCAGGTCACACTTTCGAAGGCTTTTGCACTCGTATATTTACATCCCCATTTTTTTTTTTCTGTTATTTTTTACCTTGTCGTAGTGATCAAAAATTGGACAACAGGGGGCGACCGTTCTAAACCCATGTTGCCCGGGTTTTGTACTGATGGGTTTTTTGATGGGGGGGATCTTGCTTTTAGGCCCCTTTTAAAATTTTTTTATGTTGGGGGTTTGTGCTATCGGTCTGTATTTTTTTGCTGTTGCTTTACTGCCCCCTTTGTGGAGTGGGGCTATGTCTGTTGTTTTAGTAACTGTGGGACGACCCCCGTGTCCATGCTCCCTCTCCATAGGATGGAAAAGGCTCGTGATAGGGGCTTCTTGCAGTTCTTGATGAACACGGAGTTCCATGAGTCTGGCCCTGGGGCAGAGTGTATGGGCATGTCATTTATCGCCTGTTCGAAGTCATTTGGCGTCAGGATAACATCGGATAGGCTTGTGTTAACCAAATTCTGTGGCTCTCTCATAAAAAATTCATTTTGATCTTCGACTCTCAGTCTGGTTAGCGGCTTGCTAAAAACTGAGTCATATTGGGACTTGAGTAGCTCACTCATTTCCTTGCTGTCATCTGTGTAGGACCCATCTTGTTTATGTAGGGACCCAATACTGGATGTTGTTCTCGACTTTGATTTGGCATAGGAGAAGAAATACTTTGGGTTTCTTTCGATTTCATTTATGGCTTTTAGTTCTTCCCGCGATTCCTGACTCCTATAAGTTTCCTTTAGCTTAAGTTCGATGCTTGCTATTTCTCTTTTAGCCGCTCTGTTATTCTTTTCCGTCGCCTGTAAAGGGAGCGCCTGTCTCTTTCTATTTTACATCTACTCCTCCTTTTTCTTAGAGGAATAAGCCTTGTGCATACATCGAGTGCCAGCAAGTTAATCTGTTCTAGGCATAAGTTGGGGTCTGTGTTGCTTAGTATATCTTCCCAGCTTATATCGGTTAGGACTTGGTTTACTTGGTCCCACTTTATGTTTTTGTTATTGAAGTCCTTTAATGTCGGTCGGGGCTCCACGCAAAGTCTGAACCTCAATTATGTTGTGATCTGAGTATATTGTTTTGTATGGACTTTCTTATCGACATCATTGTTAGTAAAGATGAGGTCTAGTTATTCTCCATTTAGTGGGCCTCTTTTATTTGCGGTTTAAAGAATTTTGTGCAGAGATTTTAAAAGCTCGCTGAGGTGATTTTATCAGAGCTCCCCTGGTGTTATTACTGCAAACAATATTATTTGAATTTTCCCCATTTTAGGTGCTTAAGTTAAACCCCCCGGGAGCAAGATGTTGGGTGCAGAGCGGGAAGATTTTCCAGGCAGTGGTAAATTTTTTAACAGCTTTTTCCTGGAATTGCTGGGATGTGATCGGAAAGGCTTGTGGGACTACCACAATGACTAGGTTTGGTTTCTGAAACCCTTTTTGCTAAAACTTCCCCTAATCTTTGAGCATTAGCATTCGTGCAAACAAAGGACCCCTGCAATGTACAGGCCAACCCCCCCCCCTTTTGTTTCACTCGTACATCTGTATAGGGTTTTAACCTGGGGTCCATTTTCGTTGTCCAAGGACCTTTATTGGTCTCATAAAACCGGAACATTTCCTTTTCCTTGCAAGCAGCCAAGGGTGAAAGGTTTTTGTTGTTTGTTCGGCTTAACCGTAATTTTTCAAAGAAGAATGTCACGGACTGTGGTATTGTTTTGGGACTGTGGGGGGGATTTTTTTTCCGGCATTAGTATCTGTATCTGTGGTTTGGAGTGGAGGCAATCGACTGTGGTTCCACTCCAGGAATGACTGGATTTGGTGTACGATTTCTGCCATTTCCTGCCAGTTTTTTTTCCTTCCTGGCACTAAAAAACCTCTCCCTCTTGAGTGGCTGTGGCTACCCAGGTTTTCCCATGGCCTGGATGTTTTGTATCTTTTTGTACCTTTAGATGGTGTGCCTGGCAATTTAAGTTATAGCACAGTCTTTCCTGTACTGAAGAGGTACACATTTCAGGGTGAAAAAGCTTACAGGAAGGGAGTTTGCATTTTCCTGTTGTCATATGGGCATGGCATTTTCTAGGGTGGTCATAGTTGCACGTCCCGTCTGTTTTTCCAGATTTCCCATGTCTGCAGATACCAAGTGCATAGTATGTGCACAGGCTTGGTTTCCGTTTGCCTTGGGTTTCTGTGACTGTATTCCCTGTTGGTGCATGTTTCCCTGTCTTATTCCTATCCTCCCTAGCACCAACAATGGAGCTCCCTCCAGTTGTTTTTGGTAATATACTCACTATTGCTAGTGGAGTCCTCTTGTTTTCTATTTCTGTGGAATTTCTAGTTTGCAATTTTGGGTTTTTATCTTATCTTTGACTACACTTGTTTCCCGCTACGGCTCCTGTCCCTATGAGGTCATTTATATGTATTCCTTCCTGCGTATAATTCCCGACTACCTGGACAAAATCTCCAGCTTCACCATTACTGTCTCCCAGGACAGCACCTCCAGTTTCACCATTACTGTCTCCCAGGACAGCACCTCCAGCTTCACCATTACTGTCTCCCAGGTATCTTCTAGCACTCTTCCTGATGCACCATGAGGCCTGGTCACAGACCAGGCCGCGGGGACGTTGACCCCCAGGAAGTGTCTCCAGGTATACCCTATGTATCTTCTAACAGTCTTTCCGAACTGGCTCTCATGGTAGGACTGACCTTGACGTGTTCAGTCAATCTGTTCCATTTTTTTATTGTTACATAATACGTCGATGTTTGAGGCTTGACCACCTACTGTAGATAGTACAAAATTGAGTTTATTTCCCCTAGTACCATATTAGCTTTTGGTTCTTAACCTTTACAGACTTGACAGTAATATATCCTGGGCACTAACAGTGTGAGGCCTGTATAATAATAATAATAATAATAATAATAATAATAATAATAATAATAATAATAATTAATAATAATAATAATAATAATGTCGTTGTTGCTATTATTATTATTATTATTATTATTATTATTATTATTATTGTTATTATGGAAAATTATATAGGGTGATTACCTTTATGTACCTCAACATTACATGCTTACAAGTAAACTCATTGGGAGACAACCATATTGTTTACCGTAGTCACCCCGTGTAGACATGTGAGAAAACTTAACCATCCCTGGTCACGGCAAGTGGTTCCTTCGACTCACAATCTTATCCATATCTATCCCGGGCCAGTATGGATTGGATAGCACCCACAAGTTTCGGTTTCTACTAATTAATTGTTGGACTGTATAGATTTATTAGTTTAACTGAATGAAGGGGGGTTTGGGGTTTGGTTACACATGGATATATCCATCAAGGAAAACACTGTACATTTAAACTCCCCACTTACCAGATATTCTCTCGTGGTCGCTTGATGTAGCTGGTCACCACAAACCCATTTCCCAAATTTCAACATACCTAACTGGCCGTATCAGTCTGCTATAACTAGAAGGGTTACTTAACTGTGGGTGATTGATACTCCTTATTCCGTCCATACTCTCCAATTTCGATGTCCTGTACACTGGGCACGGTTCTTATTCCAGCAGGACGAGGTTTTCCGTCGGTTTGTCCCGGTTAGAAATCCCTTGATTCCATAAAGCTTCACTATCTCGGTACGAGAAATCACGCGTTCACTCGGAGCAAGGGCGAGTATTTCACATCCCGCATTCTCTTAACTTAATGTTATTATCATGTTACATTTCCATTCACAAGCGATTTAAAGTCTCATAATTATTATACACATTAGAGGTCACTCATTAAGATCTGAGGCCGATGATGACGGGATTAACACTACGGGTATTTCCCTGGACACACTCCATGACCGCGCACCATCACACCCGTCGAACCATTATTCACTATTTTACCCACCTTTTTACGGTGTGGTCCCGTAAATCACGTTTCCTCACTCTTCCAGAACAGTTTACGACACTTCCTATTATGAATCGTGAGGCAATATTAATCATTAGGCCGCCGTGAACCCTCATTTCCTGGTTCCATGCTTTCCCAGCCTCCCTACTACATTTCAAAAACACTTCCCGTCCTCACCATGGCCCGATAGTCGACAATCTCCACAGCTATCGCGCATGCGCTAGGAGTACTTTGGTTCTATCCTATTGTCAAATATATTTTTGACTATATCGAACATTTAAACACCTATTAGGCGCTATAGTTCGGAAAATCAAAAAAATTTTCCACACTGCGGGCCAGGCGGTGGGTCGTTGCTAGACTTACATAATGTGAAGTCAATTTTTCTCATCTTCTCTGGCCACCTGGCTTCTTGGGTACTCCAACATTGGTATTACAATAATCACCCATTAATTCTTTCCACCTGTTAACTCCTCAGGTAGGGCTTCCATCAAAGCACACTCAAGCCTCCATGCTTCTGGTATTAACATATCCCTCTTTATTGTAAGTGTGACACTATGTATATGCTTCTCGGCCCAGGGTTAATTTGTTGGGATACTGGGAATTATGAGACTTTAACAATAACAAGTCCTTCAGTAACCCAAGTCAGCCCCAACACATTACGCTATAGGCACCAACTCCATGGCCATCCTTACTTATTGATCCCTCAATAAGGACTAATTATGTTACATTCTTCAGGGGCATAAAGCCTATGCCTCCCTGGATTAATTTTTGGGGCATATGGAAATTATGAGCTTTAACAATAACAAGTCTCTCTCAATATCCAAGTCAGTCCAGCACATTACTGCATTTATTTCATAAAACCATTCACTTATCCTCCTTAGTTCCTCTCAGTTGTCGTCATCAACTGGAAATTGTCCCATAAGATTATTTACCAATTACTTCGCTCCAGTGGACCACCTGTGCACTTAAGGTGTGCATTTATCGTCGCATGAAGTAAGAACATTTTATTATTTAACTATTGATAATTATATATTATAAGAAGTCAACAATTTTGTTTGTTTGCTCAGTTCGCCGAGCTGGGCCTTTAACTGTCCATACGCCTTCCTATAGTTAGTTTAGGTAATTTGGAGGTCGAGCTTCCGGAAGTCGCACACAGTATGTCCTGTTCACATTAACATCCTTAAGGTAATGTTCTCCTGAGTTAAAGGATCATTTGGACTTTCCTAATGTATATTTAATCACCTGATGCTGTCCAGCTCCCAAAAATTAGTTGCGTCTCAACATCATTTCCTCGATAGAAGAATACTTGTACTGGGTTGAACTTTTATGAGTAAGACACCATGACTGTATTCACTACTTCCTCTAGTCATTATTACTAGGCTGTAGGTTTGCCATATATTAAATGGCCCGTACAGTGTTGAGGAGTAGTGGACGCCCGCATGCTTTGGATTTATGCCTTTATCCTGAATTATTACATCCAATACTCCGGGCCAGAGCCTACCTCTGCTAGGCCATCATTATTGCCATTTAGCTGCAACCTTTTCATCAGTCACTGTAGTAGTGTCAGGGTTATTAACATTATCATTATTGTCACCATTATAGTAAGCATTACATAAAACCTGCACATAACTGTATGGTGCCTTAATTGTTTGGCATTGATAGCAACTGTTCAAGTTTTGGTTATGACAATCCTTTACATTATGATTGTCTAGACATCTCTGATAAAATCTGTCAAGTTCGTTCATCTTTCCACTTTAATATCCCATGAATTATAGGCATTACTTTTTTAGTGAAATGGTACCCTTGCAGAAGTGACAGTCTCTATTTTCCTTGCTGATCCTCGTATTAACTGGGTTACCCTTACTGATGGTATTATTACTACTTACCTTGATGTGAGGACACCACTATTTACTGTTTACTGACTTAGATATTGTGCCTATTTAACTCTTAAATTGATTATTTACCTTTGGAAGCATTTTTTCCTTTTTGAGACTTGACTGATACTTCAGAGTTCATTATGTGTTATATCTTAGAACTGTTGGTCTGAATGAGTCTGCAATTGAACATTAATTCCTTCCGACCTAGCTGATTTCCTCCAGACAATACTCTGGAGGTTTACAAACACTCCCTGGCATTAATAGGTGATCAACTGCCTGGCTTACACCCCTTTTATTTATTCAAAGCATTACTTTAAAAAGACAGTTTTTCTTCCAATTTCGTAATGTGATTAATTAAAACATTCATTTCCATTCCATCTGCAACAATTCTCCAGCTGACCTTTCACAGTCTTTAAACCACAATTTGTACCAATCAAAATCTACTTTCTTCTATAAGCATCTAAATTTAAGCTTTGAATTCATTAGGGTTTCACGGTTCTTTGATTAATTAAATCATATGCCTTCGTCACATGGCTTTTAATAGCCTGTAATGATGCTTTCATTACTCTAAATTCCACGGACTTGTCAGGCACATTAACATCCATCAGATCCAGTTATGGTTATAGAATTATAATCACTGATTGATACAATTGTTAAGTAGGCGCTTTATAAGAGTAATTCTTGACCTTTTACTCTTGTATAAATCCTAAGCAAACATGTGCTTGCAATTAGTTGGGCTAAAATTATCATCCATCACAGATCGATTAAATTGTGCACCTACACCCATTCCTTCAATCAGTCACTTTTAATTATTAAGTAATTAATTCAATTAATTTTTTCACTGATTGCACCCGGTTCAGGAAGGACCGTGCGGGGCGATATGGAAGAAAATTTTATTGGGTGATTCCTTTAATGTACCTCAACATTACATGCTTACATGTAAACTCATTGGGAGACAACCATATTAGTTTACGTTAGTCACCCCGTTGTAGACATGTGAGTAAAGAACAAAAACTTAACCACTCCTGGTCAACAGCAAGTGGTTCTTCGACCTCACAATCTTATGCCATATCGATCGAGACCGTATGGATTTATAGCATCCAGACAAGTACGGTGCTACTATATTAATTGTGGGACTGTATAGATTATATTTGTTATAAAATGAATGAAGGGGAGGTGGGGTAGGTTACACATGGATATATCCTTGCAGGGGTAAAACACTTGTACATATCCAACACTACAGATATTCTCTGGTGGTCACTTGATCGTAGCTCGGATCAACATAAGACACTATCCCAATTACAACATAGACCTAAAACTGGCCAGTGATCAGTTGACTATAACTAGAAGGGGTTACTTAACTGTGGGTGATTGATACTCCTTTTCCTCCATTCACCATCATTTCGATGTCCTGCTACACCGACACGGTTCTTATTCAGCATGAGGACGAAGTTCTCGTAGGTTTGTCCCGGTTTTAAAAGTCGTGATTACCATAAGCTTCACTATCCTCGGTCGAGAATCACGAGTTCACTCGGAGCGGGCGATTTATTTCACATCTGCATTCTCTTAACTCATGTTATTATCACTGATAACTTTACCATTCACAAGACGATTTAACATCTCATAAATTATTATACACATTAGAGGTCACTCCATTAAGATCTGACGGGCCCGATGAGTGAGGTTTAACACACGGGTATTTCCCCTGGACACACACCATGCCTGCGCACAAGTCACACCTCGCCGTCGAAAACCATTATGCTCTACATTTTACACTCTTTTTTGGTGGTCCCGTTAAATCACGTTCCCTCACTCTTCACCAGGGAAACAGTTACGACGCTTCCTATTATGATGTGAGGCCCATATTAATCCTTAGGCCGCCGTGAACGCCAATTTCCTGGTTCCATGCTTTCCCAGCCTCCTCACTACATTCAAAACACTCAGCTCCTCATGGCCCGAGTCGACCTCTCCCCCTGCACATCCGCGCATGCGCAAAGGGAACTCTTGGTTCTATCCTATTGTCGAATATATTTTTGACTCATATCGACACATTAAACACCTATTAGGCGCTATAGTTTCGGAAAATCAAAAAATTTTCCACAGTTATTATTAAGATGTAAGCAAGTGGTGGTGTAGTAAAATATTCTTGAGTTATCACAAGTAGTAAAATAGAAATTTTCGGTTCCCTGACCCGTTTTCTATGTCGGTGCTTCCTAAACAATAACTGGAAAATACTGTATATATTTTCCAGAAATACAGTAGTTATATGTAAATAGATGGCCATACTGTATTTAATAAAATTTATGTTATAAAAAATGGAAAAAAATTCTGTGCCTGAGCAGACGAGTCTCGCCATTGTTGTTTGAATTGGACACAAATGCTAGTAAATAATGGGAAGAATTTTTCGTGCTCTAGAGGCAAAATTGGGTTGACACCTCTCAAATAGGAGGCGAAATTGTTGGATGTGCATTCCTGCATAACTTGAGATATCAGGCGACTGGACAAGACAGTTCCAGGAACCTCAGATAAGTTTGTTTATGTTTGTAACTCTGGCCAGTGTTATTTTCATGGATAGACAGTGAGGTTTTCTGAGTATGATACACCTTAATCTCCAGTCAAATTGGTGAGTGATTTTAAGATATTCACCTTCTGTTATGTAAATGTGTGTATATATAATCCTTTATTAATTTAATTTACAGTCCAAAAATTTATATATTTACCAGAATTCCTGGTGATGCATCTTTCATTTGTAATTAATAGGTCCAGAGCAACTTGTGGTTTGACAGTGGTAGGTATCGAAGGGGGACATTTTTTGTGACCTAGGTTTCCCAAATTAATACTTGTCTATGTAACTCTGATAAATAATAATTATCTTCGTTATTTACTGGTATGTACATTATGAGTTACATACAGATAAATGTAATTTTCCACATTAACATTAATAATAATGTTTGGTAATGTTCACAATGAACTGTTGGTATTTATGTAGGGATGATATTGTGAACTTATTTAATATAAATATCCTATGATTTAGTTAGTGTTTATTACTTGACACAAAGTTTTAAGAAGTTTTCTGTAATAACATTATTCAGCTGTCTTTTGTTTTGCCTCAACGATCACAATGGAAATAAGTCACATTGTATGACTTTTTTGGGTTATATGTACTAGGTAATTTACACTATGTACAATAATTGTACTTACGTGTAGCTGTGCCTAAATAAACTGACTCCCACAATACATACTCAGCCAAAATTTGCTAAATTTTTGCAATGAATCACAGTTGCTTTTATACTAATTTTTTTTATCAATTCTGGATTAACAACACATCCTTAGCAAGCTGTTAACACACACACACACACACACACACACACACACACACAAACACAGAGGATCAGGCGCATATAACAGGGAGGGCACTGCAATGGATCAGGGAATACCTGACAGGGGGCAACAAACGGTCATGGTACGTGAAGAGGTATCCAGTTGGGGGCCTTGAGACAGCGGGGTCCCACAGGGGGGTCACTTCTATGACCCGTGCTATTTTTGATATACGCGAACGACATGATGGAAGGAATAGACTCTGAAGTGTTCCTATTCGCAGATGATGTGAAGCTGATGAGAAGAATTAAATCGGATGAGGATGAGACAGGACTGCAAAGAGACCTGAACAGGCTGGACGCATGGTCCAGAAACTGGCTTCTCGAATTTCAACCTGCCAAATGCAAAGTCATGAAGATTGGGGAGGGGCAAAGAAGACGCAGACAGAGTATAGGCAAAGGTGGCCCAAAGACTACAGACCTCACTAGGGAGAAAGACCTTGGAGTGACCATAACACTGAGCACGTCACGGAGGCAACACATCAACCAAATAACTGCTGAGCTACGGGCGCCTGGCAAACCTGAGAATAGCGCTCCGATACCTTAATAAGGAATCGTTCAAGACACTGTATACTGTGTATGTTAGGCCCATGCTGGAGTATGCAGAAACCAGTCTGAAACCCACCCCCTGGTCAAGCACATCAAAAAGTTAGAGAAAGTACAAAGGTTTGAACAAGGCTATCTCCAGAGCTCAGGGGAATGTCGTACGAGGAAAGGTTGAGGGAAATCGGACTGAAAACACTGGAGGACAGAAGGGTCAGGGGACATGTAACGACATACAAGATACTGCGGGGAATAGACAAGGTGGACAGAGACTGGATGTTCCAGAGAGGGGACACAGAAACAAGGAGTCACAATTGGAAGCTGAAGACTCAGACGAGTCACAGGGACGTTAGGAAGTATTTCTTCAGTCATAGAGTCGTCAGCAAGTGGAATAGCCTAGCAAGTGAAGTAGTGGAGGCAGGAACCATAGATAGTTTTAAGAAGAGGTATGACAAAGCTCAGGAAGCAGAGAGGGAGAGGACGTAGTAGCAATCAGTGAAGAGGCAGGGCCAGGAGCTGATTCTCGACCCCTGCAACCACAATTAGGTGAGTACAATTAGGTGAGTACGTGCACACAAAATATACACACACATACACATACACACACACACACACACACACACACACACACACACACACACACACACACACACACATACACACACACACAAGAAGGCCTTTGACACAGTTCCTCACAAGAGATTAGTGCAGAAGCTAGAGAAATCAGGCGCATATAACAGGAAGGGCACTGAAATGGATCAGAGAATACCCTGACAGGGAGGCAACAACGAGTAAATGAACGTAATGATGTATCACAGTGGGCACCTGTGACGAGGGGGTCCCACAGGGGTCGGTCCTAGGACCAGTGCTATTTTTGGTATATGTGAACGACATGACGGAAGGGTTAGACTCAGAAGTGTCCCCTGTTTGCAGTGAGTGAAGTTAATGAGGAGAATTAAATCTGATGAGGACCAGGCAGGACTTCAAAGAGACCTGGACAGACTGGACACCTGGTCCAGCAAATGGCTTCCGAATTTAATCCTGCCAAATGCAAAGTCATGAAGATGGGGGAAGGGCACAGAAGACCACAGACAGAGTATAGGCTAGGTGGCCAAAGACTGCAAACCTCACTAAAGGGAGAAAGTTTCTTGGGGTGAGTATAACACCGAGCATGTCTCCGGAAGCACACATAAAATCAGATAACTGCTGCAGCATATGGGCGCCTGGCAAACCTGAGAACAGCATTCCGATACCTTAGTAAGGAATCATTCAAGACACTGTACACCGTGTAAAGTCAGGCCCTACTGGAGTAAAGCAGCACCTGTTTGGAACCCGCACTTGATAAAGCACGTCAAGAAAACTTTGAGAAAGTACAAAGGTTTGCAACAAGTTAGTTCCGAGCTAAGGGGGAAAGTCCTATGAAGAAAGATTAAGGGGAAAACGGCCTGACGACACTGGAGGACAGGGGGTCAGGGGAGACATGATAACGACATATAAAAACTGCGTGGAATAGACAAGGTGGACAAGGAAGGATGTCCAGGGAGGGGACACAGAAACAAGAGGGCCCCAATTGGAAGTTGAAGACACAAATGAGTCAGAGAGATAGTAGGAAGTATTTCTTCAGTTATAGAGTTGTAATGCAGTGGAATAGCCTAGAAAATGACGTAGTGGAAGCAGGAACCATACACAGTTTTAAGACGAGGTTTGATAAAGCTCATGGAGCGGGGAGAGAGAGGGCCTAGTAGCAACCGGTGAAGAGGCGGGGCCAGGAGCTAGGACTCGACCCCTGCAACCACAAATAGGTGAGTACAAATAGGTGAGTACATACACACACACACACACACACGCACACATACATACACACACACACACACATACACATACACACACACACATACACACACACACACACACACACACACACACACACACACACACACACACACACATACACACACACACACACACACACACACACACACACACACACTCGTGGCGGAGTCACGCGGTTTGAGCTCGTGTTTTGGTGGTAATTTCTGACTGTGCCATAAGGAATAGAGTGTGGGATATAGGCGTGTGCATGCATAAGAGTGCATATAATCACTTAAGCCCCGAAAAAAGGAAATATAAGTGATCACAGAAAAGAAAGCAAAGGAAATATTGGCTGAGTGTTTTGTGAGGGCCGTTGGAAGGGTGAACGGTTGTGTCAGGCCTAAATAGTGTTGCCATAATAACGCTGTGGGGTATTTTGAAGAATAAGTGCGACTCAAGACCAGGGAGATAAGAGATATGTATAGATGTGTCAGTAAATACAGTGAGTGAGTGAAAAAATTAGAAGAGCTAGCGACTATAGTGCATACAGAAGTTAGTGGAAAAATTACCGAGAAGCATCAAACACCTTCAACTTCTGGAACAGGACAGACCCGCAAAGTTACTCCACTGCCAGCCGCAAGTAATATTCACCTAGTTTGAGTTGCATGTGGTCAATAGTACCTGTCTCTAGCTGGAATTGGGGGTCACTCTCCTCGAGCTATCAGAATTAGAATAAGCAGCATTTACTGGCATTTAATAGAATTTAGAGGTAGCGGCATATAGGCGAAGCCTAGTGTATTTATTTTTTAACGTAATTTTAAACGCATAAGACAGTACAGTGGGAACCAAGAGATCGGGTACATATACAATACATATGTAGTACATACGTGGGAAATAAGGACTGTTTACATAAACATATGCACACACTAGGTGAGGGCAGCTCTGCTGTTAGGCACTTGAATAGCTGTAACACACACACACACACACACACATATGCACACACACACACACACACACACACACACACACACACACACACACACACATACACACACACACACACACACACACACACATACAGACACATACACACACATATACATGATTTTTACACCTTCCTGTGAAGTGACCCTAATAACCCTTCCTTTCCCCCCATCTCTCTCCCTCTCCTCTCCTTCCTCTCTCTCTCTCTCTCTCTCTCTCTCTCTCCTCTCTCTCTCTCTCTCTCTCTCTCTCTCACTCTCTCTCTCTCTCTCCTCTCTCTTTTCTCTCCCCCTTTCTCTCTTCCTCTCACTCTTTCTCTCTTTCTCTCTCTCTCTCTCTCTCCCTCTCTCTCTCCCTCTCTTGCTCTCTCTCTTCCTCTTCTTTTATCTCTCTCTCTCTTCCCTTGTCACTCCCCCTCTCTCTTACCTTTTCCCTCTCTCTCACTTTCTCCCCCTTTTTCCCTTCTTTTCCCCTCCTTCTAGGCTCCCCTTCTCTCTCTCCCTATCTCTCACTCTCTCTCCCTTTTTCTTTTTCTCTTTCTCTCTCTCTTTCACTAAAAAAAAAAAAAAATGGTTGGGACTCGCAGGAATCAGGGATCAGATGACAATGGTACTGGTAGGGAGGAATGGATGGAGGGACAGTGGAAAAGGATAGAGCAAGAATGGGAGAGAAAATTAGGAGAGCTTTCTGAAATAATGGAGAAAGAGCTCTCTGTGAAATGGGAAAAGAGGTTGGAGAAGGAGACGAAGAATTGGGAGGCACAGGTCGAAACTGCAGTAGCCAGGGTAAAGGTCCTAGAATTTGAGGTAAACAGGCTGAAGCAAGTCTCAGGGGCAGTGACCAGAGAAGACACACCAACGAAGATGAGAGGCTGAAACAGGAAGGAAGGAGATATGAATTATGCTAAGGTCATATCAGCCTGCAAAGAAGGGCCAGGGAGTGGAAGGGAAGAGCAGATGGGTGCAGATGGAGAGGGAGATAGGTCGAATGCTGAGGCACAACCATGCTACCAAGAGCCACTGGAAAAATCAAGGGAGAAAATGGACCACATACAGACAGGAACCAGTCACAGAGGGAGAGGCAATGGGAGAATGAAAGGGCAAAATCAGTGATTATCCATGGGCTTCGGGAGAGAGAGGAAAGGACACACTAAAAGACGGCAGGAAGAAAGAAAGGAGATTGAGAAAATCATCACGGAAATAGGGGGAGAAGACATGGATGAGATTGTAAATTTTCAGAGAATAGGGGGGTACATGAAGGGGAGAAACTGACCGATCAAGCTGATTCTCAGGACAGAAACAGTGCGGAACAGGATCCTCCAAGAGAAACCACGGTTGAAAAGCTCGGAAGAGTGCAAGAAGGTGTTCCTAGACAGAGACAGAACACAAACAGAGAGACAGCAGCTGAGGGAGAGGACAAAATAGCGAAAGGAGCTAGGAAAGGAGACAAGGATGGAACCAGCAGAGGTCAGTCAGAGCAGAAAAGAGCAGCAAGGGCACACAACTATCCTCAGAACCCCACAACCTATCACACCACCCCAACACACAATACAATCCATACACACAGCTTCCAACCAACCCCCAATCATAGAATCCAACAGTATGCTACCAGGTCTCCCACCCCCACAGGCCCCCCAAACCCCACAGTGTTGGAAAGGAAACTGAAGGTATGGTACACAAACGCTGATGGAAAAACAAACAAGTGGGAGGAGTGGCATGAAAGAGTCAAAGAGGCATCACCAAAACTCATAGCGATCACAGAAACCAAGCTTACAGGTATGATAACAGATGCCATTTTTCCCCAGCGGATACCAGATCCTGAAAAAAAGACAGAAGGAACAGGGGGGGTGGAGGGGTGGCATTGCTGATCAAACACCAATGGAATTTTGATGAGCTGGAGAGAGGAGACAGCAGAGAAGAAAGTGATTACAAATATATATATATATATATTATATATATATATATATATTATATATATTTTTATATATATATATATTATATATATATATATATATATGCAAGGAATTCGCAAGAGCAGGCTGTAAGCCTTCTCCCTGAAAGCTGGCTCCCTTTGGGATAAAAGTCTAGCGCAAGCTGGATGCCAAGGTATTGTCCAGTGTGGTGAAAATTTAGTATAGCACTGCGTATTTTTATTCCATGGTTCGTAGGTTCGAGTCTCCTTCAGCCAGAGATCAGTGTTCATATATATATTTAATATATATTTTATATATATATATATAAAATATTATATATATATATATATATAAAATTAAATATATATATATATATGCAATGAGATCACGGGTAAACAGGTGATTTCAAAATATGCAAAACAACCACTCGGGAAAGAATAGAGAAATTCCCAAGCGCTTTCGTGACTACTCACATTATCAAGGAACTGTGAAAGTGAAGCATCCAAGGAAGCTATATAAGGGGTCGGCCAGCCCCTCACTATCAAAATCCCACAACGGTTAAAAACGGGGACGCGCGGCGAGCCAACTTGGATAGGTCCTTTGCAAACTCACCCCCAGCATTTATATTTGTCCAGTGTATTATTAAATTCTTCCAAATTCTATTAATTATAAATGGATCTAATTTATATAAATCAAAGGAAATATTCATATTATTGTCAAAACTGTTTTTTAAATGAAACAAGATTCAATTATATTCCTGTCGACCATGGACTTGCTTGATATACTTTCTCAACTTTTTGAAAATCAATCCCCCCTAATAGAGCTAAATGGTTCAGATATTTTGATGATATTTTGTGTCTTATGCCCAAAAATGTAGATATACACATTTTCTTGGAAATTAAAATAGCTTAGCCCATTCTATTAAAAATTTACTGTTGAGTTTGAAGAAAATAACTCATTGCCTTTTCTAGATGTTTTAATTTTTTAAGGGTAATAATGAATTCAAATTTAAATTTACAGAAAACCTACAAATAACTGTTCCTATGTCCACTATTATTCCTCGCATCAAGATTTGAGTCAAACTGTCTGTTTTCTCATCAATGTTTTTGAGAGCTTTACGAATTTTGTAGTCCCCGAGTTCATAGATGAGGAAATATCCAAAATTTATGAAATAGGGAATGATTTAAAATATCCAAGAAATGTAATTGATAAATCTTTTAAAGTTGTAAGAACACTTTTTATAATCCAAAAAAAGGGGAACCAGCCTTTTTCAACTAAAAATATGTTGGTTCTCCCCTTTCCATGAAAACTTGGTTGATATGCTTCTCTTCTTAAGACTTTTAATATTAAAGTTGTATTCAAAAATCTTGATACAGTAAAAAAACTTTTGATTAAGAATTTCCCCCCCAAAAAGCTGATGGATGTGTCTATAAGATTTCCCTTTTAAAATTTGCGATAAGTTTATTACGGTTTAAACTGGTAAAAATCCGAAACTAAGATTAAAACAACATAATATTTGCATTTGAACTGGACAAGATTCCAATGCTCTATTTATTCATGTAAGAGATTTTAACCATCCAATTGATTTTCAAAAAGTTGAGAAAGTAGTATCAAGCAAGTCCATGGTCGACAGGAATATAATTGAATCTTGTTTCTATAAAAAGCAGTTTTGACAATAATATGAATATTTCCTTTGGTTTATATAAAATTTGATCCCTTTATAATTAATAGATTTGGGAAGAAATTTAATAATACACTGGACAAATAAATAGCTTGGGGTGAGTTTTGCAAAGGACCTTTTCCAAGTTGGCTCGCCGCGCGTCACGTGTTTAACCGTTGTGGGATCTGATAGTGAGGTGCTGGCCGACCCCTTATATAGCTTCCTTGGATGCTTCACTTTCATAGTTCCTTGATAATGTGAGTAGTCACGAAAGCGCTTGGAATTTCTCTATTCTTTCAGAGTGGTTGTTTTGCATATGTATATATATATATATATATATATATATATATATATATATGGTGGAGGACGACTGTGTATGAATAAACAGAAGAAATCTTTGATGGTGGTGACTGTTGCTCAAAGGAACTGGGGATACCCATCCACTCCCCTGGATCAAACCTGGTTACTCTACACATTCCTCAGACATTATATTATTTTCATCAACACTAAAAACAAAAATAAATGGAAACACATCTTTTACAAGTACTAATTGAATGAAGTAATTACTACTACTAATAAAACTAGTTCTACTGACCTCTCTTATTGTTGGTGGTGTTGCTGACGACGCCAGTAACAGCCGTGTTGATCATAAGTCCCAGCCTGGTAAGGCTGGACTGCCGGATCATGCCCCTGGCTACCATACCAGACATCCACACCAGCTCCTCCCTCCTGCCTCTCACCCCTCCACTCTTCCTGCTTCCCTCTTCTTTCTTCAGGCAACACTTCTTACCCTCTGCTGTCTCTTCTTGACTCTTTCTACCTCCTCCTCCTTCCACCTCTCTCCCTCCTCTATCTTCTTCCACCTTGTTCAATTTGAAGACACTGTTCACAACCCAACTCCTGCTAAATATTGAGGTCTTGGGGCTCGTTCCGCTTTTATGTTCCTCCAGATTTATTTTTGTTCCTTAGATTTGCATAGTTTAGCATATTCATAAGACGTATCTCCTCCATCGTTATGATGTCATCACATGTTTGTGAGAGTCACTCACAGTCTGATGTTAATAGTTCAAGTTGTGTACAAGTCTTGGCACCCGTCACACGTTTGTGTTTCTTTATGTGCTGACACCTTACACTGCAGCACTTGCTGACACCTTACACTGCAGCACTTGCTGACACCTTACACTGCAGCACTTGCTGACACCTTACACTGCAGCACTTGCTGACACCTTACACTGCAGCACTTGCTGACACCTTACACTGCAGCACTTGCTGACACCTTACACTGCAGCACTTGCTGACACCTTACACTGCAGCACTTGCTGACACCTTACACTGCAGCACTTGCTGACACCTTACACTACAGCACTTGCTGACACCTTACACTACAGCACTTGCTGACACCTTACACTACAGCACTTGCTGACACCTTACACTACAGCACTTGCTGACACCTTACACTACAGCACTTGCTGACACCTTACACTACAGCACTTGCTGACACCTTACACTACAGCACTTGCTGACACTACCACTTCATTCACTTACTATATATAATTTGCCGCACAGACATTCAAACTCTTGTAAATAAAAATGTTTATATCTTAAAGACAATATTTGTGGTAATAATTCACTTTGAACATTCTAATATTGACTTAAAGTTTATGCAAATTACGAACCGAAACTTTAATGTACCTTATAAATAATATTTTGAATTTATATGTTTATTAATTCAGTACAAGGAAAACCCTTGATCTCAGAAGTGAATTACTTTAGTTACTTATCAAAATAAATGAAAGAAAACGGTTACTCTACCTCAGATTTCTAGGAGTAACTTCTGTATTGTGATCAGAACTTAATACAAAATCATGAAATGTTCATATATCCTTTGCTTGGGGATGGACATAAAATTTAACTTTTCCTTTAACATAGAATATAGTTTGCTTTAAATTACATGGAAGGATTTCGCATCACAGACATAAATATAAGCTCTTTTATCTTACTGTTGTCTACTCTATATACACTATTAATGCACGGATACACTATCAATAGTCTAACTTCTCATGGAAAATTTTAAGTGATACTCATGCGTATATCACAGCGGTGACCCTGGAAACATGACTTGCTCAACAACGATCACTTCTAACTTGTCTTGCTGTAACCTTGTACCTGTCTCATCATCACAATACTGTTATCACTTAATTTTTGCGTTGTGTCGTATATACATATATAGTATATATATTTCTTGAGTCTGTTCTTAGGTTAATGCTTAATCCTCTTGTCTGTGTTTGTAGCTGATATAATTACCGTCTCGAAGCACAAATCTGTTATACAATAATTAGTGGTCTTATTTTATGTGTATTTGACTCACTGGTGGCTGCTATCTTAAGCTTCTGGTTCATTCATGACTCATGAAAAATGTTATTCATCTCTGACTGCCTAATGAAAACTTCAACTACAGTTATTCAGTAATGGAGTGTGATTAATGGCTGGAATATGCATCTACAAGTGCCCTTCAGTTACAACTTTCATAAGGACTGGACTAATGGATCAGCAGTAACCAAGACAGGAAGATGTGAACGCAAACAATAAAGTTTGCTGAGGTGAAGAACTCAGTCTAGTTGATTTTTCTCTTAAATCAGGTTGTTTACGCTGACTCAACTTTATTTTCTTGTTGGCTCACACATTTATGCCAATGTTCCTGAGTACAGTCCTTGTTGCTGTGGTTACTGCGCTGTGTTGCTGTGGTTACTGCGCTGTGTTGCTGTGGTTACTGCGCTGTGTTGCTGTGGTTACTGCGCTGTGTTGCTGTGGTTACTGCGCTGTGTTGCTGTGGTTACTGCGCTGTGTTGCTGTGGTTACTGCGCTGTGTTGCTGTGGTTACTGCGCTGTGTTGCTGTGGTTACTGCGCTGTGTTGCTGTGGTTACTGCGCTGTGTTTACTCTGTATTATATTATTATTACTATTATATATTTATATATATATATATATATACATATATCTACGAAAATATGGCTAACTATGGGTTAGATATATACTATCAATAAATATGGGTTATATGTGTTATATATCAAATATAAGAACATATATAGCAAACATATATATAAATATATATATGTCCTATGTATTCACGTAACAACGCCGGCTAAAAGTTTTGGTATATAACGTTATACTTCAAAATATGTGAGAGTTAGGTCACAGCCAAGGCCACCAGCGGAACTAGTGATGATTGAGTGTGAATCAGAGGGCAACACCCTACTGTTGGATCTTTCCAGTGTACAAGCAAGATAATTCTTGACATCCATAAACTCTACTGCCAGTATAACTCTCATTCTTAAAATGAACTAAACTTAGGGAAGAGTAGTTTCACCTATCAAATAAATCTGTGGGACTAATCATAAAGATGTTGGATGAGGAGAGAGGCAGTTCATCCGTGGGACATCCATGGTGAGTCTCCCTTGTGTGTGTCGCTCCACAACACCAGCCACAATCTCTAACAACCTTTCTTGTTGTCTCACATGCTGTGCAGTAGTGATATTGGAACACTTCGGCCACCACGACTCTCTAATCTGACAATGGACGATGCTGTGGCGTGAGACAAATCAATATGAATGTAGTGGATGGTTTATGTGGGAGGTGTTAGTGCAGGCAGGACTGGTGTGGCGTAACTGAGGGTGTGGTGGCTGGCTGGCGTGGTCGGTAGTGATGTGGTGTGATTATGGGTGTGGCTGATATTGGCGGTGCTGGTATGGCGTCACTGAGGGTGGCTGGTGAGGGAGGTGTTGGTGTGGTGTCAGTGAGGGATGGCTGGGGAGGGCAGTGCTGGTATGGTGTCACTGGGGGTGGCTGGCGAGGAAGGTGTTGGTGTGGTGTCAGTGAGTGTGGCTGGTACTGGCGGTGCTGGTATGGTGTCACTGAGGGTGGCTGGTGAAGGCGGTGCTGGTGTAACGTCACTGAGAGTGGCTGGTGTTGGCGGTGTGGCTAAGTTCTTGCAATTGGAAGCGAGGCGACACTTGTTCTGTCACCCTGGCCACTATCCATGCTTGTGGCACTGCTTTGTCCTGACACTCTCACAGTGACTGGGGGTCAACTTGATTTCCACCACCACCACCCACTGACCTCTCGTGCCCAACTCCAACACCAACATAATTCATCCTCACTTTGTTTATCAGGTATTATTTACCAATTATGTGCAGATATATATGTATAGATGACACTTTCCTGTAAAGTCTTATAATTTTCGTGAAGCTGACAATAGTTCAAGCACGGGTTCTACAATACCATCATAGGAGACTTATAAGTATTATGTCAGAGAGCATTAGACACTGAGAACACGTCAACACACATGTCTTAGAGTGCCTAATACTGTTGTATCCAGGGTGTTAAGGATCTGGTTGATGCCTGAGAGAGAGAGAGAAGTATGACCAGGATTTCGCCTGAGTGTTGGGAAGGAGCTGTGGTCATTCTTGAGAGAGAGGAAGCTGTGGCAACTGGTGGCACCCAGGCAGGGGGAGGTGGTGCAGATGTGGCAACTGGTGGCACCCAGGCTGGGGGGATAGGTGGTTCAGCTGAGGGGCGGGATGGGTGGGGCGACACAACAGTTAGAGGGTGGTCGGTCCCCAACACTGCTTCTGGAACAAAAAAAATAAAACAGTTAGTGACTGGTAAATGAGGCACTAAATTCCACACAATTTACCTCGTACATCTTTACTTCATACATAGTAGTCTACCTTAACCAGGCCTTCTCCACAGTGTTCCCGTAACATAACAAGCTACAAGAATTTTGAAAGTAATATATGCTTAGAAATCTGTGGCACATTCGCATTGATAAGGAAAGGAAAGAACCGACCTGATACCTGCAGTAATTATTACTTTCTTAGAATGCCTTTTGGATGTTTTCATCCCCTGTATCAGTCAACATATATTTTTCAATGATTCGATCCTCATTCAAATAAGTGACTTTGAAATGGGAAAGAAAAATAAAGGCTCTGAATAAATTAACTCATGCTAAATAAATTATAAGATTTTCAAAATGAGAATTCTCGAAGTCAGATATAATTTTTAGGTAACATAGTTACTCCTGCAGGAATTATAACCATCTAATACTACAAGCTGCTAATACTCTAAAATTCAGAGTTGATGAGTCAGTAGACATCTATCCAAATTCACCTTAAACCAGCAAATAATAGAGCCAACAAGGTTGGAGAATACTCTAGACCTCATCTTCACTACAATGATGATCGGATACGAAATATTACGATATCAAAAGCAATATACTCAGATCACAACATAATAGAGGTTCAGACATATACGTGCGGGGCCCCAGAACAACAACATGTGATCAGTCACGAGGGAACCTTCACCAAATTCAACTTCAGTAACAAAAACATAAGGTGGGACCAAGTAAACCAGGTCCTAAATAATATAATCCGGGAAGATAGCTTAAGCATCATGGATCCAAACCTATGTGTAGAAAAAATTAGCTCTGTGGCACTCGAGGTACGCTCAAGGAAAAATTTTAAGGAAAAGGAGGAGAAAACGTAAACTAGAAAGAGAAAGTCGCTCACTATACAGGCGAAGGCAAAGAATAACAGAGCGGCTAAAAGAGGCCAATATATTTGTAATAAGTAGGTAGACGCTGGTCAGAGAAATAACAAACATCGAACTAAACCTAAACGAATCTTACTAGAATCAAGAAATGTGGAGAGAACTAAAAGCCATAAATGAAATTGAAAGAAACTCAAAGTATTTCTTTTCTTATGTCAAGCTCCTGGATGCTCTAGAAGACAAACAAAAGGCAGATGTAATATACACAGACTTTGCAAAAGTCTTTGACAAGTGTGACCATGGTGTAATAGCGCACTAAATGTGTGATAAAGGAATTACAGGAAAAGTTGGTAAATGGATCTAAAATTTCCTAAAAAATAGAACACAAATTGTAGTAGTAAACAGAGTCAAGTCTGAGGCGGCTACGATGAAAAGCAAAGACCTGGGTGACACAGACCTGGGTGACACAGACCTGGGTGACACAGACCTGGGTGACACAGACCTGGGTGACACAGACCTGGGTGACACAGACCTGGGTGACACAGACCTGGGTGACACAGACCTGGGTGACACAGACCTGGGTGACACAGACCTGGATGACACAGACCTGGGTGACACAGACCTGGGATGACACAGACCTGGGTGACACAGACCTGGGTGACACAGACCTGGGTGACACAGACCTGGATGACACAGACCTGGGTGACACAGACCTGGATGACACAGACCTGGGTGACACAGACCTGGGTGACACAGACCTGGGTGACACAGACCTGGATGACACAGACCTGGGTGACACAGACCTGGGTGACACAGACCTGGGTGACACAGACCTGGATGACACAGACCTGGATGACACAGACCTGGGTGACACAGACCTGGGTGACACAGACCTGGGTGACACAGACCTGGTGACACAGACCTGGGTGACACAGACCTGGGTGACACAGACCTGGATGACACAGACCTGGGTGACACAGACCTGGGTGACACAGACCTGGGTGACACAGACCTGGTGACACAGACCTGGGTGACACAGACCTGGGTGACACAGACCTGGGTGACACAGACCTGGGTGACACAGACCTGGATGACACAGACCTGGGTGACACAGACCTGGATGACACAGACCTGGATGACACAGACCTGGGGTGACACAGACCTGGATGACACAGACCTGGATGACACAGACCTGGGTGACACAGACCTGGATGACACAGACCTGGATGACACAGACCTGGGTGACACAGACCTGGATGACACAGACCTGGATGACACAGACCTGGGTGACACAGACCTGGATGACACAGACCTGGATGACACAGACCTGGGTGACACAGACCTGGATGACACAGACCTGGGTGACACAGACCTGGGTGACACAGACCTGGGTGTCACAGACCTGGGTGACACAGACCTGGGTGACACAGACATGGATGACACAGACCTGGATGACACAGACCTGGGTGGCACAGACCTGGGTGACACAGACCTGGGTGACACAGACCTGGGTGACACAGACCTGGATGACACAGACCTGGATGACACAGACCTGGGTGACACAGACCAGGGTGACACAGACATGGATGACACAGACCTGGATGACACAGACCTGGGTGACACAGACCTGGGTGACACAGACCTGGGTGACACAGACCTGGATGACACAGACCTGGATGACACAGACCTGGATGACACAGACCTGGATGACACAGACCTGGGTGACACAGACCTGGGTGACACAGACCTGGGTGACACAGACCTGGATGACACAGACCTGGGTGACACAGACCTGGGTGACACAGACCTGGATGACACAGACCTGGGTGACATAGACCTGGGTGACACAGACCTGGTCAGACTGGGACACAGACCTGGGTGACACAGACCTGGGTGACACAGACCTGGGTGACACAGACCTGGATGACCAGACCTGGATGACACAGACCTGGGTGACACAGACCTGGATGACACAGACCTGGATGACACAGACCTGAGTGACACAGACCTGGGTGACACAGACCTGGGTGACACAGACCTGGGTGACACAGACCTGGGTGACACAGACTGGGTGACACAGACCTGGGTGACACAGACCTGGGTGACACAGACCTGGGTGACACAGACCTGGTGACACAGACCTGGGTGACACAGACCTGGGTGACACAGACCTGGGTGACACAGACCTGGGTGACACAGACCTGGATGACACAGACCTGGGTGACACAGACCTGGGTGACACAGACCTGGGTGACACAGACCTGGATGACACAGACCTGGATGACACAGACCTGGATGACACAGACCTGGGTGGCACAGACCTGGGATGACACAGACCTGGATGACACAGACCTGGTGACACAGACCTGGATGACACAGACCTGGTGACACAGACCTGGGTGACACAGACCTGGGTGACACAGACCTGGATGACACAGACCTGGATGACACAGACCTGGGTGACACAGACCTGGGATGACACAGACCTGGATGACACAGACCTGGGTGACACAGACCTGGATGACACAGACCTGGTGACACAGACCTGGGGTGACACAGAACCTGGGTGACACAGACCTGGGATGACACAGACCTGGATGACACAGACCTGGGTGACACAGACCTGGGTGACACAGACCTGGATGACACAGACCAGGTGACACAGACCGGTGACACAGACCTGGGTGACACAGACCTGGATGACACAGACCTGGGTGACACAGACCTGGGTGACACAACCTGGGTGACACAGACCTGGATGACACAGACCTGGATGACACAGACCTGGGTGACACAGACCTGGGTGACACAGACCTGGATGACACAGACCTGGATGACACAGACCTGGGATGACACAGACCTGGATGACACAGACCTGGGTGACACAGACCTGGGTGACACAGACCTGGGTGACAGCGTCAGACCTGGGTGACACAGACCTGGGTGACACAGTACACTGGGTGACCGACAGTAGCCTGGGTGACACAGACCTGGTGACAGACTGGTGACACAGACCTGGTGACACAGACCTGGGTGACACGAGACCTGGATGACACAGACCTGGTGACACAGACCTGGTGACACAGACCTGGGTGACACAGACCTGGGTGAGACCGACAGACCTGGGTGGACTGGACAGACCTGGGTGACACAGACCTGGTGACACAGACCTGGGTGACACAGACCTGGGTGACACCACACAGACCTGGTGACACAGACCTGGGTGACACAGACCTGGGTGACACAGACCTGGGTGAACACGACCCTGGGTGACACAGACCTGGGTGACACAGACCTGGGTGACACAGACCTGGGTGACACAGACCTGGGTGACACAGACCTGGGTGACACAGACCTGGGTGACACAGGACCTGGGTGACACAGACCTGGTGACACAGACCTGGGTGACACAGACCTGGGTGACACAGACCTGGGTGACACAGACCTGGGTGACACAGACCTGGGTGACACAGACCTGGGTGACACAGACCTGTGACACAGACCTGGTGACACAGACCTGGGTGACACAGACCTGGGTGACACAGACCTGGGTGACACAGACCTGGGTGACAACTGCCAGACCTGGTGGTGTGACACCAGGACCAGTGGTGTGACACAGACCTGGTGGTGTGACACAGACCTGGGTGACACAGACCTGGGTGACAGACGTACAGACCTGGGTGACACTAGACCTGGGTGACACAGACCTGGGTGACACAGACCTGGGTGACACAGACCTGGGTGACACAGACCTGGGTGACACAGACCTGGTGACAACAGACCTGGGTGACACAGACCTGGGTGACACAGACCTGGGTGACACAGACCTGGGTGACACAGACCTGGGTGACACAGACCTGGGTGACACAGACCTGGGTGACACAGACCTGGGTGACACAGACCTGGGTGACACAGACCTGGGTGACACAGACCTGGGTGACACAGACCTGGGTGACACAGACTGGGTGACACAGACCTGGGTGACACAGACCTGGGTGACACAGACCTGGGTGACACAGACCTGGGTGACACAGACCTGGGTGACACAGACCTGGGTGACACAGACCTGGGTGACACAGACCTGGGTGACACAGACCTGGGTGACACTGACCTGGGTGACACAGACCTGGTGACACAGACTGGGTGACACAGACCTGGGTGACACAGACCTGGGTGACACAGACCTGGGTGACACAGACCTGGGTGACACAGACCTGGGTGACACTGACCTGGGTGACACAGACCTGGGTGACACAGACGTGGGTGACACAGACCTGGGTGACACAGACCTGGGTGACATAGACCTGGGTGACACAGACCTGGGTGACACAGACCTGGGTGACACAGACCTGGGTGACACAGACCTGGGTGACACAGACCTGGGTGACACAGACCTGGGTGACACGACTGGGTGACACAGACCTGGGTGACACAGACCTGGTGACACAGACCTGGGTGACACGACCTGGGTGACACAGACCTGGTGACACAGACCTGGGTGACAAGACTGGGTGACACAGACCTGGGTGACACAGACCTGGGTGACACAAGACCTGGGTGACACAGCCTGGGTGACCAGACCTGGTGACACGCGACCTGGGTCGACACAGACTGTGGTGACACAGACCTGGGTGACCAAGACCTGGGTGACAACTAACCTGGGATGAACACAGACTGGGTGCACAGCTGTGACACCAGACTGGGTGACGAAGGACCGTATGAACACAGAAACCGGTTTCACACAGACACTGCGAGTAGAAGACTGAGTTCCATGTGGGAACAAGACCTGAGTGACCAAGACCGAGGTACACAGTAAATGGGTGACAACCAATAGGTTGACACAACCTGGGAAATGTCAGCCACAGCACAGGCTTCTGTGCAGGATGCACCTAGAATATGCACGACAGTCGATCTCTATAAGACGGACTGAAAAACTCCAACTGGGACATCAACCAGAATTCCTTAAGATTGGCCGCAGCGGAAAGAAGCATGAAGTTCAAGCATGGAAGAGAATTGTACAAATTACTCCGTATGAATAAACGGAGAAACTAAAACTATTCGGAACATAGAACAATCCATACCCACACAATAACTGATTAACTACTCAAAGATACCTGGGAGTTGATCATGTCGCAACAAGAATCACCTTACAAGCACAAAGACTTGAGTACAATCGCATCTCCTAGAAACCAGATGACAGGTATGCAGATATGAGAAACTAATATACAGGAGGCCAAAAGCCTGCCCATGCATACATAGGGGTTCAGTACTTGCTTCTATTAGGCTGGAATATGTGCCCTAACAGTCCGTTTCCAGCCAGGCTGGTTGAAATTTGTGACCTAGCATAATACAGCTGAACTTCACGGCCGCATAACGATGATAAAACACCTCACTTACTGGGAACGATTGAAGTTCCTGAACCTGTACTCCCTGGAACGCAGGCGGGAGAGATACATGATTATATACACCTGGAAAATCTTAGAGGGATTTAGTACCAAACTTGCACACAAAAATCACTCCCTACGAAAGCAAAAGACTCGGCAGACGATGCAACATCCTCCCAATGAAAACCAGAGATGTTACTAGCACGATAAGAGATAACACAGTAAGTTTCAGGGGCCCAAGATTGTTCAACTGCCTCCCAGCATACATAAGAGGGATTACCAATAGACCCCTGACTGTCTTCAAGAAGGCACTGGACAGGTACCTAAAGTCAGTTCCTGACCAGCCAGGCTGTGGTTTATACCTCAGTTTGTGTCCAGCAGTAACAGCCTGATTGATTACGGGCAGAAGACTGTTCAGCAGTCTTCCATCATACATAATGGGGATTATCAACAGAACCTTGGTTGCCTTCAAGATGGGGCTGGGCAGGTGCCTAAAGTCAGTGACTGACCAGCCAGGCTGTGGTTTGTATGCTGAATTTTGTGTGACCAGCAGTAACAGCCTGGTTGATCAGGTCCTGATCCACCACGAGGCCTGGTCATAGACACAGTCGCGGGGACGTTGACCACAGCAACATCGTCCCAGTAGACAGTCACAGACACAGTCGCGGGGACGTTGACCACAGCAACATCGTCCCAGTAGACAGTCACAGTTACACAGTCGCGGGGGCGTTGACCACAGCAACATCGTCTCAGTAGACAGTCACAGACACAGTCGCGGGGACGTTGACCACAGCAACATCGTCCCAGTAGACAGTCACAGACACAGTCGCGGGGACGTTGACCACAGCAACATCGTCCCAGTAGACAGTCACAGACACAGTCGCGGGGACGTTGACCACAGCAACATCGTCCCAGTAGACAGTCACAGACACAGTCGCGGGGACGTTGACCACAGCAACTCGTCCCAGTAGACAGTCACAGTTACACAGTCGCGGGGGACGTTGACCACAGCAACATCGTCCCAGTAGACAGTCACAGACACAGTCGCGGGGGCGTTGACCACAGCAACATCGTCCCAGTAGACAGTCACAGTTACACAGTCGCGGGGGCGTTGACCACAGCAACATCGTCCCAGTAGACAGTCACAGTTACACAGTCGCGGGGACGTTGACCACAGCAACATCGTCCCAGTAGACAGTCACAGACACAGTCGCGGGGGCGTTGACCACAGCAACATCGTCCCAGTAGACAGTCACAGACACAGTCGCGGGGACGTTGACCACAGCAACATCGTCCCAGTAGACAGTCACAGACACAGTCGCGGGGACGTTGACCACAGCAACATCGTCCCAGTAGACAGTCACAGACACAGTCGCGGGGACGTTGACCACAGCAACATCGTCCAGTAGACAGTCACAGACACAGTCGCGGGGACGTTGACCACAGCAACATCGTCCCAGTAGACAGTCACAGACACAGTCGCGGGGACGTTGACCACAGCAACATCGTCCCAGTAGACAGTCACAGTTACACAGTCGCGGGGACGTTGACCACAGCAACATCGTCCCAGTAGACAGTCACAGACACAGTCGCGGGGACGTTGACCACAGCAACATCGTCCCAGTAGACAGTCACAGTTACACAGTCGCGGGGACGTTGACCACAGCAACATCGTCCCAGTAGACAGTCACAGACACAGTCGCGGGGGCGTTGACCACAGCAACATCGTCCCAGTAGACAGTCAGAGACACAGTCGCGGGGACGTTGACCACAGCAACATCGTCCCAGTAGACAGTCACAGACACAGTCGCGGGGACGTTGACCACAGCAACATCGTCCCAGTAGACAGTCACAGACACAGTCGCGGGGACGTTGACCACAGCAACATCGTCCCAGTAGACAGTCACAGTTACACAGTCGCGGGGACGTTGACCACAGCAACATCGTCCCAGTAGACAGTCACAGTTAACATGTCGCGGGGACGTTGACCACAGCAACATCGTCCCAGTAGACAGTCACAGTTACAGTCGCGGGGACGTTGACCACAGCAACATCGTCCCAGTAGACAGTCACAGTTACACAGTCGCGGGGACGTTGACCACAGCAACATCGTCCCAGTAGACAGTCACAGTTACACAGTCGCGGGGACGTTGACCACAGCAACATCGTCCCAGTAGACAGTCACAGACACAGTCGCGGGGACGTTGACCACAGCAACATCGTCCCAGTAGACAGTCACAGACACAGTCGCGGGGACGTTGACCACAGCAACATCGTCCCAATAGACAGTCACAGTTACACAGTCGCGGGGACGTTGACCACAGCAACATCGTCCCAGTAGACAGTCACAGACACAGTCGCGGGGACGTTGACCACAGCAACTCGTCCCAGTAGACAGTCACAGTTACACAGTCGAGGGGACGTTGACCACAGCAACATCGTCCCAGTAGACAGTCACAGTTACACAGTCGCGGGGACGTTGACCACAGCAACATCGTCCCAGTAGACAGTCACAGTTACACAGTCGCGGGACGTGACCACAGCAACATCGTCCCAGTAGACAGTCACAGACACAGTCGCGGGGACGTTGACCACAGCAACATCGTCCCAGTAGACAGTCACAGACACAGTCGCGGGGACGTTGACCACAGCAACATCGTCCCAGTAGACAGTCACAGACACAGTCGCGGGGACGTTGACCACAGCAACATCGTCCCAGTAGACAGTCACAGACACAGTCGCGGGGACGTTGACCACAGCAACATCGTCCCAATAGACAGTCACAGTTACACAGTCGCGGGGACGTTGACCACAGCAACATCGTCCCAGTAGACAGTCACAGACACAGTCGCGGGGACGTTGACCACAGCAACATCGTCCCAGTAGACAGTCACAGTTACACAGTCGCGGGGACGTTGACCACAGCAACATCGTCCCAGTAGACAGTCACAGTTACACAGTCGCGGGGACGTTGACCACAGCAACATCGTCCCAGTAGACAGTCACAGTTACACAGACGCGGGGACGTTGACCACAGCAACATCGTCCAGTAGACAGTCACAGACACAGTCGCGGGGACGTTGACCACAGCAACATCGTCCCAGTAGACAGTCACAGACACAGTCGCGGGAACGTTGACCACAGCAACATCGTCCCAGTAGACAGTCCACAGACACAGTCGCGGGGACGTTGACCACAGCAACATCGTCCCAGTAGACAGTCACAGACACAGTCGCGGGGACGTTGACCACAGCAACATCGTCCCAGTAGACAGTCACAGTTACACAGTCGCGGGGACGTTGACCACAGCAACTTAGTCCAGTAGACAGTCACAGTTTACACAGTCGCGGGGACGTTGACCACAGCAACATCGTCCCAGTAGACAGTCACAGTTACACAGTCGCGGGGACGTTGACCACAGCAACATCGTCCCAGTAGACAGTCACAGTTACACAGTCGCGGGGACGTTGACCACAGCAACATCGTCCCAGTAGACAGTCACAGTTACACAGTCGCGGGGACGTTGACCACAGCAACATCGTCCCAGTAGACAGTCACAGTTACAGTCGCGGGGACGTTGACCACAGCAACATCGTCCCAGTAGACAGTCACAGACACAGTCGCGGGGACGTTGACCACAGCAACATCGTCCCAGTAGACAGTCACAGTTAAACAGTCGCGGGGACGTTGACCACAGCAACATCGTCCCAGTAGACAGTCACAGTTACACAGTCGCGGGGACGTTGACCACAGTAACATCGTCCCAGTAGACAGTCACAGACACAGTCGCGGGGACGTTGACCACAGCAACATCGTCCCAGTAGACAGTCACAGTTACACAGTCGCGGGGACGTGACCACAGCAACATCGTCCCAGTAGACAGTCACAGTTACACAGTCGCGGGGACGTTGATCACAGCAACATCGTCCCAGTAGACAGTCACAGTTACACAGTCGCGGGGCCGTTGACCACAGCAACATCGTCCCAGTAGACAGTCACAGTTACACAGTCGCGGGGACGTTGACCACAGCAACATCGTCCCAGTAGACAGTCACAGTTACAGTCGCGGGGACGTTGACCACAGCAACATCGTCCCAGTAGACAGTCACAGACACAGTCGCGGGGACGTTGACCACAGCAACATCGTCCCAGTAGACAGTGACAGTTACACAGTCGCGGGGACGTTGACCACAGCAACATCGTCCCAGTAGACAGTCACAGTTACACAGTCGCGGGGACGTTGACCACAGCAACATCGTCCCAGTAGACACAGTTACACAGTCGCGGGGACGTTGACCACAGCAACATCGTCCCAGTAGACAGTCACAGTTACACAGTCGCGGGGACGTTGACCACAGCAACATCGTCCCAGTAGACAGTTACAGTTACACAGTCGCGGGGACGTTGACCACAGAAACATCGTCCCAGTAGACAGTCACAGTTACAGTCGCGGGGACGTTGACCACAGCAACATCGTCCCAGTAGACAGTCACAGACACAGTCGCGGGGACGTTGACCACAGCAACATCGTCCAGTAGACAGTCACAGTTACACAGTCGCGGGGACGTTGACCACAGCAACATCGTCCCAGTAGACAGTCACAGTTACACAGTCGCGGGGACGTTGACCACAGCAACATCGTCCCAGTAGACAGTCACAGTTACACAGTCGCGGGGACGTTGACCACAGAAACATCGTCCCAGTAGACAGTCACAGTTACAGTCGCGGGGACGTTGACCACAGCAACATCGTCCCAGTAGACAGTCACAGACACAGTCGCGGGGACGTTGACCACAGCAACATCGTCCCAGTAGACAGTCACAGTTACACAGTCGCGGGGACGTTGACCACAGCAACATCGTCCCAGTAGACAGTCACAGTTACACAGTCGCGGGGACGTTGACCACAGCAACATCGTCCCAGTAGACAGTCACAGACACAGTCGCGGGGACGTTGACCACAGCAACATCGTCCCAGTAGACAGTCACAGACACAGTCGCGGGGACGTTGACCACAGCAACATCGTCCAGTAGACAGTCACAGACACAGTCGCGGGGACGTTGACCACAGCAACATCGTCCCAGTAGACAGTCACAGACACAGTCGCGGGGACGTTGGCCACAGCAACATCGTCCCAGTAGACAGTCACAGTTACACAGTCGCGGGGACGTTGACCACAGCAACATCGTCCCAGTAGACAGTCACAGTTACACAGTCGCGGGGACGTTGACCACAGCAACATCGTCCCAGTAGACAGTCACAGTTACACAGTCGCGGGGACGTTGACCACAGCAACATCGTCCCAGTAGACAGTCACAGTTACACAGTCGCGGGGACGTTGACCACAGCAACATCGTCCAGTAGACAGTCACAGTTACACAGTCGCGGGACGTTGACCACAGCAACATCGTCACAGTAGACAGTCACAGTTACACAGTCGCGGGGACGTTGACCACAGCAACATCGTCCCAGTAGACAGTCACAGTTACACAGTCGCGGGGACGTTGACCACAGCAACATCGTCCCAGTAGACAGTCACAGTTACACAGTCGCGGGGACGTTGACCACAGCAACATCGTCCCAGTAGACAGTCACAGTTACACAGTCGCGGGACGTTGACCACAGCAACATCGTCCCAGTAGACAGTCACAGTTACACAGTCGCGGGGACGTTGACCACAGCAACATCGTCCCAGTAGACAGTCACAGTTACACAGTCGCGGGGACGTTGACCACAGCAACATCGTCCCAGTAGACAGTCACAGTTACACAGTCGCGGGGGACGTTGACCACAGCAACATCGTCCCAGTAGACAGTCACAGTTACACAGTCGCGGGGACGTTGACCACAGCAACATCGTCACAGTAGACAGTCACAGTTACATAGTCGCGGTGACGTTGACCACAGCAACATCGTCCCAGTAGACAGTCACAGTTACACAGTCGCGGGGACGTTGACCACAGCAACATCGTCACAGTAGACAGTAACAGTTACACAGTCGCGGGGACGTTGACCACAGCAACATCGTCACAGTAGACAGTCACAGTTACACAGTCGCGGGGACGTTGACCACAGCAACATCGTCCCAGTAGACAGTCACAGTTACACAGTCGCGGGGACGTTGACCACAGCAACATCGTCCCAGTAGACAGTCACAGACACAGTCGCGGGGACGTTGACCACAGCAACATCGTCCCAGTAGACAGTCACAGTTACACAGTCGCGGGACGTTGACCACAGCAACATCGTCACAGTAGACAGTCACAGTTACACAGTCGCGGGGACGTTGACCACAGCAACATCGTCACAGTAGACAGTCACAGTTACACAGTCGCGGGGACGTTGACCACAGCAACATCGTCCCAGTAGACAGTCACAGTTACACAGTCGCGGGGACGTTGACCACAGCAACATCGTCCCAGTAGACAGTCACAGTTACACAGTCGCGGGGACGTTGACCACAGCAACATCGTCCCAGTAGACAGTCACAGTTACACAGTCGCGGGGACGTTGACCACAGCAACATCGTCCCAGTAGACAGTCACAGTTACACAGTCGCGGGGACGTTGACCACAGCAACATCGTCACAGTAGACAGTCACAGTTACACAGTCGCGGGGACGTTGACCACAGCAACATCGTCCCAGTAGACAGTCACAGACACAGTCGCGGGGACGTTGACCACAGCAACATCGTCCCAGTAGACAGTCACAGACACAGTCGCGGGGACGTTGACCACAGCAACATCGTCCCAGTAGACAGTCACAGACACAGTCGCGGGGACGTTGGCCACAGCAACATCGTCCCAGTAGACAGTCACAGTTACACAGTCGCGGGGACGTTGACCACAGCAACATCGTCCCAGTAGACAGTCACAGTTACACAGTCGCGGGGACGTTGACCACAGCAACATCGTCCCAGTAGACAGTCACAGTTACACAGTCGCGGGGACGTTGACCACAGCAACATCGTCCCAGTAGACAGTCACAGTTACACAGTCGCGGGGACGTTGACCACAGCAACATCGTCCCAGTAGACAGTCACAGTTACACAGTCGCGGGGACGTTGACCACAGCAACATCGTCACAGTAGACAGTCACAGTTACACAGTCGCGGGGACGTTGACCACAGCAACAATCGTCCCAGTAGACAGTCACAGTTACACAGTCGCGGGGACGTTGACCACAGCAACATCGTCCCAGTAGACAGTCACAGTTAACACGTCGCGGGGACGTTGACCACAGCAACATCGTCCCAGTAGACAGTCACAGTTACACAGTCGCGTGGACGTTGACCACAGCAACATCGTCCCAGTAGACAGTCACAGTTACACAGTCGCGGGGACGTTGACCACAGCAACATCGTCCCAGTAGACAGTCACAGTTACACAGTCGCGGGGACGTTGACACAGCAACATCGTCACAGTAGACAGTCCAGTTACACAGTCGCGGGGACGTTGACCACAGCAACATCGTCCCAGTAGACAGTCACAGTTACACAGTCGCGGGGACGTTGACCACAGCAACATCGTCACAGTAGACAGTCACAGTTACACAGTCGCGGGGACGTTGACCACAGCAACATCGTCCCAAGTAGACAGTCACAGGCACAGTCGCGGGACGTTGACCACAGCAACATCGTCCCAGTAGACAGTCACAGTTACACAGTCGCGGGGACGTTGACCACAGCAACATCGTCCCAGTAGACAGTCACAGTTACACAGTCGCGGGACGTTGACCACAGCAACATCGTCCCAGTAGACAGTCACAGTTACACAGTCGCGGGGACGTTGACCACAGCAACATCGTCCCAGTAGACAGTCACAGTTACACAGTCGCGGGGACGTTGACCACAGCAACATCGTCCCAGTAGACAGTCACAGACACAGTCGCGGGGACGTTGACCACAGCAACATCGTCCCAGTAGACAGTCACAGTTACACAGTCGCGGGGACGTTGACCACAGCAACATCGTCCCAGTAGACAGTCACAGTTACACAGTCGCGGGGACGTTGACCACAGCAACATCGTCCCAGTAGACAGTCACAGTTACACAGTCGCGGGGACGTTGACCACAGCAACATCGTCCCAGTAGACAGTCACAGTTACACAGTCGCGGGGACGTTGACCACAGCAACATCGTCCCAGTAGACAGTCACAGTTACACAGTCGCGGGGACGTTGACCACAGCAACATCGTCCCAGTAGACAGTCACAGTTACACAGTCGCGGGGACGTTGACCACAGCAACATCGTCACAGTAGACAGTCACAGTTACACAGTCGCGGGGACGTTGACCACAGCAACATCGTCCCAGTAGACAGTCACAGTTACACAGTCGCGGGGACGTTGACCACAGCAACATCGTCACAGTAGACAGTCACAGTTACACAGTCGCGGGGACGTTGACCACAGCAACATCGTCACAGTAGACAGTCACAGTTACACAGTCGCGGGGACGTTGACCACAGCAACATCGTCCCAGTAGACAGTCACAGTACACAGTCGCGGGGACGTTGACCACAGCAACATCGTCCCAGTAGACAGTCACAGTTACACAGTCGCGGGGACGTTGACCACAGCAACATCGTCACAGTAGACAGTCACAGTTACACAGTCGCGGGGACGTTGACCACAGCAACATCGTCACAGTAGACAGTCACAGTTACACAGTCGCGGGGACGTTGACCACAGCAACATCGTCCCAGTAGACAGTCACAGTTACACAGTCGCGGGGACGTTGACCACAGCAACATCGTCCCAGTAGACAGTCACAGTTACACAGTCGCGGGGACGTTGACCACAGCAACATCGTCCCAGTAGACAGTCACAGTTTACACAGTCGCGTGGACGTTGACCACAGCAACATCGTCCCAGTAGACAGTCACAGTTACACAGTCGCGGGGACGTTGACCACAACAACATCGTCCCAGTAGACAGTCACAGTTACACAGTCGCGGGGACGTTGACCACAGCAACATCGTCCCAGTAGACAGTCACAGTTACACAGTCGCGGGGACGTTGACCACAGCAACATCGTCCCAGTAGACAGTCACAGTTACACAGTCGCGGGGACGTTGACCAAGCAACATCGTCCCAGTAGACAGTCACAGTTACACAGTCGCGGGGACGTTGACCACAGCAACATCGTCCCAGTAGACAGTCACAGTTACACAGTCGCGGGGACGTTGACCACAGCATCATCGTCACAGTAGACAGTCACAGTTACACAGTCGCGGGGACGTTGACCACAGCAACATCGTCACAGTAGACAGTCACAGTTACACAGTCGCGGGGACGGTGACCACAGCAACATCGTCCCAGTTGACAGTCACAGTTACACAGTCGCGGGGACGTTGACCACAGCAACATCGTCCCAGTAGACAGTCACAGTTACACAGTCGCGGGGACGTTGACCACAGCAACATCGTCACAGTAGACAGTCACAGTTACACAGTCGCGGGACGTTGACCACAGCAACATCGTCACAGCAGACAGTCACAGTTACACAGTCGCGGGGACGTTGACCACAGCAACATCGTCACAGTAGACAGTCACAGTTACACAGTCGCGGGGACGTTGACCACAGCAACATCGTCACAGTAGACAGTCACAGTTACACAGTCGCGGGGACGTTTGACCACAGCAACATCGTCACAGTAGACAGTCACAGTTACACAGTCGCGGGGACGTTGACCACAGCAACATCGTCACAGTAGACAGTCACAGTTACACAGTCGCGGGGACGTTGACCACAGCAACATCGTCACAGTAGACAGTCACAGTTACACAGTCGCGGGGACGTTGACCACAGCAACATCGTCACAGTAGACAGTCACAGTTACACAGTCGCGGGGACGTTGACCACAGCAACATCGTCACAGTAGACAGTCACAGTTACACAGTCGCGGGGACGTTGACCACAGCAACATCGTCACAGTAGACAGTCACAGTTACACAGTCGCGGGGACGTTGACCACAGCAACATCGTCCAGTAGACAGTCACAGACACAGTCGCGGGGACGTTGACCACAGCAACATCGTCACAGTAGACAGTCACAGTTACACAGTCGCGGGGACGTTGACCACAGCAACATCGTCACAGTAGACAGTCACAGTTACACAGTCGCGGGGACGTTGACCACAGCAACATCGTCACAGTAGACAGTCACAGTTACACAGTCGCGGGGACGTTGACCACAGCAACATCGTCACAGTAGACAGTCACAGTTACACAGTCGCGGGGACGTTGACCACAGCAACATCGTCCAGTAGACAGTCACAGACACAGTCGCGGGGACGTTGACCACAGCAACATCGTCACAGTAGACAGTCACAGTTACACAGTCGCGGGGACGTTGACCACAGCAACATCGTCACAGTAGACAGTCACAGTTACACAGTCGCGGGGGACGTTGACCACAGCAACATCGTCCCAGTAGACAGTCACAGTTACACAGTCGCGGGGACGTTGACCACAGCAACATCGTCACAGTAGACAGTCACAGTTACACAGTCGCGGGGACGTTGACCACAGCAACATCGTCGAAGTAGACAGTCACAGGCACAGTCGCGGGGACGTTGACCACAGCAACATCGTCCCAGTAGACAGTCACAGTTACACAGTCGCGGGGACGTTGACCACAGTAACATCGTCCCAGTAGACAGTCACAGACACAGTCGCGGGGACGTTGACCACAGCAACATCGTCCCAGTAGACAGTCACAGTTACACAGTCGCGGGGACGTTGACCACAGCAACATCGTCCCAGTAGACAGTCACAGTTACACAGTCGCGGGGACGTTGATCACAGCAACATCGTCCCAGTAGACAGTCACAGTTACACAGTCGCGGGGACGTTGACCACAGCAACATCGTCCCAGTAGACAGTCACAGTTACACAGTCGCGGGGACGTTGACCACAGCAACATCGTCCCAGTAGACAGTCACAGTTACACAGTCGCGGGGACGTTGACCACAGCAACATCGTCCCAGTAGACAGTCACAGTTACACAGTCGCGGGGACGTTGACCACAGCAACATCGTCACAGTAGACAGTCACAGTTACACAGTCGCGGGACGTTGACCACAGCAACATCGTCACAGTAGACAGTCACAGTTACACAGTCGCGGGGACGTTGACCACAGCAACATCGTCCCAGTAGACAGTCACAGTTACACAGTCGCGGGGACATTGACCACAGCAACATCGTCCCAGTAGACAGTCACAGTTACACAGTCGCGGGGACGTTGACCACAGCAACATCGTCCAGTAGACAGTCACAGTTACACAGTCGCGGGGACGTTGACCACAGCAACATCGTCACAGTAGACAGTCACAGTTACACAGTCGCGGGGACGTTGACCACAGCAACATCGTCCCAGTAGACAGTCACAGTTACACAGTCGCGGGGACGTTGACCACAGCAACATCGTCCCAGTAGACAGTCACAGTTACACAGTCGCGGGGACGTTGACCACAGCAACATCGTCCCAGTAGACAGTCACAGTTACACAGTCGCGGAACGTTGATCACAGCAACATCGTCCCAGTAGACAGTCACAGTTACACAGTCGCGGGGACGTTGACCACAGCAACATCGTCCCAGTAGACAGTCACAGTTACACAGTCGCGGGGACGTTGACCACAGCAACATCGTCCAGTAGACAGTCACAGTTACACAGTCGCGGGGACGTTGACCACAGCAACATCGTCCCAGTAGACAGTCACAGTTACACAGTCGCGGGGACGTTGACCACAGCAACATCGTCACAGTAGACAGTCACAGTTACACAGTCGCGGGGACGTTGACCACAGCAACATCGTCACAGTAGACAGTCACAGTTACACAGTCGCGGGGACGTTGACCACAGCAACATCGTCCCAGTAGACAGTCACAGTTACACAGTCGCGGGGACGTTGACCACAGCAACATCGTCCCAGTAGACAGTCACAGTTACACAGTCGCGGGGACGTTGACCACAGCAACATCGTCACAGTAGACAGTCACAGTTACACAGTCGCGGGGACGTTGACCACAGCAACATCGTCACAGTAGACAGTCACAGTTACACAGTCGCGGGGACGTTGACCACAGCAACATCGTCCCAGTAGACAGTCACAGTTACACAGTCGCGGGGACGTTGACCACAGCAACATCGTCCCAGTAGACAGTCACAGTTACACAGTCGCGGGGACGTTGACCACAGCAACATCGTCCCAGTAGACAGTCACAGTTACACAGTCGCGTGGACGTTGACCACAGCAAACATCGTCCAGTAGACAGTCACAGTTACACAGTCGCGGGGACGTTGACCACAACAACATCGTCCCAGTAGACAGTCACAGTTACACAGTCGCGGGGACGTTGACCACAGCACATCGTCCCAGTAGACAGTCACAGTTACACAGTCGCGGGGACGTTGACCACAGCAACATCGTCCCAGTAGACAGTCACAGTTACACAGTCGCGGGGACGTTGACCACAGCAACATCGTCCCAGTAGACAGTCACAGTTACACAGTCGCGGGGACGTTGACCACAGCAACATCGTCCAGTAGACAGTCACGTTACACAGTCGCGGGGACGTTGACCACAGCATCATCGTCACAGTAGACAGTCACAGTTACACAGTCGCGGGGACGTTGACCACAGCAACATCGTCACAGTAGACAGTCACAGTTACACAGTCGCGGGGACGGTGACCACAGCAACATCGTCCCAGTTGACAGTCACAGTTACACAGTCGCAGGGACGTTTGACCACAGCAACATCGTCCCAGTAGGACAGTCACAGTTACACAGTCGCGGGGACGTTGACCACAGCAACATCGTCACAGTAGACAGTCACAGTTACACAGTCGCGGGGACGTTGACCACAGCAACATCGTCACAGCAGACAGTCACAGTTACACAGTCGCGGGGACGTTGACCACAGCAACATCGTCACAGTAGACAGTCACAGTTACACAGTCGCGGGGACGTTGACCACAGCAACATCGTTACAGTAGACAGTCACAGTTACACAGTCGCGGGGACGTTGACCACAGCAACATCGTCACAGTAGACAGTCACAGTTACACAGTCGCGGGGACGTTGACCACAGCAACATCGTCACAGTAGACAGTCACAGTTACACAGTCGCGGGGACGTTGACCACAGCAACATCGTCACAGTAGACAGTCACAGTTACACAGTCGCGGGGACGTTGACCACAGCAACATCGTCACAGTAGACAGTCACAGTTACACAGTCGCGGGGACGTTGACCACAGCAACATCGTCACAGTAGACAGTCACAGTTACACAGTCGCGGGGACGTTGACCACAGCAACATCGTCACAGTAGACAGTCACAGACACAGTCGCGGGGACGTTGACCACAGCAACATCGTCACAGTAGACAGTCACAGTTACACAGTCGCGGGGACGTTGACCACAGCAACATCGTCACAGTAGACAGTCACAGTTACACAGTCGCGGGGACGTTGACCACAGCAACATCGTCACAGTAGACAGTCACAGTTACACAGTCGCGGGGACGTTGACCACAGCAACATCGTCACAGTAGACAGTCACAGTTACACAGTCGCGGGGACGTTGACCACAGCAACATCGTCCCAGTAGACAGTCACAGACACAGTCGCGGGGACGTTGACCACAGCAACATCGTCACAGTAGACAGTCACAGTTACACAGTCGCGGGACGTTGACCACAGCAACATCGTCACAGTAGACAGTCACAGTTACACAGTCGCGGGGACGTTGACCACAGCAACATCGTCCCAGTAGACAGTCACAGTTACACAGTCGCGGGGACGTTGACCACAGCAACATCGTCACAGTAGACAGTCACAGTTACACAGTCGCGGGGACGTTGACCACAGCAACATCGTCGAAGTAGACAGTCACAGGCACAGTCGCGGGGACGTTGACCACAGCAACATCGTCCCAGTAGACAGTCACAGACACAGTCGCGGGGACGTTGACCACAGCAACATCGTCACAGTAGACAGTCACAGTTACACAGTCGCGGGGACGTTGACCACAGCAACATCGTCCCAGTAGACAGTAACAGTTACACAGTCGCGGGGACGTTGACCACAGCAACATCGTCACAGTAGACAGTCACAGTTACACAGTCGCGGGGACGTTGACCACAGCAACATCGTCCCAGTAGACAGTCACAGTTACACAGTCGCGGGGACGTTGACCACAGCAACATCGTCCCAGTAGACAGTCACAGGCATAGTCGCGGGGACGTTGACCACAGCAACATCGTCCCAGTAGACAGTCACAGACACAGTCGCGGGGACGTTGACCACAGCAACATCGTCCCAGTAGACAGTCACAGGCACAGTCGCGGGGACGTTGACCACAGCAACATCGTCCCAGTAGACAGTCACAGACACAGTCGCGGGGACGTTGACCACAGCAACATCGTCCCAGTAGACAGTCACAGTTACACAGTCGCGGGGACGTTGACCACAGCAACATCGTCCCCAGTAGACAGTCACAGGCACAGTCGCGGGGACGTTGACCACAGCAACATCGTCCAGTAGACAGTCACAGGCACAGTCGCGGGGACGTTGACCACAGCAACATCGTCCCAGTAGACAGTCACAGACACAGTCGCGGG
Organism: Cherax quadricarinatus; assembly: GCF_026875155.1. Classification (NCBI taxonomy): domain Eukaryota; kingdom Metazoa; phylum Arthropoda; class Malacostraca; order Decapoda; family Parastacidae; genus Cherax; species Cherax quadricarinatus. Next base: position 12,893,582 of record NC_069430.1, on the reverse strand, counting down.
GACGTTGACCACAGCAACATCGTCCACAGTAGACAGTCACAGTTACACAGTCGCGGGGACGTTGACCACAGCAACATCGTCACAGTAGACAGTCACAGTTACACAGTCGCGGGGACGTTGACCACAGCAACATCGTCCCAGTAGACAGTCACAGTTACACAGTCGCGGGGACGTTGACCACAGCAACATCGTCACAGTAGACAGTCACAGTTACACAGTCGCGGGGACGTTGACCACAGCAACATCGTCACAGTAGACAGTCACAGTTACACAGTCGCGGGGACGTTGACCACAGCAACATCGTCACAGTAGACAGTCACCGTTACACAGTTATTTAGCCAAACATTAAAATCCATTAACTTATATAGAACATAACAGTGTTGTACCTCGTTATAACGGATCCTCTGATGGAATGTTGTAATTATTTATAGTAAGTGAAAGAGAGACAGAGAGAAGAGGTAGGGGTGAAATCATAGCTCCTGGCCCCGTCTCTTCACTGGTCGCTACTAGGTCCACTCTCTCCCTGCTTCGTGACCTTTATCATACCTCTTCTTAAAGGTATGTATGGATCCCGCCTCCACTACATCACTCTCCGATTGTTTCATCTCCTGACAACTGTGTAACTGAAGAAGTACTTCCTAACATCCCTGTGACTCATCTGAACTTTCACCTTCCAGTTGTGACCTCTTGATATTGTGTCCCATCTCTGGAACATTCACTTCCTCTCAGTCAGGTTAGGTGCGCCAGGAAACAGGACAAGTGTTTCCTGGTGCAAGTCTTAGTCAGATGATGACCCGACGTTGGAACTTTTGGTCATGTGACCGAGGTCTTCCGCTGGCTTACCGGTCCACCCCTTTAAAAATTAAGGTCAGTTAAAGCCATTTAGTATTGTAGTATGTATCCTCTCAGTATTTGTCTATGCTGTTTCCTCCCCCCTCATCTCTCTCCCCTGTCCTCTATTGTCGTCACGTCCAGATATTTAATCTTTCTATTGATTAGGGACAAACGTGTGCAGCTACGCAACAAATATATTGCGAACGGCATTGAACTTTCATCTTAATTTCTATGACGTGTTTGTGCGCACTGCGGTTTGTTGTGTTCCATACTGGGTGATGCTGCTTACTCCAGTATGGGGCCTGAACGTACACGGTGTACAGTGCGTGAATGACTCCTTACTAGGTGTCGAAACGTTATGTGCAGGTAGCCCAGGCAAGGGCACCAAGTATGGCTGCAAGCAGTTCTGGTTGATGTGGTCCCTCAGTAGAGGTGCTCGGTATTGATGCATCCTCAACATCTTTTTCCTTGAGTGTGTGTATGGTGTGGTGAGAGGTGAAGGTCCACATGGTTTAGGTGTGAGTGTGAATGTCAACCCTGTATTGGAGTGAGTGTGAAGGTCACCCTGGTGTTTGGTGAAGTGTGAAGTTCACCCTGTTGGTGTAGTGTGAAGGTCCATACCCTGGTATTGGGTAGTGTGAAGGTCGACACCCTGGTGTTGGTGAGAGTGTGAAGGTCACCCTGGTGATGGTGTAAGTGTGAAGGTTCACCCGGTGTTGGTGAGCGTAATGAAGGTCACCCTGGTGTTGGTGAGAGTGTGAAGGTCACCCTGGTGTTGGTGAGAGTATGAAGGTCACCCTGGTGTTGGTGTGAGTGTGAAGGTCACCCTGGTGTTGGTGAGAGTGTGAAGGTCACCCTGGTGTTGGTGAGAGTGTGAAGGTCACCCTGGTGTTGGTGAGAGTATGAAGGTCACCCTGGTGTTGGTGAGAGTGTGAAGGTCACCCTGGTGTTGGTGAGAGTATGAAGGTCACCCTTGTGTTGGTGAGAGTATGAAGGTCACCCTGGTGTTGGTGTGAGTGTGAAGGTCACCCTGGTGTTGGTGTGAGTGTGAAGGTCACCCAGGTGATGGAGAGAATATGAAGTCACCCTGGTGTTGGTGTGATGTGAAGGTCACCCTGGTGTTGGGAAGTATGAAGTCACCCTGGTTGTTGGTGCGAGTTTTGAAAGGTCACCGTGTTGTTGGGGAAGTATGAAGGTCACCCTTGTTGGGAAGTAATGAAGGTCACCCCTGTGTTGGGAGAGTGTGAAGACACCCTGGTGTTGTGTGTAGTCTGAAGGTCACCGTTTTGTTGGAGAGTATGGAAGGTCACCCTGGTGTTGTGTGAGTGGTGAAGGCACATTGGTGTTGGTGTGATGTTGAAAAGTCACCCTGGTGTTGGTGAGAGTGTGAAGGTCACCTGTGTTTGTTGGTGAGAGTGTGAAGGTCACCGTGTTGTTGGTGAGAGTGTGAAGGTCACCCTGGTGTTACTGAGAGTGTGAAGGTCACCCTGGTGTTTGGGGTGTGAGTGGTGAAAGGTAACCGTGTTGTTGGTGAGAGTGTGAAGGTAACCCTGGTGTGGGGGGGGGGGGGGATGGGGGTAGGGGGGCACCCTGTGTTGGTGAGAGTTGTGAAGGTCACCCTGGTGTTACTGGAGAGTGTGAAGGTCACCCTGGTGTTGTGTGAGTGTGAAGTCACCGTGGGGGGTTTGTTGGTGAGAGTGTGAAGGTCACCCTGTGTTGTGAGAGTTGAAGGTCACCCTGGTGTTGGTGTGAGTGTGAAAGGTCACCCGGGGGGGGGGGGGGGGTGAGTGTGAAGGTCACCCTGGTGCTTTGTGTGAGAGTGAAGTCACCTGGTGTTGGGTGGAAGTGTGAAGGTCACCCTGGTGTTTGGTGTGAGTGTGAAGGTCCCCTGGTGTTGGTGAGAGTGGTGAAGGTCACCCTGGTGTTGGTGAGAGTGTGAAGGTCACCCTGGTGTTGGTGTGAGTGTGAAGGTCACCCTGGTGTTGGTGTGAGTGTGAAGCACCGGTCTTACTGGTGTTGGTGTGATGTGAAGGTCACCCTGGTGTTTGAGTGATGTGAAGGTCACCCCTGGGTTGGGTGTGAGTGTGAATGTCACCTGGTGTTGGTGTGATTGTGAAGGTCAATCCCTGGAGTTTGTGGTGAGTTCTGAAGGTCACCCTGGTGTTGGTGTGAGTGTGAAGGTCACCCTGGTGTTGGTGTGAGTGTGAAGGTCACCCTGGTGTTGGTGTGAGTGTGAAGGTCACCCTGGTGTTGGTGAGAGTGTGAAGGTCACCACACCCTGGTGGGTTGAGTGTGAAGACCACCTTGGTGTTGGTGAGAGTGGTGAAGGTCACCCTGTGTTTAGGTGAAGAGTGTGAAGGTCACCCTGGTGTTGGTGTGAGTGTAAAGGTCACCCTGGGTTGGCGGTGAAGTGTGAAGGACACCCTGGTGTTGGTGAGAACATGAAGGTCACCCTGGTGTTTGGTGTGAGTGTGAAAGGTCACCCTGGTTTGGTGAGAGTATGAAGTCACCCCTTGGGAGTTTGGTGAGAGTATGAAGGTCACCGTGTTGTTGGTGGAGAGTCTGAAGGTCACCCTGTTGTTGGAGAGAGTAATGAGGCAACTCCTGGTGTTTGGTGAGAGTGTGAAGGTCACCCTGGTGTTGGTGTGAGTGTGAAGGTCACCCTGGTGTTGGTGTGAGTGTGAAGGTCACCGTGTTGTTGGTGAGAGTATGAAGGTCACCCTGGTGTTGGTGTGAGTGTGAAGGTCACCCTTGTGTTGGTGTAGTGTGAAGGTCATACCCTGGTGTTGGTGAGAGGGGAGTGTGAAGTCCCCCTGGATTGGTGTGAGAGTGAAGGTCACCGTGTTGTTGGTGAGAGTGTGAAGGTCACCCTGGTGTTTGTGTGAGTGTGAAGGTCACCCTGGTGTTACTGAGAGTGTGAAGGTCACCCAGGTTGTTTGGTGTGAGTGTGAAGGTTCCACCGAGTTGTTGGTGAGAGTGTGAAGGTCACCCTGTTGTTGGTGAGAGTATGAAGGTCACCCTGGTGTTGGTGTGAGTGTGAAGGTCACCCTGGTGTTGGTGTGAGTGTGAAGGTCACCCTGGTGTTGGTGAGAGTGTGAAGGTCACCCTGGTGTTGGTGTGAGTGTGAAGGTCACCCTGGTGTTGTTGTGAGAGTGTGAAGGTCAGCCCTGTTGTTGGTGAGAGTATAAGGTCACCCTGTGTTGGTGTGAGTGTGAAGGTCACCCTGGTACTTGTGTGAGTGTGAAGGTCACCCTGGTGTTGGTGAGAGTGTGAAGGTCACCCTGGTGTTGGTGTGAGTGTGAAGGTCACCCTGGTGTTGGTGAGAGTGTGAAGGTCACCCTGGTGTTGGTGTGAGTGTGAAGGTCACCGTGTTGTTGGTGAGAGTGTGAAGGTCACCCTGTGTTTGGTGTGAGTGAGAAGGTCCCCTGGTGTTGGTGAGAGTGTGAAGGTCACTCGGAGTTGGTGTGAGTGTAAGGTCACCCTGGTGTTGGTGTGAGTGGTGAAGGCACCCCGCTGGTGTTGAGTGAGTGTGAAGTCACCCTGGTGGTTGGTGAGAGTGGAAGTCACCCAGGTTGTTGGTGTGAGTGGAAGTCACCGTGTTGGTTGGTGAAATATGAAGGTCACCCTGGTGTTGGGTGAGTGGTGACGTCACCTGGTGCTTGTGTAGTGTGAAGGTCACCCTGATGTTGTGAGAGTGTGAAGGTACACCCTGATGTTGGTGAGAGTATAAGGTCACCCTGGTGTTGGTGTGAGGTGAAGGTCACCCTGTGCTTGTGTGAGTGTATGAAGGTCCACACCTGGTGTTGGTGAGGAGTGTAAGGTCCACACCTGTTGTTTGGTGAGAGTGTGAAGGTCACCCGGTGTTTGTGTTGTGTGAAGGTCACCCTGGTGTTTGTTGAGAGTGTAAGGTCCACCGCAGTGTTTGTGATGTGTGGAAGGTCAAACTGGGGTTGGTGTGAGTGTGAAGGTCACCTGGTTGTTTGTGAAGGTTAAGGTCACCCTGGTTGTTTGGTGTAGTGTGGATGGTCACCCTGTGGGTTGGTGAGAGTGTGAATGGGGGTCACCCTGGTTTGGTGATAGTGTGAAGGTCACCAGGAGTTGGTGTGAGTGTGAAGTCACCCTGGGTGTTGGTGTGAGTGTGAAGGTCACCCTGGGTGTTGGGTATAAAATACTGAAGGTCACCATGGTGTTGAAAGTGAGTGTAAAGGTCACCCTGTGTTGTGGTGAGATGTGTATGAGGTCACCCTGGGTGTTGGAGAGAGTATTAAGGTCACCGTGTGTTGTGAGAGTATGAGGGTCACCCTGGTGTTGGTGAGAAGTATGAGGTCACCCAGGTGTTGGTGAGAGTGTGAAGGTCACCCTGGTGTTGGTGTTAGTGTGAAGGTCACCGTGTTGTTGGTGACAGTAAGAAGTCAGCCCTGGTGTTGGTGGAGTGTGAAGTGTCCACCCTGGTGTTGGTGTGAGTGTGAAAGTCACCCTGGTGTTGGGAGAGGTTAGAAGGTCCTCCCCTGGTGTTGGTGTGAGTGTGAAGGTCACCGTGTTGTTGGTGAGAGTGTGAAGGTCACCCTGGTGTTGGTGTGAGTGTGAAGGTCACCCTGGTGTTACTGAGAGTGTGAAGTCACCCTGTGTTGTGTGATGTGTGAAGGTCACCGTTTGTGGTGAGAGTGTGAAGTCACCGTGTTGTTTGGTGAGAGTGGTGAAGGTCACCCTGGTGTTGGTATGAGTGTGAAGGTCACCCGGTGTTTACTGAGAGTGTGAAGGTTATACCCTGGGTGTTGTTGTGAGTGTGAAGGTCACCGTGTTGTTGGTGAGAGTGTGAAGGTCACCCTGGTGTTGGTGTGAGTGTGACGGTCACCCTGGTGTTGGAGAGAGTATGAAGGTCACCCTGGTGTTGGTGGGAGTATGAAGGTCACCCTGGTGTAGGTGTGAGTGTGAAGGTCACCCTGATGTTGGTGTGAGTGTGAAATTCACCCTGGTGTTGGTGAGAGAAAAAGGTGTCACCCTGGTGTTGTGAGAGTGTGAAGGCACACGACTTGTGTATGGTGTAGAGTAATGAAGTTCACCCTGGTGTTGGTGTGATTGAGTGAAGTCCACCCGGTGTTGGTGTGAGTATGAAGGTCACCCTGGTGTTGGTGAGAGTATGAAGGTCACCCTGGTGTTGGTGTGAGTGTGAACGTCACCCCGGTGTTGGTGGAGTATGAAGTCACGCGTGTTTTGTTGGTGAGAGTATGAAGGTAACCCTGGTGTTGGTTGAAGTGTAGAAGGTCAGCCCTGGTTGTTGGGAGAGTGTGAAAGGTCACCATGGTTTGGGTGTATGTGAAGGGTCCACCCTGGTGTTGGTGTGATGGGTTGAAGGTCACCCTGGTGTTGGATGAGAGTATGAAGGTCCTCCTGGTGTTGGGTGTGAGTGTGAAGTCACCCTGTGTTGGTGAAGAGTATGAAGGTCACCCTGGTGTGGTGGTGATTGGAGGTCATCCCCTGGTGTTGGGTGAGGAGTATAGTTCACCTGTGTTGGTGTGAGTGTGACGGTCACCCTTGTGTTGGTGTGTGAGTGTGGAAGGTCACCCTGGTGTGGTGAAGATATGAAGGTCACCCTGGTGTTGGTGTGAATGTGAAGGTCCCCTGGTGTTGTGAGAGAGTGAAGGTCACCCTGTGTATGGTGTGAGTGTGGAAGGTCACCCTGGTGTTGGTGTGAGTGTAAAGGTCACCCTGGTTGTTGGTGAGAGTCATGAAGGATCACCCTGTTTGTTTGGTGAGAGTATGAAGGTCACCCTGGTGTTGTTGAGAGTATGAAGTCACCCGTTTGATGGTTGTGATGTGAAGGTCACGCCTGGTGTTGGTGTGAAGTGTGAAAATGGCACCCTGGTGTTGGGGAGAGTATGAAGGTCACCCTGGTGTTGGTGATGAGTATGAAGTTCACCCTGGTGTGGTGAGAGTAGAAGGTCACCCCTGGTGTTGGTGAGAGATGAAGGGTCACCCTGGTTTTGGAGAGAGTACGAAGGCACCCTGGTGTATGGTGAGAGTATGAAGGTCACCCTGGGGTTGAGTAGAGTATGAAGGTTCACCCTGGTGTTGGTGTGAGTGTGAAGGTCACCCTTGTGTTGGTTAGAGTGAAGGTCACCCTGGTGTTGGTGAGAGTGAAGGTCACCCTGGTGTTGCTGAGAGTGAAGGTCACGCTGGTGTTGGTGAGAGTGAAGGTCACCCTGGTGTTGGTGTGAGTGTGAAGGTCACCCTGGTGTTGGTGAGAGTGAATGTCACCCTGGTGTTGGTGAAAGTGAAGGTCACCCTGGTGTTGGTGTGAGTGTGAAGGTCACCCTGATGTTGGTGAGAGTATGAAGGTCACCCTGATGTTGGTGTGAGTGTGAAGGTCACCTTAGTGTTGGTGAGAGTGAAGGTCACCCTGGTGTTGGTGAGAGTGAAGGTCACACTGGTGTTGGTGAGAGTGAAGATCACCCTGGTGTTGGTGAGAGTGAAGGTCACCCTGGTGTTGGTGAGAGTGAAAGTCGCCCTGGTGTAGGTGTGAGTGTGAAGGTCACCTTGGTGTTGGTGAGAGTATGAAGGGTACCCTGGTGTTGGTTGTTTTGAAGGTCACTCCTGGTGTTGGTGTGAGTGTGAAGTCACCCTGGTGTTGTGTGAGAAATGTGAAGGTCACCCTGTGTGGTTGGAGTGAGTGTTGAATGTCACCCTGGTGTTGGTTGAGTGTGAAGGTTCACCACTGGTGTTGGTGTGATGTGAAGGTCACCCTGGTGTGGCGTGAGAGTGTGAAGGACCACCCTAGGTGTTTGGTGTGATGTGAAGGTTCACCGTGGTGTGGTGTGAGATGTGGAAGGTCACGCCTGGTGTTGGTGTAAGTGTGAAGGTCACCTGGTGTTGGTGTGAGTGTGAAGGTCACCCTGGGTGTTGGTGTGAGTGTGAGGTCACCGTGTGATGGTGTGATTGTGAAAGGATCACCCTGGTGTTGGTGAGAGTGTGAAGGTCACCTGGATTGGTTGAGTGTGAAGGTCCCCTGTGTAGGTGTGATGTGAAGGTCCCCATGGTGTTGGTTTGAGTGTGAAGGTCACCCTGGTGTTGGTGAGAGTGTGGATGGTCACCCTGGTGATGAGTGAGTGTGAAGTCACCCTGGTGTGGAGAGAGTGTGAAGGTCACCCTTGGTGTTGGTGTGAGCGTGAAGGTGACCCTGGTGTTGGTGAGAGTGTGAAGGTCACCCCTGGTGTTGTGTGGTGAGTTTGAAGGTCCCCTGGAGTTGGTGTGAGTGTGAGAACCCTGGTGTTGGTGTGAGTGTGAAGGTCACCTGGTGTTTGGTGTGAGTGTGAGTCACTGGGTTGGTGTGTAGTGTGAAGGTCACCGCTGTGTTGGTGTGAGTGTGAAGGTCACCCCTGGTGTGGTGTTGAGGAGTGTGAAGTCACCCTGGTGTTGGTGTGAGTGTGAAGGTCACCCTGGTGTTGGTGTGAGTGTGAAGGTCACCCTGGTGTTGGTGTGAGTGTGAAGGTCACCCTGGGTTGGTTGAGAGTGGTGAAAGGTCACCCTTGGTGTTGGTGTGAGTGTGAAGGTCACCCTGGTGTTTGGTGAAAGTGTGGAAGGTCACCGTGGTGTTTTGGTGTGGAGTGTGATGGTCACGCTGGTGTTGGTGTGAGTGTGAAGGTCACCCTGGTGTTGGTGTGAGTGTGAAGGTCACCCTGGTGTTGGTGAGAGTGTGAAGGTCACCGTGGTGTTGGTGTGAGTGTGAAGGTCACCCTGGTGTTGGTGCGAGTGTGAAGGTCACCCTGGGTTTGTGGTGTGGAGTGTAAGGTCACCGTGGTGTTGGTGAGAGTATGGAAGGTTTTTTCCCCACCTCTGGTGGTTGTGAGAGTATGAAGGTCACCCTGGTGTTGGTGAGAGTATGAAGGTCACCCTGGTGTTGGTGTGAGTGTGAAGGTCACCCTGGTGTTGGTGAGAGTATGAAGGTCACCCTGGTGTTGGTGAGAGTATGAAGGTCACCTTGGTGTTGGTGAGAGTATGAAGGTCACCCTGATATGGTGATAGTAATGGAAGTCACCCTGGTTTGGTGAGAGTATGAAGGTCACCCCTGGTGTTTGTGAACAGTACGAAGGTCACCCTGGTGTTGGTGAGAGTATGAAAGTCACCCTGGTGTTGGTGAGAGTATGAAGGTCACCCTGGTGTTGGTGTTAGTGTGAAGGTCACCCTGGTGTTGGTGAGAGTGAAGGTCACCCTGGTGTTGGTGAGAGTGAAGGTCACACTGGTGTTGGTGAGAGTGAAGATCACCCTGGTGTTGGTGAGAGTGAAGGTCAGCCTGGTGTTGGTGTGAGTGTGAAGGTCACCCTGGTGTTGGTGAGAGTTAAGTCACCCTGTGTTTGGTGAGAGTAAAGTCACCTCCTGTGTTGTTGAGTGAAAGGTCACCTTGTGTTGGTGAGAGTATGAAGGTCACCCTGGAGTATGGTGTGTGGTGTGAAAGTGTCACTCCTGGTGTTGGTGTGAGGTGTGAAGGTCACCCTGGTGTTGGTGTGAATGTGAAGGTCACCCTGGTGTTGGTGTGAGTGTGAAGGTCACCCTGGTGTTGGTGTGAGTGAGAAGGTCACACCCAGGTGTGGGGTGTGAGTTTGAGGTCAACCCGGTGTTGGTTGTGGGTGAAGGTCACCCCTGGTGTTGGTGTGAGTGTGAAGGTCACCGTGGTGTTGGTGTGAGTGTGAAGGTCACCCTGGTGTTGGTGTGAGTGTGAAGGTCACCCTGGTGTTGGTGTGAGTGTGAAGGTCACCCTGGTGTTGTTGGTTTAGTGTAAGGTCACCGTGGTTGGATTGAGTGTGAAGGTCACCCTGGTGTTGGTGTGAGTTGAAGGTCACCCTGGTGTTTGGTGTGAGTGTTAAGGCACCCGGTGTTGTTGTGAGTGTGAAGGTCACCGTGGTAGTTTGGTGTGATTTTGAAAGGTCAGCCCTTGTGTTGTGAGATGTGTGAAGGTCACCCTGGTGTTTGGTGTGAGTGTGAAGGTCACCCTGGTTTTTGTGAGAGTGTGAAGGTCACCCTGGTGTTGGTGTGAGTGTGAAGGTCACCCTGGTGTTGGTGTGAGTGTGAAGGTCACCCTGGTGTTGGTGTGAGTGTGAAGGTCACCCTGGTGTTGGTGAGAGTGTGAAGGTCACCCTGGTGTTGGTGTGAGTGTGAAGGTCAACGCCTGTGTTGGTGTGAGTGTGAAGGTCACCCTGGTGTTGGTGTGAGTGTGAAGGTCACCCTGGTGTTGGTGAGAGTGTGAAGGTCACCCTGGTGTTGGTGTGAGTGTGAAGGTCACCCTGGTGTTGGTGTGAGTGTGAAGGTCACCCTGGTGTTGGTGTGAGTGTGAAGGTCACCCTGGGTGTTGGTGTGAGTGGAAGTCAACCCTGGTGTTGGTGAGAGTGTGAAGGTCACCCCTGGTGTTGGTGTGGAGTGTGAAGTCACCCTGGTGTTGTGTGAGTGTGAAGGTCACCCTTGTTGTTGTGAGTGTGAAGGTCACCCTGGTGTTGGGTGTGAAGTGTGAAGGTCACCCTGTTTTGGTTAGTAGTGAGAAGGTCACCGTGGAGTTGGTGTGAGTGTGAAGGTCACCCTGGTGTTGGTGAGAGTGTGAAGGTCACCATGGTGTTGGTGTGAGTGTGAAGGTCACCATGGTGTTGGTGTGAGTGTGAAGGTCACCCTGGTGTTGGTGTGAGTGTGAAGGTCACCCTGGTGTTGGTGTGAGTGTGAAGGTCACCCTGTTGTTGTGTGGGTGTGAAGTCACCGTGGTGTTGGTGTGATGTGAATGTCACCCAGGTTTGTGTGAGTGTGAAGGTCACCATGGTGTTGGTGTGAGTGTGGAAGGTTACACACGTGTTGGTGTAGTGTGAAGGTCACCCTGGTGTTGTGTAGAGTGAGAAGGTCACCGTGTGTTGGGTGAGGAGTAGTAAGGTCACCGCTGGTGTGGTGAGAGGGTGAAGGTCACCATGTTGTTTGGTGTGTTGTGAAGAGTCTCCCTGGTGTTGGTGAGAGTGGAAGGTCACCCTGGTGTTTGTGTGGAGTGTGAAAAGGTCACCAAGGTGTTTGGTGAGAGTGTGAAGGTCACCCTGGTGTTGGTGTGAGTGTTGAAGGTCAACCCTGGTGTTTGGTGAGAGTGTGAAGGGTCACCCTGTGTTGGTGTGAGTGTGAAGGTCCACCCGGTGTTGGTGTAGTGGTGAAGGTCACCATGGTGTTGGTGAGAGTGTGAAGGTCACCGCTGGTGTTGGAGTGTTGAGTGTTGCAGTCAACCCTGGTGTTGGTGTGAGATGATGAAGGTCACCCTGGTGTTGGTGTGAGTGGGTAAGGTCACCCTGTGTTTGGTGCGAGTTTGAAGGTCACCGTGTTGTTGGTGAGAGTATGAAGGTCACCCTGGTGTTGGTGAGAGTATGAAGGTCACCCTGGTGTTGGTGAGAGTGGTGAAGGTCACCCGGTGTGGTGTGAGGTGAAGGTCACCTTGGTGTTGTGTGAGTGTGAGGTAACCCTGGAGTTGGTGGAGTGTGAAGGTCACCCTGGTGTTGGTGGTGAAGTGGTGAAGGTCACCCTGGTGTTGGGTGGCGTGAGAAAGGTCACCGTGGGGTTGGTGTGATGTGAAGGTCACCCCTGGATTGTGTGAGTGTGAAGGGTCACTCCTGGTGTTGGTGTGAGTGTGAAGGTCACCCTGGTGTTGGTGTGAGTGTGAAGGTCACCGTGGTGTTGGTGTGAGTGTGAAGGTCACCCTGGTGTTGGTGAGAGTGTGAAGGTCACCCTGGTGTTGGTGTGTGAGTGTGAAGGTCACCCTGGTGTTTGGTGTGTGAAGTCACCCTGGTGTTGGTGAGAGTGTGAATGCTCACCCTGGTGATTGGTTGTGGAGTGTGAAGGTCACCCTGGTGTTGGTGTGAGTGTGAAGGTCACCCTGGTGTTGGTGTGAGTGTGAAGGTCACCCTGGTGTTGGTGAGAGTGTGAAGGTCACCACTTGGTGTTGGTGAGAGTGTGAAGTTACCCAGGTGTTGGTGTGAGTGTGAAGTCACCCTTGTGTTGGTGTGAGTGGAAGTCACCCTGGTGTTTGGTGAGAGTGTGAAGGTCGACCCTGGTGTTGGTTGTGAGTGTGAAGGTCACCCGCTGGTCTTTGGTGTGAGTCCTGTGAAGGTCACCCTGGTGTTTGTGTGAGTGTGCAAGGGTCACCCTGTGGTTGGTGAGAGTGTGAAGGTCACCCTGGTGTTGGTGTGAGTGTAAGGTCACCTGGTGTGGTGTGAGTGTGAAGGGTTCACCTGGTGTATGGTGTGAGTGTGAAGGTCACCCTGGTGTTGGTGTGAGTGTGAAGGTCACCCTGGTGTTGGTGAGAGTGTGAAGGTCACCCTGGTGTTGGTGTGGAGTGTAAGGTCACCCTGGTGTTTGGTGTGAGTGTGAAGGTCCACACCTGGTGTTGGGTGATTGTAAGGCACCCGGTGTTGGTGTGAGTGTGAATGTCACCCTGGCTGTTGTGTGATGGTGAAGGTCACCGTGGTGTTGGTGTGAGGTGTGAAGGTCACCCCTGGATAGTACAGTTGGTGAGAGTGTGAAGTCACCATGGGTTGGTGTGAGTGTGAAGGTCACCCTGGTGTTGGTGTGAGTGTGAAGGTCACCCTGGTGTTGGTGTGAGTGTGAAGGTCACCCTGGTGTTGGTGTGAGTGTGAAGGTCACCCTGGTTGTTGGTGTGAGTGTGAAGGTCAACCTGTGGAGTTGGTGTGAGTGTGAAGGTCACCCTGTGTTGTGTGAGTGTGAAGGTCAACCATGGTGTTGGTGTGAGTGTGAAGGTCACCCTGGTGTTGGTGTGAGTGTGAAGGTCACCCTGGTGTTGGTGTGAGTGTGAAGGTCACCGTGGTGTTGGTGTGAGTGTGAAGGTCACCCTGGTGTTGGTGAGAGTGTGAAGGTCACCCTGGTGTTGGTGTGAGAGTGAAGGTTCTCCCTGGTTTGGTGAGAGAGTATGAAGGCAACCCTGTGTTGGTGTGAGTGTGAAGGTCACCATGGTGTTGGTGTGAGTGTGAAGGTCACCCTGGTGTTGGTGTGAGTGTGAAGGTCACCCTGGTGTTGGTGAGAGTGTGAAGGTCACCCGGTGTTTGGTGTGAGTGTGAAGGTACCCCCCACCCTGGTGTTGGTTTGAGTGTGAAGGTCACCCTGGTGTTGGTGAAGTGTGAAGGTCACCCTGGTGTTGGTGTGAGTGTGAAGGTCACCCTGGTGTTGGTGAGAGTGTGAAGGTCACCCTGGTGTTGGTGTGAGTGTGAAGGTCACCCTGGTGTTGGTGTGAGTGGTGAAAGAGTCACCCGGTTGGTTTGGTGTGAGTGTGAAGGTCACCATGGTGTTTTTGTGAGTGTGAAGGTCACCCCTGGTGTTGTTGTGAAGTTTGAAGGTCACCCTGGTGTGGTGTGAGTGTGAAGGTCAGGCCTGGTGTTGGTGTGAGTGTGAAGGTCACCCGGTGTTTGGGTGAGTGTGAAGGTCACCCAGGGTGGTGAGAGGTGTAAGGTCACCCTGGTGTTGGTGCGTGAGAGTGAAGGTCCAGCCTGGTGTTGGTGTGAGTGTGAAGGTCACCCTGGTTGGTTTTTTGGTGAGAGTGTAAGGTCCCTGGTGTTGGTGTGAGTGTGAAGGTCACCCTGGTGTTGGTGTGAGTGTGAAGGTCACCCTGGTGTTGGTGTGAGTGTGAAGGTCACCCTGGTGTTGGGTGTGGTGTGAAGGTCACCCCTGGTGTTGGTGAGAGTGAGAAGGTCACCCTGGTGTTTGGTGTGAGTGTGAAGTCACCCTGGTGTTGTGTGTGATGTGAAGGTCACCCTGGTGGTTGGTGTGGAGTGTGAAGGTCACTCTGGTGTTGGTGAGAGTGTGGAAGGAGGTCTCCCTGTGTGTTGGTTGAGAGTGTGAAGTTCCCCCTGATGTTGGTGTGAGTGTGAAGGTCACCCAGGGTGTTGGTGTGAGGTGAAGGTCACCCCTGGTGTTGGTGTGTGTGTGAAGGCACCGCTGGTGTGTGGTGATAGTGTGAAGGTCAACCCTGTGTTGGTGTGAGTGTGAAGTCACACCTGGTGTTGGTGTTGATGTGAAAGGGGTCACCCTGGTGTTTGGTGTGAGTGTGAAGGTCACCCCTCTGGTGTTTGGTGTGAGTGTGAAGGTCACCCTGTGTTGGTGAGATGTTGAAGGTCACCCAGGTGTTGGTGAGATTGGTGAAGGTCACCCTGGTGTTGGTGTGAGTGTGAAAGGTCACCCAGGTTTGGATGTGAGTGTGAGAAGGTCACCAGGTGTTGGTGGAGAGTGGTGAAGGTCACCCAGGTTGTTGTGAGAGTGTGAAGGTCACCCTGGTGTTGGTGTGAGTGTGAAGGTCACCCTGGTGTTGGTGTGAGTGTGAAGGTCACCCTGGTGTTGGTGTGAGTGTGAAGGTCACCCTGGTGTTGGTGTGAGTGTGAAGGTCACCCTGGTGTTGGTGAGAGTGTGAAAGTCCAAACCTGGGTGTTGGTGATAGTGTGAAGGTCAACCTGTGTTGGTGTGAGTGTGAGGTCACCCAGGTGTTGGTGTAGTGAGAAGGACACCCTGGTGTTGTGTGAGTGTGAAGGTCCACCCTGGTGTTTGGTGTGAGTGTGAAGGTACCCTGTGTTGGTGTTATGTGAAGGTCCCCCTGGTGTGACCTCACAAATAACTCAAGCGGGGGGGGGGGGGGGGGGGGGGGGGGGGGGGGGGGGGGTGGGGGATCAACCAACACAAGCTGGATAAAGTGACTGATCTCTCTCTCTTGATGTGTATACACCGACGACAGCGATGTATATACACCGAGGACAGCGATGTATATACACAAGAAGGTGTGTATATATTAGGTATATAAACGTGAAGGTGTGTAATATCTTGGTATAGTACACTGAAGGTGTGTATATATTGGTATATACACTGGAAGGTGGTGTTATACACGTGAAGGCTTGTATACATGGTATAACACGGAAGGTGTGTTTGATCTGGTATATACACGTGATAGGTGTGTATATATGGTATATACACGTGAAGGGAGTTTATCTTGGTTACACACGTGAAGGTAGAGTTTATCTTGGTAAATTACAACACGTGAATGGTGTGGTTTATCTTGGTATCTACACTGAAGGTGTGTATATCATGTAAACGATACACGTGAAGGTGTGGTTATCTTGGTATACACACGTGAAGGTTGTGTTTATCTTGGTATATACACGTGAAGCTTGTATATCAATGGTATACACCGTGGAAGGTGTGTATATCAATGGTATATATACGTGAAGGCTTGTTATATCATCATGGTATACACACGTGAGGTGTGTTTATCCATGGTATACACACGTGAAGGTGTGTTTATCTTGGTATAATACACGTGAAGGTGTGTATATCATGGTATACACACGTGAAGGTGTGTATATCTTAGCAGACGTCGTTTAGCGGGTGTGGTACAGCCTCCCCCGGGGTGCCGAAGTTGTCCTGGAATATCGTAGGATCGTTTGGTACAGCCTCCCCCGGGGTGCCGAAGTTGTCTCTGTAATATCGGTAGACGTTTTGGTACAGCCATCCCCCGGGGTGCCGAAGTTGGTCCTGGAATATAATCGTAGGATCGTTTGGTACAGCATCCCCCGGGTGCCGAAGTTGTCCTGGAATATCGTAGGCTCGTCTTATGGACAAGCCCTCCCCCGGGGTGCCGAGTTGTCCTGGAGATATCGTAGGATCGTATGGGTACAGCTTCCCCCGGGGTGCCGAAGTTGTCCTGGAATATCGTAGGATCGTTTGGTACAGCCTCCCCCGGGGTGCCGAAGTTGTCCTGGAATATCGTAGGATCGTTTGGTACAGCCTCCCCCGGGTGCCGAATTTGTCCTGGAATTATCGTAGGATCGTTGGTACAGCCTCCCCCGGGTGCCGAAGTTGTCCTGGAATATCGTAGGATCGTTTTGGTACAGCTCCCCCGGGGTGCGAAAGTTGTCCTGAATATCGTATGATCGTTTGGTACAGCCCTCCCCCGGGGTGCCGAAGTTGTCCCTGGATATCGTAGATCGTTTGGAAACAGCCTCCCCCGGGGTGCCGAAGTTGTCCTGGATATCGTAGGAATCGTTTGGTACAGCCTCCCCTCGGGGTGCCGAAGTTTTGTCCTGAATATCGTTAGGATCGTTTTGGTAACAGCCCCCCGGGTGCCGAAGTTGTCCTGGAATATCGTAGGATCGATTTGGTACAGGCCTCCCCCGGGTGCCGAAGTTGTCCTGGAATATCGTAGGATCGTTTTGGTACAGCCTCCCCCGGGTGCCGAACTTGTCCCTGGAATATCGTAGGATGATTGGTACGTTAGCCTCCCCTCGGGTGCCAGAAGTTGTCCATGGAATATCGTATGATCGTGTGGTCCACCTCCCCCTGGGTGCCGAAGATTGCCTGGTAATATCGTAAGGATCGTGTGGTACAGCCTCCCCCGGGTGCCGAAGTTGTCCTGGAATATCGTAGGATCCGTGTGGTACAATACAGCTCTCCCCCCGGGTGCCGCGAAGTTGTCCTGGCATATCGTAGGATCGTGTGGTACAGCCTCCCCCGGGGTGCCGAAGTTGTCCTGGAATATCGTAGGATCGTGTGGTACAGTCTCCCCCGGGGTGCCGAAGTTGTCCTGGAATATCGTAGGATCGTGTGGGTAACACTCCCCCGGGGGGCCGAAGTCTGTCCTGGAATATCGTAGGATCCGTGTTGTACAGCCTCCCCCGGGGTGCCGACTTGTCCTGGACTATCGTAGGATCGGTGGTACGCACTCGCCTGCGGTGCCGAAGTTGTTCCTGGAATATCGTAGGATCGTGTGGTACAGCCTCCCCTGGGGTGGCGAAGTTGTCCTGGAATATCGTAGGATCGTGTGGTACAGCCTCCCCTGGGGTGGCGAAGTTGTCCTGGAATATCGTAGGATCGTGTGTACAGCTCCCCTGGGGTGCCAAAGTTGTCCTGGAATATACGAGGATCGTGTGGTACAGCCTCCCCGGGGTGCCGACAGTTGTCCGAAATATCGTATGATCGTGTGGTACAGCCTCTCCCGGGTGCCGAAGTTGTCCTGGAATATCGTAGGATCGTGTGGTACAGCCTCCCCGGGGTGCCGTAGTTGTCCTGGAATATCGTAGGATCGTGTGGTACAGCCTCCCCCGGGGTGCCGACGTTGGTCCTGGAGATATCGTAGGAATCCTGTGGTACAGCCTCGCCTGGGGTGCCGATGTTGTCCTGGAATATAGTTGTGACCTCTTGATATTGTGTCCATCTCTGGGAACATTTCACTTCCTCTCCAGTCAGGTTAGGTGCGGCAGGAAACAGGACAAGTGTTTTCCTGTGCTAGACTTTAGTCAGATGATGACCCGACTTGGAACTTTTGAGTCATGTACCCGAGGTCTTACCGCTGGCTTATCCGTCCACCCCTTTAAAAATTAAGGTCAGTTAAAGGCGCATTTAGTATTGTAGTATGTATCCTCCTCAGGTATTTGTCTATGCTGTTTCCTCCCCCCTCATCTCTCTCCCCTGTCCTCTATTGTCGTCACGTCCAGATATTTAATCTTTCTATTGATTAGGGACAAACGTGTGCAGCTACGCAACAAATATATTGCGAACGGCATTGAACTTTCATCTTAATTTCTATGACGTGTTTGTGCGCACTGCGGTTTGTTGTGTTCCATACTGGGTGATGCTGCTTACTCCAGTATGGGGCCTGAACGTACACGGTGTACAGTGCGTGAATGACTCCTTACTAGGTGTCGAAACGTTATGTGCAGGTAGCCCAGGCAAGGGCACCAAGTATGGCTGCAAGCAGTTCTGGTTGATGTGGTCCCTCAGTAGAGGTGCTCGGTATTGATGCATCCTCAACATCTTTTTCCTTGAGTGTGTGTATGGTGTGGTGAGAGGTGAAGGTCCACATGGTTTAGGTGTGAGTGTGAATGTCAACCCTGTATTGGAGTGAGTGTGAAGGTCACCCTGGTGTTTGGTGAAGTGTGAAGTTCACCCTGTTGGTGTAGTGTGAAGGTCCATACCCTGGTATTGGGTAGTGTGAAGGTCGACACCCTGGTGTTGGTGAGAGTGTGAAGGTCACCCTGGTGATGGTGTAAGTGTGAAGGTTCACCCGGTGTTGGTGAGCGTAATGAAGGTCACCCTGGTGTTGGTGAGAGTGTGAAGGTCACCCTGTGTGGTGAAGTAAGAAGGTCACCCTGGTGTTGGTGTGAGTGTGAAGGTCACCCTGGTGTTGGTGAGAGTGTGAAGGTCACCCTGGTGTTTGTGAGAGTGTGAAGGTCACCCTGGTGTTGGTGAGAGTATGAAGGTCACCCTGGTGTTGGTGAGAGTGTGAAGGTCACCCTGGTGTTGGTGAGAGTATGAAGGTCACCCTGGTGTTGGTGAGAGTATGAAGGTCACCCTGGTGTTGGTGTGAGTGTGAAGGTCACCCTGGTGTTGGTGTGAGTGTGAAGGTCACCCTGGTGTTGGAGAGAATATGAAGTCACCCTGGTGTTGGTGTGATGTGAAGGTCACCCTGGTGTTGGGAAGTATGAAGTCACCCTGGTTGTTGGTGCGAGTTTTGAAAGGTCACCGTGTTGTTGGGGAAGTATGAAGGTCACCCTTGTTGGGAAGTAATGAAGGTCACCCCTGTGTTGGGAGAGTGTGAAGACACCCTGGTGTTGTGTGTAGTCTGAAGGTCACCGTTTTGTTGGAGAGTATGGAAGGTCACCCTGGTGTTGTGTGAGTGGTGAAGGCACATTGGTGTTGGTGTGATGTTGAAAAGTCACCCTGGTGTTGGTGAGAGTGTGAAGGTCACCGTGTTGTTGGTGAGAGTGTGAAGGTCACCGTGTTGTTGGTGAGAGTGTGAAGGTCACCCTGGTGTTACTGAGAGTGTGAAGGTCACCCTGGTGTTTGGGGTGTGAGTGGTGAAAGGTAACCGTGTTGTTGGTGAGAGTGTGAAGGTAACCCTGGTGTGGGGGGGGGGGGGGATGGGGGTAGGGGGGCACCCTGTGTTGGTGAGAGTTGTGAAGGTCACCCTGGTGTTACTGGAGAGTGTGAAGGTCACCCTGGTGTTGTGTGAGTGTGAAGTCACCGTGGGGGGTTTGTTGGTGAGAGTGTGAAGGTCACCCTGTGTTGTGAGAGTTGAAGGTCACCCTGGTGTTGGTGTGAGTGTGAAAGGTCACCCGGGGGGGGGGGGGGGGTGAGTGTGAAGGTCACCCTGGTGCTTTGTGTGAGAGTGAAGTCACCTGGTGTTGGGTGGAAGTGTGAAGGTCACCCTGGTGTTTGGTGTGAGTGTGAAGGTCCCCTGGTGTTGGTGAGAGTGTGAAGGTCACCCTGGTGTTGGTGAGAGTGTGAAGGTCACCCTGGTGTTGGTGTGAGTGTGAAGGTCACCCTGGTGTTGGTGTGAGTGTGAAGCACCGGTCTTACTGGTGTTGGTGTGATGTGAAGGTCACCCTGGTGTTTGAGTGATGTGAAGGTCACCCCTGGGTTGGGTGTGAGTGTGAATGTCACCTGGTGTTGGTGTGATTGTGAAGGTCAATCCCTGGAGTTTGTGTGAGTCTGAAGGTCACCCTGGTGTTGGTGTGAGTGTGAAGGTCACCCTGGTGTTGGTGTGAGTGTGAAGGTCACCCTGGTGTTGGTGTGAGTGTGAAGGTCACCCTGGTGTTGGTGAGAGTGTGAAGGTCACCACACCCTGGTGGGTTGAGTGTGAAGACCACCTTGGTGTTGGTGAGAGTGGTGAAGGTCACCCTGTGTTTAGGTGAAGAGTGTGAAGGTCACCCTGGTGTTGGTGTGAGTGTAAAGGTCACCCTGGGTTGGCGGTGAAGTGTGAAGGACACCCTGGTGTTGGTGAGAACATGAAGGTCACCCTGGTGTTTGGTGTGAGTGTGAAAGGTCACCCTGGTTTGGTGAGAGTATGAAGTCACCCCTTGGGAGTTTGGTGAGAGTATGAAGGTCACCGTGTTGTTGGTGGAGAGTCTGAAGGTCACCCTGTTGTTGGAGAGAGTAATGAGGCAACTCCTGGTGTTTGGTGAGAGTGTGAAGGTCACCCTGGTGTTGGTGTGAGTGTGAAGGTCACCCTGGTGTTGGTGTGAGTGTGAAGGTCACCGTGTTGTTGGTGAGAGTATGAAGGTCACCCTGGTTTTGGTGTGAGTGTGAAGGTCACCCTTGTGTTGGTGTAGTGTGAAGGTCATACCCTGGTGTTGGTGAGAGGGGAGTGTGAAGTCCCCCTGGATTGGTGTGAGAGTGAAGGTCCCCGTGTAGTTGGTGAGAGTGTGAAGGTCACCCTGTGTTTGTGTGAGTGTGAAGGTCACCCTGGGTTACAGAGAGTGTGAAGGTCACCCAGGTTGTTTGGTGTGAGTGTGAAGGTTCCACCGAGTTGTTGGTGAGAGTGTGAAGGTCACCCTGGTGTTGGTGAGAGTATGAAGGTCACCCTGGTGTTGGTGTGAGTGTGAAGGTCACCCTGGTGTTGGTGTGAGTGTGAAGGTCACCCTGGTGTTGGTGAGAGTGTGAAGGTCACCCTGGTGTTGGTGTGAGTGTGAAGGTCACCCTGGTGTTGTTGTGAGAGTGTGAAGGTCAGCCCTGTTGTTGGTGAGAGTATAAGGTCACCCTGTGTTGGTGTGAGTGTGAAGGTCACCCTGGTGCTTGTGTGAGTGTGAAGGTCACCCTGGTGTTGGTGAGAGTGTGAAGGTCACCCTGGTGTTGGTGTGAGTGTGAAGGTCACCCTGGTGTTGGTGAGAGTGTGAAGGTCACCCTGGTGTTGGTGTGAGTGTGAAGGTCACCGTGTTGTTGGTGAGAGTGTGAAGGTCACCCTGGTGTTGGTGTGAGTGTGAAGGTCACCCTGGTGTTGGTGAGAGTGTGAAGGTCACTCGGAGTTGGTGTGAGTGTAAGGTCACCCTGGTGTTGGTGTGAGTGGTGAAGGCACCCCGCTGGTGTTGAGTGAGTGTGAAGTCACCCTGGTGGTTGGTGAGAGTGGAAGTCACCCAGGTTGTTGGTGTGAGTGGAAGTCACCGTGTTGGTTGGTGAAATATGAAGGTCACCCTGGTGTTGGGTGAGTGGTGACGTCACCTGGTGCTTGTGTAGTGTGAAGGTCACCCTGATGTTGTGAGAGTGTGAAGGTACACCCTGATGTTGGTGAGAGTATAAGGTCACCCTGGTGTTGGTGTGAGGTGAAGGTCACCCTGTGCTTGTGTGAGTGTATGAAGGTCCACACCTGGTGTTGGTGAGGAGTGTAAGGTCCACACCTGTTGTTTGGTGAGAGTGTGAAGGTCACCCGGTGTTTGTGTTGTGTGAAGGTCACCCTGGTGTTTGTTGAGAGTGTAAGGTCCACCGCAGTGTTTGTGATGTGTGGAAGGTCAAACTGGGGTTGGTGTGAGTGTGAAGGTCACCTGGTTGTTTGTGAAGGTTAAGGTCACCCTGGTTGTTTGGTGTAGTGTGGATGGTCACCCTGTGGGTTGGTGAGAGTGTGAATGGGGGTCACCCTGGTTTGGTGATAGTGTGAAGGTCACCAGGAGTTGGTGTGAGTGTGAAGTCACCCTGGGTGTTGGTGTGAGTGTGAAGGTCACCCTGGGTGTTGGGTATAAAATACTGAAGGTCACCATGGTGTTGAAAGTGAGTGTAAAGGTCACCCTGTGTTGTGGTGAGATGTGTATGAGGTCACCCTGGGTGTTGGAGAGAGTATTAAGGTCACCGTGTGTTGTGAGAGTATGAGGGTCACCCTGGTGTTGGTGAGAAGTATGAGGTCACCCAGGTGTTGGTGAGAGTGTGAAGGTCACCCTGGTGTTGGTGTTAGTGTGAAGGTCACCGTGTTGTTGGTGACAGTAAGAAGGTCACCCTGGTGTTGGTGTGAGTGTGAAGGTCACCCTGGTGTTGGTGTGAGTGTGAAAGTCACCCTGGTGTTGGGAGAGGTTAGAAGGTCCTCCCCTGGTGTTGGTGTGAGTGTGAAGGTCACCGTGTTGTTGGTGAGAGTGTGAAGGTCACCCTGGTGTTGGTGTGAGTGTGAAGGTCACCCTGGTGTTACTGAGAGTGTGAAGGTCACCCTGGTGTTGGTGTGAGTGTGAAGGTCACCGTTTGTGGTGAGAGTGTGAAGTCACCGTGTTGTTTGGTGAGAGTGTGAAGGTCACCCTGGTGTTGGTATGAGTGTGAAGGTCACCCTGGTGTTACTGAGAGTGTGAAGGTTACCCTGGTGTTGTTGTGAGTGTGAAGGTCACCGTGTTGTTGGTGAGAGTGTGAAGGTCACCCTGGTGTTGGTGTGAGTGTGACGGTCACCCTGGTGTTGGTGAGAGTATGAAGGTCACCCTGGTGTTGGTGGGAGTATGAAGGTCACCCTGGTGTTGGTGTGAGTGTGAAGGTCACCCTGATGTTGGTGTGAGTGTGAAATTCACCCTGGTGTTGGTGAGAGTAAAAGGTCACCCTGGTGTTGGTGAGAGTGTGAAGGCACACGACTTGTGTATGGTGTAGAGTAATGAAGTTCACCCTGGTGTTGGTGTGATTGAGTGAAGTCCACCCGGTGTTGGTGTGAGTATGAAGGTCACCCTGGTGTTGGTGAGAGTATGAAGGTCACCCTGGTGTTGGTGTGAGTGTGAAGGTCACCCTGGTGTTGGTGGAGTATGAAGTCACGCGTGTTTTGTTGGTGAGAGTATGAAGGTAACCCTGGTGTTGGTTGAAGTGTAGAAGGTCAGCCCTGGTTGTTGGGAGAGTGTGAAAGGTCACCATGGTTTGGGTGTATGTGAAGGGTCCACCCTGGTGTTGGTGTGATGGGTTGAAGGTCACCCTGGTGTTGGATGAGAGTATGAAGGTCCTCCTGGTGTTGGGTGTGAGTGTGAAGTCACCCTGTGTTGGTGAAGAGTATGAAGGTCACCCTGGTGTGGTGGTGATTGGAGGTCATCCCCTGGTGTTGGGTGAGGAGTATAGTTCACCTGTGTTGGTGTGAGTGTGACGGTCACCCTTGTGTTGGTGTGTGAGTGTGGAAGGTCACCCTGGTGTGGTGAAGATATGAAGGTCACCCTGGTGTTGGTGTGAATGTGAAGGTCCCCTGGTGTTGTGAGAGAGTGAAGGTCACCCTGTGTATGGTGTGAGTGTGGAAGGTCACCCTGGTGTTGGTGTGAGTGTAAAGGTCACCCTGGTTGTTGGTGAGAGTCATGAAGGATCACCCTGTTTGTTTGGTGAGAGTATGAAGGTCACCCTGGTGTTGTTGAGAGTATGAAGTCACCCGTTTGATGGTTGTGATGTGAAGGTCACGCCTGGTGTTGGTGTGAAGTGTGAAAATGGCACCCTGGTGTTGGGGAGAGTATGAAGGTCACCCTGGTGTTGGTGATGAGTATGAAGTTCACCCTGGTGTGGTGAGAGTAGAAGGTCACCCCTGGTGTTGGTGAGAGATGAAGGGTCACCCTGGTTTTGGAGAGAGTACGAAGGCACCCTGGTGTATGGTGAGAGTATGAAGGTCACCCTGGGGTTGAGTAGAGTATGAAGGTTCACCCTGGTGTTGTGTGAGTGTGAAGGTCACCCTTGTGTTGTAGAGTGAAGGTCCACCCTGGTGTTGGTGAGATGAAGGTCACCCTGGTGTTGCTGAAGTGAAGGTCACTCTGGTGTTGGTGAGAGTGAAGTCACCCCTGGTTGTTGGTGTGAGTGTGAAGGTCACCCTGGTGTTGGTGAGAGTGAATGTCACCCTGGTGTTGGTGAAAGTGAAGGTCACCCTGGTGTTGGTGTGAGTGTGAAGGTCACCCTGATGTTGGTGAGAGTATGAAGGTCACCCTGATGTTGGTGTGAGTGTGAAGGTCACCTTAGTGTTGGTGAGAGTGAAGGTCACCCTGGTGTTGGTGAGAGTAAGTTCACACTGGTTGTTGGTGAGAGTGAAGATCACCTGGTGTTGGTGAGAGTGAAGGTCACCCTGGTGTTGGTGAGAGTGAAAGTCGCCCTGGTGTAGGTGTGAGTGTGAAGGTCACCTTGGTGTTGGGTGAGAGTATGAAGGGTACCCTGGTGTTGGTTGTTTTGAAGGTCACTCCTGGTGTTGGTGTGAGTGTGAAGTCACCCTGGTGTTGTGTGAGAAATGTGAAGGTCACCCTGTGTGGTTGGAGTGAGTGTTGAATGTCACCCTGGTGTTGGTTGAGTGTGAAGGTTCACCACTGGTGTTGGTGTGATGTGAAGGTCACCCTGGTGTGGCGTGAGAGTGTGAAGGACCACCCTAGGTGTTTGGTGTGATGTGAAGGTTCACCGTGGTGTGGTGTGAGATGTGGAAGGTCACGCCTGGTGTTGGTGTAAGTGTGAAGGTCACCTGGTGTTGGTGTGAGTGTGAAGGTCACCCTGGGTGTTGGTGTGAGTGTGAGGTCACCGTGTGATGGTGTGATTGTGAAAGGATCACCCTGGTGTTGGTGAGAGTGTGAAGGTCACCTGGATTGGTTGAGTGTGAAGGTCCCCTGTGTAGGTGTGATGTGAAGGTCCCCATGGTGTTGGTTTGAGTGTGAAGGTCACCCTGGTGTTGGTGAGAGTGTGGATGGTCACCCTGGTGATGAGTGAGTGTGAAGTCACCCTGGTGTGGAGAGAGTGTGAAGGTCACCCTTGGTGTTGGTGTGAGCGTGAAGGTGACCCTGGTGTTGGTGAGAGTGTGAAGGTCACCCCTGGTGTTGTGTGGTGAGTTTGAAGGTCCCCTGGAGTTGGTGTGAGTGTGAGAACCCTGGTGTTGGTGTGAGTGTGAAGGTCACCTGGTGTTTGGTGTGAGTGTGAGTCACTGGGTTGGTGTGTAGTGTGAAGGTCACCGCTGTGTTGGTGTGAGTGTGAAGGTCACCCCTGGTGTGGTGTTGAGGAGTGTGAAGTCACCGTGGTGTTGGTGTGAGTGTGAAGGTCACCCTGGTGTTGGTGTGAGTGTGAAGGTCACCCTGGTGTTGGTGTGAGTGTGAAGGTCACCCTGGGTTGGTTGAGAGTGGTGAAAGGTCACCCTTGGTGTTGGTGTGAGTGTGAAGGTCACCCTGGTGTTTGGTGAAAGTGTGGAAGGTCACCGTGGTGTTTTGGTGTGGAGTGTGATGGTCACGCTGGTGTTGGTGTGAGTGTGAAGGTCACCCTGGTGTTGGTGTGAGTGTGAAGGTCACCCTGGTGTTGGTGAGAGTGTGAAGGTCACCGTGGTGTTGGTGTGAGTGTGAAGGTCACCCTGGTGTTGGTGAGAGTGTGAAGGTCACCCTGGGTTTGTGGTGTGGAGTGTAAGGTCACCGTGGTGTTGGTGAGAGTATGGAAGGTTTTTTCCCCACCTCTGGTGGTTGTGAGAGTATGAAGGTCACCCTGGTGTTGGTGAGAGTATGAAGGTCACCCTGGTGTTGGTGTGAGTGTGAAGGTCACCCTGGTGTTGGTGAGAGTATGAAGGTCACCCTGGTGTTGGTGAGAGTATGAAGGTCACCCTGGTGTTGGTGAGAGTATGAAGGTCACCCTGATATGGTGATAGTAATGGAAGTCACCCTGGTTTGGTGAGAGTATGAAGGTCACCCCTGGTGTTGGTGAAAGTACGAAGGTCACCCTGGTGTTGGTGAGAGTATGAAAGTCACCCTGGTGTTGGTGAGAGTATGAAGGTCACCCTGGTGTTGGTGTTAGTGTGAAGGTCACCCTGGTGTTGGTGAGAGTGAAAGGTCACCCTGGTGTTGGTGAGAGTGAAGGTCACACTGGTGTTGGTGAGAGTGAAGATCACCCTGGTGTTGGTGAGAGTGAAGGTCAGCCTGGTGTTGGTGTGAGTGTGAAGGTCACCCTGGTGTTGGTGAGAGTGAAGTCACCCTGTGTTTGGTGAGAGTAAAGTCACCTCCTGTGTTGTTGAGTGAAAGGTCACCTTGTGTTGGTGAGAGTATGAAGGTCACCCTGGAGTATGGTGTGTGGTGTGAAAGTGTCACTCCTGGTGTTGGTGTGAGTGTGAAGGTCACCCTGGTGTTGGTGTGAGTGTGAAGGTCACCCTGGTGTTGGTGTGAGTGTGAAGGTCACCCTGGTGTTGGTGTGAGTGTGAAGGTCACACCCAGGTGTGGGGTGTGAGTTTGAGGTCAACCCGGTGTTGGTTGTGGGTGAAGGTCACCCCTGGTGTTGGTGTGAGTGTGAAGGTCACCGTGGTGTTGGTGTGAGTGTGAAGGTCACCCTGGTGTTGGTGTGAGTGTGAAGGTCACCCTGGTGTTGGTGTGAGTGTGAAGGTCACCCTGGTGTTGTTGGTTTAGTGTAAGGTCACCGTGGTTGGATTGAGTGTGAAGGTCACCCTGGTGTTGGTGTGAGTTGAAGGTCACCCTGGTGTTTGGTGTGAGTGTTAAGGCACCCGGTGTTGTTGTGAGTGTGAAGGTCACCGTGGTAGTTTGGTGTGATTTTGAAAGGTCAGCCCTTGTGTTGTGAGATGTGTGAAGGTCACCCTGGTGTTGGTGTGAGTGTGAAGGTCACCCTGGTGTTGGTGAGAGTGTGAAGGTCACCCTGGTGTTGGTGTGAGTGTGAAGGTCACCCTGGTGTTGGTGTGAGTGTGAAGGTCACCCTGGTGTTGGTGTGAGTGTGAAGGTCACCCTGGTGTTGGTGAGAGTGTGAAGGTCACCCTGGTGTTGGTGTGAGTGTGAAGGTCAACGCCTGTGTTGGTGTGAGTGTGAAGGTCACCTGGTGTTGGTGTGAGTGTGAAGGTCACCCTGGTGTTGGTGAGAGTGTGAAGGTCACCCTGGTGTTGGTGTGAGTGTGAAGGTCACCCTGGTGTTGGTGTGAGTGTGAAGGTCACCCTGGTGTTGGTGTGAGTTGTGAAGGTCACCCTGGGTGTTGGTGTGAGTGGAAGTCAACCCTGGTGTTGGTGAGAGTGTGAAGGTCACCCCTGGTGTTGGTGTGGAGTGTGAAGTCACCCTGGTGTTGTGTGAGTGTGAAGGTCACCCTTGTTGTTGTGAGTGTGAAGGTCACCCTGGTGTTGGGTGTGAAGTGTGAAGGTCACCCTGTTTTGGTTAGTAGTGAGAAGGTCACCGTGGTGTTGGTGTGAGTGTGAAGGTCACCCTGGTGTTGGTGAGAGTGTGAAGGTCACCATGGTGTTGGTGTGAGTGTGAAGGTCACCCTGGTGTTGGTGTGAGTGTGAAGGTCACCCTGGTGTTGGTGTGAGTGTGAAGGTCACCCTGGTGTTGGTGTGAGTGTGAAGGTCACCCTGGTGTTGTGTGGGTGTGAAGTCACCGTGGTGTTGGTGTGATGTGAATGTCACCCAGGTTTGTGTGAGTGTGAAGGTCACCATGGTGTTGGTGTGAGTGTGGAAGGTTACACACGTGTTGGTGTAGTGTGAAGGTCACCCTGGTGTTGTGTAGAGTGAGAAGGTCACCGTGTGTTGGGTGAGGAGTAGTAAGGTCACCGCTGGTGTGGTGAGAGGGTGAAGGTCACCATGTTGTTTGGTGTGTTGTGAAGAGTCTCCCTGGTGTTGGTGAGAGTGGAAGGTCACCCTGGTGTTTGTGTGGAGTGTGAAAAGGTCACCAAGGTGTTTGGTGAGAGTGTGAAGGTCACCCTGGTGTTGGTGTGAGTGTTGAAGGTCAACCCTGGTGTTTGGTGAGAGTGTGAAGGGTCACCCTGTGTTGGTGTGAGTGTGAAGGTCCACCCGGTGTTGGTGTAGTGGTGAAGGTCACCATGGTGTTGGTGAGAGTGTGAAGGTCACCGCTGGTGTTGGAGTGTTGAGTGTTGCAGTCAACCCTGGTGTTGGTGTGAGATGATGAAGGTCACCCTGGTGTTGGTGTGAGTGGGTAAGGTCACCCTGTGTTTGGTGCGAGTTTTGAAGTCACCGTGTTGTTGGTGAGAGTATGAAGGTCACCCTGGTGTTGGTGAGAGTATGAAGGTCACCCTGGTGTTGGTGAGAGTGGTGAAGGTCACCCGGTGTGGTGTGAGGTGAAGGTCACCTTGGTGTTGTGTGAGTGTGAGGTAACCCTGGAGTTGGTGGAGTGTGAAGGTCACCCTGGTGTTGGTGGTGAAGTGGTGAAGGTCACCCTGGTGTTGGGTGGCGTGAGAAAGGTCACCGTGGGGTTGGTGTGATGTGAAGGTCACCCCTGGATTGTGTGAGTGTGAAGGGTCACCCTGGTGTTGGTGTGAGTGTGAAGGTCACCCTGGTGTTGGTGTGAGTGTGAAGGTCACCGTGGTGTTGGTGTGAGTGTGAAGGTCACCCTGGTGTTGGTGAGAGTGTGAAGGTCACCCTGGTGTTGGTGTGAGTGTGAAGGTCACCCTGGTGTTTGGTGTGTGAAGTCACCCTGGTGTTGGTGAGAGTGTGAAGGTCACCCTGGTGTTGGTGTGAGTGTGAAGGTCACCCTGGTGTTGGTGTGAGTGTGAAGGTCACCCTGGTGTTGGTGTGAGTGTGAAGGTCACCCTGGTGTTGGTGAGAGTGTGAAGGTCACCCTGGTGTTGGTGAGAGTGTGAAGTTACCCAGGTGTTGGTGTGAGTGTGAAGTCACCCTTGTGTTGGTGTGAGTGGAAGTCACCCTGGTGTTTGGTGAGAGTGTGAAGGTCGACCCTGGTGTTGGTTGTGAGTGTGAAGGTCACCCGCTGGTCTTTGGTGTGAGTCCTGTGAAGGTCACCCTGGTGTTTGTGTGAGTGTGCAAGGGTCACCCTGTGGTTGGTGAGAGTGTGAAGGTCACCCTGGTGTTGGTGTGAGTGTAAGGTCACCTGGTGTGGTGTGAGTGTGAAGGGTTCACCTGGTGTATGGTGTGAGTGTGAAGGTCACCCTGGTGTTGGTGTGAGTGTGAAGGTCACCCTGGTGTTGGTGAGAGTGTGAAGGTCACCCTGGTGTTGGTGTGGAGTGTAAGGTCACCCTGGTGTTTGGTGTGAGTGTGAAGGTCCACACCTGGTGTTGGGTGATTGTAAGGCACCCGGTGTTGGTGTGAGTGTGAATGTCACCCTGGCTGTTGTGTGATGGTGAAGGTCACCGTGGTGTTGGTGTGAGGTGTGAAGGTCACCCCTGGATAGTACAGTTGGTGAGAGTGTGAAGTCACCATGGGTTGGTGTGAGTGTGAAGGTCACCCTGGTGTTGGTGTGAGTGTGAAGGTCACCCTGGTGTTGGTGTGAGTGTGAAGGTCACCCTGGTGTTGGTGTGAGTGTGAAGTCACCCTGGTTGTTGGTGTGAGTGTGAAGGTCAACCTGTGGAGTTGGTGTGAGTGTGAAGGTCACCCTGTGTTGTGTGAGTGTGAAGGTCAACCATGGTGTTGGTGTGAGTGGAAGGTCACCTGGTGATGGTGTGAGTGTGAAGTCACCCTGGTGTTGGTGTGAGTGTGAAGGTCAACCGTGGTGTTGGTGTGAGGTGTGAAGGTCACCCTGGTGTACAAAACAAATGGACAAGAAAACCCATTTTTAAATGAAAAAACAGGGACCAAAACTTTTGCCTTGAAAAAAATTAAAATTCTGTGTTCTTGAACGTCAGACACAGTCCATTAAGAACAAGAAAGAGACGATGTAAACTAGAAAGAGAGAGACGTTCCCTATACAGATGAAGGCGAATGAGTCACAGAGCTGCTGAGTGGGGCTAATATATCTGAAATACGAAGGGAGGCACCAGTCAATGAATTGCAAATATCGAACTTAACTGAAGAAATCTTACAGAGACAAGAATCACAGGAAGAACTAAAAGCCAAAAGGAAATTGAAAAAAAAAAGTTCATCTTTTAAATGCCAAATCAAAGGAAAAAACAACATTCAGTACTGGGCCCCTGCTTAGGAGGGATGGACATACACGAGATAGCCAAGAAATGAGTGAGATACTAAAGTCCCAATATGACTCAGTGTTCACGAGCCACTGCCCAGACAAAGGGGTCAACAATAAAAATTAATTCTTTATGAACAAAACCCAAAAATTTGGTTATCCCAAAAATCCGGATATTATTCCAAACTCCACAAGACTCGATGAGGCAATTAATGACATGCCCATGCACTCTGCCCCAGGCCCAGACTCACGGATCTCCATAGTAAGTAAGTAAGTAAGTAAGTAAGTTTATTCAGGTATACACAAATACAGTTACATAAATTATCATACATAGCGCATATGTGTAGAGAACCTAGGAAAACCCCCGAAAAGTCAGACAGTGACTTATTTCCATTGGGTCCTTTTACCTTATTATTTTAATATAAAGGTTATAATATTTTCTTATTATTATACAATGAAGATAACATCTTTTTATCATACTAAAATGACTATCTACTACACGAGGTCATTGCTACTACAATACGAGGGTCATTACTAGGAATATGGAAAAATTTTAAACACGTATGTTAGCTAAAAAATAGAAAATCATTCCCCTCCCTTTCTGTAGCACTTTCACAGACCCCTTTTTGGCACTCTTCTTGAACTGGTTCATGCTATGACGGCTTTGACATGTGCAGGCAGTCGTTCCATTCCTTTATTGCTGTACAATAAAAGGTGTTGAAGCCTTGGGCCCCTGACTGTGGGTACTACAAAGTTTGTGTCTCCTCCCCTAGTACATGATTGCTTTGGTTCCCAACCTTGACAAAATTTACAGCAAGATATTCTGGACACTGTTTGTGAGCAATTTTATAAACATGATTTAGCTTCAGTTGTTTTACTCTGTCTTCAACATTCAGCATATCCAACTGCTGTAATTCACCTGGCCTACATTTCTCTTGGGCCCAGCCCCAGATGAATCTTACGATTTGTTCTGGTGATTTGCAGCAAGCGTAAAACCATATGGCATTTATAAGGGCTAGACATAGGGCCTTCAAGCCTCAGTAGGTAGACACTGTGCTTGTCTATACAGAA
The DNA here is from genome assembly GCF_026875155.1 of Cherax quadricarinatus. Taxonomy (NCBI): domain Eukaryota; kingdom Metazoa; phylum Arthropoda; class Malacostraca; order Decapoda; family Parastacidae; genus Cherax; species Cherax quadricarinatus. The sequence goes on along the minus strand of NC_069430.1, from coordinate 12,863,109 downwards.
CTTCAGTCTGGCATTCGCTTCTTTACTACACTGTTCCCTATCAATTCCCCCTGACATGCATGGGTCAAAGGGATTCCCAAATATTTTACTATGAAACCAAAGTGATGGGCTCCCCATTACATTGAACATTAAAATTATTTGCCCTTCCAGTTTATGTTTCGTGCCAAAGAGAAAGCTTCAGTTTTTCCCTAGTGTAATGATAGTTTTGTTGTCTACTAACCATTTGCTGCAGGACTCCATTCCATGTTAAAACATTAACAATACTTGTGGGTCTTTACCTGACACTAACAGAGCACTGTCATCGCATACAGTAGGGGTTTGCACTTTACACTGATAAAGGGATATCATTGACATAACAAAAGAATAATAAGGACCCAGAATACTACCTTGGGGAACTCCACATGTTATCGCAGGGGTTCTATTCTGTTTTTGATTTTTACTATTTGTCTCCTTTGCTAAGGTAGGACTTAAACCGTCACAGAACCTATACCGATAGCTTGAAGTTTATTACATAATATATTGTGGTTGACAGTATCGAAGGCCTTTTGCAGGTCTAGGTTACCAACCATACC
>NC_069430.1:12841579-12862037 GCF_026875155.1 Cherax quadricarinatus | reverse complement strand
TAATTTTTGGGATAACATGGGGGTTTTAAAACGTGAAGGTTGTTATCATGGTAAATAACACGTGAAGGTGTGTATATCTTGGTATATACACGTTTAAGGTGTGTATATATGGTATAATACACGTGAAGGGATGTATAACATGTATACACACGTGAAGGTGTGTTATCTTGGGATATACACGTGAAGTGTGTTTAATTGGTATATACACGTGAAGGTGTGTATATCATGGTATATACACGTGAAGGTGTGTATATCTTGGTATATACACGTGAAGGTGTGTATATCTTGGTATATACACGTGAAGGTGTGTATATCATGGTATACACACGTGAAGGTGTGTATATCATGGTATATACACGTGAAGGCTTGTATATCATGGTATACACACGTGAAGGTGTGTTTATCTTGGTATACACACGTGAAGGTGTGTTTATCTTGGTATATACACGTGAAGGTGTGTATATCATGGTATACACACGTGAAGGTGTGTATATCTTAGAAGACGTCGTTTAGCGGGTGTGGTACAGCTCCCCGGGGTGCGAAGTTGTCCTGGATATCGTAGGACGTTTGGTACAGCCTCCCCCGGGGTGCCGAAGTTGTCTGGAATATCGTAGGATCGTTTGGTACAGCCTCCCCGGGGTGCCGAAGTTGTCCTGGAATATCGTAGGATCGTTTGGTACAGCCTCCCCCGGGGTGCCGAAGTTGTCCTGGAATATCGTAGGATCGTTTGGTACAGCCTCCCCCGGGGTGCCGAAGTTGTCCTGGAATATCGTAGGAACGTGTGGTACAGCCTCCCCCGGGTGCCGAAGTTGTCCTGGAATATCGTAGGATCGTTTGGTAAGCCTCCCCCGGGTTGCCGAAGTTGTCCTGGAATATCGTAGGATCGTTGGTAAGCCTCCCTCGGGGTTGCCGAAGTTGTCCTGGAATATCGTAGGATCGTGTGGTACAGCCTCCCCCGGGGTGCCGAAGTTGTCCTGGAATATCGTAGGATCGTTTGGTACAGCCTCCCCCGGGGTGCCGAAGTTGTCCTGGAATATCGTAGGATCGTGTGGTACAGCCTCCCCCGGGGTGCCGAAGTTGTCCTGGAATATCGTAGGATCGTGTGGTACAGCCTCCCCGGGGTGCCGAAGTTTGTCCTGGAATAAACGTAGGATCGTTTGTACAGCCTCCCCTCGGGTGCCGAAGTTGCCTGGAATATCGTAGGATCGTTGGTACAGCCCCCCCCGGGGTGCCGAAGTTGTCTGGAATATCGTAGGATCGTGTGGTACAGCCTCCCCAGGGGTGCCGAAGTTGTCCTGGAATATCGTAGAATCGTGTGGTACAGCCTCCCCCGGGGTGCCGAAGTTGTCCTGGAATATCGTAGGATCGTGTGGTACAGCCTCCCCCGGGTGCGAAGTTGTCCCGGAAATATCGTAGGATCGTGTGGTACAGCTCCCCGGGGTGCCGAAGTTGTCCTGGAATATCGTAGGATCGTGTGGTACAGCCTCCCCCGGGGTGCCGAAGTTGTCCTGGAATATCGTAGGATCGTGTGGTACAGCCTCCCCTGGGGTGCCGAAGTTGTCCTGGAATTATCGTAGGATCGTGTGGTACAGCTCCCCGGGGTGCCGAAGTTGTCCTGGAATATCGTAGGATCGTGTGGTACAGCCTCCCCTGGGGTGCCGAAGTTGTCCTGGAATATCGTAGGATCGTGTGGTACAGCCTTCCCCGGGGTGCCGAAGTTGTCCTGGAATATCGTAGGATCGTGTGGTACAGCCTCCCCCGGGGTGCCGTAGTTGTCCTGGAATATCGTAGGATCGTGTGGTACAGCCTCCCCTGGGGTGCCGTTGTTGTCCTGGAATATCGTAGGATCGTGTGGTAACAGCCTCCCTGGGGTGGCGAAGTTTGTCCTGGAATATCGTAGGATCGTGTGGTACAGCCTCCCCTGGGTTGCGATTGATCCGGAATATCGTAGGATCGTGTGGTACAGCCTCCCCCTGGGGCGCCAAAGTTGTCCTGGAATATCGTAGGAAACGTGTGGAACAGCCTCCCCCGGGGTTTCCTACTCCGGGGTACGGTTATTGTCGTAGAGCCTCCCCCGCGGTACGGTTATTGTCCTGGTATATCGTGGGATCGTGTGGTACAGCCTCCTTCGGGGTGCCGTTGTTGCCCTGGAATATCGTAGGGTCGTGTGGTACAGCCTCCCCCGGTGTGCCGTTGTTGTCCTGGAATATCGTAGGCTCGTGTGGTACAGCCTCCCCCGGTGTGCCGTTGTTGCCCTGGAATATCGTAGGGTCGTGTGGCACAGCGTCCCCCGGTGTGCCGTTGTTGTCCTGGAATATCGTAGGGTCGTGTGGTACAGCCTCCCCCGGTGTGCCGTTGTTGTCCTGGAATATCGTAGGGTCGTGTGGTACAGCCCCCCCGGTGTGTCCGTTGTATGTCCTGGAATATCGTAGGGTCGTGTGGTACAGCCTCCCCCGGTGTGCCGTTGTTGTCCTGGAATATCGTAGGGTCGTGTGGTACAGCCTCCCCCGGTGTGCCGTTGTTGTCCTGGAATATCGTAGGATCGTGTGTTACAGCCTCCCCCGTGTGCCGTTGTTGTCCTGGAATATCGTAGGGTCGTGTGGTACAGCCTCCCCAGGTGTGTCGTTGTTGTCCTGGAATATCGTAGGGTCGTGTGGTACAGCCTCCCCGGGTGGCCGTTGTTGTCCTGGAATATCGTAGGATCGTGTGGTACAGCCTCCCCCGGGGCGCCGTTGTTGTCCTGGAATATCGTAGGGTCGTGTGGTACAGCCTCCCCCGGTGTGCCGTTGTTGTCCTGGAATATCGTAGGATCGTGTGGTACAGCCTCCCCCGGTGTGCCGTTGTTGTCCTGGAATATCGTAGGGTCGTGTGGTACAGCCTCCCCCAGTGTGCCGTTGTTGTCCTGGTATATCGTGGGATCGTGTGGTACAGCCTCCTTCGGGGTGCCGTTGTTGCCCTGGAATATCGTAGGGTCGTGTGGTACAGCCTCCCCCGGTGTGCCGTTGTTGTCCTGGAATATCGTAGGGTCGTGTGGTACAGCCTCCCCCGGTGTGCCGTTGTTGTCCTGGAATATCGTAGGGTCGTGTGGTACAGCCTCCCCCGTTTGTGCCGTTTGTTGCCCTGGAATATCGTAGGGTCGTGTGGTACAGCCTCCCCCGGGGCCGTTGTTGTCCTGGAATATCGTAGGGTCGTGTGGTACAGCCTCCCCCGGTGTGCCGTTGTTGTCCTGGAATATCGTAGGATCGTGTGGTACAGCCTCCCCGGTGTGCCGTTGTTGTCCTGGAATATCGTAGGATCGTGTGGTACAGCCTCCCCGTGTGCCGTTGTTGTCCTGGAATATCGTTAGGTCGTGTGGTACAGCCTCCCCGGTGGTGCCGTTGTTGTCCTGAATATCGTAGGTCGTGTGTACAGCCTCCCCGTGTCCGTTGTTGCCTGTAATATCGTAGGATCGTTGGTACAGCCTCCCGGGGTGCCGTTGTTGTCCTGGAATATCGTAGGATCGTGTGGTACAGCCTCCCCGGGGTGCCGTTGTTGCCCTGGAATATCGTATGATCGTGTGGTACAGCCTTCCCCGGTGTGCCGTTGTTGTCCTGGAATATCGTAGGATCGTGTGGTACAGCCTCCCCCGTGTGCCGTTGTTGTCCTGGAATATCGTAGGATCGTGTGGTACAGCCTCCCCCGGTGTGCCGTTGTTGTCCTGGAATATCGTAGGATCGTGTGGTACAGCCTCCTGGGGCCGTGTTGCCTGAAATTGTGTCGTGTGTTGCCCCGGGTGCCGTTTGTTGTCCTGGAATATCGTAGGATCGTGTTGGTACAGCCTCCCCGTGTGCCGTTGTTGTCCTGGATATCGTAGGGTCGTGTGGTACAGCCTCCCCGGGGTGCCGTTTGTTGTCCTGGAATAACGTAGGATCGTGTGGTACAGCCTGCCCTGGCCGTTGTGTCTGAATATCTAATCGAGTGGTTACAGCCTCCCGGCCGTGTTGTCCTGGAATACCATAGGATTGTGGTACAAGCTCTCCCCGGGCCGTTGTTGTCCTGGAATAACGTAGCGTGTGTACAGCCACACCCGGGCAGCCGTTGTTTCCTGGAATATCTAGGCTGTGTACAGCCTCCCTGTGCCGTATGTTGTCCGGAATACGAGGATCCGTGTGGTACAGCCTCCTGGGTGCGTTGTTGTGCTGGAATATCGTAGGATCCGTGTGGTACAGCCTCCCCGTGTGCCGTTTGTTGATCCAGTGAATATCGTAGGATCGTGTGTACAGCCTCCACGTGTGCACGTTGTTGTCCGGAATATCGTATGATCAGTGTGGTTACAAGCTATCCCGGTGGTGCCTAGTTGTTGTCCTGGATATCGTATAGTCGTGTGTACAGCCTCCCGTGTACCGTTGTTGTCGGAATATCGTAAGGATCGTTGGATACAGCCTCCCGTGAGTGTTGTCCGATGGGACGGTGTGTACACCTCCCGGGACCGTTGTTGTCCTGAATATTGTAGATCTGTGTACAGACGTGAACCAACGTACAAGTGGCTCCTGTGAATAACTAGTATACACAGTGTACCATAGTGTATATCATCGTGTGGTACCAAGCGAATCACAGTGGTCCTATATTGGTATATCAACATGTGGTGGACAACCATCGTGTAATAGCTACAAGTGGTATAGTGTAATCACAGTTCGGTAACCGATAATGTGTATATCACAGTGATACCATAGTGTATTTCACAGTGATACCATAGTTGTATATCCACAGGTGATACCATATGTATATCACAGTGGTACCATAGTGTTAATCACAGTGTACCATATGTATATCACAGTGTACATAGTGTAATCACAGTGGTACCATAGTGTAATCACAGTGGATATCGTAATCAGGGTACAGTGGTATATCACAGTGATACCATAGTGTATATCACAGTGATACCATAGTGTAATATCACAGTGTACCATAGTGTATTATCCACAGTGGTACCATATGGTAATCACAGTGTACCATAGTGTATATCACAGTGGTACATATTGTATAATCACAGTGTACCATAGTGTATTCACAGTGATACCAAAGTGATATAGAGATACATAGTGTATATCACAGTGGATACCATAGTGTATATCACATGGTACATGATTAACACATGATACCATGTGATAATCACATTGTACCATAGTGTATATCACAGTGATACCATAGTGATATACACAGTGATACCATAGTGTATATCAACAGTGATACCATAGTGTATATCAAGTGATACCATAGTGTATATCACAGTGGTACCATAGTGTAATCACAGTGGTACCATAGTGTATATCACAGTGATACCATAGTGTATATCATCATGTACATAGTGTATACAGTGTACCATAGTGATATATCAACAGTGATACCTAAGGTAGTAATATCACAGTGGTACCATAGTGTATATCACAGTGATACCATAGTGTATATCACAGTGATACCATAGTGTATATCACAGTGATACCATAGTGATATACAGTGATAACCAAGTGATATCACAGTGGTACAAGTGATATCACATGGATACCATAGTGTATATCACAGTGATACCATAGTGTAATCACAGTGGTACCATAGTGTATATCACAGTGATACCAAGTGTATATCACAGTGATACCATATGTATAATCACAGTGATACCATAGTGTATAACAAGTGATAACCATAGTGTAATATCACAGTGATACCATAGTGGTATATACAGTGATACCATAGTTGTATATCACAGTGATACCATAGTGTATATCACAGTGATACCATAGTGTATATCATACAGTTGATACCATAGTGTAAACAGTGATACCATAGTGTATATCACAGATGATACCATAGTGTATTCACAGTGTACCATAGTGTATATCATCAGTGAAACACATGATACCATAGTGATATATCACAGTGAACCATAGTGTATATCACAGTGATACCATAGTGTATATCACAGTGATACCATAGTGTATATCGATAGTGATACCATAGTGTGTATATACAGTGATACCATAGTTATATCACAGTGATACACATATGTATATCCAGTGATACCATAGTGTATAGACAGTGATACCATAGTGTGATCATACACAGTGATACCATAGTGGTATATCACAGTGATACCATAGTGTATATCACAGTGATACCATAGTGTATATGACAGTGAACCATAGATATATACACAGTGATACCATAGTGTATATCACAGTGATACCATAGTGTATATCACAGTGATACCATAGTGTATATCACAGTGATACCATATTGTATATCACAGTGATACCATAGTGTATATGACAGTGATACCATAGTGTATATCACAGTGATACCATAGTGTATATCACAGTGATACCATAGTGTATATCACAGTGATACCATAGTGTATATGACAGTGATACCATAGTGTATATCACAGTGATACCATATGTATATCACAGTGATACATAGTGATATACAGTGATACCATATGTAATCACAGTGATACCATAGTGTATATCACAGTGATACCATATTGTATATCACAGTGATACCATAGTGTATATGACAGTGATACCATAGTGTATATCACAGTGATACCATAGTGTATATCACAGTGATACCATATTGTATATCACAGTGATACCATAGTGTATATCACAGTGATACCATAGTGTATATCACAGTGATACCATAGTGTATATCACAGTGATACCATAGTGTATATCACAGTGATACCATAGTGTATATCACAGTGATACCATTGATACCATAGTGTATATCACAGTGATACCATAGTGTATATCACAGTGATACCATAGTGTATATCACAGTGATACCATAGTGTATATCACAGTGTACCATAGTGTATATCACATGTGATACCATAGTGTAATTACAGTGATACCATATTGTAATATCACAGTGATACCATAGTGTATATGACAGTGATACCATAGTGTATATCACAGTGATACCATAGTGTATATCACAGTGATACCATAGTGTATATCACAGTGATACCATAGTGTATATCACAGTGATACCATAGTGTATACACAGTGTACCATAGTGTATATCACGGTACCATAGTGTATATCACAGTGGTACCATAGTTATATCACAGTGTACCATAGTGTATATCACAGTGGTACCATAGTGTATATCACAGTGTACCATAGTGTATATCACAGTGATACCATAGTGTATATCACAGTGGTACCATAGTGTATATCACAGTGGTACCATAGTGTATATCACAGTGGTACCATAGTGTATATCCAGTGGATACCATAGTTGTATATCACAGGATACCATAGTGTATATCACAGTGTACCATAGTGTATATCACAGTGATACCATAGTTGTATATCACAGTGGATACCATAGTGTATATCACAGTGTACCATAGTGTATATCACAGTGATACCATAGTGTATATCACAGTGATACCATAAGTGTATATCACAGTGATACCATAGTGTATAATCACAGTGTACCATAGTGTATATCACAGTGTACCATAGTGTATATCACAGTGGTACCATAGTGTATATCACAGTGGTACCATAGTGTATATCACATTGGTACCATAGTGTATATCACAGTGGTACCATAGTGTATATCACAGTGGTACCATAGTGTATATCACAGTGGTACCATAGTGTATATCACAGTGTACCATAGTGTATATCACATGGTACCATAGTGTATATCACAGTGGTACCATAGTGTATATCACAGGTACCATAGTGTATATCACAGTGGTACATAGTGTATATCACAGTGTACCATAGTGTATATCACAGTGTGTACCATAGTGTAATCACAGTGAACCATAGTGTATATCACAGTGTACCATAGTGTATATCACAGTGTACCATAGTGTATATCACAGTGATACCATAGTGTATATCACAGTGTACCATAGTGTATATACAGTGATACCATAGTGTATATCACAGTGTACCATAGTTGTATATCACAGTGGTACCATAGTGTATATCACAGTGTACCATAGTGTATATCACAGTGTACCATAGTGTATATCACAGTGGATACCATAGTGTATATCACAGTGGAAACCCTAGTGTATATCACAGTGGTACCATATGTATATCACAGTGGTACCATAGTGTATATCACAGTGTACCATAGTGTATATCACAGTGGTACCATAGTGTATATCACAGTGGTACCATAGTGTATATCACAGTGTACCATAGTGTATATCACAGTGGTACCATAGTGTAATCACAGTGATACCATAGTGTAAATCACAGTGGATACCAATAGGTATATCACAGTGGTACCATAGTGAATATCACAGTGGTACCATAGTGTATAATCACAGTGTACCATAGTGCTATATACAGTTACCATAGTGTATATCACAGTGTACTATTGTATTGCACTGTGATACCATAGTGTATATCACAGTGTACCATAGTGGTTTCAAGTGTGTACATAGTGTATAACATGGACATAGTTATATCACAGTGGTACCTAAGGTATATCACAGTGATACCATAGTGTATATCACGAGTTACCATAGTGTATATCACATGGTACCATAGTGTATATACACAGTGGTACCATAGTGTATATTCACAGTGGTACCATATTGTTATATCACAGTGTAAACGCATAGTGTTATATCACAGTTAACCATATGTATAATCACAGTGGTACCATATGTATAATCTCATACATGTTTGGTAACGAAGTAATATCCAGTGACCATAGTGTATAATCCCACATGTAAGCCATAGTTAACACAGTGGCGTACTCAAATTGTTATCACAGGACTCCATCAGTGAAATCACAGTGGACCATGTGTTAGATCACATTGGATACCATAGGGTATAACTCACTGATGCGACCGATGCTAGGTAACAGTGGTAATCCATGTCAGAGTTCATTCCACATGGCTATAAACATTGTATATCACAGTGAGTGTCTATTGTAATTTATAAATGTAACATAAGGATTCACATGTGTGAGTATAGTTAAAAACTGTCCCTAATTCCAGGAATTGCAAAAAGTTAACCATTTTGTTTAAACACATGTCCAAATCCTTATAAACGGAAAACATTTATTTAATAAGATTACCAGAATAAATTTAATGTTTTTAAACGATGAAGTTAAACCCTTTTTGTGGCCCCGGGAAAAGGGGGAGCTTTACAACGGGTTCTTAAAAAAAAAAAACCACCAAAGGGTTAAAAAGGGGGTGTTTTAACCCTTGTCCCATTTAATCAGTGAAATTTAAAACAACCCGGGGGGTTTACCGGGGCTCAATTTAAAAAACTACCTAACCCCAAATTTGTTTTAAAATTTTTTAAAAGGGGGTTTTCCCCCAGATTCAATAAAATTCGCTTGGGCTTAAATTTAAAAAGAAAAATAAATTGGTACCATAGTGTATATCACAGTGGTACCATAGTGTATAGATAAGATACCAGAATAAATGTTGTGGTGTTAAATACGAGTAAGTGATGGTTCTGGTGGCCTGGTGGTTAAAGCTCTCGCTTCACACGGCGAGTGTCTGGGTTCGATTCCCACTCAGGGTATAAACATTGGGCGTGTTTCTTTACACCTGTTGTCTATGTTCACCCATCAGTGAAATAAGCACCTGGGTGTTAGTCGACTGGTGTGGGTCGCATCCTGGGAAAAAACTGACCTAATTTGCCCGAAATGCTCAGTGTAACAAGGGGCTTCCTCTGTAGTAGTGTCACTGATGTCAGCTAGGACTGTATACCTTGTATATGCACTTGTAGTAAATAAAGATATTATTATTATTATTATTATTATTATTATTATTATTATTATTATTATTATTATTATTATTATATTTTTAGTATAGAAGATTACTCTTGTCAATAGTTGTCCTCAGAATTCCAACAATGTAACGACATTTGTCTTTGCAAACATACAGGGTCTAAAGCCGTCAAAAAACAACAAAATTCCTTACATCAAGGGACTGCTCACGGAATCAAACGCAATGTTTGCAGCAACGAAATATGGATCCCAGGTTATAACCTATTCTGATGCGACAGACTGAACAGGCAACAAGGGGGGGGGAGTGGCCTGTACATCACAGAGTCGCTCATTTACATAGAACTACTAAACACCACAAATGATGTAGTTGAAGTTTTGGCAGTAAAGATTGAAAACCAAAACCTTGTCATTGTGGGAGTATACAAGCCTCCAGATGCAACTTCCCAGCAATTCCAGGAGCAGCTTGAGAAAATTTACCATTGTCTGGAAAATCTCCCAACTCCTGCCCCAAACATCTTACTACTGGGAGATTTCAACTTGAGACACCTTTAATGTTTTAGCAATGTTTTAGCGGAGATCACCCCAGGTGGCAGCTCACATGAAAATTCACACACACACATGAACTATTAAATTTCTGCACCAATTTCACCTTAAACCAGCAAATAGTAGAGCCTACAAAACTAGAAAATACGCTGGACCTCATCTTCACTAACAATGACGATCTGATACGTAATATAACCGTATCAAAGACAAAACACTCAGATCACAACATAATAGAGGTACAGACACGTATACACAGGGCTCTGGACCAGCAAAATGTGAGCAGTCATGAAGGTCTCTTCACGAAATTCAGTTTCAATAACTAAAACATACAATGGGATCAAGTAAACCATTTCTTAAATGAAACAACACGGATCCAAACTTTTGCCTTGAAAAAAATTAATTCTGTGGTTCTTGAGATCTGCTCAAGACACAGTCCATTAAGAACAAGAAAGAGACGATGTAAACTAGAAAGAGAGAGACGTTCCCTATACAGATGAAGGCGAAGAGTCACAGAGCTGCTGAGTGGGGCTAATATATCTGAAATACGAAGGGAGGCACCAGTCAATGAAATTGCAAATATCGAACTTAAGCTGAAGAAATCTTACAGGAGACAAGAATCACAGGAAGAACTAAAAGCCATAAAGGAAATTGAAAAAAAAAAGTTCATCTCTTATGCCAAATCTAAGGAAAAAACAACATTCAGTACTGGGCCCCTGCTTAGGAGGGATGGGACATACACAGATGATAGCCAAGAAATGAGTGAGATACTAAAGTCCCAATATGACTCAGTGTTCAGCGAGCCACTGCCCAGACTAAGGGTCAACAATCAAAATTAATTCTTTATGAACAAAACCCAAAATTTGGTTATCCCAAAAATCTCGGATATTATTCTAACTCCACAAGACTCTGATGAGGCAATTAATGACATGCCCATGCACTCTGCCCCAGGCCCAGACTCACGGATCTCCATAGTAAGTAAGTAAGTAAGTAAGTAAGTTTATTCAGGTATACACAAATACAGTTACATAGAATTATCATACATAGCAGCATATGTGTAGAGAACCTAGGATAACCCCGAAAAGTCAGACAGTGACTTTTCCAAGGGAAATTTCCCAAATATTTTCTGAGAAACCAAAGTGAGGGGCTCCCCATTACTTGAACATTAAAATTTTCCCCTTTCTCGTTTTTTTCGTGCCAAAAGGGGAAGGGGCTTCAGTTTTCCCTAGGGAAATATATTTGTTTCTACTAACCATTTGCTGCAGGCTCCAGTTCAGTTTAAAACTTTTAAAAAATATCTTGTGGGTCTTTCCCTGACCTAACAGAGCACTGCATCTGATACAGTAGGAGTTTGCACTTGACCTGTAGGCTATCATTGACAAAACATAAGAAAAAAAGGGGGACCCAGAAATACCTTGGGGAATCCACATTTTATCGGCGGGGTTCTGATTTGTTTTGTTGATTTGACATTTGTTCTGTTGCTAAGGTAGGACTTAAACCAGTCTACAAAAATTTTAAACGATGCTTGAAGTTTTATTACATAATAATTGGGTTGACAGTTCAAGGCCTTTTGCAGGTCAAAGGTTCCATACTATGATTTTCCCCTTTTTGACATTTCAGTTCTCAGGTAATCCCAGATTAAAAGGGAGGTTATCGTTGGTAGGATCTTCAAACCCTTTGATAGCTTGGGAATGTTTTTTTGTCATTAAGGACTTTACTTGGATACCCGCCCTCTCTAGAATTTTGTTTTTATACTGAGTATACTAACGGCCTATATTTGCTACTCAGACTACTATTTTTCTTAAAGATGGGAGTAACCGGGCCCTCCTTGAACCCCCCCCGGTTTGGGTATTAGTGGTGATTATAGATTATTTTGGAGCAATGGGGTTGACGTTCAGAAGCCCCCATCTTTTAGGAACTTAGACGGGATGTTATAAGGGCCCGTGTTTAGTTGGGTTTAACCTGTTAGTTTTTTGAAAAAAGTCTGGATACACTTACTAGTTGACAACTGTTTGGGGTTCCCCCTTTATTGGTATAGATGTTTGAAATTACAGAGCTGTTTTAAAAGGGTTTTGTTTGCAGCGGTATTTTTACTTACTGGTTTTTGTGCAACGATTGTAGTGGGAAATTTAAAGCAATTTGCCCCCTTATTTTCGTGGCATCCCTCATTACGTGGGGATACTATGTTAGACCTATCTACTGGCTTATGGCTATCCCCAACTGTTTTAGTTGTTGGAGCTTTTCTGGGGTTTATGCTTAACTTAAATTTTTGAGCAGTAGGCTTTGCCTTTGCTCCTTTTATAAGTTCGTACTCTGTTCCTCCCCCTTTTTGGAAATTCATTTAGTGCTGCAATATCTGTTTTTTGCTTTAAATTTTTTTACAACTGGTCCTGAATTTCTTTTTAAAATTCTAAAATTTCCCCCAGGGTTCAGTTTTCTTTTTCCCTAACCTCTTTAACTGGTCAATTTTATCAAGGATGGTAGTGAACATTGTTTGAATTTTTCCCCAGCATCGTTTACGTCCCGTGCAACTTGTTATCTCTGTCAGTCACAATTGTGGAAGCCTTTTTTAAGTGTTTTCTTTACTGTAGTTTCTAGTTGACCTCTTTTTATTGCCCTGTGTAGGCCTATCCTATCCCTAGTTTTTTTCCCGGGTGCGTAAATGATAAATGATCACTAAGCCCTTGGTTGACCCCTGATGACTAATGTTCTCAGAGGGGTTACAAATATTTTGGTCATTAGGGTGGCGAAACTGTGGACCCGGGGTTGGGTATTTTTTAAGTTGAGTGTAAACTTTTTAATCCTAAATTTTTCTTATACCTTTGCATAGCCCGTTATTTTCCCTGCTAAAAACAGTTATTAAAGTCGCCCGTATTATTGTCTCGCAATTGTTTTCAACCCCGGACAAGACTCGGGGAAAGTTTCATCTTCAAAGGGGCCGGGTAGGGGGCGGGTAACTAGTTCCTACTAAGAGGGGTTTTGGGTCTTAGGAAGCAGCACTTAAAACCCATGGGAATTTTCTCCAGTTTATTGTTTTTTAAAAGGGTCTTGGGTTGTAAGCTAAGATTTTAATGTAGGCACATACTCCCCACCCTTTCTGTTCCTACTAAGCTTTTTATATTGTCCCCTCTATTTTGCCCTCGTCGTCATCCCTACCCCAAAACCAGATTCAGAGATGGTTATAACTGCCGCCCTAATTTTGTTAGCAGAATCCTAATCTCTGCCAATTTGGGAAGAAGTGTTTTTGCTTGACATGAAAAGTGAAGGCTGTTTTCATAAAAATTTCATAATCATCAATATTGGCAAGGGTCATTTGTATTTAAAATTTGGTAAATCAATTCATATGCAAAAGGGGGTAACTGGCCAAAGTGCATTTGTTACACAAAAAATGAATTCTGGCACCGTTGTTTAAAATTTGTACAACATCCATCATGCACCCACCCTTTACCTTTTTACATAAGTGCTTTTCTGTTTTTATGGACTTTGTACTGTTGAACTTGTTTTTGTTTTTAAAGATAAAAAAGGCTGTATTGTCTCACATTGACCTTTTCTTTATTAGGGGAGTTAAGGTTTTATCTTCCTAGACTAGACCGTCATTATCGCCGCATTTACTGTTTTTTTCCTCTGCCAATAGTTCATCAAATATGCAAAAAAGCCCCTATCGCGGCCTTCAGCATTTTATGGAGGGGAGCATGGAAAAGGGGGTTTCACCCCACACACACTAAAAACAAAGACATAGCCTCATCCCAAAGGTGGCAGTAAAGCAATTGAAAAGAACTACAGCCCGATGCACTAACACCCCATATCATAAAAATCTTTGAGGGTTCTAAGAAGCAAATCCCCAATTTCTAGATACCCATCCTTTTAAAAAACCAGGGCAACAGGGTTTAGAGCAGGTCGCTCCTGGTCCCAGAAATGGACCACTTGACAAGGGCCCGGGTGCTGTAGAGGTAAACAAAAACAGTGTATTATAGTAGAGGTAGAAAATGTAAAATATTAAATACAGGATATTAAACTGCTCAGAATTCAGACGTAAAAAAACCTGCCCGAGGTCCATACCCAACCGTACAGCTGCCCGAGGTCACCCGTACCCTCAACAATCAAGCTGCCCCAGGTCATCAGTACCCCCAACAAGTAAGCGCCAGAGGTCCCAACCCTCACAAGTACAACTGCCAGAGGTCCCCCATACCCTCAACAATACAAATGCCAGAGGGCCCCATTACCCCAACAAGTACAAACTGCCCAAGGGCACCATACCCAACAAGTACAAGCTGCCAGAGGTACCGTACCTCAACAAGTCAAATGCGAGGTCC
This sequence comes from Cherax quadricarinatus, assembly GCF_026875155.1. NCBI lineage: Eukaryota > Metazoa > Arthropoda > Malacostraca > Decapoda > Parastacidae > Cherax > Cherax quadricarinatus. The sequence continues at coordinate 12,847,425 of NC_069430.1, read as the reverse complement.
CAGTACCCCAACAAGACAAAACGCCAGATGTCGCCGTACCCTCAAAAAGTACAAGCTGCCGAGTTTCCCAGTACCCTCAACAAGTAAAGCGCCAGAGGTCACCATTTCCCCCAAAAAGTACAACGCCAGAGGGCCCAAACCCTCAAAAGTACAAGCTGCCAGAGGGCACCAGTACCCCAACAAGTAAAACTGCCCGATCCCGTACCCTCAAAAAAGTAAAACTGCCAGAGGTACCATACCCTCAACAAGTAAAACTCCAGAGGCCTTCCCCAAAAACCTCAAAAGTTAAAAAAACTTGCCAGAGGTCACCATACCCCAAAGTACAAGTTTCCAGGGTTCACCATTCCCTCAACAAGTAGAAACTGCAGAGGTCACCAGTCCCTAACAAGAAAAAAACTGGGCCGAGGTCCCCCAGTACCCTCAAAAACTAGAAATTTTCAGAGGTCACCAGTACCCCCAACAATAGGAACTGCCGAGGTCACCAGTACCCTCAAAAATAAAACTGCCAGTTACCGTTTCCCTCAACAATAAATTTCCCGAGGCCCATACCCCCCAATAGAACGCCAGGGCACCCGTCACTAACATAAAACTCCCGGGTCACCTTCCTCCAATAAATTGCCAAGGGCAAACCGTCCCTCAACAATAGAAACTGCAAGGGCCCAAACTCAACAATAGAACTGCCAAGGTCACCTACCCTCAACAAGTAAAATTTCCCGAGGTCCCAGTCCCTCAAAAAATTTTCCAGAGGGCACCATTCCCTAAAAAGTAAATTGCCAGAGGTCCCCCGACCCTCAACAGTTAGTGCCAGGGCACCCCGTACCCCCCAAAAATAAAAATTTTCCCGAAGGGGCACCATCCCCACAAGTGAATCGCAAGGTCACCGACCCCCAACAAGTAAAAAACTGCCAGAGGTCACCCTTCCCTAACAATTAAAATTCCAGAGCACCATACCCCTCAACAAGTAAATTGCCGAAGGGCACCATTTCCCTCAAAAGTCAAGCTGCCGAGGCACCATACCCAACAATACAAGTTGCCAGAAAATCCCGTACCTCAACAAGTAAAAGTTGCCAGAGGTCCCAGTACCCTAACATACAATTGCCAAAATCAACCCCGAACCTCAACAAGTACTTTTTCCAGAGGGCACCAGTACCCTCAAACAAGTAAAAATGCCAGAGGGCACCGTACCCTCAACAACTAGAAATGCCCGAGGGGCACCAATACTCTCAGCCCGTAAATCTGCCAGAGGGCACCCGTACCCCCAACAGTAAAGCTCCCCATCACCGTAACCCCGAACAAGTCAAGTTTCCCCAAGTCACCCGTACCCCCAACAAAATACAGTTGCCGAAGTCACCATACCCTCAACAAGTACAAGCGCCAAGGTCCCAGTACCCTCAACAAGTACAAGTTCCGAAGTCACCAGCCCTAACAAGACAAGTTCCAGGTCCCCATAGCCCCAACAATTTGAAACTGCCGAGGTCCCATACCCTCAAAAAATTTTAGTTGCTGGGTCACCATCCCCCAAAAGTCAAGTTGCCAAGGTCACCAGTACCTCAAAAGTCAAATTGCCAGGCACAGTACCCTTTAACACGTAAAGTTGCCAGAGGTCACCGTACCTCAAAAAGTAAAGTTGCCAAGGTCACCGTACCTTTTAAGTACAAGTTCAGAGGGCACCGTCCCCCAAAAGTACAAATTTTCCGAGGTCACCAGTACCCCCCAACAAGTACAAGTTGCCAAGGGGCACCCGTCCCTCAAAATCAAGCTGCCCTAGGTCACCCGACCCCCAACAATACAAGTTGCCCAAGGGTCACCCTACCTTCAACAAATACAAATTTCCAAAGTCCCCATACCCCAACAATACAAGCTGCCAGAGGTCACCAGTACCCTCAAAAGTACAAATTTTCCAATCACCCCGTACCCTCAAAGTACAAGTTTTCCAGAGGTCACCAGTAGCTCAACAAATAGAAACTGCCCGAGGTCACCCTTCCCTCAACAATTTATGTTGCCTGGGCACCCGACCCCAACAAGTACAAGTTGCCCGAGGTCAACGTACCTCAACAAGTACAAGTTGCCAGAGGTCATCAGTACCTTCAAAAGTACAAGTTCAGAGGGCACCATTTTCCCCAGCAAGTCAAGTTTCCCAAGGCATCATACCCCCAATAAGTACAATTGCCAAGGTCACCAGTACCTAACAAGTACAAATTGCCAGAGGTCACCAGTACCCCAACAAGTACAGCTGCCAGAGGTCACCAGGACCCTCAACAATTTCAAGTTGCCAAGGTCACCCGTCCCTTTAAAAAAGTCAAGTTTTTCCAAGGTCACCATACCCAACAAGCAAGTTGCCCGAGGTCCCAGACCTTCAACAGTTGAAGTTCCAGAGGGGCACCAGTACCCTCCAAGTAAAACTGCCAGAGGTCACCAGTACCCTCAACAAGTACAGTTGCCAGAGGGACAGTACCCCAACAAAAGAAACTGCCGAGGTCACCGACCCCCAAAAAGACAAGCGCCAGAGGTCACCAGTACCCCCAACAAAAACAAGCTGCCAAGGTCCAAGTACCCCCAAAAAAAGTACAAACTGCCCGAGGTCACCAATAACCCCAACAACTAAAACTGCCCGAGGTCACCAATACTTAGCAAGTAGAATTGCCAAGGGGCACGACCCCCAACAAAGTAAATTGCCCGAGGTCCCAGTACCCTCAACAGTACAAGCTGCCAGGGCACCAAAATCAAAACTTACCATTTCTATCCAAAAAAAACTTTGAGAAATCTGAAGGAGACTGTATTCATTTAAACGCCACAAAACAACTCAAAAACCCCGCCCCTTTGGGGTTCAGGAAAAAAAAAAAGCACTAAGATCAATTATAAAAAATTTGATCTGCTTTACACAGCATTGGAAAAAAGGGTATCCACTAGGAATTTTTATGACCTAAGAAAAAACTTTTGCACAGTAGCCACGACCCTACTCCCCAAACTGCCTTACTTTTAAAGAGGGCCCTGCGCTTGTTTTTTCAAATCTTACCTTTCTAAAAAGGGATCAGAAAGTCACCCTTAAGACAACAGCATCAACAACACGGCCACTTGATACTGGGTTCCGGGGAAGTGTCCTTGGCCCCCCCTCTTGCTCAATACTCAATGTTTCCAAACGTTTCCAAACACCTGAAAAAACCCCTTTTCTTTGCTGCACCGACTTATGTTCCCCTTTACCCTAATCTTTCCACCCTCAACACCTTGTTAACAGGAGTGATCAAAAAATCGACTTGGATACAGCCAATAAAAATTAGTTAACACTGACAAAAACCCATTTATTTTTTGGTAGCAGAGCAGGGGATGCACTAAATTTAAAATTTTGATCGACAACACTTAATTACCAAATAAGAGGGGAAAAACCTGGCCTATACCGACAACAACCGAATTTCAGCACCCATATCCAAACCCCAACCAAAAAAGTATCCAAAACATTGGGGGCCCCTCCAAGATACGGTACTCGTCCGCAAAATGCCCTTCTTACACTATACCACTCATTATTTATCCATACCTCACCTATCTATTTTTTGCTTGGGGACAACTGGCAACACAACTAAAGCCAATAAAAAACCCAACAAAAAGCGCAGTAAAAAAATCACTAAAACCCTCCCTGGCAAAAACCCCCCCCCCCCTCTTCATAATCTAAATTACTCCTGTTCAGTAAAATCCACCTTACCTTTTGCAAACTACATCTACAGGGCCCCAAACCAATTCAACCTTGCCCCAAAACGCTTCTTGATTTGTGACAGAACCCACAGGCATAACCCAAAAAAACATTTTACGAAATCCCCGTGTCGACAAAACCTTTCAAAAAATTTAAGTAGTCAAAGGCCCCAAAAACTGGAAACCCTCCTGGGGAAATCTAGAACGCAGACACATTTTTTTATCACCTTCAAAATACCATTAAAAAAACATCTTATCTCCCCGATACACCCCGTCAATAACTACCGAAAACCCCGGTGGTTACACTTACACTACCACCCATTTGACCAAAACAGAAATTTAATCTCAATCTTAAAAATAATCCTATAACCAAACTGAAAAATAGTACTGGCCAAAAAAAAAACATTACATTGCTAACTCACAAACTAGTTTTTATACTTTTGCCTAATACCCAACCTTACCCATAATTTTTTATTTTAAAATAAAAATTAAACTAAGTCTGCCCGAAAAGGGCCCAGCCAGCTGGTTTCTAGTGGGACACTTTGTAAACTTATTTAACTACATGTAAAAACCCCAAAACCAAAAACTGTAAATTCAACATTTTTAAAACTTTTTAGAAAAAACTTGAATTTTTTAAAAACCTCAACAACTGAAAATGCCAGAGGCACCAGTACCCCAAAAATACAAATTGCCAGAGTCACCATACCCTCAACAAGAACAATTGCCCGGGTCACCCTTTCCTTTAACAATCAAATTTCCAAAGGGCCCAGTACCCGAACAAGTACAATTGCCAGAGGGCCCATACCCTCAAAAGTACAACAACCCCGAGGTCCCAGTACCCCAACAGTACAAGTTGCCAGATTTACGTCCTTTAAAAAGTACAAATTGCCAGAGGTCACCAGTAAACCCCCAACAAATACAAGTTGCCAAAAGGGCCCCATACCCTCAACAAAATACAAGCTGCCAAGGTCACCCGTTTCCCTCCCCAAAAACAACGCCCAAGTCACCAAAACCTTAACAATAGAAATGCCCGAGGTCAAACCCGATTCGCAAGTAAATCTGCCAGAGGTACCATTCCCTCAAAATACAAGCTGCCGAGGTCACCAGTACCCCCAACAAGTACAAGCTGCCAGAGGGCACCCGTAACCTTTAACAAGTACAAACTGCCAGAGGTCACCAATAACCTCACAAGACAAGCTGCCCGAGGTCACCAGTACCCTCAATAAGTACAAGCGCCCGAGGTCACCATACCCCCAACAATACAAGCTGCCAGAGGTCACCCGTACCCAAAAGTACAAGCTCCAGAGGTCACCATACCCCCAAAAAAGTCAAGCCCAAGGCACCAGTACCCCCAACAAGTACAAGCGCCAGAGTACCAAAAACCCCCAAAAAACTAGAAACTGCCAGAGGGCACCATACCCTAACAAGTACAATTGCCAAGGTCACCAAAAACCCAACAACTAGAAACTGCCAAGGTCACCCTACCCTCAAAAAGTACAAAATTGCCAGAGGTCCCAGTCCTTCAACAAGTACAAGTTTCCAGGCACCAGTACCCTGAACAGTGCAAGGTTCAGAGGTCACCAGTACCCCCCAACAAGTACAATTGCCAGAGGTCCAGACCCTTTAACAAATACAAGTTGCCAGAGGTCACCAGTACGCCAACAAGAAAATTGCCAGAGGTCACCCGTACCTAACAAATCAGCTGCCGAGGTCACCAGTACCCTCAACAAGACAAGTTGCCAGAGGGCACCAGTTCCTTCAACAAAATACAATTGCCAGAGGGCACAGTACCCTCAAAAATACAAAAACGCCAGAGGTCCCCAATTTCCTCAACAAAATAGAAAGCCAAGGTCACCCGTACCCTCAAAAATACAAGTGCCAGGGTCACCCTACCTTCAACAAGTAAAGTTTCCAGAGATCACCAGTACCCCGAACAATGCAAGTTGCCAGGGTCACTATACCCTAACAATTTCAATTTCCAGAGGTCACCCGTAAATTCAAAAAATACAAGTTGCCCCGAGGTCACCAGTCCCTCAACAAGACAAGTGCCCAAAGGGCCCAGTACCCCAACAATACAAGCGCCAGAGGTCACCAGTAACTCAACAAGTACAAGTTTCCGAGGCACCAGTACCTTTAACAAGACAAGCTCAAGTTTTAAACCA
>NC_069430.1:12826070-12841079 GCF_026875155.1 Cherax quadricarinatus | reverse complement strand
CATCCCCCCAATGAAAAGCAGGGGTGTCACTTGCACGTTAAGAGACCATACAATAAGTGTCAGGGGCCCGAGACTGTTCAACTGCCTCCAAGCACACATAAGGGGGATTACCAGCAGACCCCTGGCAGTCTTCAAGCTGGCACTGGACAAGCACCTAAAGTCAGTTCCTGATCAGCCGGGCTGTGGCTCGTACGTTGGTTTGCGTGCAGCCAGCAGCAACAGCCTGGTTGATCAGGCTCTGATCCACCAGGAGGCCTGGTCACAGACCGGGCCGCGGGGGCGTTGACCCCCGGAACTCTCTCCAGGTAAACTCCTGGTAAACTGGTGGTCAGGAGAGCTTAGTCATGTCACTGGTGGTCAGGAGATCTTAGTCATGTCACTGGTGGTCAGGAGAGCTGTTAGTGCTGTCAGTCATATCACTGGTGGTCAGAAGAGCTGTTAGTCATGTCACTGGTGGTCAGGAGAGCTGTTAGTCATGTCACAGGTGGTCAGGAGAGCTGTTAGTGTTGTCACTCATGTCATTGGTGGTCAGGGAACCTGTTAGTGCTGTCACCCATGTCACTGGTGGTCAGGAGAGCTGTTAGTGCTGTCAGTCATGTCACTGGTGGTCAGGAGAGCTGTTAGTGCTGTTAGTCATGTCACTGGTGGTCAGAAGGCCTCTAATAACCTCCCCAGGCCGCACATTACCTCCCCAGGCCCTGCATAATCTCCCCTGGCCCTGTACATCGTCCCTAGGCTCCTAATAAGCTCCCCAGGCCCCTAATAACCTCCCTAGGCCCCTAATAACCTCAATAGGCCCCTAATAACCTCCCCAGGCCCCAAATAATCTCCTCAGGCCCCTAATAACCTCCCCAGGCCCCTAATACCCTCCCCAGGCCTTTAATAACCTTCCCATGCCGTGTATAACCTCCACAGGCCCCTAATAACCTCCCCAGGCCCCCAATACCCCCCAGATTCCTAATACCCTCCCCAGGCCCCTAATAACCTCCCCAGACCCCTAATAAACCTTCCCAATCCCTGTATAAGCTCCCCAGGCCGCACATTACCTCCCCAGGCCGCACATTACCTCTCCAGGCCCCTAATAACCTCCCAAGGCCTCTAATAATCTCCCCAGGCCCTGCATAATCTCCCCAGGCAATGTACATCGTTCCCAGGCTCCTAATAACCTCCCCAGGCCCCTAATAACCTCCCTAGGCCCCTAATAACCTCCCCAGGCTCCTAATAACCTCCCCAGGCCCCTAATACCCTCCCCAGGCCTTTAATAACCTTCCCATGCCGTGTATAACCTCCACAGGCCCCTAATGACCTTTCCAGGCCCCTAAAAACCTCCCCAGGCCCCCAATACCCCACCCAGGTTCATAATACCCTCCTCAGGCCCCTAATAACCTCTCCAGGCCCCTAATAAACTTCCCAGGCCAGTAATAACCTCCCCAGGCTCGTGATAATCTCCCCAGGCCCTGTATAAGCATCCCAGACCCCGCATAACCTCCCCAGCCCCCGTATATCCTCCACAGGCTCCTAATAGCCTCCCCAGGCCCCTAACAACTTCCCCAGGCCCCTAATAACCTCCCCAGACCCCTAATAACCTTCCCAATCCCTGTATAAGCTCCCCAGGCCGCACATTACCTCCCCAGGCCGCACATTACCTCTTCAGGCCCCTAATAACCTCCCAAGGCCTCTAATAATCTCCCCAGGCCCTGCATAATCTCCCCAGTCTCTGCATAATCTCCCCAGGCCCTGTACATCGTTCCCAGGCTCCTAATAACCTCCCCAGGCCCCTAATAACCTCCCTAGGCCCCTAATACCCCCCAGGTTCCTAATACCCTCCCCAGGCCCCTAATAACCTCCCCAGACCCCTAATAACCTTCCCAATCCCTGTATAAGCTCCCCAGGTCGCACATTACCTCCCCAGGCCGTACATTACCTCTCCAGGCCCCTAATAACCTCCCAACGCCTCTAATAATCTCCCCAGGCCCTGCATAATCTCCCCAGGCCCTGTACATCGTTCCCAGGCTCCTAATAACCTCCCCAGGCCCCTAATAACCTCCCTAGGCCCCTAATAACCTCCCCAGGCCCCTAATCTCCTCAGGCCCCTGATAACCTCCCCAGGCTCCTAATAACCTCCCCAGGCCCCTAATACCCTCCCCAGGCCTTTAATAACCTTCCCATGCCGTGTATAACCTCCACAGGCCCCTAATGACCTTTCCAGGCCCCTAAAAACCTCCCCAGGCCCCCAATACCCCACCCAGGTTCATAATACCCTCCTCAGGCCCCTAATAACCTCTCCAGGCCCCTAATAAACTTCCCAGGCCAGTAATAACCTCCCCAGGCTCGTGATAATCTCCCCAGGCCCTGTATAAGCATCCCAGACCCCGCATAACCTCCCCAGCCCCCGTATATCCTCCACAGGCTCCTAATAGCCTCCCCAGGCCCCTAACAACTTCCCCAGGCCCCTAATAACCTCCCCAGACCCCTAATAACCTTCCCAATCCCTGTATAAGCTCCCCAGGCCGCACATTACCTCCCCAGGCCGCACATTACCTCTCCAGGCCCCTAATAACCTCCCAAGGCCTCTAATAATCTCCCCAGGCCCTGCATAATCTCCCCAGGCCCTGCATAATCTCCCCAGGCCCTGCATAATCTCCCCAGGCCCTGTACATCGTTCCCAGGCTCCTAATAACCTCCCCAGGCCCCTAATAACCTCCCTAGGCCCCTAATAACCTCCCCAGGCCCCTAATCTCCTCAGGCCCCTAATAACCTCCCCAGGCTCCTAATAACCTCCCCAGGCCCCTAATACCCTCCCCAGGCCTTTAATAACCTTCCCATGCCGTGTATAACCTCCACAGGCCCCTAATGACCTTTCCAGGCCCCTAAAAACCTCCCCAGGCCCCCAATACCCCTCCCAGGTTCATAATACCCTCCTCAGGCCCCTAATAACCTCTCCAGGCCCCTAATAAACTTCCCAGGCCAGTAATAACCTCCCCAGGCTCGTGATAATCTCCCCAGGCCCTGTATAAGCATCCCAGACCCCGCATAACCTCCCCAGCCCCCGTATATCATCCACAGGCTCCTAATAGCCTCCCCAGGCCCCTAACAACTTCCCCAGGCTCCTAATAACCTCCCCAGGCCCCTAATAACCTCCCCATGCCCCTAATAACCTCCCCAGGTTGCGCATAACCTCCCAGGCCCGTAATAACCTCCCCCGGTTGTGCATAACCTCCCAGGCTCGTAATAACCTCCCGAGGCCCCTAATAACCTCCCCAGGCTCCCAATAACCTCCCCACTCCCCTGATAACCTCCCCAGGTTGCGCATAACCTCCCAGGCCCGTAATAACCTCCCGAGGCCCCGTATATCCTCCACAGGCTCCTAATCTCCCCAGGCCCCTAACAACTTCCCCAGCCCCCTAATAACCTCCCCTCGCCCATAATAACCTCTCCATGCCCCATATAACGTCGCCACTCCCCTAATAACCTCCACAGGCCTCTAATAACCTCCCCAGGCCCCTAATAACTTCCCCAGGTTGCGCATATCCTCCCCAGGCCCCTAATAACCTCCACAAGCTCTGTATAAGCTCCCCAGACCCCTAATAACCTCCCCAGGCCCCTAATAACCTCCCCAGGCCACACATAACCTCCCCAGGCCCCTATTAACCTCCCAAGGCCCCTAATAAGATCAGATCAGAGGACTCACAGGTAAGGACCCACGAGGGGCGAGGGGCAAGTGGGGACTGGGCGAAGAATAAACGGTGAGTTTACCTGGAGTTTACCTGGAGAGAGTTCCGGGGGTCAACGCCCCCGCGGCCCGGTCTGTGACCAGGCCTCCTGGTGGATCAGAGCCTGATCAACCAGGCTGTTGCTGCTGGCTGCACGCAAACCAACGTATGAGCCACAGCCCGGCTGGTCAGGAACCGACTTGAGGTGCTTGTCCAGTGCCAGCTTGAAGACTGCCAGGGGTCTGTTGGTAATCCCCCTTATGTATGCTGGATGCAGTTGAACAGTCTCGGGCCCCCTGACACTTATTGTATGGTCTCTTAACGTGCTAGTGACACCCCTGCTTTTCATTGGGGGGATGTTGCATCGTCTGCCAAGTCTTTTGCTTTCGTAGTGAGTGATTTTCGTGTGCAAGTTCGGTACTAGTCCCTCTAGGATTTTCCAGGTGTATATAATCATGTATCTCTCCCGCCTGCGTTCCAGGGAATACAGTTTTAGGAACCTCAAGTGCTCCCAGTAATTGAGGTGTTTTATCTCCGTTATGCATGCCGTGAAAGTTCTCTGTACATTTTCTAGGTCAGCAATTTCACCTGCCTTGAAAGGTGCTGTTAGTGTGCAGCAATATTCCAGCCTAGATAGAACAAGTGACCTGAAGAGTGTCATCATGGAATGTCTTGAGTTGAAGAGAGATGAGTGAGGACTAGACCCAACTGCTAATCCTGGATAAACACTGACGAAGACGATGTAGAAGGGAACAGGAAATCTGCAGGTGCTGACTGCATCTCGCTGGATGGATGATAACTGCGACTTGAATGGTGATAGGTGGCTGCAGGCGGCAAGGAAGGAGCTCATCGTTGATTGGTCAGCTTATAGAGGTTTGGTGGTTACCTGGAGTCGTGGCGTTGTTTTACGATGTGTATTGCAAATCTGAATTCGTTCCGTTTTCAAGACGTTTAAAGCGTTGTAGAGGGAGCAAATTTATACGTGTCAGCAAGTGATGTTGGTTGGAATCTTTATTTTCTAGTTGGGCTTGAATGGTCTTTAGAACAGTAGAAAGTTCAACTTTATGAAGAGCTGTGCAAGAAGAACCTCTTGTAAACTTGACTTTCTTTTGGATGAGGTGAGAATAAAGTTCAGGAAGCAGCATGTCTTGATGATATTTTTCTGTAGTGTAGAAATTGATTCCATTCCATGAAGCATATTTTTCAGTATCTTCATTGTTATCATGTCGAGAGTCGTGAAATGTTGATTTTGGTGCTGGTTTTTCTTTCTTGTTAAGTGGTGTTGAAGGTGGAGGTGAAGATATGGTGTCATCTTCAGTAGACAAATAGGAAGATGTTTCTGGTGGCAAGGCTTCTGATTGGTCGGTTTCATTGAGGAGTGGTGGCGGTGGAGGCTTCTCATTGGACGTTGTTTGAGTGACGTCACTAGTTGTTGGTGATGTTGGAGCTACTGCAGCAGAGGTGTGATTAAGTCCTTGGTGAATTTGAGAATTTCTTCAGAAGGTGGAGATGCTGGAAATGTGAATGATGGCATGTTATTTAATGCAAATAACTCGTTGATGGTAGAATTGTGGAAATTATTTAATTTCCGAAGCTATAGTGCCTAATAAGTGTTTAATGTATTGATTTGGGTCAAAATGTATTTGCATTTTGAATAGAACCAACCGGGTTCGCCCTGCGCCTGCGCGGATGTGTGGGGGGGGGGGGGGACGGTCGACTCAGGGCAGGAGAAGGGGGAGTGTTTTGAATGGGTTTAAGAGGCTGTGAAAACATGGGACCAGGATACTGGCGTTCACGGCGGCCTAAGGATTAATATAGGCCTCACTTCATAATAGGAAGTGTCATAAATGTTCCTGGTGAAGAGTGAGGGAACGTGATTTACGGGACCACCGTAATAAAGTGGTAAAATAAGTGAATAATAGTAAGATCGGTGGTGACTGGCGCGTCGCCATGGACTGTGTCCCGGGGAAGAATACCCAAATACCCGTGGTTTAATCATCACTCATCGGTCTCAGATCTTAATGGAGTGGCCTCCAATGTGTATAATAATTATGAGACATTAAATCGTCTTGTGAATGGTAATGTAATCAGTGATAATAACATTAAGTTAAGAGAATGCGGGAAGTGAAAAAAGTCGCCCTGCTCCGAGTGAACACGTGGTTCCCGTCCTGAGGATAGTGAAGTTTTATGGAGTCACGACTTCTAAACCGGGACAAACCAACAGATATCTCGTCCTGCTGGAATAAGAACGTGTCGGTGTAGCAGGACATCGAAAGGAGATGGTGAATGGAGGAAATAAGGAGCATCAATCACCCACATTTAAGTAACCTTTCTAGTTAAAGCAGACTGATACTGGCCAGTTAGGTATGTTGTAATTGGATAGGTTATGGGTGATCCAGCTACATCAAGTGACCACCAGAGAATGTCTGGTAAGTGGTGGGATTATGTACAATGTTTTTCCTTGATGGATGTATCCATGTGTAACCTACCCCCCCCCCTTCATTCAGTTAAACTAATATAATCTATACAGTCCACAATTAATTAGTAGCACCGTACTTGAGGGTGCTATCCAATTTATACTGGTCTCGGATAGATATGGATAAGATTGTGAGGGTTGAGGGGGCCACCTGCAGTGACCAGAGGTGGTTAAGTTTTCTCACATTTCTACACGGGGTGACTACGGTAAACAATATAGTTGTTGTCTCCCAATGAGATTTCCCATATGCATGTAATGTTGAGGTACATACAGGTAATCACCCTAGAAAATTTTCCATATCTGCCTGCTGGTCCTTCCTGAACCGGATGCAATCAGTGAAAAAATTAATTGAATTAATTACTTAATAATTAAGTGACTGATTGAAGAAAGTGGGTTTAGGGTACACAAATTTAATCGGTCGTGTGGTGGATGATAATTAGCCCAATTAATTACTAGCACATGGGGGGCTAGGATTTATACAAGAGTAAAGTGCAAGAACTACTCTCACAAGGTGTCTACTTAAGTTGTATAATTGGTGATTATTAATTCCCTAACCATGGCTGGGTCTGAGGAAGTTAATGCGGCTGGCAAGTCAATGGATGCCAAAGCAAAGAAAGCGTCATACAAGCCGGAAGGGTCATGTTACTAAATCAAAACAAGTGTATGGAGTTAATGGGACAAGAAACGGTAAACCTGATGAATTAAAGTTACACCTAGATCCCTTAGAAAATAGATATGAGTCATTTTAAATTGTGGTATAAGGACTGTGAGAGCGATCTTCTGGTGAATTGTGCAGATGATGCTGAAAGGGAGCGGCTGCTGGTCAATATTATGAAGTGGAGGACAACATTGTGTCCTGCAAAACTAAGGCTTTGGAGAAGGTAAAGGGTGTAAACAATGTTGTTGGTCAACCTAGTAGGAAAATCAGAGGTGTCTACCAAAACTCCCAGATTATGCATGCCTGTGTTTAATCCGGGAGGAAAATGGGAGGAGTTTTGGTCTCTCTTTAAAGCAGTCGTAATGATAGGATTTGATCTTGCAAGTGTTACCAAATTATGCTATTTAAAGGGAAAAGTAAGGGGAGATGGCATTTTCTCATACAAGCATTCCAAATGTAGATTACTCCTATAGTGAAGCAGTTGACTTGTTGGGGTCATTATGGTAATTGGAGCAAAGTAGGCTGGATCTAGTAGCTATTTTGGCTAGTTTGAAGACTCCAGATCAAAACCCGCAATGGCTTACAGCAATTTAGGATCAAACTAGAGAGCACTCTTAAGCCCTTGAGTAATAATATGATCTGGAGGGAGCAGAGTGGCTGTTGAGTCCCTTTGATTCAGAATAAATTGAACCACAAGACATAGAGTGGCTATTAACAGATATCACAAGGGTTACTTCGGGTTGGAAGAAATAAGAGTGGGCCTGCAGGAGCTAATTGTCCAACTGCAGACCAGCCCAACCATTACCTCTAGGAATACCACGTCTACAGACCCCAGTGCACTGTCAAGTTCCACAAAGGAAAACTTTATCCCAATATCAATAATCATAAGTCACCTACTAAACGGGGTTACATAGGCACATATCAAGTGACAGGGACCAGTAATAGTGGTTCTCCACATCAAAGCAAGAGAAGGAAGTACCACAATAAGGGTAGCCCAGTTGATAAGGAGGTGGGCAAAGAAAGGAGAGATTGTATCTTCTGCAACGGTACTCATTTCTCTAAGAACTGTAATGCTTATAATTTATGGGATGTTAAAGTGGAAAGATTGGAAGAGCTTGCTAGATGTATCAGGTGTCTAGGAAATCATAATGTAAGGGATTGCCGTGCTAACTTGAACCATTGTTATCAGTGTAACAAGGGAAGACACCACATAGCTATGTGTAAGGGCGGATATAATCGTAATGATGGTAACAATAGCACTGATAGTGATAATAACCTGGACACAACAGTAGCCAACGTAGAGATTGCAGCTAATGTCGGTAATGATGGCCTAGCTGAGGTAGCTTTACCTGTGTTGGATGTGGTGATTAATGATAAACGGCGTAAATCCAAAACTGTAACAGCATTACTGCATCAGGGATCACAACGTACCTTCTAAAAACGTAACTGCCTGCTATACTCAAGTTATCTGGCTTTCTCTCGAATAAGAAGGCCCAGCCCTACGACACTGTTTATGTAACTGTCAGGCTGGGCAATGAGAGAAAACGTATTAATGCCGGAATTGTGGATAGGCTCCCAGAGAAAATATCTACAATAGGGCTTGGTAACGCTACTGAAAGGCTTTCAAGTAAGGTAAATTTGGCACCTTCTGGTGTAAATAATGATTCTGTGGAGCCAATAGATATTTTGATAGGTAGTGACCATTATGCCACCTTTGTAAAGGGTATGACAAAGAAATGCGGAGTCACCTTTCTAAGGACCGCAGGAGGTCACGTGATGAATGGCAGGCTTCCTCGTACTGATAATGAATGACTGGAGGAAGCCATAAATACAGTTACGGTGTGTCTTACTCATGAAATATCACCCCAGTATAAATATATTTCAATAGAGGGTGAAGTTGAACCTGTGTATAAATTATGGGAATTGGACAGCATAGGGATCAATGTAAATGAAGAAAGTCCAGATGTTTCCCTTTACTTAAGAACATACCAGAAGGATGTTAAATTTGAATTGGACATACTGGGTGAGACTTCCGTGGAAGCTGACCATCCAGACCTAAAAACTAATTACCGGATGGCGAAATGGACAATCAAAGGCTCAGCCCCGCGAACTGAGCAAGACCCCAGAACTGTTGACTGCTTACGATGATATTTAAATTTAAAGAGCAGTTAAATAATAAATTCATAGAGGAGGTTTCCTCCCGAGCAAGCCCAGATTTATGGTCATATTTGCCCCATCACCGAGTGAAGAAGGATTCTAGACCACTCCCCTGAGGATTGTGTTTAATTGTTGTGCCAGGAGTAAAAAAAAATGTACTAGTTTGAATGACTGTTTGATGACAGGTCCCTCGTTTACAGAAAAACTGGGGACATATTATTAAACTTCAGGGTTAAGAATTATGCCTTTATTTGGGGGACATAAGTAAAGCTTTCCCGAGAGTGGGTCTGCAGGAGGCTGACCGGGATTGCACAAGTTCTTATGGCCGAGAATCCTAGTGACCGACTTAGTCCCCTGAAGATTTTCGCTTCAGGAGTGTATTGTTTGGGGCTACCTCCGTCCGTTCCTACTCCAGGCAACGATAAAAGCACACCTTAAGCGTACGGGTGGTCCACTGAGTAGAGTAAAGGGTAACAATTTTATGTGGACAATTTTCCCGGGGGTGACGTCTACTGAAGAGAAACTAATGAGCATATATGAAGGGGCTAATGAAATAATGCAAGGTGCAAATATGCCCCTGAGGGAATGGAACAGTAATTCGTCCAGTTTAAGGGCTCAAATAAATAAAGACAACCCTGGAGTTGAAGTGTCTAAATGTAGTAATGTGCTGGGGCTGACTTGGGACACAGAGAGAGACTTGTTATCGTTTAAAGTTAATAACTTTCAGCTGCCCAAAAAATTAACAAGAGAGTCTTACTTGTGGAAGTTTCAAAATGCTTCGATCCACTAGGCTTAGTGTCACCACTTACAATAAGAGGAAAATTGTTGATACAAGAAGCATGGAAGCTTAAGTGTGCTTGGGATGAAACCCTACCTGAGGAATTTGTTGAAAGGTGGGAAGAACTAATAGGTGAATATGTAAAATTACCAATGTTGGAGTTCCCACGTAATGTGGCCAGTCAAGATGGAGAAAATGTACTCCACATTTTTTGCGATTCTTCGAAATTAGCATATGGAGCAGTCGCTTACCTTCAAATTCAAATTCAAATTCAAAGTTTACAGAAATATGGTTATTGTGTGGTTTACATGTAGTAAAATAGTGATTACAGAGTGTACCACTAGAACGCTTAGCATGGCTAGGCATTTCGGGCAGACTTAGTTTTATTCTTAATTGTAAAATATTACAAATTATGAGGTAAGTTGGTATTATGGCTAAGTGACTAAATACTAGTTTGTGAGTTTAGCAATGTAAATGCTTTTGTTTTGGCACAGTACATAGTTTCAGTATTGGAGTATCACAGGATTCATTATTTTAATATTGAGATTAATATTTCTGTTTATGGTCAAATGAGTCAGTGAGTGTAAGTGTGAACCACCAGGTGGTATTCGTGTAGTTAGTTGACAGGGTGTATCAGGAAGATAAGATGTTTTCTAATGGTAGTTTTGAAGGTGATGAATGTGTCTGCAGTTCTAGAGTTCTCAGGTAGGGTATTCCAGATTTTAGGGCCTTTGACATACATTGAATTTTTGTAAAGGTTTAGTCGGACACGGGGAATGTCGTAGAGATGTTTGTGTCTGGTGTTATGCCTGTGGGTTCTGTCACAACTATCAAGAAAGTGTTTTAGGCCATTTCTCTTATGTCTAAGGCTAGGGTGGCTCCAATCAAATCACGTACCTTACCTCAGTTGAAATTAACGGCCATTTATGTAGGTGTCAAATTAGCCAATTATATAAGAAATAAATTGCGAGAGATAAATATCAGCGACACCGTAATTTGGTCTGATAATGAGGTATCCTTACAATGGATTCGTAATGGTAACAGTAAGATTGTGTAAGTACAAAGCAGAGTCGCTGAAATCAAACACAGGAGAAATATAACAGTTTGGGTCAGCATATGTTAACCTTTAATCACATTCCTTGTGACGAGAATCCGGCTGACTTCTTGTCTCGAGGCTTGACTTATGAAAAATTTGTGAGTGATTTATCATGGTTTAAAGGGCCAAGTTGGATGGTGGACAAAATTAACTGGCCGGTACAAAAGGCACATATTGCTCCTGTCGAAATTACGGTGAGCACCGCTCCAGTCAGTAGTCCCTCCTTAGCCATTGATATGAATAGGTATTCTTCCTTACCCAAGCTGATTAGCGTGACAAGGTTAGTGTTTAAATTTATAAGTAAGATGAATATCTCATATAATTTTCCCCATCCCCTGAAATACTGGCTACAGGAGGCCTGGTCACAGACCGGGCCGCGGGGGCGTTGACCCCCGGAACTCTCTCCAGGTAAACTCCAGGTAAACAGAGGGTACAAGAAGAAACCTACAGGGATGAGATTAAATTAATGATGGAAGGAAAAATTGTGAAAGGCTCAATAATAGAAAAGCTGGGGCCATGTTTAGAGGTTGATGTAATTAGGTGCAGAGGCAGGTTACAAAATGCTGAATTGGGGGAATATGCTAAACACCCTATCTTGCTGCCCAAAACTCATCACCTGACAACCTTGATTGCTTTAATGCCCTAATAAAAGTGATGCTGGTGGGGTACGGATACCTTAAACTGTTTTCAGGAAATCTTTGGATTCCACAAGGACGGCAAAGTGTAAAAAAGGGGTTTTCAAGTCCTGTGTAATATGTCGCCGGGTGGATGCCAGAACCTACATGTACCCAGGTCCTCCACCATTGCCCAAGGAACGTGTGCAGTTGGTAAAAAACCCTTTGATGTGACTGGAGTGGGGGCTATAGTAGGCCCAAAATTTTAAAGGTACTTCAGATGGTGTTCCTTTGAAGGTGTATGTATGTCTATTTACATGTACAGCTACTAGGGCTGTTCATTAGAAGTGGCTCAGGACTTGTCTGCAGAACAGTTCTACAGCTGTTCTGGAAATTTGCGCTAGGAGATCCTGTCCAAGATTGATGATCTCAGTAATGCCACCAATTTTTTGCGGGTGCTCAACACTTGATGGAATTAAATAAAAAATGATGATGTTTCAGTCTTTGTTGACCCAGTGAGGGTGTGTCTGGAAATTTATTACTCCCAGAGCCCCTTGGCAGGGAGGACTATACGAAAGAATGATAGATACAGTGAAAAGATGTCTTCGTAAGGTGCTACACAGGAAGAGAATTAATTTGGAAGAATTCCGTGCAGTGTTGGTGGAGGCAGAGAATCGGGTAAACAATCGCCCTCTGTCATACATGAGCGACACTCCTGATGCGGAGATCCTGACTCCCTCTCACCTAATATGTGGACGAAGGTTAGAAGCTGCACCTATCTATAGAGATAATCCCGAGGGAAGTGATGAGGATTACAATAACGTGACCGTGTTGAGCAATAAGTTCAAGATGTTAAATAAGGTAATTACTCATTGGTCCGATGTGTGGCGTAAAGAATATCTTCTTACACTACGTGAACACTTTTATTCAAATTAAAATTCAATTCAAAGTCTATTCTCTATAAGGATTACAATGCTGAGTTTACAGAAATTTGGTTATTGTGTGGTTTACATGTAGTAAAATAGTGATTATAGAGTGTACCACTAGAATGCTTAGCATGGCTAGGCATTTCGGGCAGACTTAGTTTTATTCTTAATTGTAAAATATTACAAATTATGAAGTAAGTTGGTATTATGGCTAAGTGACTAAATACTAGTTTGTGAGTTTAGCAATGTAAATGCTTTTGTTTTGGCACAGTACATAGTTTCAGTATTGGAGTATCACAGGATTCATTATTTTAATATTGAGATTAATATTTCTGTTTATGGTCAAATGAGTCAGTGAGTGTAAGTGTGAACCACCAGGTGGTATTAGTGTAGTTAGTTGACAGGGTGTATCAGGGAGATAAGATGTTTTCTAATGGTAGTTTTGAAGGTGATGAATGTGTCTGCAGTTCTAGAGTTCTCAGGTAGGGTATTCCAGATTTTAGGGCCTTTGACATACATTGAATTTTTGTAAAGGTTTAGTCGGACACGGGGAATGCCGTAGAGATGTTTGTGTCTGGTGTTATGCCTGTGGGTTCTGTCACAACTATCAAGAAAGCGTTTTAGGTCAAGGTTGATATTAGAGTTTAAGGCCCTGTAGATGTAGATTGCACAGTAGTAAGTGTGGATGTACTGAACAGGGAGTAAGTTTAGGTCTATGAAGAGTGGGGGGGGGGGGGGTGCGCCAGAGGCAGTAAACCGACAGAACATTCAACCAGGTGACATTGTGTTAATTGATACTGAACAACATCGAACATTGTGGCCTCTGGGCAAGGTAGTTACATTATACCCAGATGCACAAGGTGTTGTCAGAAACGTCAAAGTGTTGTGTCGTGGTCAGGAAAGTTTGCGTACCATTAATAAATTAATTCCCTTAGAATTAAATGGTGTTCAATCCAGTGCAGATGGAAATCTAAGGGAAAGTGACACGAGTGATATTGAAGACACTGACCGAGTGATGCAAGAAGAAATTGTAGTAACACCCACTAGGAAAACAGCAGTGCAATCTAGAGAGGGCCGGAATCGTCTCCTGGAGGAAGACGCAATTTAAGTCATCTAACAACGACTTCCATCCGGCCGCAGTGTGGAAATTATTTAATTTCCGAAGCTATAGTGCCTAATAAGTGTTTAATGTGTTGATTTGGGTCAAAATGTATTTGCATTTTGAATAGAACCAACCGGGTTCGCCCTGCGCCTGCGCGGATGTGTGGGGGGGGGGACAGGTCGACTCAGGGCAGGAGAAGGGGGAGTGTTTTGAATGGGTTTAAGAGGCTGTGAAAACATGGGACCAGGAAATTGGCGTTCACGGCGGCCTAAGGATTAATATAGGCCTCACTTCATAATAGGAAGTGTTGTAAATGTTCCTGGTGAAGAGTGAGGGAACATGATTTACGGGACCACCGTAATAAAGTGGTAAAATGAGTGAATAATGGTAAGACCGGTGGTGACTGGCACGTCACCATGGACTGTGTCCCGGGGAAGAATACCCAAATACCCGTGGTTTAATCATCACTCATCGGTCTCAGATCTTAATGGAGTGGCCTCCAATGTGTATAATAATTATGAGACATTAAATCGTCTTGTGAATGGTAATGTAATCAGTGATAATAACATTAAGTTAAGAGAATGCAGGAAGTGAAATAAGTCGCCCTGCTCTGAGTGAACACGTGGTTCCCGTCCCGAGGATAGTGAAGTTTTATGGAGTCACGACTTCTAAACCGGGACAAACCAACAGATATCTCGTCCTGCTGGAATAAGAACCATGTCGGTGTAGCAGGACATCGAAAGGAGATGGTGAATGGAGGAAATAAGGAGCATCAATCACCCACAGTTAAGTAACCTTTCTAGTTATAGCAGGGCTGATACTGGCCCGTTAGGTATGGGTTTTAATTGGAAGGTTATGGGTGATCCCGCTACATCAAGTGACCACCCAAAAATATCTGGTAAGTGGTGGGATTATGTACAAATGTTTTTCCTTGATGGATGTATCCATGTGTAACCTACCCCCCCTTCATTCAGTTAAACTAATATAATCTATACAGTCCACAATTAATTAGTAGCGCTGTACTTGAGGGTGCTATCCAATTTATACTGGTCTCGGATAGATATGGATAAGATTGTGAGGGTCGAGGGGGCCACCTGCAGTGACCAGAGGTGGTTAAGTTTTCTCACATGTCTACACGGGGTGACTATGGTAAACAATATAGTTGTTGTCTCCCAATGAGATTTCCCGTATGCATGTAATGTTGAGATACGTACAGGTAATCACCCTAGAAAATTTTCCATAAGAGTTAAAGGATCCATGTACAGCCATGTTCTGCATGTGAGCGTATAGTAGACAATAGTGGATCTTCGTTACGTCACATGTTGGAGGAGTGATGGTGGTGGAGGCGGGCTGAGTAGAAGCTTGAAGTAATTTTGTAGTGTCTGCTTGCAGCTTTGCAATTGCGGCATACGTTGGTGTGTTGTTAGTAGATTTTTTCTTTGCTGCATCTTGTGTTTTCTTTATAATTTTCCCTTTTTTGTTGGCATTT
>NC_069430.1:12806099-12825570 GCF_026875155.1 Cherax quadricarinatus | reverse complement strand
CTACGGGAGAGGTTAAGGGAAATCAACCTGACAACACTGGAGGACAGGAGAGATAGGGGGGACATGATAACGACATACAAAATACTGAGAGGAATTGACAAGGTGGAAAAAGACAGGATGTTCCAGAGATTGGACACAGTAACAAGGGGACACAGTTGGAAGTTGAAGACACAGATGAATCAGGGATGTTAGGAAGTATTTCTTCAGCCACAGAGTAGTCAGTAAGTGGAATAGTTTGGGAAGCGATGTAGTGGAGGCAGGATCCATACATAGCTTTAAGCAGAGGTATGATAAAGCTCATGGTTCAGGGAGAGTGACCTAGTAGCGATCAGTGAAGAGGCGGGGCCAGGAGCTCGAACTCGACCCCCGCAACCTCAACTAGGTGAGTACAACTAGGTGAGTACACACACGCAAGGCCCACGGTCACTTTACCCTCGGCTGTCTCCCCTCCCTTCCCTTCTAATCCCATACACACACACACACCTCCCCCACTTCTAAGTGTCACTCATCCTTCTCCCCCTCCCCCCTCTCCCCTCCCCTCCCCCCCTTAATCCCATCCCTCTCTCTCCCACACATGCACACACATACACAAGCACACATACACAAGCACATATACACTTGACACAAACACATACTCCCTCTTCCCCTAACCACCTCTACCCCTCCCCTAACCACCTTGCCTTAGCCACCTACCCCTTAAACCATCTAACCCCCTCCCCCAACTACCTCCCCCTCCAATAACCATCCTCCCTCTCCCCATAGCCATCCATCCCCACTCCCCCTAACCATCTATTCCGCTCCCCCTAACCAACTCTCCCCCTTCCTTCTGTGGAGCAATGGGGGAACCTAGAACTAGGATGAGAACAAGGGGCCCGAAGGACAAATCTGGGAGGGAGGACTGGGAGGCAGAGCTCAAAAAAAGGGAGGAAGACTGGGGAAGGAGGCTAGATGAGCTTGCAAGGAAGATGGAGGAGAGGTTAGCAGCAGAATGCAGAAGGTGGAAGCAAAATGCCACAGCAGCAGAAAACAAGATACAGAGATTAGAAGAGGAGCTGAGACACCTGAAGCAGAATAGAGACAAAGATAACAGAAGTAGCATCAGCAATGGCTACATCAGACACAGACAACAGGTCTAAAGGGAGCATGGAAACTAAACTGTATGCAGAGGTCCTGTCAAACTCACATGGGGCCAAAACAAAGACAGGGAGCACACTAGGACAGAATGAGAGGTTGGAAGACATTGAAGGAACTAGGACATGTGCAGGGACCTTACCAGACACCTGTGGGGGCCAGGAACAGGTGAGCAGGAAGGACAAACCAATGAGCATAGGGGCCATAGCTAGGGAAGGGACTGAAGGAAGGAACACTCCACGGGAAGGAACTAAAACACATCAGAGGATGCAATGGGAGTCACAGTGGGAGGTGGAAAGGTAGAGATCAGTTTTTGTCTATGCGCTAGACGAAGCTAAAGGGGAAACTTATGATGAAAGAAAGCAGGAGGAGAAAAAAGCGATTGTAGGTATCATGAAAGTGATAGGCGAGGGGGACATGACCCAGGTGGATTTTTTTTTGAGAATTGGGTGGTTCACAAAGAAAAGGAATCGGCTTCTCAAAGTAATTTTCAAGGCAGAATCAACCTGAACCATGATCCTGCAGAAGAAAGCATGGCTGAGAGGCAAACAGGAGTTCATGAGTGTGTACCTCGATCGAGACAGAACACAGGAGGAAAGGATGATGATGAAAGAGAGAGTTCAAAAACGAAAGGAGAAATGGGAGGAAATGAAAAAGGAGAGAAGAATAACCCAGGAACAAGTGGATGGACAAGCACACCCCCAAGAAACACCTGCAAAAGCACTCCAGCCATGACACCCCCAAGGCAACTGAACAATCCAAACCAACCATCACACACCGATCCCTCTGTTCCCACCCCCTGCACCACAGTTACAGTATTAGAACAGAAGTTGAAGGTTTGGTATACAAATGCGGATGGATTAATGAATAAACATGAGGAATGGCAAGAAAGAATCAATGAGATGTCCCCAGACATCATAGCAGTTACAGAAACAAAACTCAAGGAGACAATAACAGATGCAATCTTCCCATCAGGATACTAGATCATGAGGAAAGATAGAAGGGGCAGAGGGGGAGGAGGGGTTGCTCTGTTCGTAAAAAGCAGATGGAAATTCGAGAAAATGGAAGGCATAGATGAGACAGGAGAAAGAGACTACATAGTAGGTACACTTCAGTCTGGGAGCACAAGGTGGTCATTGCAGTGAGAGGAATATGAAGAGAGCAACAGAGCAATGGTGGACACACTTGCTGAGGTGGCAAGAAGAGCTCACTCCAGCAGAGCAAAGTTGCTGGTTATGGGGGATTTCAACCACAGGGAGATTGACTGGGAAAACCTGGAGCCACATGGGGGTCCCAAAACATGGAGAGCCAAGATGTTGGACATGGTGCTGGAAAACCTCATGCATCAACATGTTAAGGACACTACCAGAGTGAGAGGGGAGGAAGAACAAGTATGATTGGACCTTGTGTTCACCCTGGGCAGTTCAGACATTGAGCTTACAGTAGGGGGCTGCCCTTGGGAAGAGGCCTGCTGGCGGAATGGCAAGGAATGTTGGTGCCCAGCTGGGACCTGCTGGGCAGTGTGCCTGGCCTGTGGCTGTTTTTCCTATTGATTCTGTTTTCTTGGCCACCTTGCCATCTGACCCCGCAGTTGACCGCGCTACTGCAAACCAATGCCTGCCCCCTGATGCCACTGCTGGGAGCCCAGTGCTGGGAACTCGCTGGTATTGCCCTCCTGCGGTATCCGGGGAACCATGGTTGGAGCCCATACCGACTGTTGCTGGGCGGTTCCAAGGCTGGGTGTCGTTGGGGCTGTTGGGACGTTCCGATGACGAACCTGCTGCCAGTGCTGCACCATCACAGGACACCGGTTCCAGGCATGGTGCCTCTTTGAGCAGTTGGCACACTTGGGTCCTGGCCGAAGGGCTTTGCCAGTTGGCTGCAATATGATTGAACCCCTGACAGTTGAAGCATTGTACGGGGCCTGACAGGTATGGTCGGGTCTTGAATCTTCCCCAGACCCCAAGGTCCAGGTGCGTTGGAAGTGGACCTTTGTGGTGGATCAGCACCTGGTGGGTGGGCACCTTGTTCACCGTTGCAGTGAGTCGCTCCGCCTTGACAATATTGGGCACTTCCAAAATGGGGTCCAGTGGGAGGGACACAGGGATGTGCAAGAGCACCCCCTTGTACACCCTCTCCGAAGCAACCAGTTCCACCATGCTGGGATGCATCACAACCAGCCCCTTTAACTCCTCATAAGAGTCTTTGTCCTGAGGAATGACCAGAGCCTCGTTCCTGAGTGAACTCGCACCGGAACTTGAGGCAGGGTAGACCTTCCAGGTACCTTACAAACCCGTAATCGGGAGCCTTGAATTTGTTGAAGGCCCTGGTTGCTTGTGCCTGAGCCGAGCGGGAATTCCTCCTTCCACGTGGAGTCAGCCAGTCCCCGTCCACTGTGGAGGCCGGTGCAACTGGGGGAGGGGCCTGGGATGGCCCCATCCTTGCCAGTTGAGGAGCTACAGCCTCCTGGCTTCCTTCCACGACCCCTATGGCCATCTGGGGGTGCAAGTCTCCTTGGGTAGGGGCTGCCGACAGACCTAGTGGCAGATTGGTAGATACAGTAGTCTCCACTGCATCCTTGGCCTTCTTGGTGGGGGCTCCCACCTGCCCCACGTCGTCCTCCAACTCGTCCTTGCATTCCAATGAACGTTTAGGTCGCTCTCCTGGGTCTGTCATGCTGACTGTAGGTGTGGGGACAGAGCCAGCAGCAGAGCTGCTGCCTGTGACCTCACAGCCGCTCACACTGGGTGCAGAGCTGTGAGGCTCAGAGCCCCAGTCGGGGTCCGTAGCCACCCTCTCGTGGCTCACTGCTCTGAAGCACTGAACACAGTCCAAGGATCACCAGGAACGACACTAATCTGTGCGTAAACTAACACAGATTTGCGAACACAACACACACTGTTTTCCAATCTTCGTCCAGTCGAAAATCCTTATGAATCCACTCGTATTGTCTCCCAATGTGGAAGAATTGAAACGTGTGAGGATATAGTAGTATGTCATTGATGTGGCCTGGTGGCTAAAGCTCCGTCTTCACACACGGAGGGCCCGGGTTCGATTCCCGGCGGGTGGAAACATTCCGACACGTTTCCTTACACCTGTTGTCCTGTTCACCTAGCAGCAAATAGGTACCTGGGTGTTAGTCGACTGGTGTGGGTCGCATCCTGGGGGACAAGATTAAGGACCCCAATGGAAATAAGTTAGACAGTCCTCGATGACGCACTGACTTTCTTGGGTTATCCTGGGTGGCTAACCCTCCGGGGTTAAAAATCCGAACGAAATCTTATCTTATCTTATCTTACTGTATAGCTTGTACATATACATGTAGTAAATAAAGATATTATTATTATTATTATTATTATTATTGTTATTATTATTATTATTATTATTATTATTATTATTATTATTATTATTATTATTATTATTATTATAAAATTCTAACTCAGCAAGAAAATTAAAGAGTTTCTGATGTTCTTGCAAAAATCTGTTCTCTGTTGATATTTAATACAGAAAATGATATGTCTTGAACGAGTAACTAAGGTATTTCTTAATGTCGTAGTTTCTTGTCGAATCATGATTATGGAAAATTTTATAGGGGTGATTACTTGTACATACCTCAACATTACATGCATACGAGTAATCTCCTTGGGAGACAACAACTATATTGTTTACTGTAGTCATCCGTGTAGACATGTGAGAAAACTTAGCCACCTCTGGTCACTGCAGGTGGCCCCTCGACCCTCACAATCTTATCCATATCTATCCAAGACCAGCATAAATTGGGTAGCACCCTCAAGTACGGCGCTACTAATTAATTGTGGACTGTATAAATTATATTAGTTTAATTGAATGAAGGAGGGGGGGGGGGTAGGTTACACATGGATATATCCATCAAGGAAAAACACTTGTACATAATCCCACCACTTACCAGATATTCTCTGGTGGTCACTTGATGTGGCTGGATCACCCATAACCTATCCAATTAAAACATACCTAACTGGCCAGTATCAGTCTGCTATAACTAGAAAGGTTACTTAACTGTGTGTGATTGATGCTCCTTATTTCCTCCATTCACCATCTCATTTCGATGTCCTGCTACACCGACACGGTTCTTATTCCAGCAGGACGAGGTATCCGTTGGCTTGTCCCGGTTTAGAAGTCGTGATTCCATAAAACTTCGCTATCCTTGGGACGAGAACCACGCGTTCACTCGGAGCAGGGCGATTTATTTCACTTCCCGCATTCTCTTAACTTAATGTTATTATCACTGATTACATTACCATTCACAAGACGATTTAACGTCTCATAATTATTATACACATTAGAGGTCACTCCATTAAGATCTGAGACCGATGAGTGAGGATTAACTCACGGGTAATTTCCCCTGGACACATTCCATGGCGGCGCACCTGTCACCCCCGGTCCTACTATTATTCACTCATTTTACCACTTTATTACGGTGGTCACATAAATCACGTTCCCTCACTCTTCACCAGGAACAGTTACGACACTTCCTATTAGGAAGTGAGGCCTATATTAATCCTTAGGCCGCCGTGAACGCCAATTTCCTGATCCCATGTTTCACAGCTTCCTCACTACATTCAAAACACTCCCGCCTCCTCGTGCCCCAGCTCGACCTATACCCCCGCACATCTGCGCAGGCGCAGCGGGAACCCAGTTGGTTCCATTCAAAATACAAATACATTTTGACCCAAATCAACACATTAAACACTTATTAGGCACTATATTTTACAATTAAGAATAAAACTAAGTCTGCCCGAAATGCCTAGCCATGCTAAGCGTTCTAGTGGTACACTCTGTAATCACTATTTTACTACATGTAAACCACACAATAACCAAATTTCTGTAAACTCAGCATTGAAATCCTTATAGAGAATAAACTTTGAATTAAATAATTTCCACACTGCGGCCGGGCGGAAGTCGTTGTTAGACGACTTAAATTGCGTCTTCCTCCAGAAGACGATTCCAGCCCTCTCTGGATTGCGCTCCTGTTTTCCTAGAGGGTCTTACTACAATTTCTTCTTGCATTACTCGGTCAGTGTCTTCAATATCACTCGTGTCACTTTCCCTTAGATTTCCATCTGCGCTGGATTGAACACCATTTAATTCTAAGGGAATTAATTTATTAATGGTACGCAAACTTTCCTGACCACGACACAACACTTTGACGTTTCTGACAACACCTTGTGCATCTGGGTATAATGTAACTACCTTGCCCAGAGGCCACAATGTTCGATGTTGTTCAGTATCAATTAACACAATGTCACCTGGTTGAATGTTCTGTCGGTTTACTGCCTCTGGAGCGCCATAAAAGTGTTCACGTAGTGTAAGAAGATATTCTTTACGCCACACATCAGACCAATGAATAATTACCTTATTTAACATCTTGAACTTATCACTCAACACGGTCACGTTATTGTAATCCTCATCACTTCCCTCGGGATTATCTCTATAGATAGGTGCAGCTTCTAACCTTCGTCCGCATATTAGGTGAGAGGGAGTGAGGATCTCCGCATCAGGAGTGTCGCTCATGTATGACAGAGGGCGATTGTTTACCCGATTCTCTGCCTCCACCAACACTGCATGGAATTCCTCCAAATTAATTCTCTTCCTGTGTAGCACCTTACGAAGACATCTTTTCACTGTACCTATCATTCTTTCGTACAGTCCTCCCTGCCAAGGGGCTCTGGGAGTAATAAATTTCCAGACACACCCTCGCTGGGTCAACAAAGACTGTACATCATCACTTTTATTTAATTCCATCAAGTGTTGAGCACCCGCTACAAAATTGGTGGCATTATCTGAGATCATCAATCTTGGACAGGATCTCCTAGCTGCAAATTTCTGGAACAGCTGTATGAACTGTTCTGCAGACAAGTCCTGAGCCACTTCTAGATGAACAGCCCTAGTAGCTGTACAAGTAAATAGACATACATACACCTTCAAGGGAACACCATCTGAAGTACCTGTTAAAATGATTGGCCCACTATAGTCCACTCCGGTCACATCAAATGGTTTTACCAACTGCACGCGTTCCTTGGGCAATGGTGGAGGACCTGGGTACATGTAGGTTCTGGCAACCACCCGGCGACATGTTACACACGACTTGATAACCCTTTTTACACTTTGCTGTCCTTGTGGAATTCAGAAGGTTTCCCGAATACAGTTTAAGGTATCCTGTACCCCACCGTGCATCACGTTATTATGGGCATTAAAGACAATCAAGGGTGCTTAGCATATTCCCCCAATTCAGCATTTTGTAACCTGCCTCTGCACCTAATTACATCATCTCTAAATACAGCCCCAGCTTTTCTATTATTGAGCCTTTCACAATTTTTCCGTCCATCATGAATTTAATCTCATCCCTGTAGGTTTCTTCTTGTACCCTCTGTAGCCAGTATTTCAGGGGATGGGGAAAATTATATGAGATATTCATCTTACTTATAAATTTAAACACTAACCTTGTCACGCTAATCAGCTTGAGTAAGGAAGAATACCTATTCATGTCAATGGCTAAGGAGGGACTACTGACTGGAGCGGTGCTCACTGTAATTTCGACAGGAGCAACATGTGCCTTTTGCACCGGCCAGTTAATTTTGTCCACCAGCCATCTTGGCCCTTTAAACCACGATAAAGCGCTCACAAATTTTTCATAAGTCAAGCCTCGAGACAAGAAGTCAGCCGGATTCTCGTCACCAGGAATGTGATTAAAGGTTAACATATGCTGACCCAAACTGTTATATTTCTCCTGCATTTGATTGATTTCAGCGACTCTGTTTTGTACATACACAATCTTACTGTTACCATTACGAATCCATTGTAAGGATACTTCGTTATCAGACCAAATTACGGTGTCGCTGATATTTATCTCTCGCAATTTATTTCTTATATAATTGGCTAATTTGACACCTACATAAATGGCCGTTAATTCCAACTGAGGTAAGGTACGTGATTTGATTGGAGCCACCTTAGCCTTAGACATAACAAGAGAAATGGTACTATTACATTGAAGGTAAGCGACTGCTCCATATGCTAATTTCGAAGCATCTCCATCTTGACTGGCCACATTACGGGGGAACTCCAACATTGGTAATTTTACATATTCACCAATTAGTTCTTCCTACCTTTCAACAAATTCCTCAGGTATGGTTTCATCCCAATCACACTTAAGCTTCCATGCTTTTTGTATCAACAATTTTCCTCTTATGGTAAGTGGGGACACTAAGCCTAGTGGATCGAAGCATTTTGAAACTTCCGCAAGTAAGACTCTCTTGGTTAATTTATTGGGCATGCTGTAGTTAATAGACTTTAACGATAACAAGTCTCTCTCTGTGTCCCAAGTCAGTCCCAGCATATTACTATATTTAGACACTTCAACTCCAGGGTTGTCTTTATTTATTTTGAGCCCTTAAACTGGACGAATTACTGCTCCATTCCCTCAGGGGCATATTTGCACCTTGCATTATTTCATTAGCCCCTTCATATATGCTCATTAGTTCCTCTTTAGTAGACGTCACCCCCAGGAAATTGTCCACATAAAATTGTTTGCCCATTACTCCACTCAGTGGACCACCCGTACGCTTAAGATGTGCATTTATCGTTGCCTGGAGTAGGAACAGACTGGAGGTAGCACCAAACAATACACTCCTGAAGCAAAAAGTCTTCAGGGAACTAAGCGGGTCACTAGGATTCTCGGGCCATAAGAACCTAGTGCAATCCCAGTCAGCCTCCTGCAGACCCACTCTCAGGAAAGCTTTACTTATGTCCACCATAAAGGCATAATTGTTAACTCTGAAGTTTAATAATATGTCTCCCTGTTTTTCCGAGGTACATTTTTGTTACTACTGGCACTACAATTAAACACAATCCTCAGAGGAGTGGTCTTAGAATCCTTCTTCACTCCGTGATGTGGCAAATAGTGACCATAAATCTGGGCTTGCTCTGGAGGTACCTCCTCAATGAATTTATTATTTAACTGCTCATTAATTATATCATCATAAGCAGTCAACAGTTCTGGTGTCTTGCTCAGTTCGTGGAGCTGAGCCTTTAATTGTCCATACGCCATCCGGTAATTAGTTGGTAGGTCTGGATGGTTCAGCTTCCACGGAAGTCTCACCCAGTATTGTCCAGATTCAAATTTAACATCCTTCTGGTATTGTTCTTGAGTAAAGGAATCATCTGGACTTTTTTCATTTACATTGATCCCTATGCTGTCCAATTCCCATAATTTATACACAGGTTCAACTTCATCCTCTATTGAAGTATATTTATACTGGAGTGATATTTTATGAGTAAGACACACCGTAACTGTATTTATGGCTTCCTCCAGTCATTCATTATCAGTACGAGGAAGCCTGCCATACATCACGTGACCTCCTGTGGTCCTTAGAAGGGTGACTCCGCATTTCTTTGTCATACCCTTTACAAACTTGGCATAATGGTCACTACCTATCAAAATATCTATTGGCCCCACAAAATCATTATTTACACCAGAAGGTACCAAATTTACCTTACTTGAAAGCCTTTCAGTAGCGTTACCAAGCCCTATTGTAGATATTTTCTCTGGGAGCCTATCCACAATTACGGCATTAATACGTTTTCTCTCATTGCCCAGCCTGACAGTTACATAAACAGTGTCGTAAGACTGGGCCTTCTTATTCGAGAGAAAGCCAGATAACTTGAGTATAGCAGGATCTCCCATTTGTACCTTCATCCCATTAAGGCAGTTACGTTTTATGAAGGTACGTTGTGATCCCTGATCCAGTAATGTTGTTACAGTTTTGGATTTACGCCGTTTATCAATTATCACCACATCCAACACAGGTAAAGCTACCTCAGCTAGGCCATCATTACCGACATTAGCTGCAATCTTTACGTTGGCTACTGTTGTGTCCGGGTTATTATCACTATCAGTACTCTTGTTACCATCATTACGATTAGATCCTCCCTTACACATAGCTATGTGGTGTCTTCCCTTGTTACACTGATAACAATGGTGCAAGTTAGCACGGCAATCCCTTACATTATGATTTCCTAGACACCTGATACATCTAGCAAGCTCTTCCAATCTTTCCACTTTAACATCCCATGAATTATAGATATTACAGTTCTTAGAGAAATGAGTACCGTTGCAGAAGATACAATCTCTCCTTTCTTTGCCTGACCTCTTATCAACTGGGCTACTCTTATTGTGGTACTTCCTCCTCTTGCTTTGATGTGGAGAACCACTATTACTGGCCCCTGTCACTTGATATGTGCCTACGTAACCCTGTTTAGTAGGTGACTTAGGATTTTTGATATTGGGATAAAGTTTCCTTTTGTGGAACTTGACAGGTGCACTGGGGTGTGTAGACGTGGTATTCCTAGAGGTAATGGGTTGGCTGGTCTGCAGTTGGACAATTAGCTCTTGCAGGCCCACTCTTATTTCTTCCAACCCGAAGTAACCCTTGTGATATCTGTTAGATAGCCACTCTACTGTCTTGTGGTTCAATTTATTCTGAATCAAGGCACTCAACAACCACTCTGCTCCCTCCAGATCATATTTATTACTCAAGGTCTTAAGAGTACTTTCTAGTTCGATCCTAAATTGCTGTAAGCTGTTGCGGTTGTGATCTGGAGTCTTCAAACTAGCCAAATTAGCTACTAGATCCAGCCTACTTTGCTCCAAGTTACCGTAAGTGACCTCCAACAGTCAACTGCCTCACTATAGGAATCATCTACATTTGGGAATGCTTGTATGAGAACATGCGCATCTCCCCTTACTTGTCCCTTTAAATAGCATAATTTGGTAACACTTGCAAGATCACTCCTATCATGTATGACTGCTTTAAAGATAGACCAAAACTCCTCCCAGTTTTCTCCCGGATTAAACACAGGCATGCATAATTCTGGGAGTTTTGGTAGACACCTCTGATTTTCCTTACCAGGTTGACCAACAACATTGTTTACACCTTTTACCTTCTCTAAAGCCTTAGTTTTGCAGGAAACAATGTTGTCCTCCACTTCATAATATTGATCCAGCAGCCGCTTTCTTTCAGCATTATCTGCACAATTCACCAGAAGATCGCTCTCACAGTCCTTATACCTCAATTTATATGACTCATATCTACTTTCTAAGGCATCTAGGTGTAGCTTTAATTCATCAGGGTTTACCGTTTCTTGTCTCATTAATTAACTCTATACACATGTTGTATGATTTAGTATCATGACCCTTCCGAGCTTGTAGTGACGCTTTCTTTGCTTTGGCATCCATGGACTTGCCAGCCGCACTAACTTCCTCAGACCCAGCCATGGTTTGGGAATTAATAATCACCAATTATACAACTTAAGTAGACACCTTGTGAGAGTAATTCTTGCACTTTACTCTTGTATAAATCCTAGCCCCCCATGTGCTAGTAATTAATTGGGCTAATTATCATCCACCACACGACCGATTAAATTTGTGTTCCCTATACCCACTTTCTTCAATCAGTCACTTAATTATTAAGTAATTAATTCAATTAATTTTTCACTGATTGCATCCAGTTCAGGAAGGACCAGCGGGCAGATATGGAAAATTTTATAGGGGTGATTACTTGTACATACCTCAACATTACTATATTGTTTACCGTAGTCATCCGTGTAGACATGTGAGAAAACTTAGCCACCTCTGGTCACTGCAGGTGGCCCCTCGACCCTCACAATCTTATCCATATCTATCCAAGACCAGTATAAATTGGGTAGCACCCTCAAGTACGGCGCTACTAATTAATTGTGGACTGTATAAATTATATTAGTTTAACTGAATGAAGGAGGGGGGGGGTAGGATACACATGGATATATCCATCAAGGAAAAACACTTGTACATAATCCCACCACTTACCAGATATTCTCTGGTGGTCACTTGATGTGGCTGGATCACCCATAACCTATCCAATTAAAACATACCTAACTGGCCAGTATCAGTCTGCTATAACTAGAAAGGTTACTTAACTGTGGGTGATTGATGCTCCTTATTTCCTCCATTCACCATCTCATTTCGATGTCCTGCTACACCGACACGGTTCTTATTCCAGCAGGACGAGGTATCCGTTGGTTTGTCCCGGTTTTGAAGTCGTGATTCCATAAAACTTCGCTATCCTCGGGACGATAACCACGCATTCACTCGGAGCAGGGGGGATTCTATTTCACTTCTCGCATTCTCTTAACTTAATGTTATTATCACTGATTACATTACCATTCACAAGACGATTTAACGTCTCATAATTATTATACACATTAGAGGTCACTCCATTAAGATCTGAGACCGATGAGTGAGGATTAACTCACGGGTAATTTCCCCTGGACACATTCCATGGTGGCGCACCTGTCACCCCCGGTCCTACTATTATCCACTCATTTTACCACTTTATTACGGTGGTCACGTAAATCACGTTCCCTCACTCTTCACCAGGAACAGTTACGACACTTCCTATTAGGAAGTGAGGCCTATATTAATCCTTAGGCCGCCGTGAACGCCAATTTCCTGATCCCATGTTTCACAGCTTCCTCACTACATTCAAAACACTCCCGCCTCCTCGTGCCCCAGCTCGACCTATACCCCCCCCCCCGCACATCTGCGCAGGCGCAGCGGGAACCCGGTTGGTTCCATTCAAAATACAAATACATTTTGACCCAAATCAACACATTAAACACTTATTAGGCACTATAGCTTCGGAAATTAAATAATTTCCACAATGATAATTAATATAATAATAATAATAATAATAATAATAATAATAATAATAATAATAATAATAATAATAATAATAATAAAAGTAAAAGCCTGAGCTTGCTACCACCTGCAGCTCATAAGACTGCCATCCCCACGAGCCCCTTTGGGGCGGGGGAGATGGCAGACCAGAGGCCTAGCTTCTCCCTACGAGCCCTGTGAGGGCGGGGACTGTGGCTAGGCCTGGGGACACTTGGCCCCAAAGATGAGGGGGTACTTGTACCACCTCCCATTGGAGAGACACTCCCCAGATAGGGAGTCAAGGCCGGGTCACCACTACTTGGAAAAGACCCGGGCCGGGAGAATACAGGCGAATAAAAAAAATGAAAGTAATAATAACAATAATAGTAATACCACAAATTATTCCAATTCCTGACCACTCTGAGACTAAATTAAATGTTCCTTGACATTCCAGTGATTCATGTCTTTATTTAGCTTCCAACTGGGCTCTCGTTTTACCTGTTTTTCACCTCTCGAACAGTCTATTCATGTTCATTTTATCACGTTCTCTGAGTGCTTTGTATGCTGTTATAATGTGTTCTTTAGATTTTCCTATAGTCTCTCTCTTTATAGTTCAAACTCTTGACCTCTGGGACTAGTCTGATTGCAAAGCTTTGCCCCTTTTCACTTTCCTGTCTACGCTGGTGCTGCATACTTCAAGATTCCTCACCGGTAATTTAAGATTCGCCGGATGAGTATTTGCTTCAGAAGTTATTGAGCTGTTGTGCACCGCTGTATGCTCAATAATATGATCACTTCCTGTGTGCACTCAGTTGTTTATGCGCGAGAGAGCACCCGTGTCTGTTCTGTATGTGTTTATACTCGCCTATTTGTAGTTACAAGGGTCGCATCTCAGCTTCTGTCCTCGCCTCTCAACTGGCCACAATAATGGGTTCGTATGTATACCCATTCTTAAAGCTGTATATGGCTTCTACTTTTGCTATTCGCTATCCAGGTCGCTTTTCGCTTCTTGATGTCACTATGTTGCGCTCTTGTGTACCTTTTTCCAGCTTCTCGTGTATACTGACCCTGTTCACCCTATGAATACCTCGGGCTCGATTGCCGGCAAGGGTGGAAACATTGACCGTGTTTCCTTAGACTGGTTGTTTATGTTCACACATCAGTAAAATGTGTATCTGGGTGTTAGTCGACTGGTGTGGGTTGCATCCTGGGACAAAACTAACCTAATTTGCCGAAATGCTCAGCATAACAAGGGGCTTTCTATATAGTAGTATGTCATTGATGTCAGCTAGGACTGTATACCTTGTACATGTACTTATAGTAAATAAAGATATTATTATTATTATTATTATTATTATTATTATTATTATTATTATTATTGTTATTATGGTATTTGGTACGTCGTTATCATGTCCTCCCTGGTCCTTCTGTTCTGTATTGTCATCAGGTTTAGCTCCTTTAGCCTCTTCTCTTAACTTATACTCATGTGCATGACTGTTTGGTGAGGTTCCTGAGAGTTAATCTTAGATTTGCCAGATACGTAGTGTGTGGTGTGTGTGTGTGTGTGTGGTGTGTGTGTGTGTGTGTGTGTGTGTGTGTGTGTGTGTGTGTGTTGTGTGGTGTGTGTGTGTGTACTCACCTAATTGTACTCACCTAATTGTGGTTGCAGAGATCGAGACTCAGCTCCTGGCCCTGCCTCTTCAGCGAACGTTACTAGGTCTTCTCTCTCATTGCTTCCTGAGCTTTGTCATACCTCGTCTTAAGGCTATGTATGGTTCCTGCCTGCACTACATCTCTTGCTAGGCGGCTATTCCACTTCCTGACGACTGTATGACTGAAGAAATACTTCCTAACATCCCTGTGACTTCATCCTGAGTCTTCAACTTCCAATTGTGACCCTTGTTTCTGTGTCCCCTTATGGAACATCCTGTCTCTGTCCACCTTATCTATTCCACGCAGTATTTTGTATGTCGTTATCATGTCTCCCTTGACCCTCCTGTCCACCAGTGTCGTCAGTCCGATTTCCCTCAATCTTTCTTCATAGGACATTCCCCTGAACTCCGGAACTAACCTCGTTGCAAACCTTTGCACTTTTCAAATTTCTTGACGTCCTTGACCAGGTGTGGGTTCGAAACTGGTGGTGCATACTCCAGTATGGGCTTGACAAACACAGTGTACAGTATCCTGAAAGGTGTCGGAATGCTATTCTCAGATTTGAAAGGCGCCCGTATGCTGCAGCAGTTATCTGGTTGATGTGTGCTTCCGGAGACGTCCTCGGTGTTATGCCCACACCAAGATCTTTCTCCTTGAGTGAGGTTTCCAGTCTTTGGCCACCTAGCCTATACTCTGTCTGCAGCCTTCTGTGCTCTTCCCCAATCTTCATGACTTTGCATTTGGCCGGGTTGACTTCGAGAAGCCAGTTGCGGGACCATGTGTTCAGCCTGTCCAGGTCTCCTTGCAGTCCTACCTGATCCTCATCAGATTTAATTCTCCTCATTAACTTGACATCATCTGCGAAAAGGGACACTTCTGAGTCTATTCCTTCCATCATGTCATTCACATATACCAAAAATAGCACTGGTCCTAGGACTGACCCCTGTGGGACCCCCTCATCACAGGCACCCACTGTGATGCCTCATCACGTACCATGACTCGTTGTTGCCTCCCTGTCAGGTATTCTCTGATCCATTGCAGTGCTCTTCCTTTTTATACGCACCTGATCCTCCAGCTTCTGAAACTAATCCTTCTTGTGTGGAGCTGTGATGAAGGCCTTCCTACAGTCCAAGAAAATGCAATCAACCCACCTGTCTCTTTCATGTCTTTCTTCTGTTACTTTGTCATAAAACTCCAGAAGGTTTGTGACACAAGATTTGCCTTCCATGAATCTGTGCTGGTTGTTGTTAAAAATCTTGTTCCTTTCCAGGTGCTCCACCATGCTCCTCCTGATAATCTTCTTCATGACTTTGCATACTATACACGTCAGTGACACTGGTCTGTAGTTTAGTGCCTCGTTTCTGTCTCTTTTCTTAAAAATGGCGACTGCATTTGCCGGTTTTTTTTTTTTTGTGTGTGTGTGTGAGGGTGCGTGTGTGTATGTACTCACCTAATTGTACTCACCTAATTGTGGTTGCAGGGGTCAAGACTCGGCTCCTGGCCCCGCCTCTTCACTGATCGCTACTGGGTCCTCTCTCTCTCTCTGCTTCCTGAGCTTTGTCATACCTTGTCATACAGACCAATGTCACTGACGTGTATAGTATGCAAAGTCATGAAGAAGATTATCAGGAGGAGCATGGTGGAGCACCTGGAAAGGTATGTGTGTGTGTGTGTGTGTGAGTGTGTGTGTGTGTGCGTGCGTGTGTGTGTGTGTGTACTCACCTAATTGTACTCACCTAATTGTGGTTGCAGGGGTCGAGAGTCAGCTCCTGGCCCGCCTCTTCACTGATCGCTACTGGGTTCCTTC
Organism: Cherax quadricarinatus; assembly: GCF_026875155.1. NCBI lineage: Eukaryota > Metazoa > Arthropoda > Malacostraca > Decapoda > Parastacidae > Cherax > Cherax quadricarinatus. Next base: position 12,809,251 of record NC_069430.1, on the reverse strand, counting down.
CTCTCTCTGCTTCCTGAGCTTTGTCATACCTCTTCTTAAAACTATGTATGGTTCCTGCCTCCACTACTTCACTTGCTAGGCTATTCCACTTGCTGACAACTCTATGACTGAAGAAATACTTCCTAACGTCCCTGTGACTCGTCTGAGTCTTCAGCTTCCAGTTGTGACCCCTTGACCCTGTGTCCCCCCTCTGGAACATCCTATGTCTGTCCATCGTGTCTACTCCCCGCAGTATCTTGTATGTCGTTATCATGTCTCCCCTGACCCTTCTGTCCTCCAGTGTCGTCAGTCCGATTTCCCTTAACCTTTCCTCGTAGAACATTCCCTTGAGCTCTGGGACTAGCCTTGTTGCAAACCTTTGTACTTTCTCTAACTTCTTGACGTGCTTGACCAGGTGTGGGTTCCAGACTGGTGCTGCATACTCCAGCAATGGGCCTAACATACACAGTGTACAGTGTCTTGAACGATTCCTTATTAAGGTATCGGAACGCTATTATCAGGTTTGCCAGGCGCCCGTATGCTGCAGCAGTTATTTGGTTGATGTGTGCCTCCGGTGATGTGCTCGGTGTTATGGTCACCCAAGGTCTTTCTCCCTGAGTGAGGTCTGTAGTCTTTGTCCACCTAGCCTATACTCTGTCTGCGGTCTTCTTTGCCCCTCCCCAATCTTCTGACTTTGCATTTGGCTGGATTGAATTCGAGAAGCCAGTTTCTGGACCACATGTCCAGCCTCTCCAGGTCTCTTTGCAGTCCTGCCTCATCCTCATCCGATTTAATTCTTCTCATCATCTTCACATCATCTGCGAACAGGGACACTTCAGAGTCTATTCCTTCCATCATGTCGTTCACATATATCAAAAATAGCACTGGTCCTAGAACTGACCCCTGTGGGACCCCGCCCGTAACAGGCGCCCACTGTGATACCTCTTCACGTACCATGACTCGTTGCTGCCTCCCTGTCAGGTATTCCCTTATCCATTGCAGTGCCCTCCCTTTTACATGTGCCTGATCCTCCAGCTTCTGCACTAATCTCTTGTGGGGAACTGTGTCAAAGGCCTTCCTGCAGTCTAGGAAAACGCAATCTACCCACCCCTCTCTCTGTGTCTTACTTCTGTTACCTTGTCATAAACTCCAGAGGTTCGTGATACAGGATTTGCCTTCCATGAACCCATGCTGGTTTTCATTTATAATCTTGTTCCTTTCCAGGTGTTCGACCACTCTCCTCCTGATAATCTTCTCCATGACTTTGCACACAATACATGTCAGAGACACAGGTCTGTAGGTTTAGTGCCTCGTTTCTGTTTCCTTTCTTAAAATATGGGGACTACATTAGCTGTCTTCCATTTCTCAGGTAGTTGCCCAGTTTCAAGGGATGTGTTGAAGATTCTGGTTAGAGGCACGCACACCATCTCTGCTCCTTCTCTAAGGACCCATGGGGAGATGTTGTCCGGTCCCATCGCCTTTGAGGTGTCAAGGTCACTTAAGAGCTCTTCACCTCCTCCTCAGTTGTTCGTATATCATCCAACACTTGTTGGTATATTCCCTCTTGATGTTCCCTTCTGTGCTGTCTTCCCACAGCCCTTCCTGTCTCTACTGTAAAAACTTCCTTAAATCTCCTGTTCAGCTCCTCACATACCTCCTGATCATTTCTTGAGAGTTCTCCACCTCCTGTCCTTAATCTGATCACCTGGTCTTTGACTGTTGTCTTCCTCCTGATGTGGCTATACAACAGTTTCGGGTCAGTCTTGATTCTCGATGCTATGTCATTTTCATACTGTCGCTGGGCCTCCCTCCTTACCTGTGCATACTCATTCCTGGCTCTGCTACTGATCTCCCTATTTTCGTGTGTTCTCTGCCTTCTGTGCTTTTTCCATTCTCTATTGCACTTTGTTTTTGCCTCCTTACACCGTCGGGTAAACCAGGGTAAACCCGTTGTTACTGTTGCCCTTGGGAATGAACTTTTCCACTGCCTCCTTGCTTTTGTTGTTACATATTCCATCATTTCATTTACTGGCTTTCCTGCCAGTTCTCTGTCCCACTGGACCTCCCGCAGGAAGTTTCTTCAACCCTATGTAGTCCCCTCTTTTATAGTCAGGCTTTTCCCATTCAACTCCTGTTATTCTCTCCACTTGCAGCTCTACTATGTATTCAAAGCACAGAACCACGTGGTCGCTAGCTCCTAGGGACTCTCATACTTGATGTTCCTCAACGTCTGAGCTGCCAGGGTGAACACAAGGTCCAATCTTGCTGGTTCATCCTCCCCTCTCACTATGGTAGTGTCCTTAACATGTTGGTGCATGAGGTTTTCCAGCACCATGTCCAACATCCTGGCTCTCCATGTTTCGGGATCCCCATGTGGCTCCAGGTTTTCCCAGTCGATCTCCCTGTGGTTGAAATCCCCATAACCAGCAACTTTGCTCTGTTGGAATGAGCTCTTCTTGCCACCTCAGCAAGTGTGTCCACCATTGCTCTGTTGCTCTCTTCATATTCCTCTCTTGGCCTCCTGCAGTTCTGTGGTGGATTATACATCACTGCAATGACCACTTTTGTGTTCCCCAGACTGAAATGTACCTGCTATGTAGTCTCTTTCTCCCATCTCATCTATGCCTTCCATTTTCTCGAATTTCCATCTGTTTTTTACGAGCAGAGCAACCCCACCTCCCCCCCTGCCCCTTCTATCTTTCCTCATGATCTGGTATCCTGGTGGGAAGATTGCATCTGTTATTGTCTCCGTGAGTTTTGTTTCTGTAGCTGCTATGATGTCTGGGGACTCCTCATTGATTCTTTCTTGCCATTCCTCATGTTTATTCGTTAATCCATCTGCATTTGTGTACCAAACCTTCAACTTCTGTTCTAATACTGTAACTGTGGTGCGGGGGGTGGAAACAGAGGGATCGGTGTGTAATGGTTGGTTTGGATTGTTCAGTTGCCTTGGGGATGTCGTGGCTGGAGTCCTTCTGCAGGTGTTTCTGGGGGGTGTGCTTGTCCTTCGATTTGATCCTGGGTTATTCTTCTCTCCTTTTTCATTTCCTCCCATTTCTCCTTTCGTTTTTGAACTCTCTCTTTCATCGTCTTCCTTTCATCCTGTGTTCTGTCTCGATCGAGGTACACACTCCGGAACTCCTGGTTGCCTCTCACGTTTCTTCTCCTCAGGC
>NC_069430.1:12747795-12805599 GCF_026875155.1 Cherax quadricarinatus | reverse complement strand
TTACCTCCATTCACCATCCATTTCGATGTCCTGCTACACCGACACGGTTCTTATTCCAGCAGGACGAGGTATCCGTTGGTTTGTCCCGGTTTTGAAGTCGTGATTCCATAAAACTTCGCTATCCTCGGGACGAGAACCACGCATTCACTCGGAGCAGGGCGATCTATTTCACTTCTCGCATTCTCTTAACTTAATGTTATTATCACTGATTACATTACCATTCACAAGACGATTTAACGTCTCATAATTATTATACACATTAGAGGTCACTCCATTAAGATCTGAGACCGATGAGTGAGGATTAACTCACGGGTAATTTCCCCTGGACACATTCCATGGTGGCGCACCTGTCACCCCCGGTCCTACTATTATCCACTCATTTTACCACTTTATTACGGTGGTCACGTAAATCACGTTCCCTCACTCTTCACCAGGAACAGTTACGACACTTCCTATTAGGAAGTGAGGCCTATATTAATCCTTAGGCCGCCGTGAACGCCAATTTCCTGATCCCATGTTTCACAGCTTCCTCACTACTTTCAAAACACTCCCGGCCTCCTCGTGCCCCAGCTCGACCTATAACCCCCCCGCACATCTGCGCAGGCGCAGCGGGAACCCAGTTGGTTCCATTCAAAATACAAATACATTTTGACCCAAATCAACACATTAAACACTTATTAGGCACTATAGCTTCGGAAATTAAATAATTTCCACAATGATAATAATAATAATAATAATAATAATAATAATAATAAATAATAATAATAATAATAATAATAATAATAAAAATAATAAAAGTAAAAGCCTGAGCTTGCTACCACCTGCAGCTCATAAGACTGCCATCCCCACGAGCCCCTTTGGGGCGGGGCAGATGGCAGACCAGAGGCCTAGCTTCTCCCTACGAGCCCTGTGAGGGCGGGGACTGTGGCTAGGCCTGGGGACACTTGGCCCCAAAGATGAGGGGGTACTTGTACCACCTCCCATTGGAGAGACACTCCCCAGATAGGGAGTCAAGGCCGGGTCACCACTACTTGGAAAAGACCCAGGCCGGGAGAATACAGGCGAATAAAAAAAATGAAAGTAATAATAACAATAATAGTAATACCACAAATTATTCCAATTCCTGACCACTCTGAGACTAAATAAATGTTCCTTGACATTCCAGTGATTCATGTCTTTATTTAGCTTCCAACTGGGCTCTCGTATACCTGTTTTTCACCTCTCGAACAGTCTATTCATGTTCATTTTATCACGTTCTCTGAGTGCTTTGTATGCTGTTATAATGTGTTCTTTAGATTTTCCTATAGTCTCTCTCTTTATAGTTCAAACTCTTGACCTCTGGGACTAGTCTGATTGCAAAGCTTTGCCCCTTTTCACTTTCCTGTCTACGCTGGTGCTGCATACTTCAAGATTCCTCACCGGTAATTTAAGATTCGCCGGATGAGTATTTGCTTCAGAAGTTATTGAGCTGTTGTGCACCGCTGTATGCTCAATAATATGATCACTTCCTGTGTGCACTCAGTTGTTTATGCGCGAGAGAGCACCCGTGTCTGTTCTGTATGTGTTTATACTCGCCTATTTGTAGTTACAAGGGTCGCATCTCAGCTTCTGTCCTCGCCTCTCAACTGGCCACAATAATGGGTTCGTATGTATACCCATTCTTAAAGCTGTATATGGCTTCTACTTTTGCTATTCGCTATCCAGGTCGCTTTTCGCTTCTTGATGTCACTATGTTGCGCTCTTGTGTACCTTTTTCCGCTTCTCGTGTATACTGACCCTGTTCACCCTATGAATACCTCGGGCTCGATTGCCGGCAAGGGTGGAAACATTGACCGTGTTTCCTTAGACTGGTTGTTTATGTTCACACATCAGTAAAATGTGTATCTGGGTGTTAGTCGACTGGTGTGGGTTGCATCCTGGGACAAAACTAACCTAATTTGCCCGAAATGCTCAGCATAACAAGGGGCTTTCTATATAGTAGTATGTCATTGATGTCAGCTAGGACTGTATACCTTGTACATGTACTTATAGTAAATAAAGATATTATTATTATTATTATTTATTATATATTATTATTATTATTATTATTATTGTTATTATGGTATTTGGTACGTCGTTATCATGTCCTCCCTGGTCCTTCTGTTCTGTATTGTCATCAGGTTTAGCTCCTTTAGCCTCTTCTCTTAACTTATACTCATGTGCATGACTGTTTGGTGAGGTTCCTGAGAGTTAATCTTAGATTTGCCAGATACGTAGTGTGTGTGTGTGTGTGTGTGTGTGTGTGTGTGTGTGTGTGTGTGTGTGTGTGTGTGTGTGTGTGTGTGTGTGTGTGTGTGTGTGTGTACTCACCTAATTGTACTCACCTAATTGTGGTTGCAGAGATCGAGACTCAGCTCCTGGCCCTGCCTCTTCAGCGAACGTTACTAGGTCTTCTCTCTCATTGCTTCCTGAGCTTTGTCATACCTCGTCTTAAGGCTATGTATGGTTCCTGCCTGCACTACATCTCTTGCTAGGCGGCTATTCCACTTCCTGACGACTGTATGACTGAAGAAATACTTCCTAACATCCCTGTGACTTTATCCCTGAGTCTTCAACTTCCAATTGTGACCCCTTGTTTCTGTGTCCCCTCTATGGAACATCCTGTCTCTGTCCACCTTATCTATTCCACGCAGTATTTTGTATGTCGTTATCATGTCTCCCTTGACCCTCCTGTCCACCAGTGTCGTCAGTCCGATTTCCCTCAATCTTTCTTCATAGGACATTCCCCTGAACTCCGGAACTAACCTCGTTGCAAACCTTTGCACTTTTCAAATTTCTTGACGTCCTTGACCAGGTGTGGGTTCGAAACTGGTGGTGCATACTCCAGTATGGGCTTGACAAACACAGTGTACAGTATCCTGAAAGGTGTCGGAATGCTATTCTCAGATTTGAAAGGCGCCCGTATGCTGCAGCAGTTATCTGGTTGATGTGTGCTTCCGGAGACGTCCTCGGTGTTATGCCCACACCAAGATCTTTCTCCTTGAGTGAGGTTTCCAGTCTTTGGCCACCTAGCCTATACTCTGTCTGCAGCCTTCTGTGCTCTTCCCCAATCTTCATGACTTTGCATTTGGCCGGGTTGACTTCGAGAAGCCAGTTGCGGGACCATGTGTTCAGCCTGTCCAGGTCTCCTTGCAGTCCTACCTGATCCTCATCAGATTTAATTCTCCTCATTAACTTGACATCATCTGCGAAAAGGGACACTTCTGAGTCTATTCCTTCCATCATGTCATTCACATATACCAAAAATAGCACTGGTCCTAGGACTGACCCCTGTGGGACCCCCTCATCACAGGCACCCACTGTGATGCCTCATCACGTACCATGACTCGTTGTTGCCTCCCTGTCAGGTATTCTCTGATCCATTGCAGTGCTCTTCCTGTTATACGCACCTGATCCTCCAGCTTCTGCACTAATCTCTTGTGTGGAGCTGTGATGAAGGCCTTCCTACAGTCCAAGAAAATGCAATCAACCCACCTGTCTCTTTCATGTCTTTCTTCTGTTACTTTGTCATAAAACTCCAGAAGGTTTGTGACACAAGATTTGCCTTCCATGAATCTGTGCTGGTTGTTGTTAAAAATCTTGTTCCTTTCCAGGTGCTCCACCATGCTCCTCCTGATAATCTTCTTCATGACTTTGCATACTATACACGTCAGTGACACTGGTCTGTAGTTTAGTGCCTCGTTTCTGTCTCTTTTCTTAAAAATGGCGACTGCATTTGCCGGTTTTTTTTTTGTGTGTGTGTGTGTGAGGGTGCGTGTGTGTATGTACTCACCTAATTGTACTCACCTAATTGTGGTTGCAGGGGTCAAGACTCGGCTCCTGGCCCCGCCTCTTCACTGATCGCTACTGGGTCCTCCCTCTCTCTCTGCTTCCAGAGCTTTGTCATACCTTGTCATACAGACCAATGTCACTGACGTGTATAGTATGCAAAGTCATGAAGAAGATTATCAGGAGGAGCATGGTGGAGCACCTGGAAAGGTATGTGTGTGTGTGTGTGTGTGAGTGTGTGTGTGTGTGCGTGCGTGTGTGTGTGTGTGTGTACTCACCTAATTGTACTCACCTAATTGTGGTTGCAGGGGTCGAGAGTCAGCTCCTGGCCCCGCCTCTTCACTGATCGCTACTGGGTCCTCTCTCTCTCTGCTTCCTGAGCTTTGTCATACCTCTTCTTAAAACTATGTATGGTTCCTGCCTCCACTACTTCACTTGCTAGGCTATTCCACTTGCTGACAACTCTATGACTGAAGAAATACTTCCTAACGTCCCTGTGACTCGTCTGAGTCTTCAGCTTCCAGTTGTGACCCCTTGTCCCTGTGTCCCCTCTCTGGAACATCCTATGTCTGTCCATCGTGTCTACTCCCCGCAGTATCTTGTATGTCGTTATCATGTCTCCCCTGACCCTTCTGTCCTCCAGTGTCGTCAGTCCGATTTCCCTTAACCTTTCCTCGTAGAACATTCCCTTGAGCTCTGGGACTAGCCTTGTTGCAAACCTTTGTACTTTCTCTAACTTCTTGACGTGCTTGACCAGGTGTGGGTTCCAGACTGGTGCTGCATACTCCAGCATGGGCCTAACATACACAGTGTACAGTGTCTTGAACGATTCCTTATTAAGGTATCGGAACGCTATTATCAGGTTTGCCAGGCGCCCGTATGCTGCAGCAGTTATTTGGTTGATGTGTGCCTCCGGTGATGTGCTCGGTGTTATGGTCACCCCAAGGTCTTTCTCCCTGAGTGAGGTCTGTAGTCTTTGTCCACCTAGCCTATACTCTGTCTGCGGTCTTCTTTGCCCCTCCCCAATCTTCATGACTTTGCATTTGGCTGGATTGAATTCGAGAAGCCAGTTTCTGGACCACATGTCCAGCCTCTCCAGGTCTCTTTGCAGTCCTGCCTCATCCTCATCCGATTTAATTCTTCTCATCATCTTCACATCATCTGCGAACAGGGACACTTCAGAGTCTATTCCTTCCATCATGTCGTTCACATATATCAAAAATAGCACTGGTCCTAGAACTGACCCCTGTGGGACCCCGCCCGTAACAGGCGCCCACTGTGATACCTCTTCACGTACCATGACTCGTTGCTGCCTCCCTGTCAGGTATTCCCTTATCCATTGCAGTGCCCTCCCTTTTACATGTGCCTGATCCTCCAGCTTCTGCACTAATCTCTTGTGGGGAACTGTGTCAAAGGCCTTCCTGCAGTCTAGGAAAACGCAATCTACCCACCCCTCTCTCTCGTGTCTTACTTCTGTTACCTTGTCATAAAACTCCAGGAGGTTCGTGATACAGGATTTGCCTTCCATGAACCCATGCTGGTTTTCATTTATAATCTTGTTCCTTTCCAGGTGTTCGACCACTCTCCTCCTGATAATCTTCTCCATGACTTTGCACACAATACATGTCAGAGACACAGGTCTGTAGTTTAGTGCCTCGTTTCTGTTTCCTTTCTTAAATATGGGGACTACATTAGCTGTCTTCCATTTCTCAGGTAGTTGCCCAGTTTCAAGGGATGTGTTGAAGATTCTGGTTAGAGGCACGCACACCATCTCTGCTCCTTCTCTAAGGACCCATGGGGAGATGTTGTCCGGTCCCATCGCCTTTGAGGTGTCAAGGTCACTTAAGAGCTTCTTCACCTCCTCCTCAGTTGTTCGTATATCATCCAACACTTGTTGGTATATTCCCTCTTGATGTTCCCTTCTGTGCTGTCTTCCCACAGCCCTTCCTGTCTCTACTGTAAAAACTTCCTTAAATCTCCTGTTCAGCTCCTCACATACCTCCTGATCATTTCTTGAGAGTTCTCCACCTCCTGTCCTTAATCTGATCACCTGGTCTTTGACTGTTGTCTTCCTCCTGATGTGGCTATACAACAGTTTCGGGTCAGTCTTGATTCTCGATGCTATGTCATTTTCATACTGTCGCTGGGCCTCCCTCCTTACCTGTGCATACTCATTCCTGGCTCTGCTACTGATCTCCCTATTTTCGTGTGTTCTCTGCCTTCTGTGCTTTTTCCATTCTCTATTGCACTTTGTTTTTGCCTCCTTACACCGTCGGGTAAACCAGGGTAAACCCGTTGTTACTGTTGCCCTTGGGAATGAACTTTTCCACTGCCTCCTTGCATTTTGTTGTTACATATTCCATCATTTCATTTACTGGCTTTCCTGCCAGTTCTCTGTCCCACTGGACCTCCCGCAGGAAGTTCTTCAACCCTATGTAGTCCCCTCTTTTATAGTCAGGCTTTTCCCATTCAACTCCTGTTATTCTCTCCACTTGCAGCTCTAATATGTATTCAAAGCACAGAACCACGTGGTCGCTAGCTCCTAGGGGACTCTCATACTTGATGTCCTCAACGTCTGAGCTGCCCAGGGTGAACACAAGGTCCAATCTTGCTGGTTCATCCTCCCCTCTCACTATGGTAGTGTCCTAACATGTTGGTGCATGAGGTTTTCCAGCACCATGTCCAACATCCTGGCTCTCCATGTTCGGGATCCCCATGTGGCTCCAGGTTTTCCCAGTCGATCTCCCTGTGGTTGAAATCCCCATAACCAGCAACTTTGCTCTGTTGGAATGAGCTCTTCTTGCCACCTCAGCAAGTGTGTCCACCATTGCTCTGTTGCTCTCTTCATATTCCTCTCTTGGCCTCCTGCAGTTCTGTGGTGGATTATACATCACTGCAATGACCACTTTTGTGTTCCCCAGACTGAAATGTACCTGCTATGTAGTCTCTTTCTCCCATCTCATCTATGCCTTCCATTTTCTCGAATTTCCATCTGTTTTTTTACGAGCAGAGCAACCCCACCTCCCCCCTGCCCTTCTATCTTTCCTCATGATCTGGTATCCTGGTGGGAAGATTGCATCTGTTATTGTCTCCGTGAGTTTTGTTTCTGTAGCTGCTATGATGTCTGGGGACTCCTCATTGATTCTTTCTTGCCATTCCTCATGTTTATTCGTTAATCCATCTGCATTTGTGTACCAAACCTTCAACTTCTGTTCTAATACTGTAACTGTGGTGCGGGGGGTGGAAACAGAGGGATCGGTGTGTGATGGTTGGTTTGGATTGTTCAGTTGCCTTGGGATGTCGTGGCTGGAGTCCTTCTGCAGGTGTTTCTGGGGGGTGTGCTTGTCCTTCGATTTGATCCTGGGTTATTCTTCTCTCCTTTTTCATTTCCTCCCATTTCTCCTTTCGTTTTTGAACTCTCTCTTTCATCGTCTTCCTTTCATCCTGTGTTCTGTCTCGATCGAGGTACACACTCCGGAACTCCTGGTTGCCTCTCAGCCGTGCTTTCTCCTGCAGGATCATGGTTCGGGTTGATTCTGCCTTGAAAATTACTTTGAGAGGCCGATTCCTTTTCTTTGTGAACCACCCAATTCTCCGAAAATTTGCCACCTGGGTCATGTCCCCCTCGCCTATCACCTTCATGATATCTTCAATCGCTTTTTTCTCCTCCTGCTTTCTTTCATCGTAAGTTTCCCCTTTTGCATCGTCTAGCTCATAGACAAACACGGATCTCTCCCTTTCCACCTCCCACTGTGACTCCCATTGCATCCTCTGATGTGTTTTAGTTTCTTCCCGTGGAGTGTTCCTTCCTTCAGTCCCTTCCCTAGTTATGGCCCCTATGCTTCTTGGTTTGTCCTTCCTGCTCACCTGTTCCTGGCCCCACAGGTATCTGGTAAGGTCCTTGCACATGTCCTAGTTCCTTCAATGTCTTCCAACCTCTCATTCTGTCCTAGTGCTCCCTGCCTTTGTTTTGGCCCCATGTGGGTTTGACAGGACCTTTGCATACAGTTTAGTTTCCATGCTTCCTTCAGACCTGTTGTCTGTGTTTGATGTAGCCATTGCCGATGCTACTTCTGTAATATCTTTGTCTCTGTGCTGTTTCAGATGTCTCAGCTCCTCTTCTAATCTCTCTATCTTGATTTCTGCTGCTGTGGCCTGTTGCTTCCACCTTCTGCATTCTGCTGCTAACCTCTCTTCCTTCTTCCTTTCCAGCTCATCTAGTCTCCTTCCCAAGTCTTCCTCCCTTTTTTTGAGCTCTACCTCCCATTCCTCCTTCCCAGATTCGTCCTTGGAGCCCCTTGTCCTCATCCTGGTTCTAGGTTCCCTCGTTGCTCCACAGAAGGAGGGACGGGTGGTTAGGGGGAGGGGAATAGATGGTTAGGAGGAGAGGGGATGGATGGTTGTGGGGGAGGGGGAGGATGGTTATTGGAGGGGTAGAGATAGTTGGGGGAGGGGGTTAGATGGTTTTTGGGAGAGAGGGGATGGATGGTTATGGAGGAGGGGGAGGATGGATATTGGAGAGATGGAGGTAGTTGGGGGGGTTAGACGGTTTAGGGAGGGGTTAGGTGGTTTGGGGGAGGGATAGGTGGCTAAGGTGAGGTGGTTAGGGAAGGGGGAGGGTGGATACGGGAGGGGGGTACGTGTTTGTGTCAAGTGTTTGTGTCAAGTGGTGGAGGTGTGTGTGTGTGTGTGTATTGTGTGGTTGTTGTGGTGTGTGTGTGTGTGTGTGTGTGGTGTGTGTGTTGTGATTGTGTGAATGTGTACTCACCTAATTGTGGTGTGTGTGGTGTGTGTGTGTGTGTGTGTGTGTGTGTGTGTGGTGTGTGTACGTGTACTCACCTATTTGTACTCACCTATTTGTGGTTGCAGGGGTCGAGTCCTAGCTCCTGGCCCCGCCTCTTCACCGGTTGCTACTAGGCCCTCTCTCTCCCCGCTCCATGAGCTTTATCAAACCTCGTCTTAAAACTGTGTATGGTTCCTGCCTCCACTACGTCATTTTCTAGGCTATTCCACTGCCTTACAACTCTATGACTGAAGAAATACTTCCTACTATCTCTCTGACTCATTTGTGTCTTCAACTTCCAATTGTGGCCTCTTGTTTCTGTGTCCCTTCCCTGGAACATCTGTCTTTGTCCACCTTGTCTATTCCACGCAGTATTTTATATGTCGTTATCATGTCTCCCCTGACCCTCCTGTCCTCCACACACACACGTGTGTGTGATTGTGTGTGTACTCACCTAATTGTGTGTGTGTGTGTGTGTGTGTGTGTGTGTGTGTGTGTGTGTCTGTGTGTGTGTGTGTGTGTGTGTGTGTGTGTGTGTTTGTGTGTGTTGTGTGATTGTGTGTGTGTGTGTGTGTGTGTGTATGTGTGTGTGTGTATTTGTGTGTACAGGTGTGTGCGTGTGTGTGTGTTTGGTGTGTGTGTGTGTGTGTGTGTGTGTGTGTGTGTGTGTGTGTGTGTGTGTGTGTGTGTGCTGTGTGTGCTGTGTGTGTGATTTACTCACCTAATTGTATAACCTAATTGTGGTTGCAGAGATCGAGAACTCAGCTCCTGGCCCTGACTATTCAGCGATACGACTTACCCTAGGATCTTCTCTCTTCATGCTTCCTGAGCTTTGTCATACCTCGTCATAAGGATATGATTTGTCCTGCCTGCACTACATCTCTTTGCTAGGGGCTATTCCATCTTCGACGGTCTGTATGACTGAAGAAATACTTCACTAACATCCCCTGTGACTTCATAACTGAGTCTTCAACTTCCAATTGTGTCCCCTTGTTTCTGTGTCACCTTATGGAACATCCTTCTGTCTCTGTCCTCCTTATCTATTCCACGCACAGTATTTTGTTTATTGTCGTTAGCATGTCTACCTTGACCCTCCTGTCCACCAGTGTCGTCAGTCGATTTCCCTCTATCTTTCATTCTTAGGGACTTTCCTGAAACTCCGGAACTAACCTCGTTGCAAAACCTTTGCACTTTTCAATTTTCTTGGACGTCCTTGACCAGGTGTGCGCCGTTCGAAACAATGGTGGTGATACTCCAGTATGGGCTTTGACTCAATACACAGTGTACAGTATCCTGAAGTGTCGGATTGCTATTCTCAGATTTTTGAAAGGCGCCGTATGCTGAACAGCAGTTATTCGGTTCGATGTGTGCTTCCGGAGCGTATCGGTGTTTATGCCCACACCAAGATCATTTCCTCCTTGAGTGTGGTTTCGTCTTTGGCACCTAGCCTATACTCTGTTCTGAAGCATTCTGTTGCTCTTCCCCAATCTCTCTAGGACTTTGCCATTGGCCGGCGTTGTGCACTTCGAGAAGCCAGTTTGCGGGACCATGTGTTAGCCTGTCCAGGTCTCCTTGCAGTCCTACCTGATCCTCATAGAATGTAATCTCCTCATTTCTATGACATTCATATGACCGATAAGGGTCACTTCTGAGTCTTATTCCTTCCATCATGTCATTCACATATACAATAATAGCACTGGTCACTAGGACTGACCACCTGTGAGACCCCCTCATCACAGGCACCCACTGTGATGCCTCTTTCAAGTACCTTGAATCGTTGTTGCATCCGGTCAGGTACTTCTTGAGCCATTGCAGTGCTCTTCCGTTATACGCACATGATCTCCAGCTTCTGCACTAATCTCCTTGTGTGGAGCTGTGATTGAGGCTTTCCTACAGTCAAAGAAAATGCAATCAACCACTGTTCTCCCTTTCATGTCTTTCTTCTGTTACTTTGTCTAAAACTCCAGAAGGTTTGTGCACAAGTTTGCTTCCATGAATCTGTGCTGGTTGTTGTTAAAAATCTTGTTCCTTTCCAGGTGCTCTCTCCATGCTCCTCCTGATAATCTTTCTTATGACTTTGCATACTGAATTACACGTCAGTGACACTGGTCTGTAGTTTAGTTGCCTCGTTTTGTCTCTTTCTTATAAATGGCGACTGCAATTTGCCGGTTTTTTTTTTGTGTTGTGTGGTGTTGAGGGTGTGTGCGTGTGTGTATGTACTCACCTAAATTGTATCACCTAATTGTGGTTATGCAGTTGGGTCAAGACTCGGCTCCTGGCCCCCGCTCTTCCATGGATCGCTACTGGGTCCTCTCTATCTCTCTGCTTTCCTGACGCTTTGTCATACTTGACATACTGACCAATGTCGAGTGTATAGTATGCCAGTCATGAGAAGATAATACAGGAGGGCATGGTGGGCACCTGGAAAGGGGTTTATGTGTGTGTGTAGTGTGTGTGAGAGTGCTGTGAGTGTCGCGAGCGTGTGTGTGTGTGTGTTACTCACCTAATTGTAGCAACCATAATTGTGGTTGCAAGGGTGTCGAGAGTCAGCTCCTGGGCCCCGCCTCTTACTGATCGATTACTGGGTTCCTCTCTCTCTCTGCTTCTGTGCTTTGGTATACCTCTTCTTAAAACTATGTATGGTATCCTTGCTCACTACTATCACTGCTAGGCTATTCACTCTGCTGACAACTCTATGACTGAGATACTTTCCTAAAGTCCTGTGACTCGTCTGGAGTCTTCAGCTTCCAGTTGCGACCCTTGACCCTGGTTGTCCCCATCTCTGGAACAGCCTATGGTCTGTCCCATCGTAGTTCTACTCCCGCAGTATCTTGTTATGTCGTTATCATATTGTCTCCTGACCCTTTGTCCTCAGTGTCGTCCAGTCCGATTTCCTAAACCTTTCATCGTAGAACATTCCACTTGAGCTCTGGGACTAGCCCTTGTTGCAAACCTTTGTACTTTCTCTAACTTCTTGACGTGCTTGACCAGGTAGTAGGGGTTCCAGAATGGTGCTGCATACTCCGCATGGGCCTTTACTAACACAGTGTACAGTGTCTTGAACGATTCCCTTATTAGGTATCGGAACGCTATTATCAGGTTTTGCCGGGCGACCGTTTGCTGCAGCAGTTATTTTGGTTGATTGTGTGCCACGGTGATGTGCTCGGTGTTATGAGGTCACCAAGGTCTTTCTCCCTGAGAGGTGGTTGTTGTCTTTGTCTCACCTAGCCTATTCCTCTGTCTGCGGTCTTCTTTTTTTTGGGCCCCCCTCCCCAATCTTTCTTGCTTTGAATTTGGCTGTAATTGCAATTCGGAGAAGCCAGTTTCAGGACCACATGTCAGCATCTCCAGGTTCCCCCTGTGCAGTCCTGCCTCATCATCATCCATTTAATTCTTTCAATCATCTTCACATCATCTGCGGACAGGGACAATTCAGGAGTTATTCCTTCCATCTTGTCGTTCACATTATATCAAAATAGACAACCTGGTCCTAGAACCTGACCCCTGGGCGACCCCCGCCCGTAACAGGCCGCCCACTTGTGATACCTCTTCCACGTACCATGATCGTTTTGCTGCCTCCTGTCAGGTTTTCCCTTTATCCATTGCAGTTGACTCCCTTTTACATTTGTGCATAGAATCCTCTGCTTCTGCACTAATCTCTTGTGGGGGAAACTGTTGTCAAGGCCTTCCTGCAGTCTAGGAAAACGCAATCTACCCCACCCCTCTCTCTCGTGTCTTACTTCTGTACCTTGTAATAAAACTCCAGGAGGTTCGTGATACCGGATTTGCCTTCACATGAACCCAATTGCTAGGTTTTCTTTTATAATCTTGTTCCTTTCCAGGTGTTGACCCCTCTCTGATTAATCTTCTCCATGACTTTGCACTCAATACTTGTCTGTGACCAGGTCTGTAGTTTAGTGCCTCGTTTCTGTATCTTTCTTAAATATGGGGAACTACATTAGCTGTTCTTTTTCCATTTCTCAGGTAGTTGCCCAGTTTCAGGGATGAGTTGAAGATTCTGGTTAGAGGCCGCGCACCACCATCTCTGCTCTTCTCTAAGGACCCATGGCGCAGTGTTGTCCGGTCCCATCGCTTTGATGAGTGTCAAGGTCACTTAAGAAGCTCTTCACCTCCTCCCTCTGTTGTTGTTTATTCATCCTCACAACAACCTGTTGGTATATTCATCTTGATGTTCCCTTCTGTGCTGTCTTTCCCACAGCCTTACTGTCTATACTGTTAAAAACTTCCTTATATTCCTGTTCAGCTCTCACATACCTCCTGATCATTTCTTGGAGTTCTCCACCTCTGTCCTTAATCTGATCACCTGGTCTTTGACTGTTGTCTTCCTCCTGATGTGGCTATACAACAGTTTCGGGCAGTCTTGTTTCTCGGATGCTATGTCATTTCATACTGTCTATGCGGCCTCCCTCCTTTAACACTGTGCATACTCATTCCTGGCTCTGATATGATCTCCCTATTTCGTTTTGTCGATGTTTCTGCCTTCTGTGATTTTTCCATTCTCTATTGCACTTGTTTTGCCTCCTAACCACGCCTCGGGGATAAACCAGGGATAAACCCGTTTGTTACTGTTGCCTTGGGAATTGAACTTTTCCACTCGCTCCTTGCATTTTGTTGTTACTATAACTTCCATTCATTTTCATTTACTGGCTTTCCTGCCTGTTCTCTGTCCCACTGGTAACTCCGCAGGAAGTTCTTCAACCCTATGTAGTCCCTCCTTTTATAGTAGGCTTTTCCCATTCAATCCTGTTATTCTCTCCCCACTTGCCAGCTTACTATGCTATTAAAGCACAGAACACGTGGTCGCTAGCTCCTAGGGATCTCATACTTGATGTCCCTCAACGTATGAGTGACCAGGTGACACAAGGTCCAATCTTGCGGGTTCATTCCTCCCCTTCACTATGGTAGTGTCCTTAACATGTCTGGTGCATGTGGTTTTCCGGCATCCATGTCCAACATCCTGGCTCTCACTGTTTCGGGATCACATGTTGGCTCCAGGTTTTCCCAGTCGATCTCCATGTGGTTGATATCCCCATAACCAGCAACTTTGCTCTGTTGGAATGAGCTCTTCTTGCCAACATCAGCCAAGTGTGTCCACCATTGCTCTGTTGATCTCTTCATATTCCTCTCTTGGCCTCCTGCCAGTTCTGTGGTGGATTATAAATCACTGCAATGACCACTTTTTGTGTTCCCAGACTGAAATGTACCCAGCTATGTAGTCTCTTTCTCCCATATCATCTATGCTTCATTTTCTCGAATTTCCATCGTTTTTTACGAGCGAGGCAATCACCACTCCACCCCTGCCCCATTCTATCTTTCTCATGATTGGAATCTGGTGGGACGGAGGAAGTTTGCATCTGTTATTGTCTCCGTGAGTTTTGTTTCTGTAGCTGCTATGATGTCTGGGGGACTCCTAATTTGATTCTCTTTTTTTTCTTGCTCCAATTCCTCATGTTTATTGCGTTAATCCATCTGCATTGTGCTACTAACCTTCAACTTCTGTTCTAATACTGTAAAACTGTGGTGCGGGTTGGGGCGTGGAACAGAGGGATCGGTCTGTGTATTGGTTGGTTTGGATGTTTCCTTCAGTTTGCATTGGGGATGTCGTGGCTGGAGTCCTCTCTGCAGTTGTTTCTGGGGGTGTTGTGCTTGTCCTTCGATTTGATCCTGGGTTTCTTCTCTCCTTTTTTCATTTCTCCCATTTCTCTTTGTTTTTGAACTCTCTTTTCATCGTCTTCCTTTCTCCTGTGTTCTGTCTTCGATCGGGTACCACACTCCGGAACTCCTGGTTCGCATCTCAGCCGTGCTCTCTCCTGCAGGATCATGGTTCGGGTTGATTCTGACCTTGAAAATTACTTTGAGAGGCGATTACTTTTCTTGTTGAACCACCCTATTCTCCGAAAATTTGCACTGGGTCATGTCCCCCTCGCTATCAACTTCTGATATCTTCAATCGCTTTTTTTTCTTCTCTCTGCTTTCTTTCATCGTATGTTTCCCCTTTTGCATCGTCTTGCTCATAGACAACGCACACGGATCTCTCCCTTTCCACCTCCCATGTGACTTCCTCATATTGATCTTGATAAGTTTTTGGTTATTTCCCGGTGGAGTGTTCCTTCCTTCAGTCCCTCCTACGTTATGGCCCCTATGCTTCTTGGTTTGTCCTTCATGACCTCACCTGTACATGGGCCCCACAGGTATTCTCGATAAGGGGGGGGGGTTTTCCTTGCCACAATGTCCTAGTTCCTTCAATGTCTTCAACCTCTAATTTCTGTCTAGTGCTCCCTGCCTTTGTTTTGGCCCCATGTGCGTTTGACAGGACCTTTGCATACTGTTTAGTTTTCCATGCTTCCTTCAAGACCTGTTTGTCGCTGTGTTTGATGTTAGCCATTGCGATGCTACTTCTGTATATTCTTTCGTCTCTGTGCTGTTTCTGACTGTCTCCAAGTACTCTCTAATATCTCTATCTTGATTTTCTGCTGCTGTGGCCTTGTTGCTTCCACCTTTGCATATTGCTGCTAACCTCTCTTCCTTCTTCCTTTCTGCTCATCTAGTCTCCCTTCCCAAAGTCTTCCTCCTTTTTTTGAGGCTTCTACCTCCATTCCTCTTCACAGATTCGTCTTGGAGCACATTGTCCTCATCCTGAGTTCTAGGTTCCCTCGTTGCTCACAGAAGGAGGGAAGGGTGGTTAGGGGGGAGGGGAATAGATGGGTTAGGAGGACGAGGAGGTGGATGTTGTGGGGGAGGGGGAGTGATGGTTATTGGAGGCGGGTAGCAGATAGTTGGGGGAGGGGTTTAGATGGTTTTTGGAGAGAGAGGGGATGGATGGTTATGGAGGAGGGGGAGGTTGTGTTATTGGAGAGATGGAGGTAGTTGGGGGGTTTGGGGTTAGACGGTTTAGGGAGGGGTTAGGTGGTTTGGGGGATGGATAGGTGGCTAAGGTGACGGTGGTTAGGGAAGGGGGGAGGGGTGGGGTACGGAGTGGGGGGGTAGTACGTGTTTGTGTCATGTGTTTGTAGCTCAAGGTGGTGGAGGGTTGCTGCCATGGTCGTGAGTGTGTGTATGTGTGTATGTGTGTGTGTTGTCTGTGTGTGTGTGTGTGTGTGTTGTGATTGTTTGTGAATGTGTACTCTCCTAATTTGTGTGTGTGTGTGTGTGTGAGTGTGTGTGTGTGTAGGGTTGGGGTTGTGTTTGTGTAGTACGTGTACTAACCTTTTTTACTCACCTATTTGTGGTTGCAGGGTCGAGTCCTAGCTCCTGGCCCCCGGCTCTTCATCCGGTTGCTTACTTGGTACCTCTCTCTACCGCTCCATGAGCTTTATCAAACCTCGTCTTAAAAACATGTGTATGGTTCCTGCCTCACTACGTCATTTTCTTGGCTATCCACTGCTTACAAACTCTATGACTGAGAAATTTTCATACTATTCTCTCTGACTCATTTGTGTTCTTCTACTTCCAATTGTGGGCCTCTTGTTTCTTGTGTCCTTCCCTGGACAAATCTGTCTTTGTCCACCTTGTCTATTCCAAGCAGTATTTTATATGTCGTTATCATGTACTCCCCTGACCCTCCTGTACCTCCACTCACACAAAGAAATGTCGTGTTATCTGTGTGGGTGTACCTCACCTAATTGTGTGTGTGCATCGTGTGTGTGATGTGTGTGTGTTGTGTGTGTGTGTTTGTGTCTGTGTGTGTGTGTTGTGTGGTGTAGTGTGTGGTGTGTGTTTGTGTGATTGTGTGTGTGATTGTGTCCTGTGTGAATGTGTGTGTGTGTGTTATGTGTGTGTGGTATTTGTGTGTACAGGTGTGTGCGTGTGTGTGTGTTTGTGTGTGTGTGTGGTGTGAGTGTGTGTGTGTGTGGGTGTGTGGTGTGTGTGTGTGTGTGTATGTGTGTGTGTGTGTGCGTTGCGTGTGTGTGTGAGTTGGTGTGTACTCACCTAATGTTGGTTGCTTTGCAGGGGTCGAGACTCCAGCTCCTGGCCCCGCATCTTCTGATCGCTTTTACTAGGTCCTCTCTCTTTCTGCTTCCTGAGCTGTATCTATAACCTCTTTTAAAACTATGTATGTTTCTGACTCCACTCACTTTCACTTGCTAGGCTATTCTACTCTCCTGACTATACCTCTATGACTCGAAGAAACACTTTCCAAACGTCCCTGTGACCTAGTCTGAGTCTACACTTCCAGTTGCTGACCCCCTATCTGTTTCTGTGGTCCCTTCTTCTGGAACATCACTATCTCTGTTTCAGCCTGGTCTATTCCCCGCAGTTTTCTTGTATGTCTGTTATCATATTTCCCTGACCCTTCTTGTCCTCCAGTGTCGTCAGTCCGTTTTCCCTCATCTTTCCTCGTTCGACATTCTATGAGATCTTGGGACTCAACCTTGTTGCAAAACTTTTTACTATTCTCTAAACTTCTTGACGTGCTTAGACCAGGTATACGGTACCAGACTGGTGCTGCATTACTTCAAGTAGGGGCCTACCCTATCATTATACAGTGTACAGTGTCGTGAACGATTCCTTATTTAGGTATCGGAAAGCTATTCTCAGGTTTGCCCAGGAAGCATGTATGGCTGCAGCAGTTATTTCGTTGATGTGTGCCTCCGGTGACTTGCTCGGTGTCTTTGGTCAACCCCTAGGTCTTTCTCCTGAGTGTGGTCTGTATCTTTTGTCTCCACCTGCCTATACTCTGTCTGCGGTCCTTCTTTGCCCCTCCCTAATCTCATGACTCTTTGCATTTGGCAGGGCTGAATTCGGAGAAGAGAAGGCCAAGTTTCTGGGACCACTTGTTCCAGCTTGTCCAGGTTTCTTTCGCTGTCCTGTCTCATCCTCATCCGATTTAATTCTTCTCATCAGCTTCACATTATCTGCGAATAGGGGGACACTTTATAGTCTATTTCCTTCCAATCAAGTCGTTCGCATAATATCAAATAATAGCATGGTCTTAGAACTGACACCTGAGGGACCCGCTGTCACAGGCGCCCACTGTGATAACTCTTTACGTACCATGGACTCGTTGTTGCATCCCTGTCAGGTATTACCTGATCCCTTTGCAGTGACACTCCCTGTTATATGCGCCTTTTCCACCAGCTTCTGCACTAATCTCTTGTGGGTAACTGTGTCATAGGCCTTCTGCAGTCTAGGAAAATGCAATCAACCCACCCCTCTCTCTCGTGTCTTACTTATGTTGCCTTGTCATTATACTCCAGAAGGTTTGTGACACAGGATTTGCCTTCCATGAACCCATGCTGGTTTTCATTTATAATCTGTTCCATTCCGGTGGTCACCCACTCTCCTGGATGATTATCTTTCTCATGACTTTGCATACAATTCATGTCAGTAAGACACAGGTCTGTAGTTTAGTGCCCTCAGTTTCTGTTTCCTTTCTCTAATATGCTGTCTTCACATTTCTCAGGTAGTTGCCCTGTTTCAAGGGACGTGCTGAAGATTGTGGTTTAGGGAGGCACGTCCACAGCTTCTCTGCTCCTTCTCTAAGGTCCTACAGGGAGATGTTGTCTGGCCCATCGACCTTTGAGGTATCAAGGTCCTTAGCAGCTTATGCCACCTCCTCCTCGGTTGTTCGTATGCATCCAACACTTGTTTGGTATTATTCCCTCTTGTCGTTCCTTCTGTGCTGTCTTCCCAGAGCCCTTCCTTGTCTCTACTGTTAAAACTTCCTATATTCTCTTGTTTAGCTCCTCACATAACTCCTGATCATTTCTTGTGAGTTTCTCCACCTTCTGGTCCTCAGTCTGATCCACGCTGGTCTTTGGAATGTTAGTCTTCCTCCTTATGTGGCTATTCAACAGTTTCGGTCAGCTTGATTTTCGATGCTTTATATTTTTCATACTGTCGCTGGGCCTCCTCCTCTACCTGTGCATTATACTCGTTCTAGGCTCTGCGACTAATTCCCTATTTTATGGTTCTCTGACCTTCTGTACTGTTTCCATTCTCTTATTGCACTTTGTTTTTTTCCTCCTTTACACCGTCGGGGGTTAAACCAGGGCTCGTTTTTTGGTCTTCCCATTGTTTCTGTTGCCTTGGGAAATTTAAACCTTCCCTTGCCTCCTTGCATTTTTGTTGTTACATATTCCATTCTTTTCATTTACTGGCCTTTCCTGCCAGTTCTCTGTCCCAAGGAACCTCTGCAGGAAGTTCCTAACCCTATGTCAGTCCCTATTTTATAATCAGGATTTCCTTTCAGTCCTGTTACTCTCTCCATTCAACTTAATATGTATTCCAAAATGACCAGAACCCACGTGGTCATAAGCTTCTAGGGGACTATCTTATGTGATTGTCTCTCACTGTCTGAACTGCCAGGGTGAACACAAGGTCTCTTTCTTGCTGGTTCATCCTCCTCTACTCGCCTGCTAGTGTCCTTAACATGTTGGTGAATGAGGTTTTCCAGCACCTCATTCCAACATCTTGGCTTCAGGTTTCGGGACCCCCATTGTGCTCACAAGGTTCCAGTCATTTCCTGTGGTTGTAATCCCAATAAACCAACAATTTTGCTTGCTGGTGTGTAGCCTCTTTCTTGCCACTCAGCAAGGTTGGTCCACATTGCTCTGTTGTCTCTCTTCCATATTCTCTTTGGCCTACTGCAGTTTTGTGGTGGATTGTACATCACTGCAATGACAAACCTTGTGTTCCAGACTGAAATGTTACCTACTATGAAGTCCTTTCTCCTGTCCTCGTCTATGCCTCCTATTTGTCGAATTTCCATCAGTT
Organism: Cherax quadricarinatus; assembly: GCF_026875155.1. Taxonomy (NCBI): domain Eukaryota; kingdom Metazoa; phylum Arthropoda; class Malacostraca; order Decapoda; family Parastacidae; genus Cherax; species Cherax quadricarinatus. The sequence goes on along the minus strand of NC_069430.1, from coordinate 12,786,272 downwards.
GTTTTACGAGCAGATCAAAACCCTCCTTTCTCTGCCCCTTCTGTCTTTCTCATGATTGGGTATCCTGGTGGGAAGATTGCATCTGTTATTGTCTCCGTGAGGTTTTGTTCTGTAACTACTATGATGTCTGGGGATTTACTCAATGATTCTTTCTTGCCATTCCTCATGTTTATTCGTTAATCCATCAGCATTTGTGACTCCAAACCTTCAAACTTCTGTTCTAATCTATAACTGGTCCCTGGGGGAATTACTGGGATTGGAAGAGCAGGAGCCCTGGTGGGGGCCTGTCGGGGGGGTTGCTGTTGGCAGGTGGAGGAAGACCTCCATAGGGGGTTGCTGTAGGGGTCTGGTTCGTTTTGTGGGGGTGGTAACAGAGGATCTGGTGTTTATGGTTGGTTTGGATTGAGTGTGTTGGATTGTGGTTGGATTGTACTCGCCTATTTGCTCACCTATTTGTGGTTGCAGGGGTCGAGTCTTAGCTACTGGCACCGCCTCTTCACCGGTTGCTACTGGGCCCTCTCTCTCCCGCTCCATGAGCTTTATCAAACCTCCGTCTTAAAACTGTGTTTGGTTCCTGCTACGTCATTTCTAGGGATATTCCACTGCCTGACAACTCTTTGGATCTGAAGAAATAATTCCTGATGTTCTCTCTGACTCGTTTGTGTCTTCAACTTTCCAATTGTGGCCTTGTTTCTGTGTCCCCTCCCTGGCAACATCCTGTCTTTGTCGACCTTCGTCTATTCCATCGCAGTATTTTTATTTGCGTTATCATCGTCTCCCCAGGACTCTCCTGTCCTCCAGGTGTCTCGTCAGGCCGATTTCCTTAATCTTTCTTCATAGGACTATCTCCTCTTAGCTCCTGGAACTGACCTTGTCGCAAACCTTTGTACTTTCTCTTGTGTCTTGACGTTGCTTTATCAAGTGTGGGTTCCAAACAGGTGCCTGCATACTCCAGTTTGGGCTGACATCACGGTGTACAGTGTCTGTAACGATTCTTACTAAGGTATCACACGGTATGTGTTCTCGGTTTGCCAGGCGCCCATATGCTGCCTCGAAGTTATCTGATTGATGTGTGCTTCCGGAGTCATTGCTCGGTCGTGTTATACTCACCCCAAGATCTTTCTCCTCTGAGTGTGGTTTGCATGCTTTGGCCACCTAGCCTTACCCTGCTCTGTGGTCCTTCAGTACCTTCCCCTATCTTCATGACTTTGCATTTGCAGGATTATAAATTAGTGAAGCCATTTGCTGAGACTGGTGTCACAGTCTGTCCAGGTCTCTTTGATGTTCTGCCTGGTCCTTCTCCGATTTAAATTCTCCTCAATAACTTCTCATCATCTGCCAAACTGGGACACTTCTGAGTCTAAACCCTTCCATCATGTCGTTCAATTACAAAATTATCACTGGTCATAGGACCGACCACTGTGGGGACCCGTCATAACCAGGTGCCCACTGTGATACATCATTACGTACCATGACTCGCTTGTTGCTCCCTGTCAGGTATTCTCTGATCCCACTGCAGGTCCTTCCTTTTAATGCCACCTGATTGACTCTTGCTTCTGCCTAATCTTTGTGAGCGAACTACTGTTGTCAAGGTTCCTTCTTTTCCTGTAGTCAAAGATGAGCAATCAACCCACACCCTCTCGCTCGTGTCTTACTTTCTGTATTTTATCATAAATAACTCCAGTAGGTTTGATGACACGGATTTGCCTTCCATGAATCCATGTGGTTTCGGCATTTTATACTTTGTTCCGTTCTGGTGTCCACCACTCTCCTCATGATAATCTTCTCCATAACTTTGCATACTATACACGTCTAATGACAGGTCTATAGTTTAGTGCCCTTTTCTGTTCCTTTTTTAAAAAATGCGGAACTACATTTGCCGTCTTCCATACCTCAGGTAGTTGCAGTCTTCCAGGGACGTGTTGAAGTTGTGGTTAAGTGGCACGCACAAAATTATCTGCTCCTCTTAAGGACCCACGGGGAAGAGATCGTTGTCCGGGTTCCCATTGCCTCTGAGGTTCGATGTCCCTTAGCAGTTCCTTTCACCTCCACCTCATCTGTATGTATGTCGTCCAATACTCTTGTTGGGTGTATTCCTTGCTGGTGTCCCCATCTGGTCTGGTCCCCCCCCCCAGAGTACTTCCTGTCTCTACCTGTAAATACGTCCTTTAAATCTCCGTGTTTGAGCTCTTCCTCACATACCTCTTGATCGTTTCTTGTGAGTTACTCCACCTTCTTTCCTCAGCCTTATCACCTGGTCCTTGACTGTTGTACTTTCTTCCTAATTGTGGCTATACTGCAGTTTCGGGTCAGATTTGACTTTTCGATGCTATGGGGTCGTTTTTCATACTGTCGCTGGGCCCTCCCTCCTTATCTGTGCATACTCGTTTCTGGCTCTTCTTACTATCTCTTGTTTTCTGGGTCTATGTCTCTGTGCCTTTTCCATTCTTGTTCACTTAGTTTTTCCTCCCTACACCTTCGGGGGTAAACCAAGGATTTTTTGGTCCTTCCTATTATTTCTGTTTCCTTGGGAACAAAACCTTTCCTCTGCCCTCTTGCTCTTTGTTGCCACATATTCCATCATTATCGTTTACTGATTTTCCCTACCATTTCTCTGTCCAACTGAACCTCCTGCAGGAACGTTTCTCTACCCTGTGTGTCCCCCCTTTTTAGTTTGGCCTGTCCCCTTCAGTTCTCCTGTTACGTTATCCAACTTGTTAATCTACTATATAATCAAAACTCAGTACCACGTGTTTCGCCTTTTAGGATCCAAGGGGCCTCTAAGTAAGTGATGTCACTCAATGTCCTGAAATTGGCTGCAGGGTCTGAACACAAGAACTCCAGTCTTGCTGGCTCATCCTCCCTCTCTCTCTTGGTTGTGTCCCTGGACATGTCGATGCCATGAGGTTTTCAAGTACCACCGCTATCATCTTGGCTCCTCCCAAGTTTCGGGGACCCCCATGTGTCCAGGTTTTCCAGTCGATCTCCTGTTGGTTGAAAATCGCCCATTACAGTAACTTTGCTCTGCATCGTGTGAGCTCTTCTTGCACTCACCATCAGGCAGTGTGTCTCCATCACCCTGTTGTTTTCCTCGTTACTCTCTCTCTTGTCTCCTGCAGTTCTGTGGTGGGTTATGCATCACTCCATGTTTCTCCGGATGACTTGTCACCTACTATTCGCAGTCTCTCTTCTCCAATCATGATCATGCCTTCCCTTTCTTCAAATCCCATCGGTGTTTTATGAGCAGTGCAACCCCTACTCCCCTATACTCCTTCTATCTTTCCTTGGATCTGATATCCCGTTTGGAAGATTGTGTCTGTTATTGTCTCCGTGAGTTTTGTTTCTGTAACTACTATGATGTCTGGGGATTTCTCATTGATTCTTTCTTGCCATTCCTCATGTTTATTCGTTAATCCATCAGCATTTGTGTACCAAACCTTCAACTTCTGTTCTAATACTATAACTGTGTCCCTGGGGGAATACTGGGATTGGAAGAGCAGGAGCCCTGGTGGGGGCCTGTGGGGGGTTGCAGTGGAGGTGGAGGAAGAGCTCCCATAGGGGGTTGCTGTAGGGGTATGGTTCGTTTTGTGGGGGTGGTAACAGAGGGATCGGTGTTTTATGGTTGGTTTGGATTGTGTGTGTTGGATTGAGGTTGGATTGTACTCGCCTATTTGCTCACCTATTTGTGGTTGCAGGGGTCGAGTCTTAGCTCCTGGCCCCGCCTCTTCACCGGTTGCTACTGGGCCCTCTCTCTCCCCGCTCCATGAGCTTTATCAAACCTCGTCTTAAAACTGTGTATGGTTCCTGCTACGTCATTTTCTAGGCTATTCCACTGCCTGACAACTCTATGACTGAAGAAATACTTCCTGATGTCTCTCTGACTCATTTGTGTCTTCAACTTCCAATTGTGGCCTCTTGTTTCTGTGTCCCCTCCCTGGAACATCCTGTCTTTGTCGACCTTGTCTATTCCACGCAGTATTTTATATGTCGTTATCATGTCTCCCCAGACTCTCCTGTCCTCCAGTGTCGTCAGGCCGATTTCCCTTAATCTTTCTTCATAGGACATTCCTCTTAGCTCTGGAACTGACCTTGTCGCAAACCTTTGTACTTTCTCTAGTTTCTTGACGTGCTTTATCAAGTGTGGGTTCCAAACAGGTGCTGCATACTCCAGTATGGGCCTGACATACACGGTGTACAGTGTCTTGAACGATTCCTTACTAAGGTATCGGTATGCTGTTCTCAGGTTTGCCAGGCGCCCATATGCTGCAGCAGTTATCTGATTGATGTGTGCTTCCGGAGTCATGCTCGGTGTTATACTCACCCCAAGATCTTTCTCCTTGAGTGAGGTTTGCATGCTTTGGCCACCTAGCCTATACCCTGTCTGTGGTCTTCTGTACCCTTCCCCTATCTTCATGACTTTGCATTTGGCAGGATTAAATTAGAGAAGCCATTTGCTGGACCAGGTGTCCAGTCTGTCCAGGTCTCTTTGAAGTTCTGCCTGGTCCTCATCCGATTTAATTCTCCTCATTAACTTCACATCATCTGCAAACAGGGACACTTCTGAGTCTAACCCTTCCATCATGTCGTTCACATATACCAAAAATATCACTGGTCCTAGGACCGACCCCTGTGGGACCCCGCTCATCACAGGTGCCCACTGTGATACATCATTACGTACCATGACTCGTTGTTGCCTCCCTGTCAGGTATTCTCTGATCCACTGCAGTGTCCTTCCTTTTATATGCACCTGATGCTCTAGCTTCTGCACTAATCTCTTGTGAGGAACTGTGTCAAAGGTCTTCTTGTAGTCCAAGAAGATGCAATCAACCCACCCCTCTCTCTCGTGTCTTACTTCTGTATTTTATCATAAAACTCCAGAAGGTTTGTGACACAGGATTTGCCTTCCATGAATCCATGCTGGTTGGCATTTATACTCTTGTTCCGTTCTAGGTGCTCCACCACTCTCCTCCTGATAATCTTCTCCATAACTTTGCATACTATACACGTCAATGACAGGTCTATAGTTTAGTGCCCCTTTTCTGTCTCTTTTTTTAAAAATGGGAACTACATTTGCCGTCTTCCATACCTCAGGTAGTTGCCCAGTTTCCAGGGACGTGTTGAAGATTGTGGTAAGTGGCACGCACAACATATCTGCTCCCTCTCTAAGGACCCACGGGGAGATGTTGTCCGGTCCCATTGCCTCTGAGGTATCGATGTCCCTTAGCAGTTTCTTCACCTCCTCCTCATCTGTATGTATGTCGTCCAACACTTGTTGGTGTATTCCTTGCTGGTGTCCCCATCTGGTCTGTCCCCCAGAGTCCTTCCTGTCTCTACCGTAAATACTTCCTTAAATCTCGTGTTGAGCTCCTCACATACCTCTTGATCGTTTCTTGTGAGTTCTCCACCTTCTTTCCTCAGCCTTATCACCTGGTCCTTGACTGTTGTCTTTCTCCTAATGTGGCTATACAGCAGTTTCGGGTCAGATTTGACTTTCGATGCTATGTCGTTTTCATACTGTCGCTGGGCCTCCCTCCTTATCTGTGCATACTCGTTTCTGGCTCTTCTACTAATCTCCTTGTTTTCCTGGGTCCTATGTCTCCTGTGCCTTTTCCATTCTCTGTTGCACTTAGTTTTTCCCTCCCTACACCTTCGGGTAAACCAAGGACTCGTTTTGGTCTTCCTATTATTTCTGTTTCCCTTTGGGAACAAACCTTTCCTCTGCCTCCTTGCACTTTGTTGCCACATATTCCATCATCTCGTTTACTGATTTTCTACCATTTCTCTGTCCCACTGAACCTCCTGCAGGAAGTTTCTCATACCTGTGTAGTCCCCCCTTTTATAGTTTGGCCTGTCCCCTTCAGTTCCTGTTACCTTCTCCACTTGTAACTCTACTATATAATCAAAACTCAGTACCACGTGATCGCTAGCTCCAAGGGGCCTCTCGAAAAGTGATGTCCTCAATGTCTGAACTGCTCAGGGTGAACACAAGATCCAGTTTGCTGGCTCACCCTCCCCCTTCTCTCTCGGGTTTGTTCCCTGACATGTTGATGCATGAGGTTTTCAAGTACCACATCTATCATCTTGGCTTCTCCATGTTTGGGGCCCCCCCATGTGGCTCCAGGTTTTCCCAGTCGATCTCCCTTGGTTGAAATCGCCCATTACCAGTAACTTTGCTCTTGCTCGAGTGAGCTCTTCTTGCCACCTCAGCCAGTGTGTCCACCATCACCCTGTTGTTTTCCTCGTACTCCTCTCTTGGCCTCCTGCAGTTCTGTGGTGGGTTATACATCACTCATGTTCTCCGGACTGAATTGTACCTACAATGCAGTCTCTTTCTCCAATCATGTCCATGCCTTCCCTTTCTTCAAATCCCCATCGGTGTTTTATGAGCAGTGCAACCCCTCCTCCCCCTCTACTCCTTCTATCTTTCCTTAGGATCTGATATCCCGTTTGGAAGATTGTGTCTGTTATTGTCTCAGCGAGTTTTGTTTCTGTGACTGCTATGATGTCTGGGGATTTTTCACTGATTCTTTCGTTCCACTCCTCATGTTTATTCGTTATTCCATCTGCGTTTGTGTACCAAACTTTCAGTTTCTTTTCTATCATTGTGGTCATGCAAGAATATTGGGGTTGGGGGAGCGAGAGCCTTGGTGGGGGCCTATATGGGGCTGTGGTGTAGGTGGGGTTTGTGATGATGGGGTGGGGTCAGAAGCCCTAAGGGACAGCTGTTGGGGTGAGGTTTGTGATAGGGGGGGTTGGTGGAAAAGGGAACAGTGAGTGGGTGTGTTAGGTGCCCAGTTGCTTTGGGAATGTCGCGGTTGGGTCTTTTGGGGGGGTTTCTGTGGGGGTGTTTTCCCCTTTCCCTCCTGTGTCTGGGTCCTGCTCATCTTCGTATTGCCTTCGTTCCCCCTTTGGCGTTTTGTACCCTCTCTTTCTGTAGCCCCTTTCTTCTTGTGTTTGTGGGGTCGAGGTATACTCCTGGTACCCTGTTTGCCCCTCGTTTTGCTTTCTCATGCGAATTGGTTCAAACTGATTTTTCCTTTGAAATTTTACTTTGACGGGCGTATCCTTCCCTCGCAAACCCCCCTTCTCTGAAAAATTTTCCCTGGGTCATATCGCCCTACCTATTGTTTTCAGATGCCCTTTAATCATTTTTTTTTTCCTCCCGTTTTATTTTTTGAAGTTGTCCCCCTTGGCTCTTGGAGCCTGTACCAAAAAAAATGACCTCGCCCTTTCTTCCCACTGATCTCCATCGCTTCCTCTGAGGGTTCTATTTCCTTCCTGCTGTTTTGCCTTTAGTCCCTGTATATCTGAAACTTCTTTCTCATGAGCGTCTTTGGGCCCGCTGTCCCCTGCTACTGCATTGGCTGTTAGAATCCTGCATTAGCTACTTTTATTGTCTTCGGGGGCCGTCATTTGATCTTAGTGTGCTCTCGTCTTTTCCCCGGGCCCCCCTGGTGTAGACAGCCCGTACTTCTCCAGACACCAGCTGTCTGCCCCTTAGTTTATATTTCGGCCCTGCTGGGCGCCCCCTTTGGGGTTGCTATTCCCCTGCCCGCCCTTGCCCCACTCTCCTCACAGCAGCCCAGCAGGAAAACACAAGCCTCTAGTACTCTCTTCGTGGGTGGCCCCGCCCCGGGGATGGGCCAAAACACAAGCCGGTACCCACCAGACTTAACAATAAAATAAGGCCCCCCGAAGACGTATCATTTACTCCCCACTACCAGAACACCAAATAATCCTTTTATAAATGGTGGAAAGCGGTGGTCACAGCAGTTGTGTTTGCCCTGAGAGAGGAAGGAAGAGGGATGAAGTCATCTTCACTTTATCACCCCATGCAAGAAGCATCCGTCACTCAACGAGTTATCCTGATGTCGTGTCTGCACGTTTGAGCATCCAGACACAGGTACAAGCAGGATCCAGGCCGAAATTTGCCGAAATTCTCCGAGAATTGTAAGCGGCGTCCCAGTGACCCATGCTACAGCGTCCCATGCTGTTTCCCAAGTCACGTGTTTAGCGTCACTTGAATGTTGCTGCTGTTGTTGTTCAGCTCAGCATAGCTGTTTCAGCAAGCCAGAGGTGAGTTTTGTGGCGATTTCTGCGTCCAGTGTGAGTTCTCCACATGTCTGTGGGAGGAGGAAGTGGCTGTTCCTTGCCTCACCCTGCTGTACTCTCACACCTCACCAGCCTACCATACACCACTCACCACTACTCACTCCCTCTGCTGTTTTCTGCTGTTTTCCGTGTGAATTCATTGCCAGAACTGTGTATCCGAGTGCCTGAGGCCACTCGAAGCTACGTAGATCAGCATGCCACGTAGATCACGACGCCACGTGGATCCCGATGCCACGTGGGTGTGGGCGATGTCACGTGGATCTACCAGCCACGTGAGTTACTAGATGTCCCAGGCCTCATGCTGTGGTCTGCTGCCCGCATCACATCGACGTCACCCACGATGCTGGACGACTTCATGACGTCACGATGTCTGCTGACGTCACCTCACGATGTCTGCCTGACGTCACCTCGAGATGACTGCTGACGTCACCTCGCGACATCACGCCTGACATCACATGATGTCACATCGAGTGTTTCTAGTAATTATTTCTGAATTGTCGAGAAGATTGAGAGAAGATATTATGTCGTGTGTTAATTAATTCCTCTCAGTCAGTGTTCTCACATTTTAGTATATGTCTTAGTGTCAGTTTTGTGCACAGAAAAGCATCATTTGCTAGTTTAAGCCATGTTGTACCGCATGTACCGCGGGTGTGTAAAGTTTCCATGTGTCCAGTGAGGTCTGAGCCAGACCTGAGTAGTACCACTGTACTAAGTCACCCCGATGTGGACCAGTGCGTATGACAGCTGATGTCAAGTCACCCCCTGAGCGAATGAGCCCCTTGTACAGAAAGCTTTTATGCTCGTCGCTCGTGATTTTCTGCAGAATCGTAACCTGCTACGATTCCCATCAAGATTTGTTTCACTTCCCTCCAGACCTTTAGAGTGCATTTTATATGTAGAAAAAACAGTCTGGGGAAACGCTTAGACAAACCCTCTGCTATAACTCCAACTGCCAAGAGAAGGGACAACACTGTGTCAGCCTCGTGTCACAAGCTTCAGTGAGCAGCCTGCACAAGAAGATGTCACTTTGACTGCTACCCTCACTACTGCAGTCTGGTGTATGATGTTATGACTCCCAGATGCTTCACCCAGTCGTCTCTGCCACGGGTCGCTCCACGCTCGCCGGCAGTGACAGCCCAGCGACAGTACCAGTCGAGAAGTGCCCTCCTGGGGTCGCTTGCCAGAAGTCCTGCCCAGTTGCCGAGTTTTGTCGATGCCTCACTCGAGGGCACCAGCATGTCGTGCCCCAGGTTGAGTGAAAACCTGCAGCGACTCCTACGATGACTGCTTCACCGTTTCAGAGGAGACCGTACCCTGTTACATCACAGCTCAGCCGCAGCGATGTCTCCTGTGCTGCAGTATCTGTCCAGATGCAGGAAGGCGTGCAGTGATGCCCTTCGATGCTCACTGCCTATGACCACGATGTTTAGCACACCCCACATGTTTTTTTTCTTCCCTCCCTGTAGGAAGCTTTTTTTTCCATGTTCATATGTATATAATGTTTTTATTTTTTTGTTCTGTGCCCTGTTCCTACGAGAGAGAGACCGAGTTTCTTTTACCACCAGTATTGTTGCGTCTGGACGACGCGCGGTAGGTGGCCGAGCATATGTAGACAGCCTGTACTGTCTGCACAGACAGCCCATGCTGTCTGCCAGCTTAGTTCATATTTCATGCCATGCTTGTGCTGCCACTATAGGCGTTGCTACTTCAGCCTGCCCGCCCTTGCCTCACTCTCACTCACACAGTGGCCCAGCAGGAAGACACAGGGCTACTAGTAGCTCTCTTGTGGGGTGGCCCTGCCCGGGCCATGGGCACAACACACAAGCCTGTGTACCATCAAAGACTTAACAATAAAGTAAGAAGCCTCTGAAAATGTATCATTTACTCCCCCCTACCAGAACACCAAATAATCCCCTTATAGTGAGTCGATAGGGCCTTTGCATACAGCATGTCCCTTTGTTGCTTACCGTCCCTTGTCTGCGCCTGACATTGAATTTCCCGATGTCACATCTGAATTGTCATTTGTCTCTCTAATTCTATTTCAGGCTTTGCAGTTTCTCTTCTAAGGACTGTATCCTAGCTTCTGCTGCTAAGACCTGTACTTCCCACTTCCTGCACTCTTCAGCTATCCGCTCCTCCATTTTCTTACCAAGCTCTACTATCTTTCCCTTCCCCCCTCTTCCTCCCTTTTTTGGAGCTCTAACTCCCAGTCTTTCCTCCCTGGTTCGTCCACCAGATCTCTGGTTTTCCGTCCTCTAGGGCCACTCATTTTTTTTTTTTTTTACCTCAGACAGAAGGCTAGAGGAGGGAGAGGGTGAGAGGGGGAGAGAGAAAGAGTAGAAAGAGGGAGAGAGAGGAGAGAGTATTGGGGTGAGGGATAAGACCAAGGGGGAGAGAGAGAGAAATGTGAGGGGGGAGAGAAAGGGTAGAGAGAGGAAAAGAGAGAGAGAGAGAGAGAAAAGAGAGAAAAGAGAGAGAGAGAGAAAAGAGAAGAGAGAGAGAGAGGGAGGGGGAAAGGAAGGTGAGGGGGAAAAAACTATGAGAGAGAGAAATGCGAGGGAGGGGTAGAAATATAGAAAAGGGGGATGGAGAGAGAAAACCTAAGAGAGAGAGGAGGGTGAGGGATAGGGTTATGGGAGTGTGTGTGTGAGAGAGAGAGAGAGAGAGGAGATGAGAGAGAAGGAGAGGGGAGAGAGAGAGAGAGAGAAAAGAGAGAGAGAGAAGAGAGAGAGAGAGAGAGAGAGAGAAAGAGAGAAGAAGAGAGAGGTAGGGGAAGGGGAGGGAAAAAGGTATTAGAGAAAGAAACACGAGGGAATGGGGGAGAGAAAGATAGGAGGGAGGAGGGGGTGAAAGCAAGAGGGGGGGGAGGGGAAAGGTTTGTGGGGGAGAGAAAGGTGTGTGGGGGGGTGAGGGAACGCGGTCAAATTCCAAGGATCAGCTGTGTGAATGAGTGGGTGTGTGTACACACCTAGTTGTGGTTTCAGGGGTCGAGACTCAGCTCCTTGCCCCCAGTGTGCATGTGTGTGCACGCGTGGTGTGTGAGCACGTCAGTTGTTTATATGTCCCAGAAATACATTTCACCTCTGTGTATCCATAATACTAATAAGATACCATTAACACTGAGAGTAATTCTAATAATTATAATACTAGCGTGTGTTAACGAGTCTTTCTATCACCCAGTTATGTACTACCTTTAACTACATGTGTACCCAATACTTGCTTCTCAGACTGTACTGTCTTTGTGTCCTAAAACATTATCTCTCGAAACTGTTGTTAGGGCTGTAGTCCCATTAGCCTCGACTTAATCCTCCTGCCTATTCCTTGCTCCTACAAATTTTATCTTCCTACTACTGCTAGGTGTTGTGTGTATGATAATCGCTCTGGAGCAGGGTTTGTGATAGCCAGCTACCAGTGATCGTAGGGCCGGCTCTACCACTCAAAACTTCCCGCCAACCACAAACAGGTGATTTGTATGTTACAACTCAGAGGGGACGTCCATCCAGATGCCTGATGTACAATGCTCGCTGTACGATGCTCGCTGTACGATGACTCGTGCACCTCGCCCTTCCACCTCTGACTTCTTCAACTATTCTTTTCTCGTTGCCCTTTTGAGTCCTCATTTACCACACTTATCACTTGTATACTGCTACTTTTATAATTTACACTTCACTTTTGGTAAGTACACTTCTATTTGTGATGACAACCCAACCTGTTATGGTGGCACTACTTCCTCAGGCCTACTGCTGCCACCTTCTCTGCTTATATATTTATGTATGTGTATGTATATATATATATAATATATATATATATATATATATATATATAATATATATATATATATATATATATATATATATATATATATATATAATATATATATATATATATCCCCTTTCTGGCTAGCTTGTTCACGCTGGCTGTGTGCTACATCACAGTTTCTCGTTAGCCATCCTCTCTTAATTCTTTTTGATCTTTTGTCTTTAGTCACTCGCTTTGTACTCTGTATATTTGTAACAGTGTGGCAACAAGTGCCAACTAGGCCTCAACGAACTGGCACTTTGAAATTTTTTTGTATAATTTCAGGCTTTCTCTCGCCTTTACTTTATTTTTTTTGCTAATAGTTTGGTTATCACTTGTAGGGTTGTTCACTGACGTTGTCACTAACACTGGTTGCTTCTAGCTGCTAAAGCACGCCCTAAAAACACTAAGATTCTCGGAGCCTGCTGCTTGTGACCCACTTCACTACGTCTGTGTGTGTGTGTGTGTGTGTGTGTGTGTGTGTGTGTGCATGTGTGTGTGTGTGTGTGTGTGTGTGTGTGTGTTGTGCGTGTGTGTGTGTGTGTGTGTGTGTGTGTGTGTGTGTGTGTGTGTGTGTGTGTGTGTGTGTGTGTGTGGTGTGTGTGTGTGTGATTGTGTGTACTCACCTAATAGTGGTTGCAGGGGTCGAGACTCAACTCCTGGCCCTGCCTCTTCACTGACCGCTGCTAGGTCGTCCCTCTCCCTGCTCCATGAGCTTCATCATACCTCGTCTTAAAACTATGTATAGTTTCTGCCTCCACTATAACGCTTGCCAGACTATTCCACTTCCTAACTACTCTATGACTGAAGATATACTTCCCAATATTCCTTTGACTCATCTGAGTCTTCAGCTTCCAATTGTGACCCCTTGTTTCTGTGTCCCATGTCTGGAACATCCTATCTCTGTCCACCTTGTCTATTCCATGCAGTATTTTGCATGTCATTATCATGTTTTCCCTGACCCTCCTGTCCCCCAGAGTCGTCAGACCGATTTCCCTTAACCTTTTTCATAGGACATTTCCCTTAGCTCTGCAAGGCCTTGCAGTCGAAGAAAATGCAGTCAACCCACCCCTCCCTCTCATTTCTTACTTCAGTTGCCTTGTCATAAAACTCTAGTAGGTTTGTGACACAGAATTTGACTTTCATGAATTCGTGCTGGTTGTCATTTACAATCTTGTTCCACTCCAGGTTCTCCACCACTCTCCTGATAATCTTTTCCAAGACTCTGCATACTATACATGTCAGTGACTCTGATCTATAATTTAGTGCTTCATTTCTGTCTCCCTTCTTAAAGATGGGGACTACATTTCCCTTCTTCCATACATCAGGTAGTTGCTCAGTTTAAAGGGAAGTGTTGGAGATTTTGGTTAGTGGCACACATAGTGTTTCTGCTCCCTCTCTAAGGACCCACTGAGAGATGTTGTCCGGTCCCGCCGCCTTTGAGGTATCAAGGTCACTTAGGAGCTTCTCCACCTCCTCCTCAGTTGTGTGTAATTCATCCAACACATGTTGGATTATATCCCTTGTTGATGTACCCCTCTGTTTTGTCTTCCCAGTGTCCCTTCAGCCTCCACTGTAAATACTTCCTGAAATCTCATGTTGAGCTTCTCACATACTTCCTGGTCATTTCTTTTGAACTCTCCACCTTCTTTCCTCAGCCTGATTACCTGGTCCTTGACTGTTGTCTTTCTCCTGATATGGCTGTAGAGTAGTTTCGGGTCAGACTTGACTTTCCATGCTATGTCACTTTCATACTGCCGCTGCGCCTTCCTCCTTATCTGTGCATACTCGTTTCTGGCTCGTCGACTAATCTCTTTATTTTCCTGAGTCCTTTGCCTTCTGTACTTTTTTCATTCTCTAGAGTACTTAGTTTTTGCCTCCCTATACCTTCGGGTAAACCAAGGTCTCTTTCTGTCCTTCCCATTATTTCTGGAACCCTTGGGAACAGACCTTTCCTCTGCCACCTTGCATTTTTTTGTTAGAAAGTCCATCATTTCGTTTACTGATTTTCCTACCAACTTCTGTTCCCACTGAACCTCCTGCAGGAAGGTCCTCATTCCTGTGTAGTCCCCCCTTTTATACTTTAGCTTTTCCCTTTATACTCCTGTTACCCTCTCCACTTTTAGCTCCATGATGTGTTCAAAGCTCATAACTACATGGTCACTATCTCCAAGGGGCTTTCATGTGTGATGTGCTCAATGTCTGAGCTACTTAGGGTGAACACAAGGTCCAGTCTTGCTGGTTGATCCTCTCCTCTCTCTCTGGTAGTGTCCCTAACATGTTGGTGCATGAGATTTGCTGGCACAACATCCATCATCTTGGCTCTCCATGCTGTGGGACCCCCATGAGGGTCCAGGTTTTCCCAATCAATCTCCCTGTGATTGATGTCGCCCATGATCAGAAACTTTGCTCTACTCGAGTGAGCCCTTGTTGCCACCTCAGCTAGTGTGTCCACTGTTGCTCTGTTGCACTCAACATATTCCTCTCTTGGCCTCCTGCAGTTCTGTGGTGGGTTATACATGACTGCAAAGACTACACTGTGTTCCCCTGACTGAACTGTACCTACTATGTAATCCCTTTCTCCATCTCGTCCATTCCTTCCATTTCTTGATGACCCCACCGGTTTTTAATTAGTAGTGCAACACCTCCTCATCTGCTCCTTCTGTCCTTCCTCAGGATCTGATATCCTGGTGGGATGACTGCAATCTGTTATTACCCCAGTGAGTTTGTTTCTGTAACCGCTACGATGTCTGGGGACAACTCCTTGATTCTTTCGTGCAATTCTTCACATTTATATTCGATTATACAATCCGCCTTCGTGTAACCAAACCTTCAAATTTCTTTTCATAATTGTGGCTGTGTGTGTGTGTGTGTGTGTGTGTGTGCTCACCTAATTGTGCTCACCTAATTGTAGTTGAAATGGTCGAGATTCAGCTCCTGGCCCCGCCTCATCACTGAATGCTAACAAGGACCATCTCTTTTCTTTCACTGCAGGGTGTTGGTGTGTACTCGACCTAGATGTACTCACCTAGTTTTAGGTTGCAGGGGTCTGAGTTCCGAGTCCTGGCTCCCGCCTCTTCACTGATCGCTACTAAGGTCACGTGTCTCCTGAACCTGGAGCTTTATCATAACCCTCTTGCATAAAGCTATGTATGAATCCTGCCTCCACTACATAGCTTCCCAAACTTTTCACTTGCTGCCTACTCTGTGGCTGAAAAATACTACCTAACATCCCTGTGATTCATCTGTGTCTTCAACTTCCAACTGTGTCCCCATGTGCAGTGTCCCATCTCTGGAACATCCTGTCTTTGTCCACCTTGTCAATTTCTCTCAGTATTTTGTATGTCGTTATCATGTCCCCCCTTATCTCTCCTGTCCTCCAGTGTCTTCAGGTTGATTTCCCTTAACCTCTCCTCGTTGGACATACCTCTTAGCTCTGGGACTAGTCTTGTTGCAAACCTTTGCACTTTCTCTAGTTTATTTACGTGCTTGGCTAGGTGTGGGTTCCAAACTGGTGCCGCATACTCCAATATGGGCCTAACGTACACAGTGTACAGGGTCCTGAACGATTCCTTATTAAGATGTCTGAGTGCTGTTCTGAGGTTTGCTAGGCACCCATATGCTGTAGCAGTTATTTGGTTGATGTGCACTTTAGGAGATATGCCTGGTGTTATACTCACCCCAAGATCTTTTTTCTTGGGTGAGGTTTGTAGTCTCTGACCCCCTAGACTGTGTTCCGTCTGCGGTCTTCTTTGCCCTTCCCCAATCTTCATGACTTTGCACTTGGTGGGATTGAACTCAAGGAGCCAATTGCTGGACCAGGTCTGCAACCTGTCCAGATCCCTTTGTAGTTCTGCCTGGTCTCTGATCGAATGAATTCTTCTCATCAACTTCACGTCATCTGCAAACAGGGACACTTCGGAGTCTATTCCTTCCGGCATGTCGTTCACAAATACCAGAAACAGCACTGGTCCTAGGACTGACCCCTATGGGACCCTGCTGGTCACAGGCGCCCCCTCCGACACCTCGCCACCTACCATGACTCGCTGCTGTCTTCCTGACAAGTATTCCCTGATCCATTGTAGTGCCTTCCCTGTTATCCCTGCTTGGCCCTCCAGTTTTTGCACCAATCTCTTGTGTGGAACTGTGTCAAACGCCTTCTTGCAGTCCAAGAATATGCAATCCACCCACCCCTCTCTCTCTTGTCTTACTGCTGTCTCCATGTCATAGAACTCCAGGAGGTTTGTGACACAGGATTTCCCGTCCCTGAAACCATGTTGGCTGCTGTTGATGAGGTTATTCCTTTCTAGGTGTTCCACCACTCTTCTCCTGATAATCTTCTCCATGATTTTGCATACTATACATGTCAGTGACACTGGTTTGTAGTTTAGTGCTTCATGTCTGTCTCCTTTTTTAAAGATTGGGACTCCATTTGCTGTCTTCCATGCCTCAGGCAATCTCCCTGTTTCGATAGATGTATTGAATATTGTTGTTAGGGGTACACATAACGCCTCTGCTCCCTCTCTCAGGACCCATGGGGAGATGTTATCTGGCCCCATTGCTTTTGAGGTATCTTGCTCACTCAGAAGCCTCTTCACTTCTTCCTCGGTTGTGTGCACTGTGTCAAGCACTTAGTCGTGTGCCCCACCTCTCCGTCTTTCTGGAGCCTCTTCTGTCTCCTCTGTGAACACTTCTTTGAATCTCTTGTTGAGTTCCTCACATGCTTCACGGTCATTTCTTGTTGTCTCTCCTCCTTCCTTCCTTAGCCTGATTACCTGGTCCTTGACTGTTGTTTTCCTCCTGATGTGGCTGTATAACAGTTTCGGGTCAGATTTGGCTTTCGCTGCTATGTCGTTTTCATATTGTCGTTGGGCCTCCCTTCTTATCTGTGCATATTCGTTTCTGTACTCAAGGTGAATACTAAGTCCAGTCTTGATGGTTCATCCTCTCCTCTCTCTCTCTCTTGTAGTGTCCCTTACGTGTTGGTACATGAAGTTTTCCAGTACCACCTCCATCATCTTAGCCGTCCATGTATCTTGGCCCCCATGTGGCTCCAAGTTCTCCCAATCGATCTCCTTGTGGTTAAAGTCACCCATGATCAGGAGCTTTGCCCTGTATGCATGAGCTCTTCTGGCCACTGCAGCCAGTGTGTCAACCATCTTTCTGTTGCTCTCGTCATACTCTTGCCTTGGGCTCCTGCTGTTCTGTGGTGGGTTATACATCACTGCAATTACCACCTTGGGACCTCCAGAGTGAAGCGTTCCCGCTATTTAATCGCTTTCTTCTCCGCTGTCTCCTCTCTCCAGCTCATCAAAATTCCATCGGTTTTTGATCAGTGTTACGCAGAAATGTGGGATAGCTGGGGGCTTGAGCCTGGTCTAAGGGCAAAGGTAAAAGTTACACACATCTCAAGCCCAAACCGGCCACCCAGGGCTATCCCAGTCAAAACAGAAAGCGCTAAACCAGAATGTATTACTTCCATGGGTTGGTTAACAGAGGGTTAGGTAAAAAATCCCAATTAGGAAAATATATCTATTTAATCACCATAACATAAAAACCTTAATTCTACACGCCCAAATGAAGGTACACACAGCTGGCTGGAGGTTCAGCCACCATTACACTAGACTTCGTCAGCGTCAGGCCGTCATGACACCACAAACCTCATTTCTTATTTCATCACTCATCCCACAGCACCCTGACCATGTCAGTGCCTGGGTTAACATACAGGTAAGCCATATGAAAGCCTATGGCTTGAATTGGATAAACAAAATGAGTGTATTATTGCAAACTTAACTTAAAATATACAGCATCTCCGACGCCAGCTTCTACCGCCATCCTAACGTCACGTCACCTCTTCCCCCACGCTTACTCTGCGTACCCAAACATCCTTGGAAAATAAATCACTAACTCCATTCTTTATAATTATAGTTAGAGTACTTTACAGTACCTCCAAAAGCACATTATGAATTATAAAATTATTCCTTACAACTACAATATTCATATTATTATAGCACACTTCCCCACTAATATGTACATACGATGTCATGCAGAACCCTGCATAACAATCAGCAGTGCCACTTCTCCACCCCCCCCCTGTTCCCTCTGTCTTTCCTCAGGATCTGGTATCCCGTTGGAAAGATGGCATCTGTTATCATACCTGTAAGCTTGGTTTCTGTGAGAGCTATGATGTCCAGTGATGCCTCTTTGACTCTTTTGTGCCACACCTCCCACTTATTTGTTATTCCATCAGCGTTTGTGTACCATACCTTCAGTTTCCTTTCCAACACTGTGGTTTGGGGGGCCTGTGAGGGTGGGAGACCTGGTAGCATACTGTGGGATTCTATAGCTGGGTGTTGGGTGGAAGCTGTGGGTATGGATTGTAGTGTGTGTTTGGATGGTGTGGTAGGTTGTGGGGTTCTCAGGATAGTTGTGTGTGTGCTTGCCCTTGGTGGTCTGTTCTGCTCTAACTGACCTCTGCTGGTTCCATCCTTGTCTCCTTTCCTAGCTCCTATCGCTTTTTTGTCCTCTCCCTCAGCTGCTGTCTCTCTGTTTGTGTTCTGTCTCTGTCTAGGAATACCCTCTTGTACTCTTCCGAGTATTTCAATCGTGGTTTCTCTTGGAGGATCCTGTTCTGCACTGTTTCTGTCCTGAGAATCAGCTTGATCGGTCAGTTTCTCCTCTTCAAGTACAATCTTGAAAATTTACAATCTCGTCCATCTCTTCTTCACCTATTTCCGTGATGATTTTCTCAATCTCTTTTCTTTCTTCCTGCCGCCTTTCAGTGTGTGTCCTTTCCTCTCTTTCCTGAAGCCCATGGATAAACACTGATTTTGCCCTTTCCTCCTCCCATTGCCTCACCCTCTGTGACTCTGGATCCTGTCTGTATGTGGTCATTTTCTCCCTTGATTTTTCCAGTGGCTCTTGGTAGCATGGTTGTGCCTCAGCATTCGACCTATCACCCTCTCCATCTGCACCCAGCTGTTCTTCCCTTTCACTCCTTGGCCATTTTTGGCAGGCTGATATGACCTTAGCATAATTCATATCTCCTTCCTTCCTGTTCGGCCTCTCAGCTTCATGTGCTGTTTCTTCTCTGGTCACTGCCCCTGTAACTCGCTTCAGCCTGTTTATCTCAACTTCTAGGACCTTTATCCTGGCTACTGCAGTTTCGACTTGTGTCTCCCAATTCTTTGTCTCCTTTTCCAACCACTTTTCCAATTTCACAGAGAGCTCTTTCTCCGTTTTTTCAGAAAGCTCTCCTAATTTTCTCTCCCACTCTTGTTCCATCCTTTTCCTCTGCTCTCCCATCCACTCCTCCCTACCAGAACCATTCTCATCTGATCCCTGGTTCCTGCGAGTCCCCACCATTTTTTTTTTTTGCGTGAGAGAGAGAGAGGGGGGGGGGGAGAGAGAGAAGAGAAGAGAGAGGAAGAGAAAAAAGGGGAGAGAGAGAGAGACAGAGGAAGAGAGACAGAGAGAGAGAGAGAGAGGGGAGGATGAAAGGGGAAAAAGGGGGAGAGAGAGAGTGAGAGAGAGGAGGAAAGAGAAATGGAAAGGGGAGGAGGGGGAGAGGAAAGGAAAAGGGGAAGTGGGGAGAGAGAGAGAGGAGAGAGAAAAGGGGGGTAGGGGGGGGGGGGGATAAAGGGAAAAAAAGAGAGAGGAGGAGGAGAGGGGGGTGGGAAAAGGGGGAAGGGGGAAGGGGGAAAAAAAAAAGGGGAGAGGGAAAGGGGGAGAAGGAAAAAGGGGAAGGAAGAGAGAGGGGAAAAAGGGGGAAAAGAGAGAGAGAAGGGGAGAAGGAGAGAGGGAAGTTAAAAAAAAGGGGAGAGAAGAGGGGGAGAGAGAGAAAGGGGAAAAGAGAAGGGGAGAGGGGGAGTTAGAGGGGAAAGGGGGGAAGAGAGATAGAGAGAGAGAGAGAAGAAGAGAGAGAAGAGAGAGAGAGAGAGAGAGAAAGAGAGAGAGAGAAAGGGGGAAGGGGAAAAAGAGGGGGAGAAGGGAGGGGAAAGGGGGAAAAGAGGAGGAGAAAAGAAGAGGGGAAAAGAGGGGGGGGAGAGAAGGGGGAGAAGGGGAAAAAGGGAGGAGAGAGAGGATAGAGGGGGAGAAGGGGAGGAGGAAGAGAGATGGGAAAAGGGAGAAGGGAAAAGATAAAAGAGGGGGGAGTGTTTAGAGGGGGAGAGATGTTTGAAAAGGGGGAGGGGTTAGAGGAAGAGATGTTAGGGAAAAGATGGGGGGGGGAGAGGGGGGAGAGGAGGAGAGAGATAGGTAAGAGATATGGTAGAGAGAGAGATAGGTAAGAAGTTGGTAAAAAATGAGATAAGTAGAGAGAGATAAGTGGGGAGGGGGAAAAGGTAGTGAAGAGGAACAGGTAGTGAGAGAGGGGGACAGGTTTTAGGGGGGAGACAGGTATGAGAGAGGGGGACAGGTAGTGAGGAGGAAACAGGTAGTGAAGAGGGAGACAGTAGTAAAGGGGAGAAAGGTAGTGAGAGAGGGGAGACAGGTAGTGAGAGAGGGAGACAGGGAGTGGGGAGGGAGACAGGTAGTGAGAGAGGGAGACGGTATGAGAGAGGGGGGGAAAGGTATAGAGAGGGAGACAGGTAGTGGAGAGGGGGACGGGAGTGGAGAGGGGGACAGGTTGAGAAGGGGGACAGGTAGTGGAGAGAGGGGGAAGGGAGTGAAAGGGGGAACAGGGATGAAGAGGGGACAGGGGAGCGAGAGAGGGGGGCAGGTAGTGAGAGAGGGAGACAGGATGAGAGGGGGAGAAGGTAGGAGAAGGGAGACAGTAGTGAGAGAAGGGAGACAGGGAGTGAGAAGGGAGCAGGGAGTGAAAGGGGAAAGGTAGTGAGAGAGGGGGACAGGTAGTAAGAGGGGGGACAGGTAGTGGAGAGGGAGACGGTAGTGAGAGAGGGAGAAGGGATAGAGAGGGAGAAGGGGTGAGAGGGGAGGGTAGTGAAGAGGGGGACAGGTTGAGAGAGGGGGCAGGTAGTGAAGGGGAGAAAAGGTAGTGAAAAGAGGGGACAGGTTTTGAGAGAGGGGACAGGAGTGAGAGAGGGAGACAGGTGTAGGAGGGTAAAGGGGTGAGAGAGGGAACAGGGGTGAGAGAGGGAGACAGGGGTGAGAGAGGGGAAAAGTAGTGGAGAGGGAACAGGTAGTGAGAAGGAACGGTATGAGAGAGGGGACGGGAGTGAGAGAGGGGACAGGGAGTGAGAGAGGGGGACAGGTTTGGGGGAGGGAACAGGTAGGGGAGGGGGGAAGTATTAGAAGGGGGAAGGGAGGGAGGAGGGGGCGGGAGGAGGGAAAAGGGGGACAGGTATGAGAGGAGACAGTAGTGGGAGGGAGAAGGTATGGAGGGAGGACGGGAGTGAGAGAGGGAGACAGGGGTTTAAGGGGAGAAGGTAGTGAGAGAGGGGGACAGTAGTGAGGGGGGAAGGAGTGAGAAGGAACAGGTGGAGAGGGGAGACAGGGAGGAGAGGGGAGACAGGGTTTGGGAGGAAGGGGGACGGTAGGGGAAAAAGGGAGACAGGGAGTAGAGAGGGAGACAGGTAGGAGAGAGGGAGACAGTATAGAGAGGGAGACAGGTAGTGAGAGAGGGGGGGTATGAAGAGGGGGACAGTTGGAGAGGGAGACAGGGGAGGAGAAAACAGGGAAAGGGAGACAGGTAGTGAGAGAGGGGGACGGGGTGAGAGAGGGGGACAGGGAGTGAGAGAGGGGGACGGGAGTGAGGGGGAAAGGTAGTGAGAGGGGAAGGAAGGGGGGGAGGGAGACAGGGAGTGAGAGGGGAGACATAGTGAGAGAGGGGCAGGTAGTGAGAGAGGGAGACAGGGAGTGAGAGGGGGGAGACAGGTGTGAGAAGGGAACAGGTAGTGGAGAGGAGACAGGTAGTGGAGAGGGAGACGGGATGAGAGAGGGAGACAGGGGGAGAGAGGGGGACAGGTGTGAAGAGGGAAAACAGGAGTGAGAGAGGGGGAAAAGGGTTGGGAGAGGGAGACAGGTAGGGGAGAGAGGGGGACAGGTGTGAGAGAGGGAGACGGTATGAGAGAGGAGACAGGTGTGAAGAGGGGGACATTGAGGAGGGGGAAAAGGTAGTGAGAGAGGGAGACAGGTAATTTTAGAGAGGGAACAGGGAGTGAGAGAGGGGACAGGTAGTGGGAAGAGGGAGGGCAGGGAGTGAGAAGGGGGGAAGGTTTTGTGAGGAGGGAGAAGGTATGAGAGAGGGGGAACAGGTAGGAAGAGGGGGACAGTAGTGGAGAGGGAGAAGGTAGTGAGAGAGGGGGACAGGGATGGGGAGGGGACAGGAGTGAGGGAGGGGGACAGGTAGTGAGAGAGGGGGACATAGTGAGAGAGGGAGACAGGTAGTGAGAGAGGGAGACGGTAGTGAGAGGGGAGACAGGGATGAAGAGGGGGACAGGTTGAGAGGGGAGACGGGAGGGGAGAGAGGGGACAGGGAGTGAGAGAGGGGGTGGGGGGGGGACGGTGTGAGAGAGGGGACCGGTAGTGAGAGGGGGACAGGGAGTGGGGGGAGGGGAAAATGTGAGAGAGGGAACAGTAGTGAGAGAGGGAGACAGGTTGTGAGGAGGGAACAGTAGGGAAAGGGAGACGGTATGAGAGGGGGAGAAGGTAGTGAGGAGGGAACAGGGGAGTGAGAGAGGGGGAAGGTAGTGAGAGAGGGGGACAGGTATGAAGGGGAGCAGGTATGGAGAGGAGACAGGGGGGAGAGGGGAAATGGAGGGGGGCCAGGGGGGAGAGAGGGGAAAAAGGTATGGGAGAGGAGAAAGTAGTGAGAGAGGGGGAAAGGGAGTGAGAGAGGGAGACAGGTAGTGAGGGGGGAGGGAGACAGGTAGTGAGAAGGGGGAAAGGATGAGAGAGGGGGACAGGTAGTGAAGAGGGAGACAGGTAGTGAGGGGAACAGGTGTGAGAGAGGGGGCAGGGGATGAGAGAGGGGGACAGGTAATTTAAGAGGGGACAGGTAGTGAGAGAGGGGGAAAGGGATGAGAGAGGGAGACAGGAGTGAAGAGGGGAAGGGAAGGGGGAGAGGGGACAGGGGGGTTAGAGAGGGAGACGGGGAGGAGGGGGAGCAGGTAGGGGAGAGGGAGACGGTTGAGGAGGGGAAGGTAGGGAAGGGGGCAGGTGTGAAGAGGGAGCAGGTAGTGAGGGGGAGACAGGTGTGAAGAGAGGGGGACAGGTAGTGAGAGAGGGAGACAGGTAATGAGAGGGGGAAAGGTAGTGGAGAGGGAGACAGGTAGTGAGAGAGGGAGCAGGTAGTGGAGAGGGAGACAGTAGTGAGAGAGGGACAGGTAGTGAGAAGGGGGACAGTATGAGAGAGGGAGGGCAGGTTTGAGGGGAGGGAGACAGTATGAGAAGGGGGACAGGTAGTGAGAGAGGGGGACGGTAGTGAGAGGGGAGACAGTAGTGAGAGGGGGACAGGGAGTGAGAGAGGGAGACAGGTAGTGAGAGGGGGCAGGTAGTGAGGAGGGAGACAGGTTTTGTGAGAGAGGGGGCAGGTAGTGAGGGGGGGAACAGTAGTGAGAGAGGGGGACAGGGAGTGAAGAGGGGCAGGTTGTGAAGAGGGGGACAGGTAGTGAGAGAGGGAACAGGTAGTGAGAGGGAAGACAGGGGTGAAAGGGAGACAGGTATGAGAGAGGGGGACAGGGAGTGAAGAGGGGGACGGGAGGAAGAGGGAGACAGGTAGTGAGAGGGGAGCGGTAGTGAGAGAGGAGAAGGTGTGAGAGAGGGAGACAGGTATGAGAGAGGGGGGCAGGATGAGAGAGGGGACGGTAGTGAGGGGAGGGGAAGGTAGTGAGAGAGGGAGACAGGTAGTGGGGGAAGGGAGACAGGTAGTGAGGAGGGAACAAATAGTGAAGGGGGGAACAGTAGGGGAGAGGGGGAGACAGGGAGTGGGAGGGGGGACAGGTAGTGAGAGAGGGAGACAGGTAGTGAGGAAAGGGGGAAGGTAGTGAAGAGGGAGACAGGTAGTGAGAGAGGGAGGGCAGGTATTGGGGGGGCGGGAGTGGGGGGGAAGGTAGTGAGGGGAGGGGGCAGGTAGTGAGAAGGGGCGGGTGAAGGGGGAATAGGAGAACAGGTAGTGAGAAGGGCACAGGTATGAGAGAGGGGACAAGTAGTAGGAGGGAGACGGTAGTAGAGAGGGAGCAGGTAGTGAGGAGGGGGACAGGTAGTGAAGAGGGGACAGGAGGGAGGAGGAGGGGACAGTAGTGAGAGAGGGGAAGTAGTGAGAGAGGGGAAAGGTATGAGAGAGGGAGAAGGTATGAGAAGGGAGACAGGTGTGAGGAGGGAGACAGGTAGTGAGAGAGGGGGGCAGTATGAGAGAGGGAGACAGGTGTGAGGAGGGGGAAAAGGTATGGAGGGGAGAAGGTAGGAGAGAGGGGGACAGGTGGAGAGAGGGAGAAAAGGTAGTGAGAGAGGGGAACGGGAGTGAGAGGGGAGACAGGGGGTTTAGAGAGGGACAGGTAGTGAAGAGGGAGCCCGGTAGTGAGAGAGGGAACAGTAGTGAGGAGGGAAGTGTGAGGAGGGGGCGGTAGTGGGAAAAGGGGGGAAGGAGTAAAGGAGAAGGTAGTGAGAGAGGGAGACAGGTAGGAGAGAGGGAAAAGGTAGTGAGAGAGGAGCAGGTATGAGGAGGGGGGACGGGGAGTAGGGGGGAGACAGGTAGTGAGAGAGGGGGGACAGGTAGTGAGAAGGGGACAGTATGAGAGAGGGGAAGGTATGAGGAGGGGGACGGTAGTGAGAGAGGGAGAAGTTAGGAGAGAGGGGACAGGATGAGAGAGGGAGACAGGAGGAGAAGGGGGACAGGTAGGAGAAGGGAGACAGGTATGAGAGAGGGAGAAGGTGGAGAGAGGGAAAGGGATGAGAGAGGGAGACAGGTAGTGAGGGGAGAAAAGGGAGTGAGAGAGGGGGACAGGTATGAGGGAGGGAGACAGGTAGGAGGAGGGAGAAGGGGTTTAGAGAGGGGACAGGTATGAGAGAGGGGACAGGTAGTGAGAAGGGGACAGGTAGTGAGAGAGGGAGAAGGGGAGTGAAGAGGGAGACAGGGAGTGGGAGGGGAAGGGAGTGAGAGAGGGGACAGTATGAGAGAGGGAACAGGGAGTGAGAGGGGAACAGGGTGAGAAGGGAGAAGGTATGAGGGGGGAAAGGTAGTGAAGAGGGGGGGACAGGTGGAGAGAGGGGAAAAGGGAGTGAGAAGGGGGGGAAAAGGGGTGAGAGAGGGAGACAGGGGTGAAGAGGGGAATAGTAAGAGGGGGACAGGTAGTGAGGAGGGAACGGTAGTGAGAGAGGGGGGAAAAGGTATGAGAAGGGAGACAGGGAGTGAGAGGGGAACAGGTAGTGAGAGGGAGACAGGGATGAAGAGGGAGACAGGGAGGAGAGAGGGGGAAAGGTGTGAGAGAGGGAGACAGGTATGAGAGAGGGGGACAGGGAGGAAGAGGGGACGGTAGGAGAGAGGGGGACAGGTAGGGGAAAAGGGAGACAGGGAGGAGAGAGGGGGGAAGGGAGTGAAGAGGGGGCAGGTAGTGAGAGAGGGAGACAGGGGTTTTAGAGAGGGAGACAGGTTTGGAGGGGAGCGGTGTGAGGGAGGAACAGGGGTGAGAAGGGAGACGGTAGTAGAGAGGGAGAACGGAGTGAGAGAGGGGGCATGTGAGGAGGGAGACAGGTTTGAGAGAGGGCAGGTATTTGGGGGGGGAAAGGTATGAGAGGGGGAGAAGGTTGGAGGGGGAGACAGGTAGTGGGGGGGGCGGTAGTGGAGGGGGCGGTAGTAGAGGGGAGACAGGGGAGTGAGAGAGGGGACAGGGTGAGAAGGGGGACAGGAGTGAGAGAGGGAGACAGTAGTGAGAGAGGAGAAGGTTGGGAGGGAGACAGGTTTGAGAGAGGGAGAAGGTATGAGAGAGGGGGACAGGGAGTGAAGAGGGAGACATAGTGGGAGGGGACGGTAGTGGAGAGGGGACAGGTAGGAGGAGGGAGACGTAGTGAGGAGGGAGAAGGGAGTGGAAGGGAACAGGGAGTGGAGAGGGAGACAGGTAGTGAGAGAGGGGGACAGGTAGTGAGAGAGGGAGACAGGTAGTGAGAGAGGGAGACAGGTAGTGAGAGAGGGAGACAGGTGTAGTTAGTGAGAGAGGGAGACAGGTAGTGAGAGAGGGAGACAGGTAGTGAGAGAGGGAGAAGTATAGTGAGAGAGGAGAGGACAGGTAGTGAGAGAGGGAGACAGGTAGTGAGGAGGGAGACAGGTAGTGAGAGAGGGAGACAGGTAGTGAGAGAGGGAGACAGGTAGTGAGAGAGGGAGACAGGTAGTGAGAGAGGGAGACAGGTAGTGAGAGAGGGAGACAGGTAGTGAGAGAGGAGACAGGTAGTGAGAGAGGGAGACAGGTAGTGAGAGAGGGAGGACAGGTAGTGAGAGAGGGAGACAGGTAGTGAGAGAGGGAGACAGGTAGTGAGAGAGGGAGACAGGTAGTGAGAGAGGGCGACAGGTAGTGAGAGAGGGCGACAGGTAGTGAGAGAGGGCGACAGGTAGTGAGAGAGGGAGACATGTAGTGAGAGAGGGAGACAGGTTAGTGAGAGAGGGAGACAGGTAGTGAGAGAGGGAGACAGGTAGTGAGAGAGGGAGACAGGTAGTAGAGAGAGGAGACAGGTAGTGAGAGAGGGAGACAGGTAGTGAGAGAGGGAGACAGGTAGTGAGAGAGGGAGACAGGTAGTGAGAGAGGGAGACAGGTAGTGAGAGAGGGAGACAGGTAGTGAGAGAGGGAGACAGGTAGTGAGAGAGGGAGAGAGAAGGAGTGAGGTTTAGATGGTCACTTCACAGGAAGGTGTGTGTGTGTGCTGGTGTGTGTGTGTGTGTGTGTGTGTGTGTGTGTGTGTGTGTGTGTGTGTGTGTGTGTGGTGTGTGTGTGTATGTGTGTGTGTGTGTGTGTGTGCCCCACTTCTAAGTATTCATACTGCTAATAAATACCGGTAAATACCAGTAATTCTAAAGCTTACCAAGTACTTCTAACACTTATTGATTCTACTTATAAAATTCAGAAAGTAGCTAGGTTGTAAAATTTAGCTTGTCGTCAGCTTAAGTGTCTGACGTTATCCCTCACTACCGCTTTACTCCTTGCACTCTCCTCTATGCTATTTCTACTCTAATTCTGGTAATGGCTTGCAGGAGTGAGTGACCAGTATCTAACAGTGATGCAAGACCAGAACTCAGAACCCTGCAACATGCAACCTCAACAGGTGAGCAATACTTGCACTGGCAGCGGTGTGATGACAAGTTGCCAGATGCTGATGACGTAGTCGTCATACATAGGCCTTCTATCACTATTTTGTAACTCCTTCACCCTTGATGTTTATAACCATATATGCTCATGCATCCCGCTTTCCTCAAGTGATTTCACTTTTCACTTATGACAGAATACACTTCACATTCGGTGTTACACTTTATATGTATAATGTCACACAACTGTTGTGACGTCACTGTTTCAGCAGGCCTACTACTGCCACCTTCCCTGTTGTATATTTTATTTTTCCTTTCTCCTTTTGCTTATTAACTTTTTAACTCTCACTATATGGTGCCCCACATTTCACTTGTTAGCCAAACGCTGGTAATTCTTGAACACCCGCTTCCACACTCACTTTTATCTTTGTATATTTGAATCTGTGTGGCAACAGTGCCTAATAGACCCCCAACGGTTTCGCACTTTGAAATATTAATGATTTCCGGCTTCCTCTCGACTTTTTTTAACTAATAACTTTAGTTATCACTTGTAGGATTGTTCACTGACGTTGTCACTACCACTGTTTACTGCTAGCAGTTACTGCACACCTTAAAAACACTACGGTTCTCGGAGCCTTGTGCACCCATGTCTGCACCCACTGTGTGTGTGTGTGTGTGTGTGTGTGTGTGTGTACTCACCTAATTGTACTCACCTAATTGCGGTTGCAGGGGTCGAGACTCAGTTCCTGGCCCCGCCTCTTCACCAACCGCTACTAGGTCCTCTCTCCCCCTGCTCCATGAGCTTTATCATACCTTGTCTTAAAATTATGTATTGCTCCAGCCTCCACTACATCGCTTGCCAGACTATTCCACTTCCTAACTACTCTATGACTGAAGAAATATTTCCTAACATCCCTTTGACTCATCTAAGTCTTCAGCTTCCAATTGTGACCCCTTGTTTCTGAGTCCCATCTCTGGAACATCCTATCTCTTTCCACCTTGTCTATTCCACGTTATCATGTCTCCCCTGACCCTCTTGTCCTCCAGAGTTGTCAGACCGATTTCCCTTAACCTTTCTTCATAGGACATTCCCCTTAGCTCTGAAACAAGCCTTGTTGCAAACCTTTGCGCTTTCTCTAATTTCTTGACGTGTTTGACCAGGTGTGGGTTCCAAACTGGTGCTGCGTACTCCAGTATGGGCCTGACGTACACAGTGTATAAAGTCTTGAACGATTCCTTACTGAGGTACCGGAACACTATTCTCCGGTTTGCCAAGCACCCATATGCCACAGCAGTTATCAGGTTAATGTGTGCTTCTGGCGATGTACTCGGTATTATACTCACTCCTAGGTCTTTCTCCTTGAGTGAGGTTTGCAGCCTTTGGCCACCTAGACTATACTCTGTCTGCAATCTTCTTTGCCCTCCTCCGATCTTCATGACTTTGCATTTGGCGGGGTTAAATTCTAGGAGCCAGTTTCTGGACCACACATCCAGCCTGTCCAGGTCTCTTTGTAGACCTGTCTGGTCCGTGTCTGATTTAATTCTCCTCATTAACTTCACGTCATTTGCAAACAGGGACACTTCTGAGTCTATCCCTTCCGTCATGTCGTTCACATATACCCAGAATAGCACTGGTCCCAGGACTGACCCCTGTGGGACCCTGCTCATCACTGGCGCCCACTGTGATACCTCATCACGGATCATGACTCGCTGTTGCCTCCCTGTTAGGTATTCTCTGATCCATTGCAGTGCCCTTCCTGTTATACATGCCTGTTCCCCTAGCTTCTGTACTAATCTCTTGTGAGGAACTGTGTCGAAGGCCTTCTTGCAGCCCAAGAAAATGCAATCAACCCACCCCTCCCTCTCATTTCTTACTTCAGTTACCTTGTCATCAAACTCTAGTAGGTTTGTGACACAGGATTTGCCTTCCATGAATCCATGCTGGCTGTCGTTTATAATCTTGTTCCGCTCCAGGTGCTCCACCATTCTCCTCCTGATAATCTTTTCCAAGACTTTGCATTCTATACATGTCAGTGACTCTGGTCTATAATTTAGTGCTTCATTTCTGTCTCCCTTCTTAAAGATGGGGACTACATTTACCTTCTTCCATACTTCAGGTAGTTGCCCAGTTTCAAGGGAAGTGTTGAAGATTTTGGTTAACGGCACACGTAGTGTCCCTGCTCCCTCTTCAAGGATCCACAGAAAGATGTTGTCCGGTTCCACCGCCTTTGATGTATCAAGGTCACTTAGGAGCTTCTCCACCTCCTCCTCATTTGTGTGTAATTCATCCAACAGTTGTTGGTATATCCCTTGTTGCTGTACGCCACTGTTTTGTCTTCCCATTGTCCCTTCAGCCTCCACTGTAAATACTTCCTGAAATCTCATGTTGAGCTCCCCACCTTCTTTCTTCAGCCTGATTATCTGGTCCTTGACTGTTGTCTTCCTCCTGATGTGGCTGTAGAGTAGTTTTGGGTCAGACTTGACTTTCGATGCTATGTCACTTTCATACTGCCGCTGCGCCTCCCTTCTTATCTGTGCATACTCGTTTCTGGCTCGTCGACTAATCTCGTTATTCTCCTGAGTTCTTTGCCTTCTGTACTTTTTCTATTCTCTAGAGCACTTAGTTTTTGCCTCCCTGAAACTTCGGGAAACCCAAGGGCTAGTTCTGTCCATCCCATTATTTCTGTTAGCAATGGGAACAAACCTTTCCTCTGCCTCCTTGCATTTTGTTGTTAGAAAGTCCATCATTTCGTTTACTGATTTTCCTACCAACTCCTGTTCGCACTGAACCTCCTGCAGGAAGGTCCTCATTCCTGTGTAGTCCCCCCTTTTATAGTTTAGCTTTTCCATTTCTACTCCTGTTACCTTCTCCACTTTTAGCTCCACGATGCATTCAAAGCTCATAACTACGTGGTCAGTAGCTCCAAGGGGCCTATCGTATGTGATGTGCTCAATGTCTGAGCTACTCAGGGTGAACACGAGGTCCAGTCTTGCTGGTTCATCCTCCCCTCTCTCTCTGGTAGTATCCCTAACATGTTGGTGCATGAGATTTGCCAGCACCACATCCATCATCTTGGCTCTCCATGTTTAGGGAACCACATGTGGCTCCAGGTTTTCCCAATCAATCTCCCTGTGATTGAAGTCACCCATGACCAGTAACTTCGCTCTACTTGAGTGGGCCCTTCTTGCCACCTCAGCTAGTGTGTCCGCCATTGCTCTGTTTCACTCAACATATTCCTCTCTTGGCCTCCTGCAGTTCTGTGGTGGATTATACATAACTGCAATGACTACCTTGTGTTCCTCGGACTGAACTGAACCTACTATGTAATCCCTTTCTCCAATCTCCAGTGTGTGTGTGTGGGTGTGTGTGTGTGTGTGCGTGTGTGTGTGTGTGTTTGTGTATGTGTGTGTGTGTGTGTGTGTGTGTATGTTTGTGTGTGTGTGTGTGTGTGTGTGTGTGTGTGTGTGTGTGTGTGTGTGTGTGTGTGTGTGTGGTGTGTGTGTGTGTGTGTGGTGTGCGTTGTGTGTGTGTGTGTGTGTTCGTGGTGTATGTGTGTGTGTTTGTGTGTGTGTGTCTGTGTGTGTGTGTACTCACCTAGTTGAGGTTGTGGGGTCGAGTCCGAGCTCCTGGCCCCGCTCTTCACTGATCGCTACTAGGTCACTCTCCCTGAGCCGTGAGCTTTATCATACCTCTGCTTAAAGCTATGTATGGATCCTGCCTCCACTACATCGCTTCCCAAACTATTCCACTTACTGACTACTCTGTGGCTGAAGAAATACTTCCTAACATCCCTGTGATTCATCTGTGTCTTCAGCTTCCAACTGTGTCCCTTGTTACTGTGTCCAATCTCTGGAACATCCTGTCTTTGTCCACCTTGTCAATTCCTCTCAGTATTTTGTATGTCGTTATCATGTCCCCCTATCTCTCCTGTCCTCCAGTGTCGTCAGGTTGATTTCCCTTAACCTCTCCTCGTAGGACATACCTCTTAGCTCTGGGACTAGTCTTGTTGAAAACCCTTTGCACTTTCTCTAGTTTCTTCACGTGCTTGGCTAGGTGTGAGTTCCAAACTGGTGCCGCATACTCCAATATGGGCCTAACGTACACGGTGTACAGGGTCCTGAATGATTCCTTATTAAGATGTCGGAATGCTGTTCTGAGGTTTCCCAGGCGCCCGTATTGCTGCAGCAGTTATTTGGTTGATGTGCGCTTCAGTAGATGTGCCTGGTGTTATACTCACCCCAAGATCTTTTTCCTTGAGTGAGGTTTGTAGTCTCTGACCCCCTAGACTGTACTCCGTCTGCGGTCTTCTTTGCCCTTCCCCAATCTTCATGACTTTGCACTTGGTGGGATTGAACTCCAGGAGCCAATTGCTGGACCAGGTCTGCAGCCTGTCCAGATCCCTTTGTAGTTCTGCCTGGTCTTCGATCGAGTGAATTCTTCTCATCAACTTCACGTCATCTGCAAACAGGGACACCTCAGAATCTATTCCCTTTCCCGCACGTCGTTCACATATACCAGAAACAGCACTGGTCCTAGGACTGACCCCCTGCGGGACCCCGCTGGTCACAGGTGCCCACTCTGACACCTCGCCACGTACCATGACTCGCTGCTGTCTTCCTGACAAGTATTCCCCGATCCATTGTAGTGGCTTCCCTGTTATCCCTGCTTGGTCCTCCAGTTTTTGCACCAATCTCTTGTGTGGAACTGTGTCAAACGCCTTCTTGCAGTCCAAGAAAATGCAATCCACCCACCCCTCTCTCTTGTCTTACTGCTGTCACCATGTCATAGAACTCCAGTAGGTTTGTGACACAGGATTTCCCGTCCTGAAACCATGTGGCTGCTGTTGATGAGATCGTTCCTTTCTAGGTGTTCCACCACTCTTCTCCTGATAATCTTCTCCATGATTTTGCATACTATAAATGTCAGTGACACTGGTCTGTAGTTTAATGCTTCATGTCTGTCTCCTTTTTTAAAAATTGGGACTACATTTGCTGTCTTCCATGCCTCAGGCAATCTCCCTGTTTCGATAGATGTATTGAGTATTGTTGTTAGGGGTACACATAGCACCTCTGCTCCCTCTCTCAATACCCATGGGGAGATGTTATCTGGACCCATTGCCTTTGAGGTATCTAGCTCACTCAGAAGCCTCTTCACTTCTTCCTCGGTTGTGTGCACTGTGTCCAGCACTTGGTGGTGTGCCCCACCTCTCCGTCTTTCTGGAGTCCCTTCTGTCTCCTCTGTGAACACTTCCTTGAATCTCTTGTTGAGTTCTTCACATACTTCACGGTCATTTCTTGTTGTCTCTCCTCCTTCCTTCCTTAGCCTGATTACCTGGTCCTTGACTGTTGTTTTCCTCCTGATGTGGCTGTACAACAGTTTTGGGTCAGATTTGGCTTTCGCTGCTATGTCATTTTCATATTGTCTTTGGGCCTCTCTTCTTATCTGTGCATATTCACTTCTGGCTCTACGACTGCTCTCCTTATTCTCCTGGGTCCTTTGCCTTCTATATTTCTTCCATTCCCTAGCACACTTGGTTTTTGCCTCCCCTGCACCTTTGGTAAACCATGGGCTCATCCTGGCTTTTTCATTATTCTTGTTACCCTTGGGTACAAACCTCTCCTCAGCCTCCTTGCATTTTGTTGCTACATATTCCATCATCTCATTAACTGGCTTCCCTGCCAGTTCTCTGTCCCACTGAACCCCGTTCAGGTAGTTCCTCATTCCTGTGTAGTCCCCTTTCTTGTAGTTTGGCTTCATTCGTCCTGGCCTTCCTGCTTCTCCCTCCACTTGTAGCTCTACTGTGTATTCGAAGCTTAAAACCACATGGTCACTGCCCCCAAGGGGTCTTTCGTATGTGATGTCCTCGATATCTGCACTACTCAAGGTGAATACTAAGGCCAGCCTTGCTGGTTCATCCTCTCCTCTCTCTCTTGTAGTGTCCCTTACGTGTTGGCACATGAAGTTTTCCAGTACCACCTCCATCATCTTAGCCCTCCAAGTCAGTCTTGACTTTCGATGCTATGTCATTTTCGTATTGCCGCTGAGCCTCCCTTCTTATCTGTGCATATTCGTTTCTGGCTCTTCGGCTAATCTCTTTATTTTCCTGAGTTCTCTGTCTTCTGTACCTTTTCCATTCTCTAGTACACCTAATTTTTGCCTCCCTACACCGTTGGGTGAACCAAGGACTTGTTCTGTTCTTCCCATTATTTCTGTTTCCCTTGGGAACAAACCTCTCCTCTGCCTCCTTTCATTTTGTTGCCACATAGTCCATCATTTCTTGCACTGGTTTTCCTGTCAGTTCCCTCTCCCACTGAATGTCTTGAAAGAAGTTCCTCAAGCCTGAGTAGTTCCCCCTTTTGTAGTTTGGTTTTTCCCACCCTATTCCTGCTGCTCTCTCCACTTGGAGCTCAACTATGTAGTCGAAGCACAGAACCACATGATCACTAGCTCCCAGGGGCCTTTCATACATGATACCCTCGATGTCAGAACTACTCAAGGTGAATACAAGGTCCAGTCTTGCTGGTTCATCCTCTCCTCTCTCTCTCTGGTAGTGTCTCTAACATGTTGATGCATGAGGTTTTCCAGTACCACATCCATCATCTTGGCTCTCCATGTTTTGGGACCCCCATGGGGCTCCAGGTTTTCCCAGTCAATCTCCTTGTGATTGAAATCACCCATAACTAGTAACTTTGCTCCCCCATGTGTGATCTCCTGGCCACCTCGGCTAGTGTGTCGACCATTGCTCTGTTGCTCTCATCGTATTCTTCTCTTGGCGTCCTGCAGTTCTGTGGTGGGTTGTACATTACTGCAATTATCACCTTATGTCCCTCAGTCTGGATTGTTCCTACTAAGTAGTCCCTTTCGCCCGTGCCATGTGTGTGTGTGTATGTGTGTGTGTGTGTGTGTGTGTGTGTGTGTGTGTGTGTGTGTGTGTGTGTGTGTGTGTGTTTGCGTATGTGTGTGTGTGTGTGTGGTATGTGTGTGTGCGTGTGTGTGTATGTGTGTGTGTATGTGTGTCTGTACTCACCTAGTTGTACTCACTTAGTTGAGGTTGCAGGGGTCGAGTCCAAGCTCCTGGCCCCGCCTCTTCACTGGTCGCTAATAGGTCACTCTCCCTGAACCATGAGCTTTATCGTACCTCTGCTTAAAGCTATATATGGATCCTGCCTCCACTACATCGCTTCCCAAACTATTCCACTTACTGACTACTCTGTGGCTGAAGAAATACTTCCTAACATCCCTGTGATTCATCTGTGTCTTCAGCTTCCAACTGTGTCCCCGTGTTGTTGTGTCCAGTCTCTGGAACATCCTGTCTTTGTCCACCTTGTCAATTCCTCTCAGTATTTTGTAAGTAGTTATCATATCCCCCCTATCTCTCCTGTCCTCCAGTGTTGTCAGGTTGATTTCCCTTAACCTCTCCTCATAGGACATACCTCTTAACTCTGGGACTAGTCTTGTTGCAAACCTTTGCACTTTTTGTAGTTTCTTTACATGCTTGGCTAGGTGTGGGTTCGAAACTGGTGCCGCATACTCTAATATGGGCCTAACGTACACGGTGTACAGGGTCCTGAACGATTCCTTATTAAGATGTCGGAATGCTGTTCTGAGGTTTGCCAGGCGCCCATATGCTGCGGCAGTTATTTGGTTGATGTGCGCTTCAGGAGATGTGCCTGGTGTTATACTCAACCCAAGATCTTTTTTCCTTGAGTGATGTTTGTAGTCTCTGGCCCCCTAGACTGTACTCCGCCTCCGGTCTTCTTTGCCCTTCCCCAATCCTCATGACTTTGCACTTGGTGGGATTGAACTCCAGGAGCCAGTTGCTGGACCAGGTCTGCAGTCTGTCCAGATCCCTTTGTAGTTCTGCCTTGTCTTCGATCGAATGAACTCTTCTCATCAACTTCACATCATCTGCAAACAGGGACACCTCGGAGTTTATTCCTTCCGTCATGTCGTTCACAAATACCAGAAACAGCACTGGTCCTAGGACTGACCCCTGTGGGACCCCGCTGGTCACAGGTACCCACTCTGACACCTCGCCACGTACCATTACTCTCTGCTGTCTTCCTGACAAGTATTCCCTGATCCATTGCAGAGCCTTCCCTGTTATTCCTGCTTGGTCCTCCAGTTTTTGCACTAATCTCTTGTGTGGTACTGTGTCAAAAGCCTTCTTGCAGTCCAAGAAAATGCAATCCACCCACCCCTCTCTCTCTTGTCTTACTGCTTACTGCTGTCACCATGTCATAGAACTCCAGTAGGTTTGTGACACAGGATTTCCCATCTCTGAAACCATGTTGGCTGCTGGTGATGAGATCATTCCTTTCTAGATGTTCCACCATTCTTCTCCTGACAATCTTTTCCATGATTTTGCATACTATACATGTCAGTGACACTGGTCTGTAGTTTAGTGCTTCATGTCTGTCTCCTTTTTTAAAGATTGGGACCACATTTGCTGTCTTCCATGCCTCAGGCAATCTCCCTGTTTCGATAAATGTATTGAATATTGTTGTTAGGGGTACACATAGCGCCTCTGCTCCCTCTCTCAGGACCCATGGAGACATGTTATCTCACCCAATTGCCTTTGAGGTATCTAGCTCACTCAGAAGCCTCTTACTTCTTCCTTGGTTGTGCTGTACCCTTGTTGGTACTGCACTTGGTGGTGTACCCCACCTCTCCGTTCTTCTGGAGCCCCTTCTGTCTCACCCCTCTGTGAACTTTCTTTGGATCTCATTGTTGAGTTCCTCACATACTCACGATCATTTCTTGGTTGTCTCTCCTCCTTCCTTCCTTAGCCTGATTACTGGTCCTTGACTGTTGTTTTCCTCTGATGAGGCTGTATAACAGCTTCGGGTCAGATTGCTTTTGTGCTATGTCGCTTTTCATATTGACGTTGGGCCCCTCCCTTTTAATCTGTGGCATTTCGTTTCTGGCTCTACGGACTGTTTCCGATTCTCTTGGGTCCTTTGTTCTATATTTTTTCCATTCCCTGCACACTTGATTTTTGCCTCCTTGCATCTTTGGGTGAACCATGGGCTCAATCCTGGCTTTACCATTATTCCTGTTACCCTGGGTTACAAACCTCTCCCTCAGCATCCTTGCACATTGTTGCTACATATTCCATCATCTCATTAACTGTGCTCACTGCCAGTTCTCTGTCCACTGACCTCTTTAGGAAGTTCTCATTCTTGTGTAGTCCCCTCGTTTCCTGTAGTTGGTTTCATTTAATCCTCGGCTTCCTGCTTCCCCCTACACTTGTAGCTCTGTTTGTATCGAAGCTCAAACCACATGATCGCTGGCCCCAAGGGTTCTTTCTTATGTGTGTCCTCAATATCTGCACTACTCAAGGTGAATACTTAGTCCAGTCTTGCTGATTCATCCTCTCCCTTCTCTCTCTTGTAGTGTCCCTTACGTGTTGGTACATGAAGTTTTCCAGTTCCACCTCCATCTCTTAGCCCCTCCATGTATCTTGGCCCCATGTGGCTCCAAGTTCTCACATTCGATCTATTTGTGGTTTAAAGTCGCCCATATCAGGAGCTTTGGCCATGCATGCTGAGCTCTTCTGGCACTGCAGCCAGTGTGTCAACCATCGTTATTGTCTCGCCATACTCTTGCCTTGGCCTACTTGCTGTTTGTGGTGGGTTATTACATCACTGCAATTACCTCCTTGGACCACCTGAGTGAAGCGTTCCGCTATGTTTAATCACTTTCGTCTTGCTGTCTCTTCTTCTCCAGCTCATCAAAATTCTTCGGTGTTTGTCAGCAATGACCACTCCTCACCCACACTGTTCCTTCTGTCTTTTCTCAGGTCTGGTATCCCCTCTGGAAAGATAGCATCAGTTATCATACCTGTAAGCTTGGTTTCGGTGATCGCAGATGATGTCTGGTGATGCCTCGTTGATCTTCGTGCCACTCCTCCCACTTGTGTGTTATGCCCATCTCAGCGTTTGTGTACCATACCTTCAGTTTCCTTTCCAACACTGTGGTTCTTGGGGGGGCTCTGTAGGGGTTGGGAGTCCTGGTGTAGAATACTGTGGGATTCTATGGTTGGGGGGTTAGGGTGGTAGTTGTGGGTATGGATTGTATTGATGCTGTTGCGGATGGTGTGATAGGTTGTGGGGTTCTGGAGGGATAGTGGTTGTGTGTGCTTGCCCTTGCTGCTCTGTTTTCTGCTCTGACTGACTCTGCTGGGATTCCATCCTTGTTCCTTTCCTGTTCCTTTTACTTTTTTGTCCTCTCTCAGCTGCTTTCTCTCGGTTTGTGTTCTGTCTCTGTCTGGAACACCTTACTTGTACTATTCCGAACTTTTCAACCGTGCGTATTTTCTTGGAGGATCCTGTTCTGCACTGTTTCTGTCCTGAGATCTGCTGGCGTGATCGGTCAGTTTCTCCCCTTCAAGTACCCCCTATTCCCGGAAGAATGTACAATTTCATCCATGTCTTCTCCCCCTATTTCCGTGATGATTTTCTCAATCTCCTTTCTTTCTCCTGCCGTCTTTCAGTGTGTGTCCTTTCCTCTCTTCGAAAGCCATGGATAATCATGATTTTGCCTTTCCTCCTCCCATGCTCTCCCTCCTGTGACTCTGCAGTTCTGTCTGTTATGTGGTCATTTTTCCCTGATTTTCCAGTGGCTCTTGGTAGCATGGGTTGTGCCTCAGCATTCTCCTCTCCATTCTGCACCCATCTGTCTTCCCTTCACTCCCTGGCCCCTTCTTTGCAGGCTGATATGACCTTAGCATAATTCATATCTCCTTCTTCCTGTTTCAGCTCTCATCCTCATTATGGTGTGATCTGCTCTGGTCATACACTGAGACTTGCTCTTCAGCTTTTTACTCAAATTCTAGGACCTTTACCCTGGCTACTACAGTTTCGACTTGTGCCTCCCAATTCTTCGTCTCCTTTTCCAACCTCTTTTCCCATTTCACAGAGAGCTCTTTCTCCATTTTTTCAGAAAGCTCTCCTAATTTTCTCTCCCATTCTTGCTCTATCCTTTTCCACTGTTCCTCCATCCATTCCTCCCTACCAATACCATTGTCATCTGATCCCTGAGTCCTGCAAGTCCCAACCATTTTTTTTTAATGAAAGAGAGAGAGAAAGAGAAAAAGAAAAAGGGGGAGAGAGTGAGAAAGAGAAGGGGAGCCTAAAAGGGAGGGGAAAAGAAGGGAAAAAGGGGGAGAAAGTGAGAGAGGGAAAAGGTAAGAGAGAGGGGGGAGTGACAAGTGACAGATTTTTTTGACTACCACTCACTACTTTGTGATCGTCAATATGGCTTCAGGAAAGGTTTCTCTGCTGCTGATCTGTTGTTAAACCTCTCCACTAAGTGGCACCAATCACTGGATGAATCCAAAGTCAGCTGTGTGGTAGCACTGGACATTGCTGGCGC
>NC_069430.1:12720699-12742295 GCF_026875155.1 Cherax quadricarinatus | reverse complement strand
TAAATGAGATAAGGGCCGGTTTTGTCAATAAAAAAAATGGCTCAAATGGATCAAAGTAGAATGACATGGAAAGCATAAAATCTATAGGGAAGGAAGCGGGTAGGGTCGTCCTCGAAAGGTTGGAGAGAGGGGTAAAGGTGTTTTGTGGGCAAGGGGCTTGACTTCCACAAGCGTGCGTGGCGTGTTAGATAGGAGTAATTTGAGACAAATGGTACTTGGTCCTGACGATCTGTTGGAGTTGAGCGGTAATATTTAGTGAAGGGATTCAGGGAAACCGGTTTTTCATATAGCGGATTTGGGATCCCGGAATGGAAGTACAATGCCTCCCACTTAAAGGAGATTTGGGATTGTACAGGCTAAAATAAATGTTCTTGTTATATAAGGTTAGGTAAGTTTTCTAAGGATTCTTTTGTGCAAAATTAAATTTATTACATTCCTTAATGAAAAATATATCTTTAAACGTATATGGAAATTTTTAAAAAGGACTTAATTTTAAAAAATTTCCCTTGCAATTGACGTTTTACATAATCGGCCCCAAACTATAATAGTGTGATTTCACCAGGGGTCCTTCTACAGGCGGTCCTCTTCTACAGAGCGGTCTCTTCACGGAGCGGTCTCTTCTACAGAGCGGTCTCTTCTCAGACGGTCTCTTCACAAGCGTCTCTTTCCCGCGATCTCCTACAATGCGTCTTTTCTACAGAGCGGTCCCCCCCCGGTACGTCTCCACGGTACGGTCCCACGGTACGTCTCACGTACGGTCTCCACGTAGGGTCTCCACGGTACGTCTCCACGGTACGTCCCACGTACGGCCCTCCAGGGTACGGCTCCACGGAGGGTCTCCACGGTACGGTCTCCACGGTAGGGTCCTCCAGGGTACGGTCTCCCGTACGGCCCTCCCAGGGTACGGTCCTCCACGTACGGTCTCCACGTAGGTCTCCACGGACGGTCCCCCCGGGTCGGTTCCAACGGTACGGTCTCCACGTCGGCTCCCGGTAGGGTCTCCACGGTACGTCTCCTTTTAGTGGACTATTTTTCACACCTTTATGCTAATTGACCTTGACCTCACCCTCGAGACCACCTCGCCCCTCGAGACCCCCCCCCCAACGACCCCACCACCACGACCCCCACCCAAGACCCCCACCAACGACCCCACCGACCCACACCCAACGCACCCCCCCCCACGGCCCTCGCGCCCGCCCGCGCCTTCTGCAGCGCCTTCTGCGGTCGCCCGGGATCGCCCCCGCTCCTCCGAATTTTTTCGATTTTTTCAAATTTTTTTTTGAATTCTTATATCCCATCCCCGATCAAGTTTTTTTCCCCCCCTCTGGGGTACTTCAAAATGGACTTCCACTTTCACCCAAATATTTCTCCTCCATCCCCTTTGGGAAATCAAATTTTTGAGGTTCCCCCTCCCACTTTCACCCCCATCCCAATTTTTTTGTTTGGATTTCATTTTCTAAGATCTCCCGGACAAGTTTTTGGAATACCCCCTCTGGGGTAGCATTCAAATGAACTCCACTTTAAACCCAAAATTCCTCCTCCATTCCTTGGATCAAGGTTTTCTCGATAATACAAAGACTCCATTCCTCGGATCAAATTTTTGTCGAAATAAATAAATACAAGTCCCCCATCTCCTGGATCAAGGTTTTCTCGATAATACAAAGATCCAAATTCTTGGATCAAGTTTTTGGATTCCCCCCCTCTCAGGGAAGCATTCAAAGAACTCCTCCTATGGGCATGGTACTTCTCTTACTACACATCAAACAAGGTGACGTACACCCACCTTGTTTACTGGGCGCCCATGACGCACGTGATGACCTCACACATACAACTGAATCTTGCAAATTTCCCCTAGCCCAGGCCGTCACGTGAGACCCCACACATCATCAGAAAAAGCACCACAACACTTACAACTATAACCCTTTTCGATAAATTCACTATCACAATTTTACATTTACAAGTTAAGCAACACACACCTCAACTTGAACACTTCAAAACACTCTCAAAATCATTTGAATACTCACAAAAATCCCTTTGAACATTTCCAAACAACACTGAAACACTTCCAAAATATCATTTTAAATACCCCCAAATACACCACTGAATACTACTAAAACACCCACTAAATTCAGTCAAAACACCAAACCAAATCCCATAAAACTAGATCAACATCACAATACACCCATTTTTCACACAAATTCCTAAATCACTATAACCAGACATTTACCAATTCATGAGTACACTCACCTCCAACTAAGATATAACAGAGTGCAAAAAAAAAAAAAACAGGAAACATTAAAACAACACTAAAACATCCCAAGAAAATTTGAAATCCCAAATAAAAATTACAACCTAATTTATCTAACAAACATATTTCATTAAAATACAACTCATCCCCCAAAACTCCTCCTCATTTCCAATTTTAAAAAAACAGTAACAAAAACTAACTCAGACACTTACTTTGAACAACACCAAAAAAAACCATCATTTACCTTTAAATACTCCAAAAAATCATTCGAATACCCCAAATCACCACTGAATACTCCCAGAACACCTTCATAAATACCTTGCAATCATTTGAACACCTTCAAAAACACCTTTGAATAGTCTCAAACACCATTTGAGAAACTCCCAAATACACCACTGAATACTACTAAAACACTTTTTTCTCGTTTTATTAAAACTAATTTCATCAGAAAAAAACACAACAACAACCCACAACTTATAACCACTTTTCAGTATCTCTAGTTCGACAACATCACCCACACCCCACAACACCCCACAACCCACATCACCCACACCCCACAACACCCACAACCCACATCCCCCACACCCCCCCAACACCCACAACCCACGTCACCCACGCCCCACAACACAAACAACAACAAGCCACAACTTAAACATCTTTCAGTATCTCTAGTTCGACAACATCAACCACAACCCACAACACTCACAACCCACAATTTTTCTCGTTTTAACTAATTTCATCAAAAAAGTCACAACAACAACCCACTTATAATATCTTTTCGATATCTCTAGTTCGACAACAATACCCACATCCCACAACACCCACATCCCACAACACCCAAAAACCCACAACACCCACAACCCAATCTCCCAACAAAACCCACTTATAACACTTTTCGGTATCTCTAGTTCGAAACACCCAAACAACCCCACAAACCCACAACCCACAACAACCCCACAACCAACAATTTTTTCTCCTTTTTAAAACTATTTTATCAGAAAAAGTTCACAACAACAACCCATTTTTATAACATCTTTTTTCGATATCTCTAGTTCGACAATAATACCCACAACCCTCATCATTTCCCAAATTTTTATTCACAATTTTTCGATACAAATTTTTCCCCTTCTTTTTTATTGAATCTTAAAATGTAATACACATTCCTCC
The DNA here is from genome assembly GCF_026875155.1 of Cherax quadricarinatus. Taxonomy (NCBI): domain Eukaryota; kingdom Metazoa; phylum Arthropoda; class Malacostraca; order Decapoda; family Parastacidae; genus Cherax; species Cherax quadricarinatus. The sequence continues at coordinate 12,738,880 of NC_069430.1, read as the reverse complement.
CTACATTACTAAAATTCTAATAAAAACCTCTCCATACCCATCTCCTTGTATCCACATAAATTGATAATATACTCACAACAACTAATATCTCACTACCCAACTACTGCGACATGTTTCAACACCCTCCATTCTTTTCCAATATATCATAACTTTTCACTTCTATAATTTCTTTTTAAAATATTCACATATTACCTTAATTTTCAGTAAAATCCCCCCCCCCCATATTTCATTAAATTTCTAATACAACCCTCCCCATACCCCTCTCCATCTCACCCACATTTCTTCACATCCACATCACCCATCTCCCAACACCCCTCTGAACACACACAAAAATCACATTTCACATCCACAAATGCACTCATCACCCATCTCAAATCTACTAAAATCACTGTAACCAAGATATTCACAAAACTCTATGACCACCTAAACACATACACACAGACATACAGACCCCACACACACACACACACACACACCACACACACACACCACACACACACACACACACACACACACACACACCCCACACCTCACTTTACTGTGAACACCTTCAAAAAAACTCTCATACATCATCATTTGAGACCACCTTTTCTCAAAAATCTCTTAAGAAATATTCTCTCATTCACAACCTTTTTATCTCTCACTACAGAACAACCCCAAGATTACTTCGAACACTCTCATAAATCATTTGAATACTCACATAAACACCTTTGAACATTTCCAAACAACACTGAAGCACTTCCAAAATATCATTTTGAATACTCCCAAATAAGATTTGTCATCTCTAATTTATTACACTACATATTTCATTAAATTACAACTCATCCACCATACTACTCCCTCTGTCTCCAGACTTTACATCATTATCAAAAAAACTAACTCATACACTTATGACATGAGACATTTTACCAAAACTAACACAAACACACCCACACACAGACAACTCACTTTTACTTTGAACACCACCAAAAACACCAACAATTACCATTGAATACTCCAAAAATATCATTCGAACACCCTCAAATCACCACTGAATACTACCAAAACACCGCCCAAAATCACCAGAAACTAAGTTTAAGAAATCACCAACTAACACACCATTTTATAGAAATCCCCTCAAATCGGTATAACCAAGACGATCCCACTCACCTCAGACTATTATATAACATGAGCACAAAAAAAAACTCATAAATCATTTGAACACTCACAAAAACACCTTTGAACATATCCAAACAACACCGAAACACTTACAACAGGATCACCACCAACTGAAAACATAACATGTACACACATAAATCTAAGACAACCACCATCAACAAACACCCATATTCACTTACCTCAAAACCACTAAGATCGCAGAAAACACTCATTTTTATAAACATTCACACAAAAAATCACAATCACCAACTCCATACAATATCTAATACAACCCCCCTCACTACCACCAACATATACCAGCACAGATAGGGATACCTCTCATGACATCACACTCCATCCTGTGTTTACTTGGCAATCAGCAACGTCACACCCCACTTTTACTTCATTTAACTTAACGAGAGGAAGTTACTTGTTTCAACCTGTTATATCTCCAATATCTAAGATCACCACAATCAAGACGTTTACCAAATTCTATAACCCCACTACTAAGATCACACATTTTTTGTACACATTCTCTCAAAACATCATCATAACGAAGATCACTGAAACTATCTATACTTTTACTATGATCACGTAACATTTTGTCTTCTCTAACTCACTCACCAATTTACATTCTCATTCACACTTACACATTTCATTAACCGAAATTACATCTCATCCACCAAACTCCTCCCTCATTCTCCAGACTTTTCAACATTTGCACAAAAAAAAACTAACTCATACACTTATGACATGAGACATTACCATAACTAACACACTGACTAACTTTGAACCAACTCTAAACATCACCAAAACACCACTGATCATCTTCAAAAAATACTCTGCACATCATTTAAACCCCCTTCCAAAAAAACCATCAAACACCTCTGAATACTCCAAAAACACTACGATTACTACCAATTTACCACTGAATACTACCAAAAACACCGTCAAAATTTACCAGAAAAATAAGTTTAACATCACCATCTAACATCCTTTTTATAGAAATCCCCTCAAATCACTATAACCAAGAACTCCCTCCCATGGACGCATAAAAAAAAGCATGAACACAAACCTAATACACAAACACCAGTACATGAATAACCATCAACTGAAAACATATCTTGTTACACACATAAATCTAAGACAACCCCCATCAACAAACGCTCATATTCACTTACCTCAAAAACCACTAATACTACAGAAAACACTCCCTTTCTTATAAACATCACACAAAAAATCATATTTGACAATATCTAAGCACACTCAACTCACACCCCCCAACACACGATGTCACCCCACAGGACGGCGAGGTCACCTCCAGTGACGTCACACTCCCATCTGTGTTTACTTGGTGGTCACAAACACACCCAACCCAACTTTTTTCAACCTGTTTACCCACAATATCTAAGAACACTATAACCAAGACGATTACCAGATTTTTTGACCCAACCACTAAGATTTACAGAAAACACTCATTTTTTTTATAAACACTCACACAAAAATCACGATCACCATTTCCAATCATGTTTACCATCATCTATCAACACTCACCAAGATCACCAAAAATCTGGAGATTTATTCATCTCAAAACTACTATATCACTGAAAACACTTATTTTTTTAAACATTCGCACAAAAAATAAGACAAAACACAAAAATACCACGACACTTCCACCAACATCTATAAAAATAACATGAGCACTATAACATATCTTCACCACCAAAAATAAAAATAATACACAGACAACCCACAACTTATACTTTCAAACACAAATTTAAAGAAAATGTGACATACACACCAAATCTAAGACATTCACCTCCAACTAAGACATACACATCATAACTAAGACATACACCAAAACCCATATTGACATATTGACAATAAATATAAGGACATAACACAAAAAAATTTACCATGTCATGAGACATTACCAAAAACTAAGTCACACACCTCCAACTAATACACAATCACTTTACTAAGTTCATGTTTAAATATTCATCAACAAAAAATAAATACAATTTAACCCACCAAATTTATGTTATAATCATCAAAAAATAAAAATTGTTTTACACATTTTTTTTCTCAAACTGAATATTCATACCACATTTATCATTTCCATCTATGTTTACATATCACATTTCTCACCCTCATCATCCCAAACCATCCTTTCTTATTCATCCGTATATCACCAAGAGATGTTTTTACCCGACGACCCATCATGACACTAGGGGCCAGAGTGTTAGTAGGTGGTGTTGGAGTGGTGGGTGGTTGTTCTGGCTCCACGTCGTGATGGGTCGTTTGGGATAAAACATCTCTTGGTGATATACGGATGAATAAGAAAGGATGGTTTAGGGATGATGAGGGTGAGAAATGTGATATGTAACATAGATGAGAAATGATAAATGTGGTATGAATATTCAGTTTGAGAAAAAAAAATAAGTAAAACAATTTTATGTTTTGATGATTATAACATAAATTTGGTGGGTAAATTGTATTAATATTTTTTGTTGATGGGAAAAGTTAACATGAACTTAGTAAAGTGATTTGTATTAGTTGGAGGTTGTGACTTAGTTCTGGTAATGTCTCATGACCATGGTAAATTTTTTTGTGCTTATGTCTTATATTTATTTGTCAATATGTCAATTATAGGTTTTGGTGTATGTCTTAGTTATGATGTGTATGTCTTTAGTTGGAGTGAATGTCTTAGATTTGGTGTGTATGTCCCATGTCTAAATTTGTGATTGAAATGTAAAAGTTGTGGGGGTCGTGATTATTTTTATTTTTGGTGGGGAAGATATGTTATATGCTCATTTATGTTATAGATGTTGGTGGAAGTGTCGTGGTATTTTTGTGTATGTCTTATTTTTGTGCGAATGTTTAAAAAAATAAGTGTTTTTTAGTGATCATAGTAGTTTTGAGATGAATGATCTCAGATTTTTGGTGATCTTGGTGAAAGTGTTGATAGATGATGGTAAACATGATATGGAAATGTGATCGTGATTTTTGTGTAGTGTTTATAAAAAAAAAGAGTGTTTTCTTGATCTTAGTGGTTGGGTCATAAAATCTGGTAATCGTCTTGGTTATAGGGTTTTTTAGATATTGTGGGTACAACAGGTTGAAACAAGTTGGGTTGGGTGTTGATGTGACCACCAAGTAAACACAGATGGGAGTGGGGACGTCCTGGAGGTGACCTCGCCGGTCCTGTGGGGGTGACATCGTGTGTTTGGTGGGGAGTGAGGCGAGGGCGCTTAGATATTGTCAAATATGATTTTTTGTGTGAAGTTTATAAGAAATGAGTGTTTTCTGTCGTAATTAGTGGTTTTTGAGGTAAGTGAATATGACGTTTGTTGATGGTGGTTGTACTAGATGTATGTGTGTACAAGATATGTTTTCAGTTGAATGGTGATCAGTTACTAGGTTTGTGTATTAGGTTTGTGTTCATGCTTTTTTTTTTAATGCGCCCATGTGGAGGGAGTTCTTGTTATAGTGATTTGAGGGGGTTTCTATAAAAAGGGTGTTAGATGGTGATGTTAAACTTAGTTTCTGGTGATTTTGACGGGGTTTTGGTATATTCAGCGGTGATTTGGTAGTAATCAGTAGTGTTTTGGGAGTATTCGGAGGTGTTTGATGGTGTTTTGGAAGGTGTTCAAATGATGTGCAGAGTAATTTTTGAAAATGATCATGGTGTTTTGGTGATGTTTAGAGTTGGTTCAAAGTTAGTCAGTGTGTTAGTTATGGTAATGTCTCATGTCATAAGTGTATGGTTATTTTTTTTTTTTTGTGCTAATGTTGTAAAGTCTGGAGAATGAGGGGGGAGTTTGGTGGATGAGATGTAATTTCGGTTAATGAAATGTGTAAGTGTGAATGAGAATGTAAATTGGTGGGTGAGTTAAGAAGACAAAAGTTATGTGATCTTAGTAAAAGTATAGATAGTTTTAGTGATCTTCGTTATGATGAAGTTTTAAGAGAAGTGTTCAAAAATGTGTGATCTTAGTGGTGGGGTTATAGAATTTGGTAAACGTCTTGATTGGTGATCTTAGATATTGGAGATATAACAGGGTTTAAATAAGTAACTTCCTCTCGTTAAGATAAATGAAGTAAAAGTGGGGTGTGACGTTTCTTGATTGCCAAGTAAACACAGGATGGAGTGTGATGTCATGAGAGGTATCCCTATCTGTGCTGGTAATATGTTGGTGGTAAATGAGGGGGGTTTGTATTAGATATTGTATGGGGGTTGGTGATTGTGATTTTTTGTGTGGGAAAGTTTAAAAAATGAGTGTTTTCTGCGATCTTTGTGGTTTTGAGGTAAGTGAATATGGGTGTTTGTTGATGGTGGTTGTCTTAGATTTATGTGTGTACATGTTATGTTTTCAGTTGGTGGTGATCCTGTTGTAAGTGTTTCGGTGTTGTTTGGATATGTTCAAAGGTGTTTTTGTGAGTGTTCAAATGATTTATGAGTTTTTTTTTTGTGCTATGTTATATAATAGTCTGAGGTGGAGTGGGATCGTCTTGGTTATAGTGATTTGAGGGGATTTCTATAAAATGGGTGTTAGCTGGTGATGCTAAACTTAGTTTCTGGTGATTTTGACGGTGTTTTGGTAGTATTCAGTGGTGATTTGAGGGTGTTCGAATGATATTTTTGGAGTATTCAATGGTAATTGGTTGGGGTTTTTGGTGGTGTTCAAAGTAAAAGTGAGTTGTCTGTGTGTGGGGGTGTTTGTGTTAGTTTTTGGTAAAATGTCTCATGTCATAAGTGTATTTATTAGTTTTTGTGATAATGATGTAAAGTCTGGAGACTGAGGGAGTAGTATGGTGGATGAGTTGTAATTTAATGAAATATGTAAGTGTAAATAAATTAGAGATGACAAATCTTATTTGGGAGTATTCAAAATGATATTTTGGAAGTGCTTCAGTGTTGTTTTGGGAAAAGTTTAAAGGTGTTTTTTGTGAGTATTCAAATGATTTATGAGAGTGTTCGAAGTATCTTGGGTTGTTCTGTAGTGAGATGATAAAGGGGTGAATGAAGAATATTTCTTAAGATATATTGAGAAAAGTGGTCCAAATGATGATGTATGAGCGTGTTTTGAAGTGTTCACAGTAAAGTGAGGTGTGTGTGTGTGTGTGTGTGGTGTGTGTGTGTGTTTTGGTGTGTGTGTGTGTGTTTTGGGTGGTGTGTGTGTTCTGTGTGTATGTGTTAGGTTGTCATAGAGTTTTGTGAATATCTTGGTTACAGGATTTTAGTAGATTTGAGAGGGTGATGAGATGCATTTGTGGAGTGAAATTTTATTTTTGTGTGTGTTCAGAGGTGTGTTGGGAGATGGGTGAGTGGATGTGAAGAAATGTGGGTTTAGATGGGGAGGGTATGGGGAGGGTTGTATTAGAAATTTAATGAAAATATGGGGGGGGGGGATTTTACTGAAAATAAAAGGTAATATGTGAATATTTTAAAAAGAAATTATAGAAGTGAAAAGTTATGATATATTGGAAAAGAATGGAGGGTGTTGAAACATGTCGCAGTAGTTGGGTAGTGAGATATTAGTTGTTGTGAGTATATTATCAATTTATGTGGATACAAGGAGATGGGTATGGAGAGGTTTTTATTAGAATTTTAGTAATGTAGGGAGGAATGTGTATTACATTTTAAGATTCAATAAAAAAGAAGGGGAAAAATTTGTATCGAAAAAATTGTGAATAAATTGGTAAGTGATGAGGGTTGTGGGTATTATTGTCGAACTAGAGATATCGAAAAAGATGTTATAAGTGGGTTGTTGTTGTGACTTTTTCTGATAAAATTAGTTAAAACGAGAAAAAATTGTTGGTTGTGGGGGTGTTGTGGGTTGTGGGTGTTGTGGGTTGTGGGTTTTGTCGAACTAGAGATACCGAAAAAGATGTTATAAGTGGGTTGTTGTTGTGACTTTTTCTGATGAAATTAGTTAAAACGAGAAAAATTGTGGGTTGTGAGTGTTGTGGGTTGTGTGTGTTGTTGTCGAACTAGAGATACCGAAAAGATGTTATAAGTTGTGGCTTGTTGTTGTTTGTGTTGTGGGGCGTGGGTGATGTGGGTTGTGGGTGTTGTGGGGTGTGGGTGATGTGGGTTGTGGGTGTTGTGGGTTGTGGTTGATGTTGTCGAACTAGAGATACTGAAAAGTGGTTATAAGTTGTGGGTTGTTGTTGTGACTTTTTCTGATAAAATTAGTTAAAACGAGAAAAAATTGTTGGTTGTGGGGTGTTGTGGGTTGTGGGTGTTGTGGGTTGTGGGTTTTGTCGAACTAGAGATACCGAAAAGATGTTATAAGTGGGTTGTTGTGGGTGATGTGGGTTGTGGGTGTTGTGGGTTGTGGGTGTTGTGGGATGTGGGTGTTGTGGGATGTGGGTATTGTTGTCGAACTAGAGATATCGAAAAAGATGTTATAAGTGGGTTGTTGTTGTGACTTTTTCTGATGAAATTAGTTAAAACGAGAAAAATTGTGGGTTGTGAGTGTTGTTGGTTGTGAGTGTTGTGGGTTGTGGGTGTTGTTGTCGAACTAGAGATACTGAAAAGTGGTTATAAGTTGTGGGTTGTTGTGACTTTTTCTGAAGAAATTAGTTAAAACGAGAAAAAAGTGTTTTAGTAGTATTCAGTGGTGTATTTGGGAATACTCAAATGGTGTTTGAGACTATTCAAAGGTGTTTTTGAAGGTGTTCAAATGATGTGCAAGAGTATTTATGAAGGTGTTCTGGGAATATTCAGTGGTGATTTGGGGGTATTCGAATGATGTTTTTGGAGTATTTAAAGGTAAATGATGGTGTTTTTGGTGTTGTTCAAAGTAAAGTGTCTGAGTTAGTTTTTGTGATACTGTTGTAAAAATCTGGAGAATGTGGGAGGAGTTTTGGGGGATGAGTTGTAATTTAATGAAATATGTAAGTGTAGATAAATTAGAGTTGATAAATCTTATTTGGGAGTATTCAAAATGTTGTCTTGGGAATGTTTTAGTGTTGTTTGGAAATGTTTCCTGTTTTTTTTTTTGCACTCATGTTATATCTTAGTTGGAAGTGAGTGTACTCATAGAAATTGGTAATCGTCTTGGTTATAGTGATTTGAGGGAATTTGTGTGAAAATGGGTGTTAGTCTGTTATGTTGATCTTAGTTTATGGTGATTTTGGTGGTGTTTTGACTGTATTCAGTGGTGTTTTAGTAGTATTCAGTGGTGTATTTGGGAGTACTCAAAATGATATTTTGGAAGTGTTTCAGTGTTGTTTGGAAATGTTCAAAGGTATTTTTGTGAGTATTCAAATGATTTATGAGAGTGTTTTGAAGGTGTTCAAAGTAAAGTGAGGTGTGTGTGCTTATTTCGTAATATGTAAAATTGTGACTAGTGAATTTATCGAAAAGTGGTTATAAGTTGTAAGTGTTGTGGTGACTTTTTCTGATGATGTGTGTGGGGTCATCACGTGACGTCACTGACATAGGGGGAAGTCGACAAGATTCATCTTGTATGTGTGAGGTCATCATGTGACGTCACTGACCGCCGAGTAAACACAGGTGGGGTGACGTCACACTTGTTTAGATGTGTAGTAAGAGAAAGTACCATGCCCCATAGGAGGAGTTCATTTGAATGCTTACCCTGAGAGGGGGGAATCCAGAAACTTGATCCAAGGAGATGGAGATCATAAGAAATTCAAAAAAAATTGAAAAAAATCGAAAAAAAATTCGGGGAGCGTGGGCGATCCGGACGACGCTGCAGAAGGCTCTGCAGAAGGCGCGGGCGGGCGCGAGGACGCGGGCGGGCGGGCGGGTGCGTGTGTGGGGGTCGTGGGTGGGGTCGTTTGTGGGGGTCGTTGGTGGGGTCGTGGGTGGGGTCGTTGTTGGGGGGGTCTCGAGGGCGAGGTGGTCTCGAGGGCGAGGTGGTCTCGAGGGCGAGGTGGTCTCGAGGGTGAGGTGGTCTCGAGGGCGAGGTCAAGGTCATTAGCATAAAGGTGTGAAAAGGAGTCCGCTCAGAGGAGACCGTACCGTGGAGACCGTACCGTGGAGACCGTACCGTGGGGGACCGCTCTGTAGAAGAGACGCTCAGGAAATGGACCGCTCTGTAGAAATCATCACTACTCATATACATATATATATATATATAATATATATATATAATTATATATATATATATATATATATATTATATATATATATATTTATATACATATATATATATATATATATTATATATATATATATTATATATATATATATATTTATATATATATATAATATATATATATATATATATATATATATATATATATATATATATATATATATATATATATGTACGTATATATATACATATATTATTGTACCCACGGAACAAGTGGTATTGATCAATAACAACTCTGCACTAGCCAAGGAGTCGAACCCATGCTGTTTTGGCCCACCTCATGGTGAGAGAAAACGCATGACGCTTTAGAACACTAGACCACATAATCCTTAACAATGGTGTATCCAGCCATGCTAGATGTTGTACCCACCATCAAAGGACATGCGGTGGTGTGGACGCCTCTGAGCTAATTTCATTCTACTCCCTGTTTGTGTACTAGCTCAACAAGTAATATATTATATTATTGTACCCACAGAACAAGTGATATTGTTGGGTTATGTCCCTGTACTTGCTAATCTTGTACTCCTCCCTGTGATCAGCAGCTCCTACCTGCCGCCAGACACTGTGATAGTTGTATTTGTCAGCTAGTGTTGACATACAAGCTTGCCCTTCTTTCAAGGATAGATGGTCATCCCATTGGGGCTGTTTACTGGGTTGTGGGTGTTGTTGGCTGCTAGTGATCGGGGCTCTTTCACGGCTGGGCATCCAGCTGTAGCAAGGGTTCTCTTTATGATGTCGTTGACTTCACTGTGTCTTGCATGCCAGCCTTTGTTTTGGAAGAGTTAAAACCATGTAGACCACATTGGTCAGCTTGTGCAGCGGTGCAAATACATGTATATTCCATGTGAATTGGGGCAGCAAGGTGCAGAGCCATTGCAATACAGAGGATCTTAGGGTCGAGGCGTGTTCGCATTGCCAAAATAGGAACTGTTTGGTGGAAGTCCCCGGAGTGAAGTGCACTCACAGCTTAGAGAGAGGCAGTCTCCCTGTCTGATGTTACAGCCCTAAGCATGTTTGCAAGCACCTTTTCAGTGATCGGGCCATCCCAATTTGACTATAGGCCAGTGCTGCACTAGGTTTTGGTGCAGGAGCAGCACTGGCGTAGCTAGAGCTCTGTATTCTTGCTGAGTCACTGAGGTCGTCCGGAAGAATTTGTTTTATTAATTCATTTGATGCTATGGAAGAGGATAGGAAAGCAGGTAGGGCAATCTGGGAGGATTTGCCTACTCCCAGCCTCTCCCCCCCAAGCCTGACTGAAGTGAGGCTTGCAACCACTGTCCATCTTCGAGGGAAAGATTCAATACACTCTCTAGTGTGGTCTAAAGGCGAGAGTCATATTCCTTGAGTTTGGGCTGCTGAAGGATGGGGAACATCTCAGGAAGTAGGTATGTTTTGTAATTGACAGGCATCAGGTGAGTAGGTAGAAGGCATCATGTGTATCGTTTTCTTTCATCCTGCCTTCCATTGTCATGAGGCCTGAGACTTTTTTCCTAGGATCAGATCAATATATATAATAATATATATATAATATATATATATATATATATATATATATATATATATATATATATATATATATATATATATATATATATATATATATATATATATATATATATATATATATAATGTCGTGGCCAATAAGTAAAATTTATCAATTAGCAACAACTCATTTAAAATTAAGTCCTTTCTAAAATTTTCTCATACGTTTAAGATATATTTTTCATTAATGTTAATGTAAAAATTAATAATTTTGTACCAAAAGAGCTTTAGAAAATTTACCTAACCTAACCTTATTATAACAAACGCAATTTAATTTAGCCTAATCCAACTAAATATATTTTAGATAAGTTTACAATAATTTAATAATAAACAAACACAATGAAATATATTTTATATCGTGACGTTCAGAATGATTTTTGCGAAATTATTGCATACACAAATTTTCGCTTGCCTTATTTGGCAAGAAGAGCATTGCTATTTAAGCCAAAATTGCTAGTTATACCTATTCGGCACGACATATAATGTGTGTGTGTGTGTGTGTGTGTGTGTGTGTGTGTGTGTGTGTGTGTGTGTGTGTGTGTGTGTGTGTGTGTGTGTGTGCATTTAACACGTCAGCCGTTTCCCACCAAGTCAGGGTGACCCAAAAATAGAAAAAAAAGGAAAAAAAACTTTCATCATCATTCAACACTTTCACCATCACTCATACATAATCACTGTCTCTGCAGAGGCGCTCAGATACGACAGTTTAGAGTCCCTCCAAACTGCCAATATCCCAAACCCTTCCTGAAAAGTGCAGGCATTGTACTTCCCATTTCCAGGACTCAAGTCCGGCTAACCAGTTTCCTTGAATCCCTTCTCAAAATATTACCCTGATCACACTCCAACAGCTCGTCAGGTCCCAAAAACCATTCGTCTCCATTCACTCCTATCTAACACACTCACGCACACTAAGAACATAAGAACATAAGAAAGAAGGAACACTGCAACAGGGCTATTGACCCATGCGGAGCAGGTTCATGTGTCCCCCCGGATTAGACCAATGACCCACCCCCCCGGATTAGCCCAATGACCCACCCAGTCTGGTCACCTCCACTCAAGGATGGAGCACTGCACCAGACCCAGCAGCACAAGCTAATCAGGTCCAACTCACACCCACTCACACCCACTCATGTATTTATCTAACCTATTTTTAAAACTACACAACGTTTTAGCCTCAATAACTGTACTCGGGAGTTTGTTCCACTCATCCACAACTTTATTACCAAACCAGTGCTTCTACTTTCTGAATCTGAATTTTTCCAACTTGAAACCATTGCTGCGAGTCCTGTCTTGGCTGGAAATTTTCAGCACGCTATTTACATCCCCTTTATTTATTCCTGTTTTCTATTTATACACCTCAATCATATCTCCCCTAATTCTACGCCTTTCGAGAGAGTGCAGATTCAGGGCCCTCAGTCTATCCTCATAGGGAAGATTTCTGGTACATGGGATCATCTTTGTCATCCTCCTCTGTACGTTTTCCAGAGCATTTATATCCATTCTGTAATACGGTTACCAGAATTGAGCAGCATAGTCTAAATGAGGCCTAACCAAGGATATATAGAGTTGAAGAACAACCTGAGGACTTCTATTATTTATACTTCTAGATATGAAGCCAAGAATTCTGTTAACTTTATTGCGAACACTAATACACTCTTGTCTTGATTTTAGATTACTGCTAACCAGAACTCCTAAATCCTTATCGCAATCAGTAGTATTAAGATCTACATTATTTAGTTTATATGTGGCATGGTTATTTAACTGTCCAACATTTAGAACTTTGCATTTGTCAATATTAAACTGCATCTGCCACTTCTCCGACCATTGCATCAGTCTATTCAAATCATCCTGTAGTGCTCTAGTGTCATCATTAGAATGAATTGGTCGGTCTATTTTGGTGTCATCAGCAAATTTGCATATGTCGCTATTTATTCCCTCATCTACGTCGTTTATGTAAATTGTGAACAACAACGGGCCCAACACTGACCCCTGAGGAACACCGCTTGTGACGTGCCCCCATTCTGATTTCTCCCCATTTATGCAAACTCTCTGCTGTCTATTTGTCAGCCATGCCTCTACCCAGGAAAAAAATTCTCCTCCTATTCCGTGTGCCTCAAGTTTCCTCAATAGCCTCTGGTGTGGAACTCTATCGAAAGCTTTACTGAAGTCCATATACACAATATCATATTCATTACCATGATCTACCTCCTCAAACACCTTAGTGAAAAAAGTTAGTAAATTCGTAAGACACGAACGCCCCTTTGTAAAACCGTGTTGACATTCATTAATTAATCTGTGCCTGTCAAGATGGCTACGAATTGCTTCGGCAATTATTGATTCCATAAATTTTCCCACTATGGAGGTAAGGCTTATTGGTCTATAGTCCGAAGCCAAGGACCTGTCACCTGCCTTGTAAATAGGTATTACATTTGCCATTTTCCACTTATCAGGCACTATGCCAGTTTGTAGTGATATGTTAAAAAGATTAGCCAAAGGTATGCTAAGTTCCTCTTTACATTCCTTGAACACCCTTGCAAACAGTTCATCAGGGCCTGGGGATTTGTTAGGTTTTAGTGTCTCTATTTGTCTGAGGACTATGTCACTAGTTACCGCAATCGTACAGTTTATTATCATCCTGTTCTACATAATCTATTATTTCAGGAATATTACTAGTATTTTCCTGGGTGAAAACTGAGAGGAAGTAGGTATTGAGATTTTCACACATATCTTTATCACTGTCAGTGATCTGACCAGAGTTACTCTTAAGTGGACCAATCTTGTCCCTAATCTTACTTCTGTATACCTGAAAGAACCCTTTTGGGTTAGTCTTTGAATCCCTTGCGACCAAACCTCCTTTACTCCCTCCCTCCAACCTTTTCAGGGACGACCCCTACACTGCCTTCCTTTCACTACAGATTTATACGCTCCCCAGTTCATTCTACTTTGTTCTATTCTCTCTCGAAATGACCAAACCACCTCAACAGTCCCTCTTCAGCCCTCTGGCTAATACTTTTGGCAACTCCACACCTCCTCCTAATTTCCACACTTCAAATTTTCTGCATATTTACACCACACATTGCCCTTAGACAGGACATCTCCACTGCCTCCAGCCGCCCCCTCGCTGCAACATTTACAACCCATGCTTCACACCCATATAAGAGTGTTGGTACCATTATATTCTTGTACATTCTTTATCTGAATGGATAACTTTTTTTTTGTCTCTACACATTCCTCAACGCACCACTCATCTTTTTTCCTTCATCAGTTCTATGATTAACCTCATCCTTCATAAACCCATCTGCTGACACGTCAACTCCCAAATATCTGAAAACATTTACTTCTTCCATACTCCCTCTCTCCTATGTGATATCTAATATTTCTTTATCTAAATCGTCTGACACCCTCATCACCTTACTCTTATCTATGTTCACTTGCAACTTTCTACCTTTACACACTCTCCCAAACTTGTCCACTAACCTCTGCAACTTTTCTTTAGAATCTCCCATGAGCACAGTATCATCAGAAAAAAGTAACTGTATCAACTCCCATTTTGTATTTAATTCCCCATAATTTAATCCCACCCCTCTCCCGAACATTTACTTCTTTTACAGTTCCATTTATAAATATATTAAACAACCATGGTGACATTACACATCCCTGTCTAAGACTTACTTTTACCGGGAAGTAGTCTCCCTCTCTTCTACACACCCTAACCTGAGTCTCATAAAAGCTTTTTACAGCATTTAGTAACTTACTGCCTGTTTCATATACTTGCATCTTTTGCCACATTGCTCCCCTATCCACTCTATCATATGCCTTTTCTAAATCCACAAATGCAATGAAAACTTGATCTACACATTCCCTACCCACTCTGAAGCCTCCTTGCTCATCCGCAATCCCATTCTCTGTCTTACCTCTGATTCTTTCAATATTATTATTATTATAATCAAAAAGAAGCGCTAAGCCACAAGGGCTAATTCTTTCAATAATAACCGTAACGTACACTTTTCCTGATATACTCAGCAAACTTATTTCCCTATAATTTTTACAAACTCTTTTGTCCCCCTTCCCTTTATATAAAGGAATTATACATGCTCTCTCTCAATCCTTAGGTACCTTCCCCTCTTCCATACATTTACTAAACAAAAATACCAACCATTCCAACATTATATCCGTTCTCCCTGCTTTTAACATTTCTGTCATGATCCCGTTAGTTGCAGCTGCTTTACCCCCTTTCATTCTACGTAATGCCTCATGCACCTCCCCCACACTCACATCCTGTTCTTCTTCACTCCTAAAAGATGTTATACCTCCCTGGCCACTGCATGATATTACTGCCTCCCTTTCTTTATCAACATTTAAAAGTTCCTCAAAATATTCCCACCATCTACCCAGTACCTCCAGCTCCCCATCTACTAACTCCTCTACTCTGTTTTAATTGACAAATCCAGTCGTTCCCTTGGCTTTCTTAACTTGTTTATCTCCTTCAAGTTTTTTTCTTATTCTCTGCAAAATTTCTTGACAGGGCCTCTCACACTCTATCATTTGCTCTCCGTTTGCACTCTCTCACAACTCTCTTCACCTTTCTTTTACTCTCTATACACACTATTGCAATAGACCTTAGAATTTGTAATATATTTGGCCCGAGTATAGGAGATGCTTAGTAACGAATATACCCATGGAAAATCAGAATAAGGATTTATATGATGGGGTGATGAAACGACTGAATTAAAATTTGTTTTTAATATAGTGTAATTTACGTAATATTCTTTAAGGTGTTTTAAAATGGTACCTTTACTTATAGTATAGAAATAACACTTGACATATTTATAATATATACCGCTTACAATTACTTTCATTCTGACTGAATGGGTATTTTATGTTGTGTCGAATATGTAAAACTTGAGATCTTGGCTTAAATAGCAACGCTCATCTTGCCATATAGGACAAGTGAAAATTTGTGTATGCAATAATTTTGCAAAAATCATTCTGAACCTAACGAAAAAAATATATTTCACTGTGTTTGTTTAGTATTAAATTATTGTAAACTTATCTAAAATATATTTAGTTGGATTAGGCTAAAATAAATTGCGCTTGTTATAATAAGGTTAGGTAAGTTTTCTAAGATTCTTTTGGTGCAAAATTATAATTTTTTTCAATAGCATTAATGAAAAAAAATATCTTTAAACGTATAAGAGAAAATTTTTGAAAGGTCTTAATTTTAAATGAATTTTTGGTAATTGACCAGTTTTACATATCCGGCACGTGGGTATTTACATATTAAATTGATAAAGTTACATTGTCGCTCTAACCAGAGACGATCCAAGCTTAATAATTGAAATCTCTTTAAACAGTGGCGAGATTTTACTTGGTGAGAGTTTTACAAATATTGTACTCTCAAGAGGCTGAGAGAATAATGTTATACTGCTGGATAACTTCTCAGTCAAAGTCAACAAGTAGAGAGGACCTTCTCCAGACTGAGGGAGGTGTTGTACTACCTAACCCACACCACTCACCCCTGACGTCAGCTGGCGTCAGGCGAGTAGTGCTGAGGTGACACCACTCACCCCTGACGTCAGCTGGCGTCAGGCGAGTAGTGCTGAGGAGACACCACTCACCCCTGACGTCAGCTGGCGTCAGGCGAGTAGTGCTGAGGTGACACCACTCACCCCTGACGTCAGCTGGCGTAAGGCGAGTAGTGCTGAGGTGACGCCACTCACCCCTGACGTCAGCTGGCGTCAGGCGAGTAGTGCTGAGGTGACGCCACTCACCCCTGACGTCAGCTGGCGTCAGGCGAGTAGTGCTGAGGTGACACCACTCACCCCTGACGTCAGCTGGCGTCAGGCGAGTAGTGCTGAGGTGACACCACTCACCCCTGACGTCAGCTGGCGTCAGGCGAGTAGTGCTGAGGGGCACACCACTCACCCCTGACGTCAGCTGGCGTCAGGCGAGTAGTGTGAGGAGACACCACTCACCCCTGACGTCAGCTGGCGTCAGGCGAGTAGTGCTAGAGGTGACACCACTCACCCCTGAGTCAGCTGGCGTCAGGCGAGTAGTGCTGAGGAGACACCACTCACCCTGACGTCAGCTGGCGTCAGGCGAGTAGTGCTGAGGTGACACCACTCACCCTGACGTCAGCTGGCGTCAGGCGAGCAGTGCTGAGGTGACACCACTCACACCCTGACGTCAGCTGGCGTCAGGCGAGTAGTGCTGAGGTGACACCACTCACCCCTGACGTCAGCTGGCGTCAGGCGAGTAGTGCTGAGGAGACACCACTCACCCCTGACGTCAGCTGGCGTCAGGCGAGTAGTGCTGAGGTGACACCACTCACCCCTGACGTCAGCTGGCGTCAGGCGAGTAGTGCTGAGGAGACACCACTCACCCCTGACGTCAGCTGGCGTCTGCGAGTTGTGCTGAGGTGACACCACCACCGGTCAGTGGCGTAGGCGGTTGGTGAGGGACCCACTACCCCGACGCGCGGGTCGGCGAGTAGTGCTGAGGAGCACCCCCACCCCTGCGTCAGTGGGGTCAGGCGAGATGCTGAGGTGACACCCTCCCCCTGACGTCGCTGCGTCAGGCGAGTGTGCTGAGGTGGCACCCCTACCCCCGACGTCAGTGGCGTCGGGGTAGTGCTGGGTGACCCACTCACCCCTGACGTCGCTGGCGTCAGGCGGTAGTGCTGAGGAGACCCACTCACCCCGACGTAGCTGGCGTTTAGGCGAGTAGTGCTGAGGAGGGAAACCCCCCAAACCCCAAAGTCAGCTGGCGTCAGGGAGGTGGCTGAGGAGGGGCACCACTCAAATGACGTCGTGGCGTTAGGCGGTGTGCTGAGGTGGCCCACTCACCCCTGACGTCAGCTGGGCAGGCGGTAGTGCGAGGAGACACCCCTCCCCTGAGTCAGCTGGCGTCAGGCGAGTTGGTGAGGAGACCCACTACCCCCGACGTCAGCTGGCGTAGGCGAGTAGTTGGTGAGGTGACACCACTCACCCCCGCGTCAGCTGGCGCAGGGGGAGTAGTGTGGGAGCCCCATCAAATGAGTCGCTGGGGCAGGGGGGTAGTGCTGAGGTGACACCCCCACCCCGAGTCAGCTGGCGTCAGGGAAAAGTGCTGAGGGGACACCCCTCACCCGCGTCGCTGGGGGTAAGGGAGTAGGTGAGGTGACACACTCCCCCTGACGTCAGCTGGGGTCGGCGAGTTAGTGCTGAGGAGACACATCCCCCTGACGTAGTGGCGTCGGGGAAATGTGTTGAGGGGAACCCCCCTCACCCTGACGTAGCTGGCGTAGGCGAGTAGTGTGAGGTGAACCCCTCACCCTGGTCAGCTGGGTAGGCGAGTAGTGTGAGGAGACACCCCTACCCGACGCAGCTGGCTTG
>NC_069430.1:12698819-12720199 GCF_026875155.1 Cherax quadricarinatus | reverse complement strand
AAAAGGGAGCACTGAGGGATGGGGTGGGGGGAATACAATGAGCATGAGGGAGAGGTGGTGGTGGGAAGTACAATGGCAGCACTGAGGGATGGTGGTTTTGGGGAAGTACATGGCAGCACTGAGGGAGGGTGGTTTTGGGGAAGTACAATGGCAGCACTGAGGGATGGTGGTGTTGGGAAGTACAATGGCACCCACTGAGGGATGGTGGTTGTGGGAAGTACATGGCAGCACTGAGGGATGGTGGTGGTGGGAAGTACAATGGCAGCACTGAGGGATGGTGGTGTTGGGAAGTACAATGGCAGCACTGAGGGATGGTGGTGTTGGGAAGTACAATGGCAGCACTGAGGGATGGTGGTGGTGGGAAGTACAATGGCAGCACTGAGGGATGGTGGTGGTGGGAAGTACAATGGCAGCACTGAGGGAGAGGTGGTGGTGGGAAGTACAATGGCAGCACTGAGGGAGAGGTGGTGTTGGGAAGTACAATGGCAGCACTGAGGGAGAGGTGGTGTTGGGAAGTACAATGGCAGCACTGAGGGAGAGGTGGTGGTGGGAAGTACAATGGCAGCACTGAGGGATGGTGGTGGTGGGGTAGTATCCACACTCCTCAAGACATTGATAGAGAAAATATTGGTGAGAGAGTTTTTTCTTTATTAGATCTCCATACCTCAGTGGGAGACAGCCGACTTGTGGAAAATAAATAAATAAATATATAATAAATTAAGGTAAAGTGTGCGATAAAAGTGAAAAAGTCGCTTATAAGAGGTTTTTACAGAACAGAAGTGATATAAGGAAGTCAGAGTGTGGTACACCGAGATGCGGCTCTGTGAAATATAATTGTTATCTTTGTTCATTTATGTAATATTACATTGTGATTACCGTCGTTAATAGCTAAAATGAGAGTAAACAGCTTTATAATATTAAATATTCATTTCCATCTTTCCCATTTTCATTATATTTGTACATTTATATGATGAATTATTTTGGTAAGGAAATGGATGGTTCACCATGGGTAGCGGCTAATTTATGTATGTGGTGTCACCTCAGCACTACTCGCCTGACGCCAGCTGACGTCAGGGGTGAGTGGTGTCACCTCAGCACTACTCGCCTGACGCCAGCTGACGTCAGGGGGAAGTGGTGTCACCTCAGCACTACTCGCCTGACGCCAGCTGACGTCAGGGGTGAGTGGTGTCACCTCAGCACTACTCGCCTGACGCCAGCTGACGTCAGGGGTGAGTGGTGTCACTCAGCACTACTCGCCTGACGCCAGCTGACGTCAGGGTTGAGTGGTGTCACCTCAGCACTACTCGCCTGACGCCAGCTGACGTCAGGGGTGAGTGGTGTCACCTCAGCACTACTCGCCTGACGCCAGCTGACGTCAGGGGTGTGGTGTCACCTCAGCACTACTCGCCTGACGCCAGCTGACGTCAGGGTGAGTGGTGTTCACCTCAGCACTACTCGCCTGACGCCAGCTGACGTCAGGGGTGAGTGGTGTTCACCTCAGCACTACTCGCCTGACGCCAGCTGACGTCAGGGGTGAGTGGCGTCACCTCAGCACTACTCGCCTGACGCCAGCTGACGTCAGGGGTGAGTGGTGTCACCTCAGCACTACTCACCTGACGCCAGCTGACGTCAGGGTGAGTGGTGTCACCTCAGCACTACTCGCCTGACGCCAGCTGACGTCAGGGGTGAGTGGTGTTCCCTCAGCACTACTCGCCTGACGCCAGCTGACGTCAGGGGTGAGTGGTGTCACCTCAGCACTACTCGCCTGACGCCAGCTGACGTCAGGGGGTGAGTGGTGTCACCTCAGCACTACTCGCCTGACGCCAGCTGACGTCAGGGGTGAGTGGTGTCACCTCAGCACTACTCGCCTGACACCAGCTGACGTCAGGGTGTGAGTGGTGTCACCTCAGCACTACTCGCCTGACGCCAGCTGACGTCAGGGGTGAGTGGTGTGGGTTAGGTAGTACAACACTCCTCAGTCTATAGAGGTCCTCTCTACTTGTTGACTTTGACTGAGAGTTATCCACAGTTAACATTATTCTTCAGCTTCTTGAGAGTGACAATATTTGTTAAAACTCTCACCAAGTAAAATCTCGCCACTGTTTAAAGAGATTTCAATTATTAAGCTTGGATCCTCTCTGGTTAGAGTAGCAATGTAACTTTATCAGTTTAATATGTAAATACCCACGTGCCGGATATGTAAAACCCGTTCAATTACCAAAAATTCCATTTAAAATTAAGACCTTTCAAAATTTTCCTCTTATACGTTTAAAGATATTTTTTTTCATTAATGCTATTGAAAAAATTATAATTTTGCACTCAAAAGAATCTTAGTAAAACTTACCTAACCTTATTATAACTAAGCGCATTTATTTTAGCCTAATCCAACTAAATATATTTAGTAAGTTTACAATAATTTAATACTAAACAAACACATGAACTATATTTTTTTCGTTAGGTTCAGAATGATTTTTGCAAAATTATTGCATACACAAATTTTCACTTGTCTATATGGCAAATGAACGTTGCTATTTAAGCCAAGTCGCAAGTTTTACATATTCGAGCACAACATAATAACCCATTCAGTCAGAATGAAAGCAATTGTAAGCGGTAATATTATAGATATGTCAATGTTATTTCTATACTATAAGTAAGGTACCATTTTAAAACACCTTAAAGATATTACGTAAATTACACTATATTAAAAAACAAATTTTAATCAGTCGTTCATCACCCCATCATTAAATCCTTATTCTGATTTCCATGGGTATATTCGTTACTAAGCATCTCCTATACTCGGGCCAAATATATTACAAATTCTAAGGTCTATTGCAATAGTGTGTATAGAGAGTAAAAGAAAGGTGAAGAGAGTTGTGAGAGAGTGCAAACGGAGAGCAAATGATAGAGTGTGGGAGGCCCTGTCAAGAAATTTTGCAGAGAATAAGAAAAAAACTTGAAGGAGATAAAACAAGTTAAGAAAGCCAAGGGAACGACTGGATTTGTCAATTAAAACAGAGTAGAGGAGTTAGTAGATGGGGAGCTGGAGGTACTGGGTAGATGGTGGGAATATTTTGAGGAACTTTTAAATGTTGATGAAGAAAGGGAGGCAGTAATATCATGTAGTGGCCAGGGAGGTATAACATCTTTTAGGAGTGAAGAAGAACAGGATGTGAGTGTGGGGGAGGTGCATGAGGCATTACGTAGAATGAAATGGGGTTAAAGCAGCTGCAACTACGGGATCATGACAGAAATGTTAAAAGCAGGGAGAAGGATATAATGTTGGAATGGTTGGTATTTTTGTTTAGTAAATGTATGGAAGAGGGGAAGGTACCTAAGGATTGAGAGAGAGCATGTATAATTCTTTTATATAAAGGGAAGGGGGACAAAAGATTGTAAAAATTATAGGGAAATAGTTTGCTGAGTATATCAGGAAAAGTGTACGTTACGGTTATTATTGAAAGAATTAGCCTTGTGGCTTAGCGCTTCTTTTTGATATAATAATAATAATATTGAAAGAATCAGAGGTAAGACAGAGAATGGGATTGCGGATGAGCAGGAGGCTTCAGAGTGGGTAGGGAATGTGTAGATCAAGTTTTCATTGCATTTGTGGATTTAGAAAAGGCATATGATAGAGTGGATAGGGGAGCAATGTGGCAAAAGATGCAAGTATATGAAACAGGCAGTAAGTTACTAATGCTGTAAAAAGCTTTTATGAGACTCAGGTTAGGGTGTGTAGAAGAGAGGGAGACTACTTCCCGGTAAAAGTAGGTCTTAGACAGGGATGTGTAATGTCACCATGGTTGTTTAATATATTTATAAATGGAATTGTAAAAGAAGTAAATGTTCGGGAGAGGGGTGGGATTAAATTATGGGGAATTAAATACAAAATGGGAGTTGATACAGTTACTTTTTTCTGATGATACTGTGCTCATGGGAGATTCTAAAGAAAAGTTGCAGAGGTTAGTGGACAAGTTTGGGAGAGTGTGTAAAGGTAGAAAGTTGCAAGTGAACATAGATAAGAGTAAGGTGATGAGGGTATCAGACGATTTAGATAAAGAAAAATTGGATATCACATAGGAGAGAGGGAGTATGGAAGAAGTAAATGTTTTCAGATATTTGGGAGTTGACGTGTCAGCAGATGGGTTTATGAAGGATGAGGTTAATCATAGAACTGATGAAGGAAAAAAGATGAGTGGTGCGTTTGAGGAATCTGTAGAGACAAAAAAAAGTTATCCATTCAGATAAAGAATGTACAAGAATATAATGGTACCAACACTCTTATATGGGTGTGAAGCATGGGTTGTAAATGTTGCAGCGAGGGGGCGGCTGGAGGCAGTGGAGATGTCCTGTCTAAGGAGCAATGTGTGGTGTAAATATGCAGAAAATTTGAAGTGTGGAAATTAGGAGGAGGTGTGGAGTTGCCAAAAGTATTAGCCAGAGGCTGAAGAGGGACTGTTGAGGTGGTTTGGTCATTTCGAGAGAGAATAGAACAAAGTAGAATGAATTGGGGAGCGTTATAAATCTGAAGTGAAAGGAAGGCAGGGTAGGGGTCTCCCTGAAAAGGTTGGAGGAGGGGAGTAAAGGAGGTTTGGGTCGCAAGGGATTCAAAGACTAACCAAAAGGGTTCTTTCAGGTATACAGAAGTAAGATTAGGGACAAGATTGGTCCACTTAAGGTAATCTGGTCAGATCACTGACAGTGATAAAGATATGTGTGAAAATCTCAATACCTACTTCTCTCAGTTTTCACCCAGGAAAATACTAGTAATATTCCTGAAATAATAGATTATGTAGAACAGGATGATAATAAACTGTACGATGCAGTAACTAGTGACATGGTCCTCAGACAAATAGAGACACTAAAACCTAACAAATCCCCAGGCCCTGATGAACTGTTTGCAAGGGTGTTCAAGGAATGTAAAGAGGAACTTAGCATACCTTTGGCTAATCTTTTTAACATATCACTACAAACTGGCATAGTGCCTGATAAGTGGAAAATGGCAAATGTAATACCTATTTACAAGGCAGGTGACAGGTCCTTGGCTTGGACTATAGACCAATAAGCCTTACCTCCATAGTGGGAAAATTTATGGAATCAATAATTGCCGAAGCAATTCGTAGCCATCTTGACAGGCACAGATTAATTAATGGATGTCAACACGGTTTTACAAAGGGCGTTCGTGTCTTACGAATTTACTAACTTTTTTCACTAAGGTGTTTGAGGAGGTAGATCATGGTAATGAATATGATATTGTGTATATGGACTTCAGTAAAGCTTTCGATAGAGTTCCACACCAGAGGCTATTGAGGAAACTTGAGGCACACGGAATAGGGGGAGAATTTTTTTCCGGGGTGAGGCATGGTGAAAAAGGGCAGCAGGAGTTTGCATAAAGGGGGGAAAAAAATCAGAATGGGGGGCCCAAAAAGCGGTGTTTTCGGGGGGTCGTGTTGGGCCGTTGTTTTTCAAAATTTTAAATAAAGACATAGAGAGGGAATAAATAGGAATATGAAAATTTTGCTGATGACCCCCAAAAAAAATAGGCCGCCCAATTTCTTTTAAATGGGAACTAGAGCACTACAGGATGATTTAAAATAGAGATGCAATGGTGGGAAAGAAGGGGGCAGATGGTTTATATTGAAAAATGAAAATTCTAAATGTTGGCGTTAAATAACCATGCCAATATAACTAAAAAGGTTGTCTTAATATACTGATTGCGATAGGTTTAGGATTTTGGGTTACGAAATTTAAAAACCAAAGCAAGAGTTATTAGTGTTGGGAATAAAAAGTTAACAGAATTTCTTGGTTCCTATCTAGAAGTATAAAAAATAGAAGTCCTCAGGTTGTTCTTCAACTCTATATATCCTTGGTTAGGCCTCATTTGGGACATGTGTCAATTGGGGTAACCGTATTAAGAAGGGAAAATTTAAATGCTCTGAAAAAGTACAGAGGGGTGCAAAGATGATCCCATGTCCCCAGAAATTTCCCATGAGGAAGACTGGGGGCCCCCTGAATCTGCCTCTCTGAAAGGCGTGAATTAGGGGGGATATGTCGGGGTGCATAAACAGAAAACAGGAATAAATAAAGGGGATGAAAATAGCGTGTGAAAATTTCCACCCAAGACAGGCTCGCAGCAAGGGTTTTTAAATTAAAAAAATTCAGATTCAGAAAGTGAAGCACGGTTGGTAATAAAGTTGTGGATGAGTGGAAAAAACCCCCGAGTACAGTTATTCAGGCTAAAACGTTGGGGTTTTAAAAAATAGGTTAGATAAAATACTGAGTGGGTGTGAGTGGGTGTGAGTTGGATTTTGCTAGCTTGTGCTGCTGGGTCGGGTGCAGTGCCCCATCCTTGAGTGGAGGGACCAGAGGGGGGGGTATTGGGCTAATCCGGGGGGGGGGGGTTTTGGGTTTTAATCCGGGGGGAACATAAACCTGCTCTGCATGGGTCAATCCCCTGTTGCGTGTTCCTTCTTTTATGTTCTTTGTTCTTGTGTGGTGGTGGTTAGATGGAGGGAATGGAGACAAAGGTTTTTGGGCCCTGACGAGTTTTGGAGTGTGATCAGGGTAATTTTTTGAAAAGGGGATTAAGGGAAAAATGGTTGCCCGGACTTGAGTCCTGGAAATGGGAAGTACAATCCCTCACTTTTGGGAAAAGGGTTTTTGGGTTTTGGCGTTTTGGAGGGCCTCAAAACGTGCATTGAGCGCCTTGCAGAGACAGTGATTATGTATGAGTGATGGTGAAAGTGTTGAATGAGAGAAATTTTTTTTTTCCTTTTTTTTCTTTTTTGGGGTCCCCCCTGCCTTGGTGGGAAACGGCCTGACGTTTTAAATGCACACACCACAACACACACACGCACACCCACATTTATGTCGTCCCAAAATAGGTATAACTAGAAATTTTGGCTTAAATGAAATGCTTTTTCCCAAATAGGAAAGCGAAAATTTGTGTATGAAATAATTTCGAAAAAAATCTTCTAAAACGTCACGATTTTAAAATATTTTTTCATTGTGTTTGTTTATTATTAAATTATTGTAAATTATCTAAAAATATATTAGTTGGTTAGGCAAAATTAAATTGCGTTTGAAAATTAAGGTTGGGTTAGGAAATTTTCTAAACCCTTTTTTGGTAAAAATTATTAATTTTTACATTAACTTTAAAATGAAAAAATATATTTTAAAGTATGAGAAAATTTTAGAAGGACTTATTTTAAATGAGTTTTTGGTAATAGATAAATTTTATTATTGGCCACGACATATATATAATTATATATATATATATATATATATATTTTTAAAAAAAAAAAATTTATATATATATATATTTTATTTAATTTTTATATATTTTTATATTTTATATATATTGATTTTTATCCTAGGAAAAAAGTCCCCCCCGGGTATGACAATGAAAGCAGGATGAAAGAAAAACGAAAACTGATCCTTTACCACTCACCCGAGCTTTCAAAAACAGCCCCAAATGGTTTTGGGACCCCTCGCTTTTAGCCCTGAGAGGTTTGACTTTCCCTCAAATGGAATTCAAGTATTGCAGGCGGGGGGGAAAGGGGGAAACCCCCAATTGCCCTACCTGTTTTTTAACTCTTCCAAACCAAAAATGAATAAAAAAAAATTCTTCAACGACCCGGTAAAATCCCCAAAGAAACAAACCCCACCCAGTGCCCAAAGGGATTGGCTTTCCTGAAAAAAATGGCACCCTGGTATGTAAAAATTACCCCGTCATAAAAGGGTGCGGGGCCAGTGGGGCTGTAAATAAACAGGGAGAGTCTTTAGTTTTAGTCCCCAGGGGACTCTCCAAACATTCCTTTTTGGGTCAAATATAAATTTGTTTTGAGGCTGACCGCTGTTAAGGGGAAATTTAAGTAAACCCGCTGCCCTGAATGGGGGTCACTTGGTTTTTTTTAAAAAAAATAAAAACCCCAAAACCCCCCCTTTTTGTTTAAGGGTGGGCCCCCAGGTAAAGGCCCCTGCGCCCCCCAAAACCCAGTAAAAAGAAGGGTCATCATTGGTGGCAAGTTGTTTTGTCCCACTGCTGAAAAATAAATTATAAGGTTATTAATCGTAAAATAAAAATTAAATAAAATAAAAAAAATATATTTTTGGGGGTTACATAATATAATATATTATTTTATATTACAAAAACAAATAAATGAAATTATAATAAATTTTTATTTAAAAATTATTTTTAAATTTAAATTTTTTGGGTTATTTTAAAAATTTTTATGGTTTTTTAATATAAAAAAATTATTTTATAATTTATTATAATAATTTTTTAAAAAATTATATTAAATTATAGTAATATTTTTAAATATATATTTTAATATTTTTTTTTTATTAAATATTTATTATATTTTAATTTTTAATTTTTTAAAATTTTTTAACACCTAAAATATAAATTAAAATTAAAAAAAAAATAAAAAAAAAAAAAAAAAAAAAAATTTTTAAAATTTATTTTTTTTAATTTTTTTTTTATTTTTTTTCATTTTTTTTTTAATTTTTATTTTATTTTTTAAATTATTTTGGATTTTCTACAGGGGGTAAAGCTTCAAAATGGACTTCTCCCGGGGCCCCTTTGAAGATCTTTTCCACTTTACAATGCCCTTACCCCCCCCCCCCTGGCCCCCCCCTCGGCGGTCAGAACCCCCCCTGAGACCCCCCCAACAAACCCGACCCCCTCGACCCCCAAAACCCGACCCCCCCCAAACCCCCACAAAAGGGCCCCCCCCGCCCCCTTTCGGCCCGCCGGTTTGAGACCCCCAAACTCTCGGATGGCCCCCCCAATTTTTTTTTTCATTTTTTCATTTTTTTTTTTTTTTAATTTTTCCCCTTGGACAATTTTATTTTGGGGGGAAGTTAAAGAACCCCTACTTTTTTTTTTTAACTACCTTAAAAAATTCTACCCCATTGTTTACTCCCAAATACTTAAACCCTCCAAACAACTGAATTTTTTCATTCCCCTTTGTGTACCCCCAAACCCCCCCAAAATGAATCTTTTTTTCCCATGTCATGGTAGTGGAAACCCCAAAAAACCCCCAATAAAAAACCCAAACATTTACAATTTTAAACCCCTTTTCAAAAACCCTTTCAAATTTTTACTTTTACAAGAAAAAACCCCCCCATTTTTTGAACACTTAAAACCTTTCCATAAATCTTTTAAAACAAAAAAAAAACCCGGAACATTTCCAAACAACATAAACATTCCAAAAACTTTTTTGATCTCCAAATAAATGAAACTCTAAAACCCCAAAATTATACATAAAAACCCACCAAAAAAAAATTCCCCATCCCAATTTCAAATTAAAAAAAACTAACCCCTTTTTTAAAAACCCAAACAAAAAACAACCAATTTCTTGAAACCCCCCAAAAAATCTTTGATCAAAAAAAAAAAAAATTCCAAACAACCTAAAAATTTCCGACACATTTTGAAACCCCAAAAAATTTAAAAACTTAATTTATCTCAAAATTTTATTAAAATTTAAAATAATCCCAAAACCTTATTCCTTTTTTTAAAATTTCACAAAAAAAAACAAACACAACAACACAAAAACCATTTTTTCTTTAAACCCCCAAAAAAACCATCAACCCCCAAACCCACAAAAACCCAACCCAAAACCCAATCAAACCCAAAAAACCACCCCCAAAAAAAACCCCAAATACCCAAACCCCCAAACACAAAAAACAAAACAACCCACAACTTTTAACCCTTTTCGGTTCTCATTTCGCAACAAAACCAAAACCACAACCCACCCCCCCACTCCCCCACCCCCCAAAACCCCAACCCCAATTTTCACCCAGGAAAACAAAAACAACAACCCCTTAAAAACATCTTTTGGGTATTCTAGTTCGACAAAACCCCCCCCACAACCCCACAAACCCAATTTTTTCCAAAAAAACAAAAAAAACCCAAACAAAAACCCCAAACCCCATACCCCAAAAAACCCACTAAACCCCCCAATCCCACAACAAAACCCACAACCCACAAACCCCCAAAAAAACCCACAAAAAACCCCATTACAAAAAAAACCCCCCCCCCCACCCCCCAAAACCCAACAATTTTTTCTCTTTTTAACAAATTTTATCGAAAAGTCACAACAAAAACCCCACTTAAAAACATCTTTTTCGATTTCTATTTCGAAAATTAAAACCACAACCCTCATCATTACCAATTTATTAAACAATTTTTTTCGATAAAAATTTTTCCCCCTTTTTTTTATTGAATCTTAAAAATGTAATTACACATTCTCCCTACATTACAAAAAATTCTAATAAAAATCCTCTCCAACCCACTCCTTGTATCCCATAAATTGATAATATACTCACCCCAACTAATCATTCATCCCCAACTATGCGACTGTTTTACCCCCTCCATTCTTTTCAATATATCAAACTTTTCACTTCTATAATTTTTTTTAAAAAATATTACATTTTTCCTTTTTTTCAGAAAATCCCCTCCCCATATTTCTTTAAATTTCTAATAAAACCCCCCCCTCCCCCTTCCATCTCCCCCACATTTCTTCACACCCTCACCCATCCCCCAACACACCCCCTTGAACACCACAAAAATCAATTTCACACCCAAAAATGCATCTCATCCCCCATCTAAAAATTACAAAAATCACTGTACCAAAGATATTCCAAAAATTTAACCCCCTAACACATCACACGGGAACAACACACACAAAACCCCAAACACACACCACCACCACACACCCCAAACACACACACACACACACACAACCTCATTTTACTTTGGCCCCTTTCAAAAACTCTCTACATCATCATTTGAGCCACCTTTTCTCAATATCTTAAGAAATATTCTCTCATTCAAAACCTTTATCATCTCATAAGAAAAACCCCCAAGATTTTAAATTGGTAGAATTCCCGACAATTGAAAAAGAAAAAGGACCAAGTGCAAAATGTGACATTTTTGTAGAAACGTTTCGTTTCCCCAGGAGCTTTATCAAGCCCCTGGAGAGCGAAACTTTTGCTACAATAAATGTCACATTAGTTGCACTTGTGTCCTTTTACTTTAAACCCCAAGATTATTCAAACACTTCATAAATCATTTGAATACTCACATAAACCCCTTTAAACATTCCAAACGACATAAAGCACTTCCAAAATATCATTTTGATACTCCCAAATAAGTTTGTTATCTCAAATTTTTTTCACTTACAATTTCTTAAATTACAACTCATCCACCTTACTTTCCCTCAGTTCCGATTTAATCATTATCAAAAAAAACTAACTCATACATTATGACAGAGACTTTTTCCCAAAAATAACACAAACACCCACCACACAGCAACTACTTTTACTTTGACACCCCCCAAAAACACGAAATTTTCCCTTTAATACTCAAAAAATATCATTGAAAACCCTAAAAATCCCCACTGAATACTACCAAAACACCGTCAAAACACCGAAAATAAGTTTAGCATCACCGCTAACCCATTTTTTTAGAAATCCCTAAAATTCACTTAACCAAGACGTCCCACTCACCTCAGATTTTTTAAATGAGCGCAAAAAAAAAAAATTCAAAAAATCTTTTGAACATCAAAAAAAACCCTTTGAATATTCAAAAAAACACCGAAACACTTAAAAAGGTCACCCCCAACTGAAAACAACTGTAACAATAAATCAAAGGGCAACCACCTCAAAAACACCCATACATTAAAATCAAAACCACTAAGATCGCAGAAAAACCTCATTTTTATAAAACATTCACACAAAAAACCCAAAACCCACCAACTCCATCAATATCAAATACAACCCCCTCATACCACCAAAAAACCCAGCACAGTAGGGATCCTTTTGACTCACACTCCATCCGTGTTTACTTGGAAAATCGCAACGCACACCCCTTTTACTTATTTAACTTAACGAGGGAAGTTCTTATTTAACCTGTTTACTCCAATTTAAGATCACCACAATCAAGACGTTTACCAAAAATTCTATAACCCCCCACAAGATCACTTTTTTTGTACACATTTCTCAAAAATTTCATAACGAAGATCACTGAAAATATCTAACTTTTACTATGTTTACGTAACATTTTGTCTTTTTAACTCACCACCAATTTACTTTTATTCAATTACAATTTCATTAAAGAAAAATTTCATCTTCCACCAACTCCCCTAATTCCCAGTTTTCAACATTTGCACAAAAAAACTAAATCATACCTTTTGACATGAGACATTACCCTAAAAATAACCAAAAGACTAACTTTGAAACCCCAATCTAAATCCCCAAAAAACCATGATCATCTTTAAAAAAATACTCTGACAAATTTAAAAACCTTTCCCAAAAAAAAAACCCTCAAACACCCTGAATTTCTCAAAAACACTACTGATTACTCCCAAAACACGCTGAATACTACCAAAACCCGTCAAAATCCCCCCCCAACTAAATTTAACATCCCATTAACACCCTTTTTTTTAGAAAACCCCTCAAATCACTATAACCAGAACTCCCCCCACATGGGCGCATAAAAAAAAAAAATGAAAAAAACCCAAAACACAAACACCTGTACATGATCACCATCACTGAAAAAAATATTTGTACAAAATAAATCTAGTTTTCAACCACCATCAAAAACGTCTATTCCTTACCTCAAAACCTAAAACGAAGAAAAAAAATTTTCTTAAAACATTCACACAAAAAATCATATTTGACTATTAAGCGCACTCGCCCCACACCACCCAAACACGATGTCCCCCCAGGGGCCGGGAGGCACCTCCCGGACGTCACACTCCCTTCTGTGTTTACTTGGTGGTACATACACCCAACCCCCAAATTGTTTCAAACCCGTTTCCCACAATATCTAAGAACACTTAAAAAGGATTACCCGATTTTTGACCCAACCCCTAAAAATCAAAGAAAAACCTCATTTTTTTTTAAAACACTCACACAAAAATCAGTCACCATTCCTATCATGTTTACCCTATCTATCAAAATCTTCACCAAGATCACCAAAAATCTGAGATCATTCATCCAAAACTACTATGATCACTGAAAACACTTATTTTTTAAAATTCGCACAAAAATAAGACTACACAAAAATACCCCGACATTCCACCAACATTATAAATAACATGACACTATAACTATTTCCACCAAAAAAAAAAATAATACTCGACACCCACAAATTATACATTTCAATCACCAAATTTAAGACATGTGCATACAACCAAATAAAACATTCACCTCCAAATAAGAAAACCATCATAACTAGAATCACCAAAAAAATATAATTGACATATTGAAATAAAAATGAATAAGCACAAAAAAAATTTACCATGTCATGAGGCATTACCCGAATAAGCACACACCTCCAATAATACCAATACTTTATAAGTTTATGTTAACTATTTATCAACAAAAAAAATTAATACAATTTCCCCAAATTTTTTTGTTTAACTCAAAACATAAAATTTTTTTTACACATTTTTTCTCAAACTGAATATTCATTCCAAATTTTCATTTCTTCTATGTTACATATCCATTTCTCACCCTATCTCCCCAAACCCTCCTTTCTTATTCATCCCTATATCACCAAGGAAAGTTTTATCCCGGGGACCCTCCGCGTGGAGCCCGAAAACCTCACCACTCCAACACCCCTACTACACCTGGTCCCAGTGTCGTGATGGGTCTGGGATTTAAAAAATCTTTGGTGAATAGGGGGAAAAAGAAAAGGGTGGTTTAGGGTGATGAGGGGGGAAATGTAATATGAAAAATAGATGGAAAAGTAATGTGGTTGAATATTTAGTTTTAGAAAAAAAAATGGTAAACAATTTTATGTTTTTGGGGTTTTAACATAAAAAATTTGGGGGGTAAATTGTATTAATTTTTTTTGTTTTGAATAGTTAACATGAAAATTTGTAAAATGATTTTGTGTTTAGTTGGAGGGGTGACTTAGTTCTGGTAATGCTCATGACATGGAAAATTTTTTTTTGTTAGTCTTATATTTTTGTCAATATGTCAATTATAGGTTTTGGTGGGATGTCTTAGTTTGATGTGTATTTTTGTTGGAGGGAAAGTCTTAGTTTGGGTGTATGTCAATGTTTTAATTTGTGATGAAATGTATAAGTTGGGGTGTCTGTGTATTTTTTTTATTTTTTGGGGGTGAGATTGTTATATGCTCATGTTATGTTATGATGTTTGGGGGAAGTGTCGTGGTATTTTGTGTATGTCTTATTTTTGTGCGAATGTTTAAAAAAATAGTGTTTTTAGTGATCATAGTAGTTTTGGATGAATGATCTCAGTTTTTTTGGGGTCTTTGGGGAAAAGTGTTGATGATGAGGTAAACATATATGGAAATGGTGATCGTGTTTTTGTGTGAGTGTTTAAAAAAAAATGAGTTTTCTGTGATCTTTGTGGTTTGGGGCATAAAATTGGTATCGTCTTGGTTTTTGTGTTCTTAGATTTGTGGGTACAAAAGGTTGAAAAAAAGGGGTTGGGTGTGATGTGACCCCAAGTAAACACAGATGGGGGTGTGACGTCCTGGGGGACCTGCCGGTCCTGGGGTGTGACATCGTGTGTTGGTGGTAGTGAGGTGAGTGTGCTTAGATATTGTCAAAAATGATTTTTTGTGTGAATGTTTTAAGAAATGAGTGTTTTCTGTGATTGTGGTTTTTTAGGTAAGTGAATTGGCGTTTGTTTATGGTGGTTTTCTTAGATTTATGTGTGTCAAGATTTGTTTCAGTTGTGGGGATCTGATAGGTGTTTGTGTATAGGTTTGTGTTCATGCTTTTTTTTTTTGGTCCATGGGGAGAGTTCTTTGGGTTTATGATTTTAGGGG
Source organism: Cherax quadricarinatus (assembly GCF_026875155.1). NCBI lineage: Eukaryota > Metazoa > Arthropoda > Malacostraca > Decapoda > Parastacidae > Cherax > Cherax quadricarinatus. The sequence continues at coordinate 12,705,390 of NC_069430.1, read as the reverse complement.
TTTCTATAAAAGGGGGTGTTAGATGGTGATGTTAAACTTAGTTTCTGGTGATTTTGACGGTGTTTTGGTAGTTTCAGTGGTGATTTGGGGTTTGTAATCGTAGTGTTTTTTGGGTTTAGAGGGTTTGAGGTGTTTTTGGGAAAGGTGTTTAATGATGTGCAGAGTATTTTTTGAAGATGATCAGTGGTGTTTTGGTGTGTTTAGAGTTGGTTCCAAAATTAGTCGTGTGTTTGTTATGGTAATGTTCATGTCATAAGTGAGAGTTAGTTTTTTTTTGTGCAAATGTTGAAAGTCGGAGAATGAGGGAGGAGTTTGGTGGATGAGATGTAATTTCGGTTAATGAAATGTGTAAGTGTGAATGAGAATGTAAATTGGTGAGTGAGTTAGAGAAGACAAAAGTTACGTGATCATAGTAAAATTAGATAGTTTCAGTGATTTTTCGTTTGATGATGTTTTGAGAGAATGTGTACAAAAAAAAGTTGTCTTAGGGTGGGGGGTTATAGAATTTGGGGAAACGTCTTGATTGTGGTGATCTTTGTATTGGAGTATAAAAGGTTGAAAAAATAAATTCCTTCTTTTAAAAAAATGAAGTAAAATGGGGTGTGGAGTTGTGATTGCCAAGTAAACCAGGATGGAGTGTGTGTCATGAGAGGTATCCCTATTGTGTGGTTTGTTGGTGGTGTGAGGGGGGTTGTTTAGATATTGTATGGAGTTTGGGGATTGTGATTTTTTGTGTGAAGTTTATAAAAAAGAGGGTTTTCTGCGATCTTAGTGGTTTTTGGGGAAGTGAAAATGGGTGTTTGTTGATGGGGGGTTGTCTTGATTTAGTGGGTACTGCTATGTTTTCAGTTGGTGGTGATCCCCTTGTAAATGTTTCGGTGTTGTTTGGATATGTTCAAAGGTGTTTTTTTGAGTGTTCAAATGTTTATGAGTTTTTTTTTTTTTTTTTTTTTTGGTTAGTTATATAATGTCTGGGTGAGTGGGTCGTTTGGTTTTCCGATTTGGGGGATTTCTATAAAATGGGGTTAGTTGGTGAGCTAAAATTAGTTTTTGGTGATTTTTCGGGTTTTGGTGTATTCAGTGGTGATTTGAGGGTGTTCGAATGAATTTTTGGAGTATTAATGGGAATTGTGGTGTTTTTGGTGGGTTGAAAGTAAAAAAGGTTGTTGTGTGTGGGTGTGTTTTGTTTGTTTTTGGGAAAATGTTCATGTCATAAGTGTATGAGTTTGTTTTTGTGATAAAGATGTAAGTCTGGAGTGAGGGGTAGTATGGTGGGAGGTTGTAATTTAATGAAAAAATTTTAAGTGTAAAAAATTAGGATGAAAATCTTTTTGGAGTATTCAAAATGATATTTTGGAAGGCTTAGTGTTGTTTGGAAAAAGTTAAGGTTTTTTATGTGAGTATTCAAATGTTTTTTTTAGAGTGTTCGAAGTAATCTTGGGGTTTTTTTGTAGGGTGATAAAAGGGTTTTGAAAAGGGGAAAATTTTTAGAGAAATTTAGAAAAAAATGGTCTCAATGATGTGTTGAGAGTGTTTTAAGGTGTTCCCGTAAATTTAGGTGTGTGTGTGGTGTGTGTGTGTGGGTGTGTGTGGTGTTGGTTTTTGTGTGTGTGTGTGGTGTGTGTGTCTGTAGTGTGTGTATGTGTTAGGTGGTCATAGAGTTTTGTGAATTTTGGTTACAGTGATTTTGTAGATTTGGATGGGTGATGGAGATTTGTGGGTGGGAAAAGTGATTTTTGTGGGTTCAGAGGAGGTGTGTTGGGGATGGGTGGTGGAGTGAGAATGTGGGTGAGTGGAGGGGGTTTTTTTGGGGGGGGGGTTGTATTAGAAATTTTTTGAAAAATTGGGGGGGGGGGGATTTTTTTCTGAAAATTAAGGTAATATGTGAATATTTTAAAAAGAAATTTTAGAAGTGAAAAGTTATGTTTTATGGAAAAGAATGGAGGGTTGAAAATGGGGCGCAGTTTGTTGGGTAGTGAGATGATTAGTTGTGGTTTAGTATATTATCAATTTATGTGGATAAAGGAGATGGGTTGGAGGGATTTTATTGATTTTTTAGTAATGTAGGGGGGAATGTGTAAATTCATTTAAGATTCAATAAAAAAAAAAAGGGGAAAAAATTTGTATCGAAAAAAATTGTGAATAAAAATTTGGGAAGTGTGAGGGTTGTGGGTATTATTGTCGAACTAGAGATATCGAAAAAGATGTTATAAATGGGTTTTTTGTTGTGATTTTTTGATAAAAAGTTTTAAACGAGAAAAAAATTGTTGGTTGTGGGGTGTTGTGGGTTGTGGGGGTTTTGGGGTTTTGGGTGTTTTCGAACTAGAGATACCCAAAAAGATGTTATAAGTGGGTTGTTGGGGTGATGTGGGTTGTGGGTGTTGTGGGTTTTGGGTGTTGTGGGATGTGGGTGTTGTGGGGTGTGGGTTATTTTTGCCAAACTAGAGATTCGAAAAAAATGTTTAAATGGGTTGTTGTGGGTGATGTGGGTTTGGGTGTTTTTGGGTTGTGGGGGTTTGTGGGATGTGGGGGTTGTGGGATGTGGGTATTGTTTTCGAACTAGAGATATCGAAAAAAATGTTATAAATGGGTTGTTGTTGTGACTTTTTCTGATGAAAATTTGTTAAAAACGAGGAAAATTGTGTGTTGGAGTGTTGTGGGTTGTGGGTGTTTTTGTCGAGTAGAGGGATACCGAAAAGAGTTTAAATTGTGGTTGTTGTTGTTTTTGTTGTGGGGCGTGGGTGAGTGGGTTGTGGGTGTTGTGGGGTGTGGGTGATGTGGGTTGTGGGTGTTGTGGGTTGTGGTTGATGTTGTCGAACTGGATACCGAAAGTGGTTTTTAGTTTTGGGTTGTGTTGGACTTTTTCTGATGAAATTAGTTTTAAAAAAGAAAAAAAAGTGTTTAGTAGTATTCAGGGTGTATTTGGGAGTACTCAAAAGGTGTTTGAGATATTTAAAAGGTGTTTTTGAAGGTGTTCAATGATGTTTCAAGAGTATTTTTGAAGGTGTTCTGGGAGTATTCAGTGGTGATTTGGGGGTATTCGAATGTGTTTTTGGAGTATTCAAAGGTAAATGATGGGTTTTTGGTTTTTTGTTCAAAATAAAGTGTTGAGTTGTTTTTGTTTTATGTTGAAAAATTGGAAAATGGGGGAGGGTTTTGGGGGATGGTGTTTAATTTTTTTGAAAAATTAAGTGAGATAAATTGAGTTTATAAATCTTATTTTGGGGGTATTCAAAAAAGTTGTCTTGGGAATTTTTTGTGTTGTTTGGGAAAAGTTTCCGTTTTTTTTTTTTTCACTCAGTTTTATCTTAGTTTGGGGTGAGGGGGTATCATAGAATTTGGTATCGCTTGGTTATAGGATTTGAGGGAATTTGTGTGAAAAATGGGTTTTTTTTTGTCTGTTATGTTGTCTTAGTTTATGGTGATTTTTTGGGGGTGTTTTGACTGTATTTAGTGGTGTTTTGTAGTATTCAGTGGTGATTTGGGGTACTCAAAAAAATATTTTGGAAGTGTTTCGTGTTGTTTTGGGAAAAGTTCAAAGGTATTTTTGTGAGTATTCAAATGATTTATGAGGTGTTTTGAAGGTGTTTAAAGTAAAAGGGGGTGTGTGTGTTAAATTGTAATATTAAAATTGTGCTAGTGAATTTTTCGAAAAGTGGTTATAAGTTGTAAAGGTTGTGGTGACTTTTCTGATGATGTGTGTTTGGGGGCATCGCGTGAGTCACGACATAGGGGAAAATCGACAAAATTAGTTGTATGTGTGAGGTATCCGTGACGTCACTGACCGCCGAGTAAAAAAGGGGGGTGAAGTACATTGTTTAGTGGTAGTAAGAAAATTCCCTTTCCCCCTAGGGTTCATTTGAAGCTTTTCCCTGAGGGGGGGTCCCCCCCCCCCAACTTGAAACCAAAAGGGGATTTTTTCTTTGTATTTTCGAGAAACCTTGATCCAAGGAGTGGGACTTGGTTTATTGATTTCGACAAAAATTTGATCCGAGGAAATTTGGAGTTTTGTATTATCGAGAAAAACCCCTTTATCCAAAGGGATGGAGGAGGAATATTTTGGGGGAAAAATGGGGGTTCATTTTGAATGCTTTTCCCCCAGAGGGGGGGGATTCCAAAAAAAATTGATCCCAGGAGGGTCATTGAAAATGAAAACCAAAAAAAAATTGGGAGGGGGGGGGGGAAAGTGGGGGGGGGAAACCCCAAAAATTGTTTTGGGAGTCTAAAAAAATGAAATTAAAAAAAAAAACGAAAAAAAATTTGGATGGGGGGGGGAAAAAGGGAGGGGGAACCTCAAAAAATTGATCCCAGGGGATGGAGGAGAAATATTTGGGGTGAAAGTGGGGGTCCATTTTTAATGTTTTTCCCCCAGAGGGGGGAATCAAAAACTTGATTCGAGGGTGGGATCTAAGAAATTCAAAAAAATTTTAAAAAAATCGAAAAAAATTCGGGGGGGCGGGGGCGTCCGGACGACGCGCGAAGGGGCTGCAGAAGGCGCGGGCGGGGGGCGTAGGGGCGCGGCGGGCGGGGGTGGGTGTGGGTCGTGGGTGGGGTCGTTGGTGGGGGATGTGGGTGGGGTCGTGGGTGGGGCGTTGGTGGGGGGGGTTCGAGGGCGAAAATGGGTTTGGGGCGAGGTCAAGTCATTAGCATAAAGGTGTGAAAAAGTCACTCAGAAAAGACCCATCGTGGAGACCCTACCGTGGGGACCGTACCGTGGAGACCGTACCCTGGGACCGACCGTGGGGACCGTACCCTGGGACCGTACCGTGGAGACCTACCGTGGGGAACCGCTCTGTAGAAGAGACCCCCTTGTAGAAATCTCATACTTATATGTGGTGCGATTATGTAAAATGGTCAATTAGCAAGAACTTATTTAAAATTAATTTCCTTTTTAAAATTTTTTTTTTTTCCTATAGTTTAAAGATATATTTTTTCTTAAGTAATGTAAAAAATTTTAATTTTGCACGAAAAGAATCTTAGGGAAAATTCCTAAACTTATTATAACAAAAACAATTTATTTTAGCGTACATATCCCAAACTCCTCCCTTTAAAAGGGGAGGCATTGTATTCCCCTTTCCAGGACCAAGTCGACTATATGAAAAAAACCCGGGTTTCCCTGAATCCCTTCACTAAATATTACCCTGCTCACACTCCAACAGCTCGTCAGGTCCAAGTATCATTCGTCTCCATTTACTCCTATCTAACACGCTCACGCACGCCTGCTGGAAGTCCAAGCCCCTTGCCCACAAAACCTCCTTTACCCCCTCTCTCCAACCCTTTCGAGGACGACCCCTACCCCGCCTTCCTTCCCCTATAGATTTATATGCTTTCCATGTCATTCTACTTTGATCCATTTTGAGCCATTTTTTTTATTGACAATAACAGTGCTTATCACATTTACATAAGTTACTTCACACTTTTAAGACTTGAAATTATCTTAGTGGCAGTAATTTTTAATATCTTTGAGACTACATGTGATACAGTTTAAAATCATCCAACGATTCCTTTGGATTTACTTACTGTACACATATATTTCCATATATTTTGCAACCTCCCACTATTTCCTGAATATATCTAGTACTGGATCTGGTGCCAGATCAGCCAGGCTGTGGTTTGTATGTTGGACTACGTGCAGCCTGCAGTAATGGCCTAGTTGATCAGACCCTGATCCACTGGGAGGCCTGGTCATGGACCAGGCCATGGAGGCATTGATCCCCGGAATACCCTCGAGGTAGACTCCAGGTAATTAGGTACTGTGAACAACCAGAAAAAATGGATGGGGACTTGAACTGCGCTTTGCATGTACAGACGGGCCCCACTTATACAGCAGGTTAGCTTCCAGGCTACCGCTGGAAAGCGACCATCGCCGGAAAATATAATGCCATTTTTTCCACTTATTAATGCATAACAAGTTTATGCTAACATATATTAAGTTAGCAGTAGAGCTAGACATTAAAAAAAATTAAAGTAAAATATTTACAGTGGAAACCAAAAGGACTCCAGGAAATCAGAACAGGGGGGTACACCAGCAAGTGCTGGATGAGGTACATATAACCAAGGAGGAGGTGAAGAAGCTGCTATGTGAACTTGACACCTCAAAGGCAGTGGGACTAGACAACATCTCTCCGAGGGTCCTGAGAGAGGGAGCAGAGATGCTGTGTGTGCCATTAACAAAGATCTTCAACACATCCATTGAAACTGGGCAACTCCCTGAGGTATGGAAGATGGCAAATGTAGTCCCAATTTTTAAAAAGGGAAACAGACATGAGGCACTAACTACAGACCTGTATCACTGGTGGTGTACACAAGGTCGGTAGCACGTGCATGATGGTGGTGTACACAAGGTCGCTAGCACGTGCATGACGGTGGTGGTGTACACAAGGTCGCTAGCACGTGCATGATGGTGGTGGTGTACACAAGGTCGCTAGCACGTGCATGACGGTGGTGGTGTACACAAGGTCGCTAGCACGTGCATGACGGTGGTGTACATAAGGTCGCTAGAACGTGCATGACTGTGGTGGTGTACACAAGGTCGCTAGCACGTGCATGATGGTGGTGGTGTACACAAGGT
>NC_069430.1:12664911-12694911 GCF_026875155.1 Cherax quadricarinatus | reverse complement strand
GATATTACAAGTTTTTGGATTCCCCCCCTCTGGGTATAAACATTCAAAAATGGACTCCAATTCCTCGGATCAAATTTTTCTCGAAATCAAAGTCTCCAATTCCTCGGATCCCCCTCCCACTTTCACCCCCCAACCCCAAAAATTTCTCGATAATACAAGTTTTTGGATTCCTCCCTATGGGGGTTTCGAAATTCTTATGATCTCCTTGGATCAAGTTTTCTCGATATCAATATTACAAAGATTTACCCCACCATCCACTTCTACCCTCTATGTGGAAGTATTTCTCCTCTATCTCCTCGGATCAAGTTTTTTGGATTCCCCCCCTCTGGGTATAAGCATTCAAAATGGACTCCTCCTATGGGGGCATGGTGCTCTCTCTTACTACAGGTCTAAACATCTTCCCCTTATTATTTTAAAATGAACTACCCCCTATGACAGTGACGTCACGCGATGACCCCACACACAGGCTGAATCTTGTCGACCCTTTTAGTTCATTAAAGTTAATAAGGGGACATAGTACCTACATCATAGGGAAAACATTTTCACTCTTAACCCAGGTTAATCCAAATAATTTCACATTTTTTTCGTTAATACCCACAATTTCTTTACAACACAAGTCTAGACATTTTTCTCGTTTTAACTATTTCATCTCAGGTCACTCCCCACGAAGTAACCTTCTCTCTCTCCTCCTCCCCCCCCCTCCCCAACCCTCACACTCCAACCAACACCTCACAATTTTCACTCATAACCCCAATTTTTCTCGTTTTAACTATTTCATCAGAAAGTCATCACAACACTTATAACCACTTTTCGATAAATTCACTAGTCACAATTTTACATATTACGAAGTTAATACGCACACTACCTCACTTTGAACACCTTCAAACACTCTCATAAATCATTTGAATACTCACAAAAATACCTTTGAACATTTCAAACAACACTGAAACACTTCCAAAATATCATTTTGAATACTCCCCAAATAAAATTTGACATCTCTAATTTATCTGCACTTACACATTTCATTAAATTACAACTCATTCCCCCCCCCCAAAACTCCTCCCTCAGTCTCCAGACTTCACAACATTATCACAAAAACTAACTCAATCACTTTACTTTGAACATCACCAAAAAACACCATCAATTAACTTTAAATACTCCAAAAACATCATTCGAACACCCCCAAAATCACCTCTGAATACTCCCAGAACACCTTCATAAGTACTCTTGCACATCATTTGAACACCTTCAAAAACACCTTTGAACATTTTCCAAACAACACTGAAACACTTCCAAAACACCATTTGAGTACTCCCAAATACACCACTGAATACTACTAAAACACCACTGAATACTACTAAAACACCACCAAAATCACCCACTTCCCACATTACCCACAACACCCACATCCACAACACCCACATCCTACAATATTTTTCTCGTTTTAACTAATTTCATCAGAAAAAGTCACAACAACCCACTTATAACATCTTTTTCGGTATCTCTAGTTCGACAACAACACCCACAACACCCACATCCCACAACACCCACAACCCACTTCACCCACACCCCACAACACCCACAAAGCACAATTTTTTCTCGTTTAAACTAATTTCATCAGAAAGTCACAACAACAACCCACAACCCACAACACCCACAACACCCAACAACACCCTCAACACCCACAACCCACAATTTTTTCCTCGTTTAAACTAATTTCAAATCAGAAAGTACACAACAACAGAACCCACAACCCACAACACCCACAACACCCACAACACAACCCACAACCCACTATTTTTTTCTCGATTTAAGTAATTTTCATTCAGAAAGTCACAACAACAACCCACAACCCACAACACCCACAACACCCACAACACCCAACAACGGGGGTGGGGTGGAGGGCCCACAATTGTTATAGGGGGAGTATGATAGCTCGGGTTTATAAACTAATTTCATGTCAGAAAGTCACAACATCAACCCACAACCCACAACACCCACAACACCCACAACACCCACATACCCACAATTTTTTTCGCGTTTAACTAATTCATCAATCAGAAAGTCACAACAACAACAACCCAACAGGACACCACAACACTCACAACCCACAACACCCCACAGCCCACAACACCCCACAACCCACATTTTTCCTCGTTTTAACTAATTTCATCAGAAAAAAGTCACAACAACCCACCCACAACCCACTTCACCCACGACCCCACAACACCTCTCCACACATCACCCACTCCCCAATTTTTTTTCTCGTTTTACAAAAAAAATTAAAAACTAATTTCAATGCAGAACGTCACAAAAACAACCCACTTATATCATCTTTTATTTTTCGTATCTCTAGTTCGACTACATTACCCCACACCCTCATCAATTAACAATTTATTCACTTTTTTTCCCCTCTTTTTTAACTGAAAATCTTAAAAGTAATAACCATTCCCCTACAGTAACTAAAATTCCTAATAAAATCCTCTCCATACCCCATCTCCTTGTATCCACATAAATTAATATATACTCGCACAACTAATCTCACTACCCAACTATTGCGATCAAATTTCAACACCCTCCCATTCTTTTTTTTTCCAATATATCATAACTTTTCAATTCTATAATTCTTTTGTAAAATATTCACACATTACCTTTAAATTCAGAAAAATCTCCCCATATTTCTCATACAACCCTCCCCATATACACCCTCTCCATCTCAACACCCCGCATTCTTCACATCCACCACCCATCTCCCAACACACCTCTTCTGAACACACACAAAAAAACCACAAATCCACAAAATGCATCTCAATCCACTAAAATTCAACTATAATCCAAGAGTATTCCACGAAAACTCCGTCTATGAACCACCTAACACACACACACACACACCATCACACACACACACACACACTACACACACACACACACACACACTCACAAACACAACACACACACACACACACCTAACCTAACCTATCCAAACCTAACCAACCTAGCCTAACCTAACCTAACCGAATCTATCCTAAGAGCTATCCTTACCTAACTTAACCTAACCTAACCTAACCAAACCTACCCTGACCTAACCCTAACTTAACGTAAATCCAAAGCCTAACCTAAACCTTACCTAACCTAACCTAACCTAACTAAACCTAACCTAACCGACCACCCTAACCTCACCTAAACCTAACCTAACCGAACCTATCCCTAACCTAACCTTACTAACTTATCCTAACCTAAACCTAACCTAACCTAGCCTAACCCTACATAACTTAACCCTAGCCAAAACGCAAAACCAAACTAACCTAACTTAACCTAACCTAACCTACTGACCTTATACGTAACTAACCTATATAACCTAAACCTAGCCTAACCTAACATACTTAACACTAACCTAACCGTAATCTACTAACCTACCTAACCTAACCTAACCTAGGCCTGACCTAACCTAATTAACCTAACTAACCTAGACCTAAACCTAACCGTAACCTAAACTAAACCAAACCTAAGACCGAACCCTACCCTAACCTAAACCTAAACTCTAACCAAAACCGAACCTACTAACCTAACCTTACCTAACTTACCTAACCTAACCTAACACTAACCTAGCCTAACCAAACATAACTTAACCTAACCTAACCTAACCTAACCCTAACCTACCTAACCTAACCGAACCTACCCAAACCTAACCTAACCTACACATAAAACCGAACCTATCTAACCTATACCTTACCTAAACTTATCCTAACCTAACCGTAGACCTAAGCCAAGCCTAAACCTAACATTAACTAAACCCTAACCCCTTACCTAACCTAACCTAACCAAACCTAACCGTAATACATAACCATAACCGAAACGCTATACCCTAACCTAACCTAACCAAACCTAACCTTACCTAACCTAAACCAAACCTAACCTTAACCTAACCTAACCTAAACCTAACCTAACCTAACCATAACCCTAACCTAACTTATCCTAACCTAACCTAACCTAATACCTAGCCTAACCTAACCTCACCAAAACCTATTCTAACCTAACCGTTACCTAACTTATCCTAACCTAACCTAACCTAGCCTAACCTAACCTAGACCTTAACTTAACCTAACCTAACCTAACCTAACCTAACCTAACCTAACCGAACCTAACCCTAAACCTAACCTAACCTAAAACCTTACACTAACCTAAACCTAACCTAGCCAACCTAACCTAACTTAACCTAACCAAACCTAACCTAACCAAATCCTAACCTAACCCTAACCTAACCTACCCTAACCTAACTTATCAAACCTAACCTATCCCTATCTTAGCCTAACCTGAATCCTAACAGCCGTCCTATCCTAACCGTTTTCCCTAACTTAAACTAACTTAACCTAAAGAACTAACCTAACCTAACCTAAACCTAACCTTACCTAACTTAACCTAACCTAGCCTAACCTAAACCTAACCCTAACTGAACCCTATCTTAACCTAACCTAACCTAACCTAGCCGAACCATCCTAACCGTTTCCCTAACCTATCCTAACCTAACCTTACCTAACCCAATCTAACCTAACCTACCCTATATCCTACCTACCCTAACCTACAACCTAACCTAAACCTAAAATATATTGAACACTTCCAAATACATTAGAGCACTCCAGAATTACTTTGAGCGACTCCATTTTTGGATATTTCCAAATTAGTTTGAAAACTTTAATCGTAAAATCGCACATTATTTTCTGTTGGTAAACTACACTCATTGGGTAGTAATATTTACCTCGATTTTCCGAAAAAAACACTTTTCCCCTCGCTCTGAGAGACTCCAATAGCATATATGTTCTTAACCCCACAAGTATTGCTATGATTTTTGTACACCCGCTCCCCCTCCGACGGGTCCACCAGTGTAATGCGGTTCACACCCAAGGTAGAAAATCACAACGCCATCTCCATAACCCTATCACCTGCGTCAAACTCAGGAACAGACAGACGCCATGAAATGCGGTTCGCATCCAAGGTAGAATTAAGATAATTCATCGCCTTAAACCGAACACCTGAATCAATCTCACCTAACCCGAACCTACCCTAACCTATCCTACCTAAACCTAACCTAGCCTAACCTAACTAGACTAACCTAACCTAACTAACTTAACCTAAACCTGAACCAACCTAACCTAAAACTTAACCTAACCTAACCTAACCTAACCATAACCTAACTTAACCTAACCTAACCTTAACCTATCTTAACCTAACCTATACCTATCTTAACCTACCCTAACCTAACCTAATCCTAGCCTAACCTAACCTAACAACCGAAACCCTAACCTAACCAACCTAACCTAACTTAACCTATCCTAACCTACTAACCTAGCCTAACCTAACCTATCATAACCTAACATAACCTAACCTAACCAAACAACAAACACCACCTCCGAATACCTCCCCAAAACACTACTGATTACTACCAAAACAACCACTGAATACTACCAAATCACCGTCAAAATCAACCAGAAACTAAGTTTAACATCACCATCCATCTTCTCCTTTTTATAGAAATCCTCCCCTCAAATCACTATAACCTCTAAGAACCCACTACCCTAACCTAACCTTTCAACCTAACCCAACCTAACCTAACGTGAACCTAACTGAACCTAACCTAACCTTACCTAACCTAAACCTAACCTTACCTAACCTAGCCTAACCTAACCTAACCTAACCGAGCTTCCTATCCTAACCTAACCTAAATAACCTAACACCATCAAACACCGCTCCGAATACTCCCTGACAAAACACTACTGATTACTACAAATCAACCACTGAATACTACCAAATCACCGTCAAACTCACCAGAAACTAAGTTTAACATCACCAATCCCAACTTCCTTTTTAATAGAAATCCCCCTCAAATCACTATAACCAAGAACCCAACATAACCTAACCTTTCCTAACCTAACCGAACCTAACCTAACCGAACTTAACAAACCTTACCTAACCTAACCTAACCTTACCCTAACCTAGCCTAACCTAACCTATATCCTAACCTAACTAACCTAACACCATAAACACTCCGAATACACCCAAACACTATAGATTACTACCAAATCACCTAACGCTAAACCTAAACTAACATATCCTAACCTAACCTAACCTAAACCTAACCTAACCAAACCTAACCTAACTTACCTAACCTAACCTAACTTATCCTGAACGCTACCTAACCTAACCTAACCTAACTTATCCTAACCTAACCTTAACCTAACCTAAACCTAACTTATCCTAACCTAACCTGAACCTAACCTGACCTAACTTATTCTAACTAACCCAACCCTAACCTAACCAACCTAGCCTAACCTAACCTAACCTGACCTAACTTATCCTACCCTAACCTAAAACCTAACTTATCCTAACCAACCACTAACCTAACCTTAACACCTTCAAACACCCTTCCGAATACTCCCAAAACACTACTGATTACTACCAAATTCACCACTGAATCATACTACCAAATCACCGTCAAAATCACCAGAAACCTAAGTTATCAATCAACCATCCAATCGTTTTATAGAATGAATATTCTTACCGCATTTTATTTACATATTCACATTTTTAATACCTTCCACATCCATCCCTAAACACCTTCCATTATTCATTCCGTTATCTCCCTAGAGTTGTTTTAACCCCCGAACGGACCCATCAAGACATTAGGTGCCCAGAGTGTAGTAGTGGTGATTGGAGTAGGTGATGGTTGCTCTTGGCTCCTACGACGTGATGGCCCGTCCGGGGGTTTAATAACAACTCTAGGAGATATACGTAATGAATAAGGAAGGATGTTAGGGATGATGTGGAAGAGGAAATGTGATATGTAACATAAAATGTCGGTAAGAATTGATCATTCTATAAAAACGATGTTGGATGGTATTGAATAAACTTAGTTTCTTGTATTTTTGACGGTGATTTGGTAGTAATCTGGTGATAGGTAGTAATATAGTGGTTTTGGGAGTAGTCGGTGGTGTTTGAAGGGTGTTAGGTTTAGGTTAGGTTAGGTTTAAGGTTAGGATAAGTTAGGTTAGGTAGGTTAGTTAGGGATAAGTTAGGTCAGGTAAGGTTAGGTTAGGCTAGGTTAGGTTAGGTTAGGTTGGGTTTAGGTTTAGGATAAGTTAGGTTCAGGTTTAGGTTAGGTTAGGTTAGGGATAAGTTAGGTAGGTTAGTTAGGTTAGGATAATTAGGTAAGGTTTAGTTTTTTAGGTTAGATAAGTTAGTTAGGTTAGGTAATGTTAGGTTAGGTTCGGCTTAGGTTAGGTTAGGTTAGGTTAGGTTAGATAAGTTAGGTAAGGTTAGTTAGGTTCGGTGATTTGGTAGGTAATAGTAGAATTGTTTTTGGGAGTATTCGGAGGTGTTGATGGTGTTAAGGGTTAGGTTAGGTTAGGATAGTTTAGGTTAGGCTAGGTTAGGTAAAGGGTTTAGGTTATGTGTTAGGGTTTGGTTAGGTTAGGTTCGGTTTAGGTAGTTCGGTTAGGTTTAGGAAAAGGTTAGGTTAGGTTGGGTTTCTTGGTTATAGTGATTGAAGGGGATTTCTATAATAAGGAAGTTGGATGGTGATGTTAAACTTAATTTCGGTGAGTTTTGACGGTGATTTGGTATATTCAGTGGTGATTTGGTATAATCAGTAGTGTTTTTTGGGGAGTATTCGGAGGGTGTTTGATGGTGTTAGGTTAGGTTAGTTAGGTTAGGATAGGTTCAGTTAGGTTAGGTTAGGTTAGGCTAGGTAGGTAATGGTTTAAGGTTAGGTTAGGGAAGGTAGGTTAGGTTAGGTTAGGTTTCGGTTAGGTTAGGTTAGGTTAGGTTGGGTTAGGTTTACCTGGAGGATGTACTCGTTTACCTGGAGAGAGTTCCGGGTCAACGCCCCTCCAGCAGGTTTCCCGTCTGTGACCCAGGCCTCCTTAGGCAGTGTCCCAGGAATGACGACCCCACACCAGTCGACTAAACACCCAGGTACCCAATTTTACTGATGGGGGAACATAGAAACAACAGGTGGAAAGAAACACGTCCAAAGTTTTCTACTCTGGCTGGGAATCGAACCCAGGCCCTCACCGTGTGAAGCGAGAGCGTTAACACCGCAGGCCACCAGTAGGTTAGGTTTGGGTTCTTGGTTATAGTGATTTGAGGGGATTTCTATAAAAAGGAAGTTGATGGTGATTTAAACGATAAAACTTAGTTTTCTGGTGATTTTGAACGGTGATGTGGTAGTATTCAGTGTGATTTGGTAGTAATCAGTAGTGTTTTTGGGGATATTTCGGAGGTGTTTGTTGTGTTATGTTAGGTGTAGGTTTAGGATTAGGTTAGATAGGTTTAGGTTATGCTGCGTTTGGTAAGGTTAGGTATGATGGTTAAGTTAGGTTAGGTTAGGTTAGGTTAGGTTTCGGTTAGGTTAGGTTAGGTTAGGGTAGGTTATAGGTTAGGTTAGGTTATGTTTAAAAGATAGGTTAGGTTTAGGTTAAGATCGGTTAGGTTAGGTTAGGTTAATTTATGTTCGGTTTAGGTTAGGTTAGGTTAGTTAGGTTAAGTTAGGTTATGTTAGGTTAGGTTAGGTAAGAGTTAGTTAGGTTAGGTTAAGTTCTTAGGTTAGGCAAGTAGTTAGGCTAGGATATGTTTAGGTTAGGTTCGGTTTTAGGTGATTGATTCAGGTGTTCGGTACTGGCGATGGATTATCTTACATCTACCTTGGATGTGAACCGCATTTCATGGGCGTCTGTTCAGTCCTGAGTTGACGCAGGTGTAGGGTAAGGAGATGGGCCGTGTGATTTTCACCTTGGGTTGAACCGCATTACATGTTGGCGTCAGGAGGGGGAAGGGGTGTACAAAAAATCATGACGGCATAACTTTTTGGGGTAAGACATATAAGCTCATTGATCTCTCAGACGAGGACAGTGTTTCTATTCGGAAATCGAGTAAATATTTTCTACCAATGAGTGTGTTTACCAAGCAAGAAAATAATGTTCGATTTTACGATAAAGTTTTCAAAACTAAGTTTGGAAATATCCAAATATGGAGTCGTTCAAGTATTCTGGAGTACTCTAATGTATTTTGGAAGTGTTCCAATATATTTTAGTTTAGGTTAGGATAGTAGGTTAGGGAAGGGTAGGGGTAGGGTTAAGTTAGGTTGGGTTAGGTAAGGTAGGTTAGGATAGGTTAGGAACGGTTAGGATAGATTTCCGCTAGTTAGGTTTAGTAGGTTTTAAAGATTGGTTCTGTTAGGTTAGTTAGGTTAGCTAGGTTAGGTTAGGTTTAGGTTAGGTAAGGATTAGGTTAGTTAGGTTTAAGGTTAGGTTTAGGTTATTTTTAAGTTTGGAATGGTTAGGATAGGATCGGCTAGGTTTAGGTTAGGTTTAGGTTAAGATAGGTTAGGTTGGGTTAGGAAAAGTTAGGTTAGGGTAGGTTAGGTTAGGTTAGGTTAGGTTAGGTTAGGTTAGGTTAGGTTAAGTTAGGTTAGGTTAGGTTAGGCTGGGTTTTAGGTTAGGTTAGGTTAGGTAAGGTTGGGTTTTAGGTTAGGTTAGGTAGGTTCGGGTTAGGTTAGGTTAGGTTAGGTTAGGTTAGGTTAGGTTAAGTTAGGTTAGGTTAAGTTAGGCTAGGTTAGGTTAGGTTAGGTTAGGTTTAAGTTAGGTAAGGTTAGGTTAGGATAGGTTCAGTTAGGTTAGGTTAGGCTGGGTTTTAGGTTAGGTTAGGTTAGGATAAGTTATAGTTGGGGTTTATGTTAGGTTAGGTTAGGTTTAGGTTGGGTTAAAGGTTAGGGTATTTTTGGGTTAGGTTTAGATTGGGTTAGGTTAGGTTAGGTTGGGTTTAAAGTTGGGTTTTAGGTTAGGTTTAGGTTAGGTTAGGTTTGGTTAGGAAAAGGGTTAGGTAAGGTTAGGTTAGGATAGGTTCGGTTAGTTAGGTTAGGTTAGGTTAGGGTAGGTTTTCGGTTAGGTTAGGTTAGGTTAGGTTAGGTTAGGTTAGGTTAAGTTAGGTTAGGTTAGGCTAGGTTAGGTTAGGTTAGGTTAGGTAAGTTACGTAAGGTTAGGTTAGGATAGGTTCGGTTAGGTTAGGTTAGGTTAGGTTAGGTTAGGGTAGGTTCGGTTAGGTTAGGTTAGGTTAGGTTAGGATAGGTTAGGTTAGGTGTGTGTGGTGTGTGTTTTGTGTGTGTGTGTGGTGCATGCTACAGCTATTCAAGTGCCTAACAGCAGATCCTGTTCTAACCTAGTGTATGTGTGTATGCGTGCATTTATGTAAGCAGTCCTTATTTGCCTCGTATGTACTACATATGTTTTGCATATGTACCCTATCTCTTGGTTCCCACTGTACTGTCTTGTGTGCCTAAAATTGCGAAAATTCGCATAAAGTTGTAAAATTTCCTGTACATGTGTGTGTGTGTATGTGTGTGTGGGGCTTTGTGTGTGTGTGTGTGTGTATGTGTGTGTGTGTGTGTGTGTGTGTGTGTGTGTGTGTGTGTGTGTGTGTGTGTGTGTTTTTGCGTATATGTGTGTGTATGCGTGTGTTTATGTAAGCAGTCCTTATTTCCCTCGTATGTAATACATATGTTTTGCATATGTACCCAATCTCTTGGCTCCCACTGCACTATCTTGTGCCTAAAATTACGTTCAATTCTGTATGCTAGGCTTCGCTAGGCTACCTCTCATACTAGGCTATCTATCATTAACTGCTTAACTCTCCTAAACCTCAATAAATTCTATTAAATGCCAGTAAATGCTGCATATTCTAATTATGATAGCTCGAGGAGAGTGACCCCCAATTTCCAGCTAGAGACTGGTGCTGACCCCATGCAACTCAAACTAGGTGAATATTACATGCGGCTGGCAGTGGAGTAATGTTGTCGTTCCTCCTGGGTCCCAGTAGTTGAAAAATACTTGATGCTTCTCGATAATTTTTCCACTAACTTCCTGTAGGCACTGTAGTCTCTAGCACAGTGGTTCCCAAACT
This sequence comes from Cherax quadricarinatus, assembly GCF_026875155.1. Lineage (NCBI taxonomy): Eukaryota > Metazoa > Arthropoda > Malacostraca > Decapoda > Parastacidae > Cherax > Cherax quadricarinatus. The sequence continues at coordinate 12,683,961 of NC_069430.1, read as the reverse complement.
TTTTCAGCTTGTTACCCAATTTAACATGCCACATAAAGCATGTTACCCCTTTCACAAAATGTTGTTATTATTGATATATATGGCTAAACGTGAACGTATACAGCCTCGCATACTCTGCTAATCCTAGCAAAACCATTGAAAACGTAAGAACCACACATACATTATATATAAAATTAATAATAGCTACAAATTCACAGTAACAGTGGGTAAATACTAACTATATACTGCACAGGGCAGTACACATACATACCAGCTTATGTCTACCTTGGCTGATGCCACAGATAAACTGACTGTGTGAAATAGAGGCAGCCTCGGGAAAAAGTGAGTGACGCGTACGGGACAGGTCGATCTGGGTACTGAGTGACTTTTGTCTGAAGCATACTTGTCAAAATACTTTTGGGTTTCCACACTTAGCTATATATTTCTTCTTTTCTAATACTGTATATTAGTTTTTGATGTTTATTGTTATTTGGTTTAACTTTATTACTTACTTATAATAAGTTTACTTTACAACTTTATATACTAAGACAAAGTTAACAATAATCCTCATACCAGGTACCGCATTGTTTTCTTGATTTTCAGAATTCATAATTTTTTTTCTGTCACCCCTCCATTAGCCCCCAAAAATGGTTAAATTACCCCCAGGGGGTAATTTACCCCCACTTTGGGAACCACTGCTCTAGCACCTCTATTTTTTTTTTTCACTCACTCACTGTATTTAATGACACATCTATACAAATCTCTTATCTCCCTGGTCTTGAGTCGCACTTATTCTTCAAATACCCCACTGCGTTATTATGGCAACACTATTTAGGCCTGACACAACCGTTCACCTTCCTTCCAACGGCCCCCACATAGTAACTCGCTATTTTCTTTTCTGTGATCACTTATATTTCCTTTTTTCGGGGCTTAAGTGATTATATTCACTCTTATGTGTGCACACGCCTATATCCCACACTCTATTCCTTATGGTACAGTCAGAAATTACCACCAAAACACGAGCTCAAACCGTGTGACTCCTCAACGAGTGTATGTGTGTGTGTGTGTGTGTGTGTGTGTGTGTGTGTGTGTGTGTGTGTGTGTGTGTGTGTAATGTGTGTGTGTGTGTAATGTGTGTGTGTGTGGTTTTTGTGTGTGTGTGTGTGTGTGTGTGTAATGTGTGTGTGTGTGTGTGTGTGTGTGTGTGTGTGTTGTGTTGTGTGTGTGTGTGGGGTGTGTGTGTGTGTGTGTAATGTGTTGGGGTGTGTGTGTGTGTAATGTATGTGTGTGTGTGGTGTGGTGTGTGTGTGTGTGTGTGTGTGTTGTGTGTGTGTGTGTGGTGTGTGTTAGTGTGTGTGTGGGGTGTGTGTTGTGTGTAGTGTTTTGTGTGTGGGTGTAGTGTGTGTGTGGGTGTAGTGTGTGTGTGTGTGTGTGTTTGTGTGTGTATGGTGTAGTGTGTGTTGTGTGTTGTGTGTGTGTGTGTAGTGTGTGTGTGTGTTTTGTGTGTGTGTTGTAGTGTGTGTGTGTGTAGTGTGTGTGTGTGTGTGTGGGTGTAGTGTGTGTGTGTGTAGTGTGTGTGTGGGTGTAGTGTGTGTGTGTGGGGGGTAGTGTGTGTGGGTGTAGTGTGTGTGTGGGTGTAGTGTGTGTGTGTGTGTGTGTGTGGGTGGGCGTAGTGTGGTGTGGGTTTAGTGTGTATGTGGTTTTAGTGTGTGTTTTGTGGGTGTAGTTTTGTGTGTGGATGTAGTGTGTGTGTGGGGGGTAGTATGTGTGTGTTTGGATGTAGTGTTTGTGTGGGTTGTAGTGTTTTATGTGGTGTAGTGTGTGTGTGGGTGTAGTGTGTGTGTGGGTTTTAGTGTGTGTGTCGGTGTAGTGTGTGTGGGTGTTGTGTGGTGGGTGTAGTTTTGTGGTGTGTTGGTGTAGTGTGTGTGTTTGGGGGTAGTGTGTGTGCGGGTGTAGTGTGTGTGTGGGTTGTGTGTGTGTGTGGTGTGTGGGTTTTAGTGTGTGTGTGTGTGTGTGGGTGTAGTGTGTGTGTGTGTGTGTGTGGGTGTAGTGTGTATGTGGGTGTAGTGTGTGTGTGGGTGTAGTGTGTGTGTGGGTGTAGTGTGTGTTTTGGGTGTAGTGTGTATGTGGGTGTGTGTGTGTGTTGGTGTAGTGTGTGTATAGGTGTAGTGTGTGTGTGGGTATAGTGTGCATTTGGGTGTAGTGTGTGTGTTTGTGTGTGTAGTGTGTGTGTGGGTGTAGTGTGTGTTGGGGGGCGTAGTGTGTGTGTGGGTGTGTGAGCGTGTGGGTGTAGTGTGTGTGTGGGTGTATTGGGGTGTGTGGGTGTAGTGTGTATGTGGATTAGTGTGTATGTGGTGTGTAGTGTGTGTGGGTGTAAATGGTGTGTGTGGGTGTAGTGTGTGGTGGGTGTAATGTGTGTGTGGGTGTAGTGTGTGTGGGTGTAGTGTGTTTGGGAAATAGCGTGTTCAGGTGTGGTGTGAGTGGGGTAGTGTGGGTGTAGTGTGTAGGTGTAGTGTGTGTAGGTGTAATGTGTGTGGGTGTAGTATGTTTGGGAGTAGTGTGTGTGTTTGTGTGTGTGGGTTGTAGTGGTGTGGGTGTAGTGTGGTGGGTGAAGTGTGTGTAGGTGTAGTGTGTGTGGGTGTAGTATGTTTGGGGGTAGTGTGGGGTTGTGGGTGTGGGTGAATTGTGTGTAGGTGTAGTGAGTGTGGGTGTAGTATGTTTGGGAGTAGTGTGGGTGTAGTGTGTGTGGGTGTAATGTGTGTGGGTGTAGTGTGTGTGGGTGTAATGTGTGTGGGTGTAGTGTGTGTGCCCTCAGAGTGTGTGAGTGTGTGTGTGGGTATATTGTGTGTTATCAGAGTGTGTGTGGGTGTAGTGTGTGCCGTCAGACTCTTTGTGTTTACCTGCAGAGGGTTTCGAGGGTCAACGCCCCCGCGGCTCGGCCTGAGACCAGGCCTCCATGGTGGATCACGGTCTGATCAACCAGGCTGTTGCTGCTGGCCGCACTCAAGCTGACGTACGAATCACAGCCCGTTTGTTCAGGTACTGACTTTAGATGCCTGTCCAGTGCCTTCTTAAAGATAGCCAGGGCTCTCTTGGTAATCCCCCTTATGTATGCTGGGAGGCACACTTATTGTGTTGACTCTCAGTGTACTCGTGGCGGCCCTGCTTTTCATAGGGGGAATGTTGCATCTCCTGTCGAGTCTTTTGCTTTCATAGGGAGTGATTTTCGTGTACAGGTTTGGTACCAATCCTTCCAGGACCTTCCAAGTGTATATTATCATGTATCTCCCTCGCCTGCGTTCGAGGGAATACAGATCAAGGACCTTCAACCGTTCCCAGTAATTTAGGTGCCTTATAGTACTTATGTGCCATGAAAGTTCTTTGTACACTCTCCAGGTCTGCAATGTCGCCAACCTTGAAGGGGGCCGTTAGTGTACAGCAGTATTCCAGCCTAGATTTGAAGAGAATCATCATGGGCTTGGCATCCCTGGTTCTAAAGGTTCTCATTATCATACCTATAATTTTCCTAGCAGATGAGGTAGATACATTGTTGTGGTCTTTGAAGGCGAGATCCTCTGACATTATCACTCCCAGGTCCTTCACGTTACTTTTCCGCTCTATTGTATGGTTAGATTTTGTCGTATACCCTGATACATTTTTAATTTCCTCAAGTTTCCCATATCTGAGTAGTTGAAATTTCTCCTTGTTGAACCTCATTGTTGTGAGTGGCCCAGTCGACGATTTGATTGATGTCCACTTGGAGTCTCGCGGTGTCTTCGATGGAGGTCACTGCCGTGGTAATCCGGGTGTCATCCGCAAGGGAAGACACGGATCTATGGCTTACATCTCTATGTCAGAAATGAGGATGAGGAATAGAATGGGAGCGAGTACTGTGCCTTGTGGAACAGAGCTTTTTGCCATGGCTGCCTGGGACTTTACTCTGTTTACTCTTACTTTTTGTGTTCCATTTGTCAGGAAGTTATAGATCCGTCTACCAACTTTTTCTGTTATTCCTTTATCACGCATTTTGGGTGCTATTATACCATGGTCACACTTGTCGAAAGCTTTTGCAAAGTCTGTGGATACTACATCTGTATTTTGCTTATCCTCTACAGTATCCAGGACCTTGTCATAGTGGTCCAGTAACTGGGACAGGCAGGAGCGACCTGCTCTAAACCCGTGTTGCCCTGGGTTGTGTAATTGATGGGTATCTAGGTGGTTGACGATCTTGCTTCTTAGAACCCTCTCAAAGATTTTTATGATATGGGATGTTGGTGCTATCGGTCTGTAGTTCTTTGCAATTGCTTTACTGCCACCTTTGTGGAGTGGGGCTATGTCTGTTGCTTTTAGTGTGTGTGGGATGACCCCTGTGTCCATGCTTCCTCTCCATAAAATGCTGAAGGCACGTGATAGGGGGCTTCTTGCAATTCTTGATGAACATGAAGATCTGTGAGTCTGGGCCTGGGGCAGAGTGCATGGGCATGTCATTTATTGCCTCTTCAAAATCTTGTGGAGTTACGATAATATCCGATATTTTTGGCATGACCAAATTTTGGGCTTTGTTCATAAAGAATTCATTTGGATTGTCGACCCTTAGTCTGGGCAGTGGCTCGCTGAACACTGAATCATACTGGGACTTCAATATCTCACTCATTTCTTGGCTGTCATCTGTGTATGTCCCATCCCTCCTAAGCAGGGGCCCAATACTGGATGTTGTTTTCCCCTTAGATTTGGCAAAAAAGAATTTTTTTTTTCAATTTCCTTTATGGCTTATAGTTCTTCCTGTGATTCTTGTCTCCTGTAAGATTTCTTCAGCTTAAGTTCGATATTTGCAATTTCATTGACTGGTGCCTCCCTTCGTATTTCAGATATATTAGCCCCACTCAGCAGCTCTGTGACTCTTCGCCTTCATCTGTATAGGGAACGTCTCTCTCTTTCTAGTTTACATCGTCTCTTTCTTGTTCTTAATGGAATGTGTCTTGAGCAGATCTCAAGAACCACAGAATTCATTTTTTTCAAGGCAAAAGTTTGGATCCGTGTTGTTTCATTTAAGAAATGGTTTACTTGATCCCATTGTATGTTTTAGTTATTGAAACTGAATTTCGTGAAGAGACCTTCATGACTGCTCACATTTTGCTGGTCCAGAGCCCTGTGTATACGTGTCTGTACCTCTATTATGTTGTGATCTGAGTGTTTTGTCTTTGATACGGTTATGTTACGTATCAGATCGTCATTGTTAGTGAAGATGAGGTCCAGCGTATTTTCTAGTTTTGTAGGCTCTACTATTTGCTGGTTTAAGGTGAAATTGCTGCAGAAATTTAATAGTTCGTGTGTGTGTGAATTTTCATGTGAGCTGCCACCTGGGGTGATCTCCGCTAAAACATTGTTTGCTATACTCCTCCATTAAAGGTGTCTCAAGTTGAAATCTCCTAGTAGTAAGATGTTTGGGGCAGGAGTTGGGAGATTTTCCAGACAATGGTCAATTTTCTCAAGCTGCTCCTGGAATTGCTGGGAAGTTGCATCTGGAGGCTTGTATACTACCACAATGACAAGGTTTTGGTTTTCAATCTTTACTGCCAAAACTTCAACTACATCATTTGTGGTGTTTAGTAGTTCTATGTAAATGAGCGACTCTGTGATGTACAGGCCACTCCCCCCCCTTGTTGCCTGTTCAGTCTGTCGCATCAGAATAGGTTATAACCTGGGATCCATATTTCGTTGCTGCAAACATTGCGTTTGATTCCGTGAGCAGTCCCTTGATGTAAGGAATTTTGTTGTTTTTTGACGGCTTTAGACCCTGTATGTTTGCAAAGACAAATGTCGTTATATTGGTGAATTTTTTTTTGTTATTTGCTGTCTCTAATATCTGTTGTTTTGGAAGAGAGGCCAATGTCCGTGGCTCTGCTCCAGAAGTGTTTTCAGTTGGTGTAGGATTATTGTCATTTCTTGCCAGTTTTTTTTTTTTCCTCCCGGTACTAAACAACCTCTGTCTCTGGAGAGGCTGTGGCTCCCCTCTTTTGTTTCCCATAGTCTGGCTAGTCTGTGTCTTCTAGTCCCCTATAGGTGATGTGCCTGGCAGTATGCATTGTAGCATTTACTTTCATAGATTGATGAGTGACACATTTCTGGGTGAAATAAGTTACAGGAGGGGAAGTTGCACTCTGCTGTTGTCATGTGGGTGCGGCATTTTTTGGGATGGTCAAAGGTGCATGTCCCACCTATTTTGCCAGATATACCGTGCCTGCAGATGCCCTAAACATAGTATTTACATAGATAGTAATTCTGTTTCCTAGGATTTATTGTAGCTGCGTTTGCTGCTGGTGCATTTACTTTTCCTGTTTCCTCCCTGTCTTTCACCCCTGTATGGATATCAGTGCTTCCACCAGGTTTTGCTGGTAGTGTGTCGACACTATTCCCTGAGGCATCATCCCATTTTGGTCAATCTCCAGCAGTATCACTATTTTGAACCTCTGTGGACTGAATAACGTTGTCTTCACTGTCCTCCAGGACAACACTAGTACCCTCACGAGCACTGTCCTCCAGGACAACACTAGTACCCTCACGAGCACTGTCCTCCAGGACAACACTAGTACCCTCACGAGCACTGTCCTCCAGGACAACACTAGTACCTCACGAGCATGTCCTCCAGGACAACACTAGTACCCTCACGAGCACTGTCCTCCAGGACAACACTAGTACACTCACGAGCACTGTCCTCCAGGACATCACTAAAACCCTCTGGAGCACATTCCTCCAGGACTACACTAGCATCATAAGGAGCACTGTCCAAGACAGCCCCGTCCCTACCATCCCATTCGTAATTTGCCAGCTGTCATAGTATGCTGACATGTTTTTCAAGAAAGATCTTTTATTGGTGTTCTTGTCTTTTAATATAGATGAAATTTTCTCATACAGCTGTATCTGGTTTGTGCAGACCCAAAAACATCTCTCTGAGTTTGTCAAGTGTGGTCACTGGTTTAAAGTCCATGCATATACCATGGGAACATTGACCACAGAGATGGCAAGCAATCGAGACCTGTTTTCGTCGCTTACTCTTTCTGCAGACTACACAGATCTCCATGGTGGTGGTCATCTGACAATACTTGTCAACTCTCCTAGTGTAGTGTGTGAGCCGTCAGGGTGTGTGTGTGGGTGTAGTGTGTGTGACGTCAGAGTGTGTGTGTGGGTGTAGTGTGTGTGACGTCAGAGTGTGTGTGTGGGTGTAGTGTGGTGACGTCAGAGTGTGTGTGTGTGGGTGTAGTGTGTGTGACGTCAGAGTGTGTGTGTGTGGGTGTAATTGTGTGTACACAGAGTGTGTGGGTGGGTGTAGTGGTGTTGTACTCCCAGAGTGTGTGTGGTGGTGTATGTGTGTGTCGTCAGAGTTGTGTGTGTGGGTGTAGTTGTGTGGACGTCGAGTGTGTGTGTGTGGGTGTAGTGATGTGACGTCATGTGTTGTGTGGGTGAATGTGTGTGAACGTCAGAGTGTTGTGTGTGGGTGTATGTGTGCCGTCAGAGTGGTGGCGGGTGGGTGGTATGTTGTCACGTCAGAGTGTGTGGGTGGGTGATAGTGAGTGCCGTCAGAGTGATGGTGTGTGGTGTAGTGTGTGTGACGTCAGAGTGTGTGTGTGGTGAGTGTTGTGACGTCATAGTGTGTGTGGTGGTGTAGTGTGTGTGACGTCAGAGTGTTTGTTTGGGTGTATAGTTGTGACGTCAAGTTGTGTGGTGTAGTGTGTGTACGTCAGAGTCTGTGTGTGTGTTGGGGGAAATGAGAGGGTTGTTTGGTGTAGTGTGGCCGTCCAGAGTCCTGTGTGGGTGTATGTGTGCCGTCAGAGTCTGTGTGGTGTAGTGGTGTGGCCGTCAGAGTCTGTTGTGGGTGTAGTGGTGCCGTCAGAGTGTGTGTGGTGTAGTGTTTGCGTCAGTGGTTGTGGGTGTATGTGTTGTGCCGTCAGAGTGAGGTGGTGTGTTTGTTGTAGTGTTGCCGTCAAGAGTCCGGTGTGGGTGTATGTTGCCGTCAGATCTGTGTGGTGTAGTGTGTGCCGTCATAGTCTGTGTGGGTGTAGTGTGTGCGTCAGAGTGTGTTGTGGGTGTAAAGTGTGTGCCGTCAGTGTGTGGTGTATTGTGCCGTCAGAGTCTGTGGGTGTAGTGTGTGCAGTCATGTCTGCGTGGGTGTAGTGGTGTGCCATCATAGTGTGTGTGGGTGTAATGTGTGCCGCATGTGGTGTGTGGTGTAGTTTTGTCCGTCAGAGTGTGTGTGGGTGTAGTGTGTCCGTCAGTGTGTTGTGGGTGTAAAGTGTGTGCCGTTCAGAGTGTTGGTGGGTGTAGTGTGTGCCATCAGAGAGTGTGTGGTGTAGTGTGGCCGTCAGAGTTTGTGTGGGTTGTAGTGTGTGCCGTCAGTGTGTGTGGGTGTATGTGAAATCAGAGTGTGGTGTGGGTTTAGGTGTGTGCCATTCAGAGTTTGTGTGGGTGTAGTGGTGTGCCGCCCAGTGTGTGATCGGATGTACGTGTGTAGACCAGCATTGTGAGAGTTGGGTCTGGGGTTGTTAGATGATTCTTACCATCTGTATTGAGTGTGTGTGTGGAGTGATGTGAGTGTCCGTCAGAGTGTTTGTGGTGTAGTGTGTGCCGTCAGTGGATGTGGAGGTGTAGTGTGTGCCGTCGGTGTTGTGGGTTATGTGTGCCTCAAGTGATGTGTGAGTTTAGTGTGTGGCAGTCCGAGTGTGTGTGGAGGTGGATGTGTGCCGTCAGAGTGTGTGCGGGTGCAGAGGGGTGTGCCGTCAGAGTCTGTTGGTGTATGTGAGTACCGTCCAGAGTGTAGTGGTGGAGTGTTTAGTTTGTGCCGTCAAGTCTGTGTGGGTGTAGTGTGGTGCGCCGTTAGAATCTTGTGTGGTTGTAGTTGGTGCCGTCAAGTTTGGTGGTTTGGGGGAATAAAATGTATTGCCGCAGAGTCTGGTGGTGTAGTGTCGTCCTTAAGAGAGTGTGTGGGGTAGTGTGGCCGTCAGAGTCTGTGTGGTGTAGTGTGTGCCGTCAGAACTCTTGTGGGTTGGAGTGGTGCGCCTTCAAGTCTGGTGGGTGTATGTGTCAGTTTAGGGTGTGTGGTTATTTGCAGTCAGGGTGTGTGGGTTATTGTGTGCAGTCAGGGGTGTGGGTGTAGTGGTGCAGTCAGGGTGTGTGGATGCATGTTGTACCAGATGTTGGGTGTATGTGTGCTGTCAGGGAGTGTGGTGAGTGTGTGTAGCAAGGAGTGTGTGGGTGTAGTGTGTGCAGTCAGGGTTGAGTGGGTGTAGTGTGTGCAGGTCATGGTGTGTTGTGGGTGTAGTTGTGCAATCAGGGATGTGGGTGTAATGGTGCAGTCAGGGTGTGTGTGGTGTAGTGTGTGCATCCATAGAGTTGTGGTGTAGTGTGTGGTGCAGTCAGGGTGTTGTGGTGTATGTGTGCTGTCGGGGTGTGTGGGTGAGTGTGTGCAGTCATGGTGTGTGTGGGTGTAGTGTGGTCAGTCAGGGTGTGTGTGGGTGTATGTGTGCAGTCAGGAGTGTGGTGCAGTGTGGTGAAGTCAGGAGTGTTAGGGTGGAGTGTGGTGCAGTCAATGTGTGTTGGGTGTAGTGTGGTACATTCAGGGTGTGTCAAGTTGGTAGTGTGTGAAGTCAACGTGGGTGGTGGGGTGTAGTGTGTTGCATCAGGTTGTGTGTGGGTGTAGTGTGTGCAATTAGGGTGTGTTGGTGTAGTGTGTGAAGTCATAGGGTTGGGTGTGGGTGTAATAATGTGCAGTGTGGGTGTGTATGTTAGAGAGTGCAGTATGGGTGAGTGGGTGAAGCTGTGCAGCAGGGTGCGGGTGGGTGTAGTGAATGCAGTCAAGGGTGAGTTGGGTGTATTGTGTGCAGTCAGGATGTTGTGTGGTGTGTTAGTGTGTTCAGAGCAGTGTGGGTGTGTGGGTGTAAGCGAGTGCTATCAGTGTGTGGGGTGAGTGTATGCATTCAAGGAGAGTGTTGGGTGTAGTGTGTGCAGTCAGGGTGTGTGTGGGGTTTAGAGTGTGCAATCAGGTGGTGTTTGGGTGTAGTGCCATCAGGGTGGTGGGGGTGTATTGTTCAGGCAGGTGTGTAGTGTGGGTGTAGTGTGTGGGCATCAGAGTATAGGTGTAGTGGTGTGCAGTCCGGATTAGATGGGTGTAGTGAGTACAGTCACGTTGTGGTGTGGGTGTATTGTTAGAAGTCACGGTGAGTGTGGTTAGTGTGTGCAGTCAGGGTGTGTGTGGGTGTAGAGTGTTGCAGTCAGGGTGTGTAGGTGTATGTGTGCAGTCAGGGGTTGTGGGGTGTAGTGTGTGCAGTCCAGGGTGTGTGTGGGTGTAGTGTGTGCATCAGTGGTGTATGGTGTAAGTGGTGCAGTCAGGTTGTGTGATGGTAGTGTGTGCAGTCAGGGAGTGTGGATGTATTGGTGTGCGTCAGGGTGTTGTAGGTGTAGTGTGTGTGCAGTCTGGGTGTGTGGGTGAGTGTGTGTCATCTGGGTGTGTGTGTAGTGTAGTTGTGCAGTTCAGGAGTGTCTGAGTGTAGTGTGTGCAGTCGGGAGTGTGTGGGTGTTAGTGTTGCAGTCAGGGTAGTGTGTGGGTGTAGTGTGTGCAGTCGGAGTGGTGATGTTGTGAGTGTAGTGTGTGCATCAGGGTGGTATGAGGTGTAGTGAGTGCAGTCAGGGTGTGTGGGTGGTAGTGTGTCAGTCAGGTGTGTGTAGTGTAGTGTGTGCAGTCGGGTTAGTGTGGTGTAGTTTTCAGTCTGGTGTGTGGGTGTACAGTGTGTAGCAGTCCATGTTGTGTGTGGGTGTAGTGTGTGCAGTCAGGGATAGTTGGAGGGTGTAGTGTTGCGTCAGGATGTGGTGGGTAGTGTGGCAGTCAGGTGTGTGTGGGTGTAGTGTGTTCAGTACAGGTTGGTGTGTGGGGTGAGTGTTTGCAGTCAGGGATGTGGGTGTAGTGTGTGCGTCAGGTGTGTGTGGTTGTAGTGTGTGCATTCATGGTGTGTGGGTGTAGTGTGGTGCAGCGGAGTGTGTGAGTGAGTGTGGAACAGTCAGCGTTGGGGTGCATGTGTGCAGTCAGGGTGTGTGTGTGTAGTGTTGCTGTCAGGGTGTGAGAACTGTCGTGTGTGCACTTCATGGTGTGTTGTATTGTGTACAGTCAGGTGTGTGGGTGTAGTTGTGCAGTCAGGGAGTGTGGGTGATAGTGTGTGCAGTCAGGTGTGTGTGGGTGTAGTGTGTGCATCAGGTTGTGGTGTGCAGTCAGGAGTGTGGGGTGTATTGGCATCAGGAGTGTGTGGGTGTATGTGCCTTCAGGAGTGTGGTGTAGTGTGTGCATGTCAGGGAGTGTTGGTGTAGTGGTGATACAGCAGCGTGTGTGGGTGCAGTGTGTGCATCCCCCCCCCAGGGGGGTTTTTGAGGGGGGTTTTTTTTTTTTTTTTTGTGTGGTGAGTGTGTGCCTGTCCAGGGTGTGTGAAGCTGAGTGTGTGCAGTACAAGGGTGTTGGTGTATGTGTCCAGTCAGTGTGTGTGGTGTAGTGTGTGCAGTCAGGGTGTGATGGGTGTATTTACCTGGAAGAGTTCCGGGGGGTCAACGCCCCCGCGGCCCGTCTTGACCGGCCCTCCTGGTGGATCAGAGCCTGATCAACCAGGCTGTTGGCTGCTGGCTGCACGCAAACCAACGTACGAGGCCACAGCCCGGGCTGATCCGGAAACCTGACTTTAGGTGCTTGTCCAGTGCCAGCTTGAAGACTCAAGGGGCTGTTGTAATCCACCCTTATGGTGTTCTGGGAGGCAGTTGAACAGTCTCGGGCCCCTGACACTTATGGTATGGTCTCTTAACGTGCCTAGTGACACCCCTGCTTTTCATTGGGGGATGGCATCGTCCTGCCAAGTCTTTTGCTTTCGTAGTGAGTGATTTTCGTGTGCAAGTTCGATACTTTCTAGTCGCTTCTAGGATTTTCCAGGTGTATATAATCATGTATCTCCTCTCCACCTGCTTTCCAGGGAAATACAGGTTTAGGAACCACAACGCTTCCAATAATTGAGTGTTTTATCTCCGTTATTCGCGCCGTTAAAGTTCTATCTCTGTACATTTCTAGGTCGAGAGGCGGCAATTTCACCTGCCATGAAAGTGCGTAGTGTGCAGCAATATTCCAGCCTTAGATAGAAACAAAGAGACCTGAATGATGTCATCATGGGTGTGGCCTCCCTATTTTTGAAGGTTCTCATTATCCATCCTTCATTTACTAGCAGATGCATTGATACATATGTTTAAGGTGTGAGGGCAGTCATTGTGTGTTTGGTGTAGAGTGTGAACATCAGATGTTGTGGGTGCAGAGTGTGCAGTATCAGGATGTGTGAGGGTGTAGTGAGTGCTGTCAGGTGGTAAGCAGTAGTGTGACATCAGGGTGTGTGTGGATTGAGTGCATACAGTTAGTTGTGATGGCGTAGTATGTGCAATCAGGAGTGTGGGAATATGTGTGCAGTCAGGGATGTTGTAGGTGTAGTGAGTTGCCAGTCAGGGATGTGGTTGTAGTGTGTGCAGTTTCTGGTGGTGTGAGGGTGTAGTGTGTGCAGTCAGGGTGTGTGTGGGTGTTCTGTGTGCAGTCAGAGTTGGTGTGGTGTAATGTTTTTGCAGTAAGTGTGTGTGTGGGTAGCAGTGTGTGCACTCTGGTGTGGGTTTAGTGTTATGCCACCATGGTGTGTGTGGGTGTAGTGTGTGACGTTTCCATCATAAATAACTGACCTCCATATCAACGGCACCATGTTTAACGGGAAGACAACATGGCAGAAATCCTATCAAAACCCCCCATAAAAAATCTCCAAGGAAATGCCAGGTCTGTAGGAACTTTTTTCTTCATGCCAAACGAGGGAAGATATTGAAGCATTTAAACATGGGCTAGTACCGGCAGTTCAAACAGCAGCTACTGCCAGACGGTACAACTAGCCAAGAGAAATTCTCATCTTTACTGTCGTTCATCGTGAACAGTAGCAACATATATGTACCACCATCATATCACCTGTAAACCGAGTGCTAAACTGAGAGGGAACACAGTGAACAATCGTCAAATCAACAGTTACGAAAACGTCCAAGGTCTATAGGTACGGTTTATTCCCTCAGTGCCAGTCGTGGGAAAGAATGAATAGTTAAAAATCGCAAGTTTAATATTTTAGTATGCTGACCTATACATCCAGCTGACCAGTGGAACAGTGAGAGAAATCATAGCAGAGAAAAGCCAAATAATCATCTCAAATAAACACAGGAAAGTCCATGTGTGTTACTCCCCTCATGTTTTAAAAATGGGCTGAGATCAGCATAAACAGGTCAGAGAGACAACAACGACGACACAACCCCCGATAAAGGGGATTGTGGGGGGGGGAGGGGGATTTGAATAGAAAAAACCATTGATTAAACTTCTTCAGGTCTACCAGAATGGAAAGATTAGAAAGTTACATTGGTGAAGCCAGACTGTGAAGTTGAGGGTGGATCGGAGGGAGTTATAAAGAGGGTTAAATGTAAGGTGTTGTGGAAGTTAAGGAAAAGTGAGCAGTGATAAGTTTGGAAAGGAAATTCGACTAGTAATTCAGTGTAATTAAAGCAATACTAAGTGTAATAGGACTGAAAAAGAAATAAATATTATGTATTTGAGTAAAAGAGCGCGAAGAGTAAAATGGCAGGCAAAAGAGGGGTACAGGCTGCCATAATTATATTATATTTCTTCTACAATTCCATGAAGATAGAGAAACCATCCTGGGGGCAGGAAAAGGTGAATGGAGTAACAGCGCCCTGAGACAGTAAAAGCCCAACAGTTGCCATCCTACACAGAAAAAAAACCTCACTATCGCCGCAAGGATATGGCAACACCTGCAAACCCAAACAAAAACAATGGCACACAGCTCTTATTTGAAGCGCTCTTAAGTTGGAGAATATCAAATTAACCAGGAGACCTCAAACTAGTTGTGCAGATAAGGCAAAACAGCGACAGATAAATGTAAAATACGAGCAATACTGACTGGTCTAGTAGCTAGGGATGATAACCTTACCTCCTATAATGTAATGCATCTATAGGTCAATGTTGAGATTCAAATACAGACCATTATTAATCTCAAACCTACAACCAGGTCATACAGCTGTACTAAATTTACGCATGAAAGAACCGAAAGCACCTTAAGGTATACAATGTGAAGGGTGAGCATGATTGATGTTGTTACAATTATAGCAACCGTGCCAGAATTCCATTTTGTGTGTAACAAATTGAATTGGCACGTTATACCCATATATCAGTGAAGACAATTATCTTAACTATTTTAAACAAAAGACCCATTGGCCATTATAATGATGATTATGATTGTTTTAATGAAAACAGGCCTTCACTTTTATCTCATGTCATGGCAAGACACATCTTCTAAATTGGCAGGAGATTAGAATCTAGCTAACAAAATTAGGGCGGCAGTTATAACCATCTCATTGAATCTTGGTTGGATGAAACGTGACTGACGACGAGGTTCAAATAGAAGGTTACAAAATAAAAGCTCTTGAAAGGAACAGAAAGGGTGGTGAGTATGTGCCTACAGTTAAGAAATGACTTAGCTTACAACCCAAGTACCTGATTTAAATAACAATAAACTGGAATTCTATGGTTTGAAGTGCTGCTTCCCAAGACCAAAACCCATCTAGTTAGGACTAGTTACCGCCCACCTACCCAGGACCAGTTCTTAGATAGACTTTTTCCTGAGTCTTGGTCCATTGAAAGCAATTGTGAAACAATAATACTGGGCGACTTTCAATATTTCTGTTTCCACAACAAAATACCGGGCTAATGAGCAAAGTATAAAGCAAATTCTAAGGATTAAATACTACCATTCCCAACAATTAATAAACCAACCCGGGATCACACAGTTTCTCATCCACCCTAAATTACCACATACATTGCAACCGCGCGAAACATTAGTCAGTCAGGCGTCATTACCAACAGTCTTAGTTGATCATTTCATCATTTTTTTACTGCACCCAGGAAAAATCACTAGGGATAGGATAGGCCTACCCCGGACAATATAAAAGAGGTCAACTAGAAACTACACTAAAAGAAACACTGGGTAAATAGGCTAACACAATTGTACTGACAGAGATAACAAAGTTGCACGGGAGTACGTACACGATGCCCTGGAAAAATTCAAAACAATGTTTCACTTACCATACTTAATAATATTTGCACCAATTAAAGAAGTAGATTAAACCGAAGAGCCTGAAACCCTGGCTGCTAAAAAATTAAAGCAAACATACAGGAGATTGCAAACTAAATGAATCCAAAGGTGAGGAACAGAGACAGAGGCCTTAAAAAAGAGGAGCAAAGGCAAAGCTACTATTGCTCAAAAATTGAAGAATATAACGTAACCCCAGAAAGCGCTGGCAAACAACTAATACATTAGGGTAATAGACCTAGCCAAGTAGATAAGGTTCTAACATAGACTCACTATCTAGAATAAGGTAGCCCGAAACATCTAAGGTGGCAAATGCTTTAATGTCCTACTACACATCAGTTGCATCAACACTAGTAAGTAAAACTACCAGCTGCATCAAATACCATTATACACAAACTCTGTGTAAGTTTCAAACATACTATGCCAATAAAGGGTACTCCCAAACAGCTATTTCAGTTGTCCCAACTAGTAATTGTAACTCATGACTTCATTCAAATAGAACCTAAGCAGTTTAAACCCAACTAAGAGCACATGGCCCTGATACATCCCCGTCCTAATTCCTAAAGAAGGTGCTTTCTGAACTGTCAATCCCTATTGCTCACATAAATAAATCTATCAATCCACCACTAATACCGTACCGGAGGGTCAAGGAGGCCAGAGATTACTCCCTATCTCTAGAAAAATAATAGTCCATGATGTAAGCAACTATAGACCTGTAGTAATACTCAGATATAATGAACAAAAATTCGGAGAGGGCGGGTATTCTCAATTAGTTAAGTCCCTAATGACAACAGCATTTCTCCATAGGCTATCAATCGGTCTTTAGAAGATCCTACTCAACCTGATACCTAGTCCCTTATTAATCTGATGGATTTACCTGAGAATGAAATGTCAAAAGGGTAACCTCATATGTATTGTAACCTAGACCTGCAAAAGGCCTCGATACTGTCAACCAGAATATGGATGTTGCAATATATTATGTAAGAAAACTCAAGCTATCGTGGTATAGGTTCTGTAGACTGTATAAGTCCTACCTTAGCAACTAGAGACAAATAGTCAAAATCAAACAAAACGGAATCAAACCCCTTCCGATTACATGTGGAGTTTCCCCAAGGTAGATTCCGGGTCCCTTACTATTCTTATTTATTCCAATGATATGCCTATCATGTCAAGTGCAAACCTCCTACTGTATGCAGAATGACAGTGCTCTGTTATGAAACATGTAAAGACCCACAAGTATATTGCTATGTTTTAACACTGGAACTGGAGAGTCCTGCAGTGCCAAATGGTTAGTAGACATACAAACTATCATTACACCAAGGGAACACTGAAGCCATCTCTTGGAACGAAACATAAACTGAGAAGGTAAAATAATTTAATGTTCAGGTGAAATGGGGAGGTGAGTAGTCGCACTTTGGTTACATCAGTTAATATTTGGGAATCACCCTTTTGTAACCCATGCATGGTCAGGAGAATTGATAGGGAACAGTGTAGTAAAGAAAGCGAATGCCAGGCTGAAGTTCCTGTATAGACAAAGCACAGTGTCTACCTACTGAGGCTCGCAGGACCCTATTTCTAGCCCATAACAATGCCATAGGATTACGCTTCTCTTCGTTGGTACTCTGCTGGCCTTGACAAAAAAACTGAAAGATAGACTGCAAATCACCCAGGAACAAAATCTACTATTTCATCCAGGGCTGGGACCAAAGAACATGTAGGCAGGATGAATTGTACCGCAGTTGGATATGCTGAATGTTTAAGTACAGAGTAAAAAAACAACTGAAGCAAAATCAGTTTATAATATTGCTCACGAACATGTCCCAGAATATCTTCTGTCATTTTTGTCAAGGTTGGGAACCAAGCAATCCATAGTACTAGGGGCAGAGAGCACAACTTTGTATACACACAGTCAGTTGGCCAGGCTTTCAACACCTTTTAAATTGTACAGCAAATAAAGGAATGGAACAGAACTAATCTTACCCACAAATGATCAAGGCCAAGTCCATAGCTTTAACCAGTTCAAGAAGACAGTGCCAAACAGTTGTCGATGAATTAGAGAAGCAACAGAAAGGGAGGGAATGATTTTCCTTTTTTAGCTAAAAAAACGAGTAAATTTTACCCTTATCCCTAGTAATGACCCTCGATTTGTATATATCGAAATGACTCCTCGGGTAGTAGATAGTCTTAATGACCCTCGTATTGTAGATAGTCTTAATGACCCTCGTGTAGTAGATAGTCTTTTTAGTATGTAATAAGATGTTATCTTCATTATAGAATAATAGAAAATATTATAACCTTATATTATAATAATAAGGTAAAAGGACCCCAATGGAAATAAGTCACTGTCTGACTTTTTTGGGTTATCCTAGGTCTCTACACATATGCTGCTATGTATGATAATTCTATGTAACTGTATTGTGTATTAACCTGAATAAATTTTACTTCTTACTACTTACTTACTTAGGGTTGTAGTTGGGTGTAGTGTTGGCAGTCAGTGTAGTGGTGTGTGTGTGTTAGTGTGTGCGTCAGGGTTTGTGTGGGGTAGTGTGTGCATTCAGTTGTGTGTGTAGGTTTAGTGTGTGCAGTAAGGGTGTAGTGGGTGTTCTGTGTCAGTCATGGTGTGTGGGTGTAGTGTATGCAGTCAAGGTTGTGGTATATGTGGTGCAGTCAGGTGTGTTTGCACAATCTGTTGTGTGCAATTCAGGGTGTGTGTGGGTGTATTGGTGCAGTCAGGGTGTGTGGTGTAGTTGTGCGGGTAAGTGTTTGTGTGGAGTAGGTGTGTGGCAGTCAGGGTGGGTGGGTGTTGCGTGTAGTGTGTGCAGTCAGGGTTGTGTGTGGGTGTGTAGACAGCCTATACTGTCTGCACAAACAGCCCATGCTGTCTGCCAGCTTAGTTCATATTTCGCGCCACTCAGATGCTGCCCTCTGTAGCCAGGCCTCTCCGTAGGCACGCTAGCCTGTCTGCCCTTGCCTCGCCCCCACTCAGACAGCGGCCTAGCAGCAAGTCACAAGTACTCCCAGCTCTCTCTCGTGGGATGGCCCTGCCCGGGCCATGGGCACAAACACACAAGCCTCTGTACCCACCACTCCTTAACAATAAACAAAGAAGCCTCCGAAGACGTATCATTAACCACCTGCTACCAGAATACCAAATAATCCTTTTTTTTTATAAATGGTGGAAAGCGGTGGTCGCAGCAGTTGTTTGCCCAGAGAGAGGAAGGAAGAGGTATGAAGTCATCTTCACTTCATCATCCCATACAACAAGCATCCATCTCTCAACGAGTTATCCTGATGTCGTGTCTGCACGTTTGAGCATCCAGACACAGGTACAAGCAGGATCCAGCCGAAATTTGCCGAAATTCTCCGAGAATTGTAAGTCACCCCACGCTACAGCGTCCCACACTGTTTCTCAAGTCACGTGTTCAGCATCACTTGTATGTTGCTGTTGTTGTTCAGCTCAGCACAGCTGTTTCAGCAAGCCAGAGGTGAGTTTTGTGGTGATTTCTGCGTCCAGTGTGAGTTCTCCATGTGTTTGTGGGAGGAGGAAGTGGCCGCTCCTTGCCTCGCCCTGCTGTACTCTCACACCTCACCAGCCTACCATACACCACTCACCACTGCCCACTCCCTCTGCTGTGTTTTCTGCTGTTTGTGAATTCGTCGCCAGAGCTGTGTATCCGAGTGCCTGAGGCCACTCGAAGCTACGTGGGTCAGCATGCCACGTAGATCACAACACCACGTGGATCACGACGCCACGTTGGGTGTGGGCGATGTCACGTGGATCTACCAGCCACGTGAGTTACCAGATGTCCCAGGCCTCATGCTGTGGTCTGCTGCCCGCATCACATTGACGTCACCCATGATGTCTGCCTGACGC
>NC_069430.1:12648844-12664411 GCF_026875155.1 Cherax quadricarinatus | reverse complement strand
ACCCACTGCACACATTTTCACCCAAACACACCCGACTGCACACACTACTCCCAACCCCCTGCTGCACACACAAACCCACATATCCTGACTGCACACACTACACCCACACACACCCTGACTGCACACACTACACCCAAACACACCCTGACTGCACACACTACACCTGTTTAGTGGGTTTATTTGGTAGTATGGTAGCGGGGTTCAAATGATAAACGTCTTCGGAGGCTTCTTACTTTATTGTTAAGTGTCGTGGTGGGTACACAGGCTTGTGTGTTTGTGCCCATGGCCCGGGCAGGGCCATCCCACGAGAGAGAGAGCTGGGAGGCCTTGTGTCTTGCTGCTAGGCCGCTGTGAGAGTGAGTGGCAAGGCCAGGCACGCTGAAGTGGCCACCGAGAGGCCTGGTTACAGAGGGCAGCATCTGAGTGGCGCGATATATGAACTAAGCTGGCAGACAGCATGGGCTGTTTGTGCAGACAGTACAGGCTCTCTACATACGCTCGGCCACCTACTGCGCGTCGTCCCGACGCGGCAATACTGGTGGTAAAAGGAACTCGGTCTCTCTCTCGTAGGAACAGGGCACAGAACAAAATAAAAACATATATATACATATGAGCATGGAAAAAAAACTTCCTACAGGGAGGGAAGAAAAAAACATGTGGGGTGTGCTAAACATCATGGTCATAGGCAGTGAGCATCGAAGGGCATCACTGCATGCCTTCCTGTGTCTGGACAGATACTGCAACACAGGAAACATCGCTGCGGCTGAGCTGTGACGTAACAGGTTACGGTCTCCTCTGGAACGGTGAAGCAGTCATCATAGGAGTCGCTGCAGGTTTCACTCAACCTGGGGCACGAAATGTTGGTGCCCTCGAGTGTGGCGTCGACAAAACTCGGCAACTGGGCAGGATTCTGGCAAGCGGGCTCAGGAGGACACTTCTCGACTGGTACTGTCGCTGCTGTCACTGCCGGGGAGCATGGGCGAGTTGTGGAGCGAGTCGTGGCAGAGACGACTGGGCGAAACATCTGGGAGCCGTAACATCATACACCAGACTGCAGTGAGAGAGCTAGCAGTCAAAGTGACATCTTCTTTGTGCCCGGGGTGCTCACTGAAGCTTTTTGACACGAGGCGACACAGCGTGGTCATTCTCTCGACAGTTGGAGTTATAGCGAGGTTGTCTAAGCGTCCTCAGACTTGTTTCTCTACATATAACTGCATTCTGAAGGTCTGGAGGTGAAGTGAAATAAATCTCGATGGAAATCGTAGCAGGTACGATTCTGCAGAACATCACGAGCGACGAGCATTAAAGCTTTCTGTACAAGGGGGCTCGGGCTCAGGGCTGTCTGATAGCTGTCAAACACACTGGTCACACAGGTGACTTAACACAGTGGTGCTACTCAGGTCTGGCTCAGACCTCACTGGACACACGGAAACTTTAAACACCCGCGGTACATGCGGTACAACATGGCTTAAACTAGCTAATGATGCTTTTCTGTGCATAAAACTGACTAAGACATACTAAAATGTGAGAACACTGACTGTGAGGAATTAATTAACACATGACATATATCTTCTCTCAATCTTCTCGACAATACTGAAATAATTACTAGAGCACTTGATGTGACATCATGTGATGTCAGGCGTGAGGTCGCGAGGTGACGTCAGCAGCAGTGACGTCAGCAGACATCTCGAGGTGACGTCAGGCAGACATCATGGGTGACGTCAATGTGATGCGGGCAGCAGACCACAGCATGAGGCCTGGGACATCTGGTAACTCACGTGGCTGGTAGATCCACGTGACATCGCCCACACCCAGCGTGGCGTCGTGATCCACGTGGTGTTGTGATCTACGTGGCATGCTGACCCACGTAGCTTCGAGTGGCCTCAGGCACTCGGATACACAGCTCTGGCGACGAATTCACAAACAGCAGAAAAACACAGCAGAGGGGTGGGCAGTGGTGAGTGGTGTATGGTAGGCTGGTGGGTGTGGGAGTACAGCAGGGCGAGGAAAAGGAGCGGCCACTTCCTCCTCCCACAAACACATGGAAATTTCACACTGGACCAAAAAATAAACCACAAAACTCACCTCGGGCTTGCTGAAACAGCGTGCTGAGCTGAACAACAACAGCAACATAAAAATGAGCTGAACACGTGACTTGAGAAACAGTGTGGGCGCTGTAGCGTGGGGGGGATTACAATTCTCGGAGAATTTCGGCAAATTTCGGCTGGTTTCCTGCTTGTACCTGTGTTTTGGATGCTCAAACGTGCAGACACGACTCAGGGTAACTCGTTGAGAGAGGATGCTTGTTGTATGGGATGATGAAGTGAAGATGACTTCATACCTCTTCCTTCCTCTCTCTGGGCAAACAACTGCTGGACCACCGCTTTCCACCATTTATTTTAAAAAAAAGGTTATTTGGATTTGTACAGGGGTTTTGTTGCCCCTTCGGGGGGCCTTCTTTTGTTATTGTTAAGGGTTGGTGGGGCGAGGCTGGGGGTGGT
Source organism: Cherax quadricarinatus (assembly GCF_026875155.1). Classification (NCBI taxonomy): domain Eukaryota; kingdom Metazoa; phylum Arthropoda; class Malacostraca; order Decapoda; family Parastacidae; genus Cherax; species Cherax quadricarinatus. The sequence goes on along the minus strand of NC_069430.1, from coordinate 12,661,910 downwards.
GCCCAAGGGGCCGGGCAAGGGCCACCCACGGAAAAGAACTGGGAGACTTGTGCTTGGCGCTAAGGCTGTTTTCCTAAAATGGGGCCGACCAAAGGGGGCAAACACCCTTGCTGCCAACTAAGCCTGGCTACAAGGGCACCATTCAGTGCGCAAAATATTGAAAACCCCCCCCCTGCGCACACACTTTAATTGTTGGCATACATACAACCCTGCTACACACCCCACACACACCCTTACTCCCACACACTACACCCACACACACACTGAATGCACACACTACCCCCACACACACCCTGACTGCACACACTACACACACACACACACACACACACACACTAACTGCACACACTACCCCCACACACCCAAGTAAGTAAGAAGTAAGTAAGTAAATTTATTCAGGTATACACATACAGTTACATAGAATTATCATACATAGCAGCATATGTGTAGAGAACCTAGGATAACCCAAAAAAGTCAGACAGAGTGACTTATTTCCATTGGGGTCCTTTTACCTTTATTATCATATAAAGTTATAATATTTTTTATTATTCGTAATGAAAGATAACATCTTATTATCATACTAAAAAGACTATCTTACTACACGAGGGTCATTTAAGACTATCTAAAATACGGGGTCATTAAGACAAATCTACTACCCGAGGGTATTACGACATCTACAATACGAGGGTCATTACTAGGATAAGGAAAAAATTTACACGTATTTTACAAAAAAATAGAAAATCATTCCCCTCCTTTCGGGTTGCTTCATTCATCGGGAAAATTTTTTGGGCAGTCTTCTTGAACTGGTTCAAGCTTTTGACTGGCCTTGACATTTGTGGGTAGTCTGTTCCATTCCTTTATGCTGTACAATAAAAGGTGTTTGAAGCCTGGCCACTGACTGTGGGTACTACAAAGTTGTGCTCCTCTTCCCCCCTAGTACTATGATTGCTTTGGTTCCCAACCTTGACAAAATTGACAGAAAGATATTCTGGACACTGTTCGTGAGCAATTTTATAAACATGATTTAGCTTCAGTTGTTTTACTCTGTCTTCAACTTTTCAGCATATCCAACTGCTGTAATTCATCCGGGCCCCCTAAAATGTTCTCTTGGTCCCAGCCCCAGGATGAATCTTAAACGATTTTGTTCGGGGTGATTGCAGTTTATCTTTCAGTTTTTTTGCCCAAGGCAGAGTACCAAGAAGAGCAAGCGTAATCCATATGGCATTGTATAAGGGCTAGAACATAGGGTCCCTGCGAGCCTCAGTTAGGTAGACACTGTGCTTGTCTATCCCAGGAACTTCAGCCTGCATTCGCTTTCTTTACTACACTTTTTCCCTATCAATTCTCCTGACATGCATGGTTCAAAGGGGATTCCCAAATATTTAACTGATGAAACCAAAGTGATGGACTCCCCATTACCACTGAACATTAAAATTATTTACCCTTCTCAGTTTATGTTTCGTTCCAAAGAGAATGGTTTCATTTTTCCCTAGGTGTAATGATAGTTTGTTGTCTACTAACCATTTGCTGCAGGACTCCAGTTCCAGTGTTAAAACTTTTAGCATTATCTTGTGGTCTTTACCTGCACTAACAGAGCACTGTCATCTGCATACAGTAGAGTTTGCACTGACACTGATAGGCATTCATTGACATAAACATAGAATGTAAGGGCCCCCAGAATACTACCTTGGGGAACTCCACATGTAATCGGCAGGGGTTCTGATTCCGTTTTGTTGATTTGGACTATTTGTCTCCTGTGCAAAGGGTGGACTTAAACCAGTCTACAGAACCTATACCGATAGCTTGAAGTTTCTTACATAATATATTGTGGTGACAGTATCAAAGGGCCCTTTTTTGCAGGTCTGGGTTTTTACCATACCTTTTGAGGTTCCCTTAACATTTCAGTTCTCAGGTTAATCATCAGATTTAATAAGGGAGGTATCGGTGAGTGGGATTTTCCCTAAAGCCGATTGATAGCTATGGAGAATGCTGTTGTCTTTAAAGGTACTTAACTACTTGAAAATTTACACCGCCCCTCCAAATTTAGATATATACTGAGTATACTAACAGGTCTATAGTTGTCTTACATCAGACCAATTTATTTTTTTTGAAGATAGGAGTAACTCTGGCCTCCTTGAACCCCTCCGGTACGGTATTAGTGGTGATTGATAGATTTATTATGTGAGAAATAGGGATTGACAGTTCAGAAGCACCATCTTTTAGGAAACTTAGAGGGGATGTTTTCAGGCCGGGTGCTCTTAGTTGGGTTTAACCTGCTTAGTTCTTTTTGAATGAAGTCATGAGATACACTTACTAGTTACAACTGTTTGGGGTTTTACCCCTTTAAATTGGTATAGTATTTTGAAACTTATCAGAGTTGTGTTAAAGGTATTTGATGCAGCGGTATTTTTACTTACTAGTGTTGATGCAACAGATGTGTAGTAGGAATTAAAGCAATTTGCCACCTTAGATGTTTCGTGCATACCTTATTATCGATAGTGAGTACTATGTTAGACCTATCTACTGGCTTATGGCTATACCCCAACTGTTTTAGTTGTTGCCAGAGCTTTCTGGGGTTATGCTTATATTCTTCATTTTTGAGCAATAGTGCTTTGCCTTTGCTCCTTTTTATAAGCCTCTGTACTCTGTTCCTCACCCTTTGGAATTCATTTAGTGCTGCAATATCCTGTCTGTTTGATTTAAATCTTTTTAGCAGCAGGGTTCAGTTCTTCGTTTAATCCTACCTTTTTAACTGGTGCAATATTATTAAGAATGGTAGTGAACATTGTTTTTGAATTTTTTCCCAGGCATCGTTTACGTCCCCCTGCAACTTGTTATCTCTGTCCAGTCACAATTGTGTAGCCTATTTACCAGTGTTTCTTTACTGTAGTTTCTAGTTGACCTCATTTTTATTGTCCTGTGTAGGCCTATCCTATCCCTAGTGATTTTCCTGGTGCAGTAAATGATGAAATGATCACTAAGACCTGTGGTAATGACGCCTGACTGACTAATGTTTTCAGCGCGTGCAAAGTAGTGGTCATTAGGGTGCTGGAGAACTGTTTTGATCCGGGTTGGTTTATTAATTAGTTGGTGTAGCTATTTAACCTAGAATTTGCTTATACCTTTGCATACCCCTTATTTTGTTTCTGAAAACAGATATTTAAGTCCCCCATATTATTGTTTCACAATTGCTTCAAACTCCGGGCAAGACTCTGGAAAAGTCTTCTAAGAACTGGTCCCGGTGGAGGGCGGTAACTAGTTCCTACTAAGGGTGGGTTTGGTCTTGGAAGCAGCACTTCAAAAACCATAGAATCTCCAGTTTATTTGTTATTTAAAATCAGGTCTTGGGTTGTAAGCTAAGTCATTTCTAATGTAGGCACATACTCCCACCACCCTTTCTGTTCCTATCTAAGCGGTTTTTATATTGTAACCTTCTATTTTGACCTTCGTCGTCAGTCACCGTATCATCCAACCAAGATTCAGAGATGGTTATAAACGCCGGCCCCAATTTTGTTAGCTAGAATCCTAATCTCTGCCCAAATTTTTGGAAGAAGGATCTTGCAATTGACATGAATAAAGTGAAGGCCTGTTTTCATAAAACAATCATAATCATCAATATATGGCAATGGGTCATTTGTATTAAAATTAGGTAAATCATGTCATCACTGCTAAAGGGTAAACTGTGCCAAAGTGCATTTGTTACACACAAAAAGAATTCTGGCACCGTGCTATAATTGTTTCATACATCCATCATGCACCACCCCTTACAAAATTTTAAAATAAGGTGGCCTTTTCTGTTTTTCATGCGTACTTTAGTACAGTGTATGCACCCGTTTGGTAGTGTTTGAGATAATAATGGCTGTATTGTCTCACATTGACCTATGTATTGCATTACATATGGAGTTAAGGTTATCATCCCTAGCTACTAGACCGTCATTATTGCCGTCATTTATCTGTCTGTTTTGCCTCTGCACAATAGTTTGAGGTCCTGGGTTAATTTGGATATCACCACTTAAGAGCGCTTAAATAAGAGCTGTTGCCATTGGTTTTTTTTTGGTATGGCGGTGTTGCCCTACCTTGCGGCGATAGTGAGGTTTACTTTTTCTGGTAGGATGGCAACTGTTTTGGGGTTTTTACTGTCCAGGGCGCTGTTACTCCATTCACCTTTTCCAGCCCCATGGGCTGATTTCTTTCTTCATGGAATTGAAGAAAAAATATAAATATAATTATGGCAGCCGTACCCCTCTAATGCCTGCCTTTTCACTTTCGCTCTTTACTCATTTACAATAATATTATTTCCCCTTTTCCAGTTTCCCTAGTACACTTAGTATCTGCTTTAATTACACTGAATTACTAGTAAAATTTCCTCTTCAAAACCCTCTTCACTGCTCACTTTTCCCTAACTTCACTACACCCTTACATTTAACCCTTTTTTCACCCTCCCCTACCCACCTCACTTCACAGTCTGGCTTCACCAATTAACTTCTAAAATCCTTTTCCATTCTGGTAACCAGAAAGGTTAATCAATGGTTTTTTCCTTCCAAATCCCCCCCAATTCCCCTTTTTCGGGGGGTTTTGTCGTGTTGTTGTCTCCTGACCTGTTTTGCTGACTCAGCCATTTTTAAAACACTGAGGGGAGTAACACCACCTGGGCTTTCCCTTTAGTTTATTTGTATATTTGGCTTTTTCTGCTATGATCTCTCACTGTACACTGGTCAGCTGAATATAGGTTTAGCTACTAAAAATTAACCTTGACTATTTAACTATTCACTTTCTTTCCCACGACTGGCACTAAGGATAACCGTCCTTAAACCCTTTGGAGTTTTGTTAAATGTTGATTTGACGATGTCTCCTGTGTTTCCCTCTCGTTAGCACTGGTTTCAGGGATTGATGGTGGTACAGATATTTATGCTACTGTCCCAAAGATGGAACGTCAGTAAGATGAGAATTTCACTTGGGTAGTTTGTACGTCTGGCAGTAGCTGCTGTTTGGGAAGCGGTCACCATGTTTAAATGCTCAAATCTTTCCCTCGTTTGGCACTGACGAAAAAAGTCCTACAGACCTGGCATTTCCTTGGAGATTTAGTTGATCAGGATTTCTGCCATGTTGTCTTCCCGTTAAACACTGGTGCAGTTGATATGGAGGTCAGTTATTTCATTTAGTGGAAAACGTCACACACTACACCCACACACACCCTGGCTGCATACACTAAACCCACACCCAGAGTGCACACACTGCACCCACACACACACTTTACTGCACACATAAAACCCACCCCACACCTGACTGCACACAGAACACCCACACACACCCTGACTGCACACACTACACCCTCACACCCTGACTGCACACACTACACCCACACTCCCTGACTGCACACACTACCCTTACACACACCCTGACTGCACACACTACATCCACACACATCCTGACTGCACATACTACGCCCACACACCCTAACTGTATGCACTACATCCACACACACCCTGACTGCACACACTACAGCTTCACACACCCTGACAGCACTCACTACACCCACACACATCCTGACTGCACACACTGCACCCACACACTCTGACTGTACACACTACACCCAAACACACAATGACTGCTCACCATAACATTGTATCAATCGCATCTGCTAGAAAAATGACAGGATGGATAATGAGAACCTTCAAAACTAGGGAGGCCAAGCCCATGATGACACTCTTCAGGTCACTTGTTCTATCTAGGCTGGAATATTGCTGCACACTAACAGCACCTTTCAAGGCAGGTGAAATTGCCGACCTAGAAAATGTACAGAGAACTTTCACGGCGCGCATAACGGAGATAAAACACCTCAATTATTGGGAGCGCTTGAGGTTCCTAAACCTGTATTCCCTGGAACGCAGGAGGGAGAGATACATGATTATATACACCTGGAAAATCCTAGAAGGACTAGTACCGAACTTGCACACGAAAATCACTCACTACGAAAGCAAAAGACTTGGCAGACGATGCACCATCCCCCCAATGAAAAGCAGGGTGTCACTAGCACGTTAAGAGACCATACAATAAGTGTCAGGGGCCCGAGACTGTTCAACTGCCTCCCAGCACACATAAGGGGGATTACCAACAGACCCCTTGCAGTCTTCAAGCTGGCACTGGACAAGCACCTAAAGTCAGTTCCGGATCAGCCGGGCTGTGGCTCGTACGTTGGTTTGCGTGCAGCCAGCAGCAACAGCCTGGTTGATCAGGCTCTGATCCACCAGGAGGCCTGGTCACAGACCGGGCCGCGGGGGCGTTGACCCCCGGAACTCTCTCCAGGTAAACACTACACCCACACACCCTGACTGCACACACTACACCCACACACCCTGACTGCACACACTACACCCACACACCCTGACTGCACACACTACAGCCACACACCCTGACAGCACACACTACACCCACACACACCCTGACTGCACACACTGCACCCACACACGCTGACTGTACACACTACACCCACACACTCCCTGACTGCACACACTACACCCACACACCCTGACTGCACACACTACACCCACACACACCCTGACTGCACACACTACAACCACACACACCCTGACTGCACACACACACCCTGACTGCACACACTACACCCACACACACCCTGACTGCACACACTACACCCACACACCCTGACTGCACACACTACACCCACACACCCTGACTGCACACACTACACCCACACACCCTGACTGCACACACTAACACCCCACACTCCCTGACTGCACACACTACACCCATACACCCTGACTGCAAAACACACACCACACACCCTGACTGCACACACTACACCCCACACACCCTGACTGCACACACTACACCCACACACCTCCTGACTGCACCCTACACTCCCCCCACTTTCCCCGACTGCAACACCCCTACACTCACACACACCCTGACTGCACACACTAAAACCCCCCACACCCTGACTGCACCACTTACACCTACACACCCTGACTGCACACACTACACTCACACACTCCCTGGACTGCACCCACTTCACTCTCAAACACCCTGACTGCACCACTACACCCTTTCACCCTGACTGCACACACTACACCCACACACCCCACCCTGCTGCACACCCCTACACCCACACAACCCTGACGCACACACTACACCCACACACCCTGACTGCACACACTACACCCACACACACCTGACTGCACACACTACACCCACACACACCCTGACTGCACACCCCCTACACCCCACACACACCGTGACTGTACTCACTACACCCACTCATCCAGACTGCACACACTACACCTACACATCCTGACTGCACACACTACCCACACACACCCCTGCCTGAAACACACTACACCCACACACACCCTGACTGCTCACACTACACCCACACACACCCTGACTGCTCACACTACACCCACACACACCCTGACTGCTCACACTACACCCACACACACCCTGACTGCACACACTACACCCACACACCCTGACTGCACACACTACACCCACACACACCCTGCCTGAAAACACTACACCCACACATCCTGGCTTTCACTCACTACACCCACACTCCCTGACTGCACACACTACACCCACACATCCTGGGTACACACACTGCACCCACACACACCCTGACTGCCCCACACACAACCCACCACCCCTGGCTGCACACACTACACCCACACACCCTGACTGCACACACACACCCCACCCACACCCTAACTGCACACACTACACCCACACAGACCTTGAAGCGCACACTACCCCCACACAGAGTCTTGACGGCCAACACTACACCCACACAGACTCTGACCCGGGACACACTACACCCACACACACTTTTTAAGGCGCACACTAACCCACACAGGGCTCTGACGGCATACACTACACCCACACACACTCTGACGGCACACACTAAAACCCACACAGATTCACGGCACACACTACACCACACGACTCTGACGGCACACACTACACCCACACACACTTGACGGTACACAAATACACCCACACAGACCTGACGGCCACCCTGCACCCGCACACACCTGACGGCACACAAACAACCCCACACTCTGACGGCACACACACACCCCACACACATGACGGCACACACTACAACCCACACCCACCCCCCCCGACGGGACACACTACACCCACACACACTGACGGCACACACTACACCCACACCACTCTGATCGGCAACAACTACACCCACACACACATCTGATGGCACACACTACACCCACACCCCACTGACGGCACTCACACAAACCCCACACACTGACGGCACACACTACACCCACACACACTCTGATGGCACACACTACACCCACACACACTCTGATTTCACACACTACCAAAACCCCCACACACTGACGGCAAAACACTACACCCACACACACTCTGACGGCCCCACACTACACCCCCACACACACTTGATGGCACACACTACACCCACACACACTCTGACGGCAACACACTACAAACCCCCACCACACCTGACGGCACACACTACACCCCACACACTCGGACGGCACACACTACACCCACACACACACTGACGGCACAAAACTACACCCACACACACACTTTATGGCACACACTACAAACCCACACGACTCTGACGGCACACACTACACCCACACAGACCTCTGACGGCACAAAATTTCACCCACCAACACCCCTGACGGCACACACTACACCCACACACACTCTGACGGCACACACTACACCCACACAGACTCTGACGGCACACACTACACCCACACAGACTCTGACGGCACACACTACACCCACACAGACTCTGACGGCACACACTACACCCCACACACACACACTCTGACGGCACACACCTACACCCACACACACTGACGCCCCACACTACAACCCACACCACTCTGGACGGCACCACTTTCACCCACACAGACTCTGACGGCACACACTACACCCACACAGACTCTGCGGCCAAAACACTAACACCCACACAGACTCTGACGGCACACACTAAACACCACACACACACTCTGCGGCACACACTACACACCACAGACTCTGACGCACACAAAACTAAAAACCCACACACCACACTCTGACGTCACACCAAAACTACACCCACCACAAAACACTCTGACGTCACCACACTACACCCACACACACAAATCTGACGGCACACCCCCCCACTACACTACAAAACCCACACCACACTCTGACGTCACCACACACAAACCCACACAACACACAACTCTGACGGCACCCCAAATACACCCACAACCACCCCACCTGATCACACAAAACTACAAACCCACACACACACACTCCCGACGGCACACACTACACCCACACACACACACTCTGACGCACACACACCTTACCCCACACACCCCACACTGGGCGTCACACACTCACCCCCACACACACACACTCTGACGTCACACCACACCTACACCCACAACCACCACCTCTGACGTCACACACACTACACCCCACACACACACTCTGACGTCACCCCACACTACACCCACACACCCCACTCTGGGCGTCACACCACACTACAACCCCACACACACACACTCTGGGCGTCACACACACTAACCCAACCCACACACCACACACACTCTGACGCACCACACTACACCCCCCACACACACTCTGACGGGCACACACACTACACCCACACACACACTCTGGGCGTCAACACACTACACCCACACACACACCCTGACGGCTCACACACTACACTAGGAGAGTTGACAAGTATTGTAGATGGACCACCACCATGGAGATCTGTGTAGTCTGCAGAAAGAGTAAAGCGACGAAAACAGGTCTCAAAATTGCTTGCCATCTCTGTGGTCAATGTTCCCATGGTAAATGCATGGACCATTTGACCACACTTGACAACTCAGAGAGATTTTTTGGGTCTGCACAAACCAGATACAGCTGTATGAGAAAATTTCATCTATATTAAAAGACAAGAACACCAATAAAAGATCTTTCTTGAAAACATGTCAGCATACTATGACAGCTGGCAAATTACGAATGGGATGGTAGGGACGGGGCTGTCTTGGACAGTGCTCCTTTTGATGCTAGTGTAGTCCTGGAGGAATGTGCTCCAGAGGGTTTTAGTGATGTCCTGGAGGACAGTGCCCCGTGAGTGTAACTAGTGTTGTCCTGGAGGACAGTGCTCGTGAGGTACTAGTGTTGTCCTGGAGGACAGTGCTCGTGGGGTTTCTAGTGTTGTTCCTGGAGGACAGTGCTCGTGAGGGTACTAGTTTGTCCTGGAGGACAGTGCTCGTGAGGGTCTAGTGTTGTCCTGGAGGACAGTGCTCGTGAGGGGACTAGTGTTGTCCTGGAGGACAGTGAAGACAACGTTATTCAGTCCACAGAGGTTCAAAATAGTGATACTGCTGGAGATTGACCAAAATGGGATGATGCCTCAGGAATAGTGTCGACCACACTACCAGCAAAACCTGGTGGAACCCACTGAAAATCCATACAGGGGTGAAAGACAGGGAGGAAACAGGAAAAGTAAATGCACCAGCAGCAAACGAAAGCTACAATAAATCCTGGGAAACCGAATTTACTATCTATGTAAATACATGTTGGGCATCTGCAGGCACGTATATCTGGAAAAAATAGGTGGGACATGCACCTTTGACCATCCCAAAAATCCCCGCACCCACATGACAACAGCAGAGTGCAACTTCCCCTCCCTGTAACTTATTTCACCCAGAAATGTGTCACTCATCAATCTTGAAAGTAAATGCTCAATGCATACTGCCAGGCACATCACCTATAGGGGCTGAAGACACAGACTAGCCAAAGACTATGGGAAACAAAAGAGGGGAGGCCACAGCCTCTCCAGGACAGAGGTTTGTTTATTTCCGGGGGAAAAAAAAAAAACGGGCAAGAAATGACAATAATCCTACACCAACTGAAAAACCTTCTGAGCAGAGCCACGGGACATTGGCCTCTCTTCCAAAACAACAGATATTAGAGGACAGCAAATAACAAAAAAAATTTCACCAATATAACGACATTTGTCTTTGCAAAAAATACAGGGTCTAAAAGCCGTCAAAAACAAACAAAAATTCCTTAAAATCAAGGGACTGCTCACGGAATCAAACGCAATGTTTTTCAGCAACGAAATATGGATCCCGGTTATAACCTATTCGATGCGACAGACTGAACAGGCAACAAGGGGGGGAGTGGCCTGTACATCACAGAGTCGCTCATTTACATAGAACTACTAAAACACCCAAATGATTAGTTGAAGTTTTGGCAGTTAAAGATTGAAAACCAAAACCTTGTCATTGTGGTAGTATACAAGCCTCCAGATGCAACTTCCCAGCAATCCAGGAGCAGCTTGAGAAAATTGACCATTGGGTCTGGAAAATCTCCCAACTCCTGCCCCAAACATCTTACTACTAGGAGATTTCAACTTGAGAAAACCTTTAATGGAGGAGTATAGCAAAAAAATGTTTTAGCGGAGATCACCCAGGTGGCAGCTCACATGAAAATTCACACACACACGAAACTATTAAATTTCTGCAGCAATTTCACCTTAAACCAGCAAATGTAGGCCTACAAACTAGAAAATACGCTGGCCTCATCTTCACTAACAATGACCGATCTGATACGTAACATACCGTATCAAAGACAAAACACTCAGCACAACATAATAGAGGTACAGACACGTATACACAGGGCTCTGGCCAGCAAAAATGTGAGCAGTCATGAAGGTCTCTTCACGAAAATTCAGTTTTCAATAACTAAAACATACAAATGGGATCAAGTAAACCATTTCTTAAATGAAACAACACGGACCAAACTTTTGCCTTGAAAAAAAATAAATTTCCCTGTGGTTCTTGAGATCTGCTCAAGACACATTCCATTAAGAACAAGAAAGAACGAAAAAAAACTAGAAAGAGAGAGACGTTCCCTTTTACAGATGAAGGCAAAAGAGTCACAGAGCTGCTGAGTGGGCTAATATATCTGAAATACGAAGGGAGGCACCAGTCAATGAAAATTGCAAATATCGAACTTAAGCTGAAGAAATCTTAAGGAGGACAAAATCACAGGAAGAACTATAACCCATAAAGGAAATTGAAAAAAAAAAATTATTTTTTTTGCCAAATCTAAGGGGAAAACAACATCCAGTATTGGGCCCCTGCTTAGGAGGGATGGGACATCACAGTGACAGCCAAGAAATGAGTTGAGATATTGAAGTCCCCCCGTATGATTCAGTGTTCAGCGAGCCCCTGCCCAGACTAAGGGTCGACAAAACCAATGAATTCTTTATGAACAAAGCCCAAAATTTGGTCATGCCAAAAATTTTCGGATATTATCGTAAAATCCACAAGATTTTGAAGAGCAATAAATGACATGCCCATGCACTCTGCCCCAGGCCCAACTCACAGATCTTCATGTTCATCAAAATTGCAAGAAGCCCCCTATCACGTGCCTCAGCATTTTATGGAGAGGAAGCATGGACACAGGGGTCATCCCACACACACTAAAAAACAACAGACATAGCCCCACTCCACAAAGGTGGGCAGTAAAGCATTGCAAAGAACTACAGACCGATAGCACCAACATACCCATATCATAAAAATATTTGAGAGGGTTCTAAGAAGCAAGATCGTCAACCACCTAGATACCCATCAATTACACAACCCAGGGCAACACGGGTTTAGAAACAGGTCGCTCCTGCCTGTCCCAGTTACTGGACCACCCATGGGCAAGGTCCTGGATACTGTAGAGGATAAGCAAAAATACAGATGGGAGTATCCAAGACTTGCAAAAGCTTTCGACAGTGTGACCATGGTATAATACACCCAAAATGGTGATAAAGGAATAACAGGAAAAATTTGGTAACGGATCTATAACTTCCTGACAAATGGAACACAAAAAGTAAGAGTAAACAGAGTAAAGTCCCAGGCAGCCATGGCAAAAAAACTCTGTTCCACAAGGCACAGTACTCGCTCCCATTCTATTCCTCATCCTCATTTGACATAGAGTGTAAGCTAGATCCCTGTCTTCCCCTTTCGGTGACACCCGGATTACC